>JAHYIQ010000027.1:1200000-2400000 GCA_030673865.1 Melipona bicolor
GCTCTAAGAGGGGAAAATTAAATCGCGCGATTGATTTATGAGGATTTGTGCAACAATAAAGGGTTCGGTATATATATAACTGTAGCATGCTCGTTTTACAAGTTTTGGATGAAATGATCTCTGTTCGCAGTCGGCAGAATTACTTCAGATCGGTTCAAACTATTAAAATCTGTTCTATTCCTGTTTCATGAAAAGTAAAAAGTCCAAGAAAGAAGTCTGAAATTGTTATTACGTTCTAACCATTTCCTAATTATCTCTATTATTGTAATTCCTCTACTTCCTTTCAAAATTTGTGCGAATTCTTGTCAAATATTCGAAGGCAAAATAAAATAACACGCGTTCCAAAATATGCACGCTTGCAATCGCAGAAAACAACACGAATTTCTCTAAATTACAGTGAGACGCTGTTACTTGGGTTTTAATCTTTTTGTTAATAATTTATCAATCATCATTTGACACGTTTTTTTTAATTATCGGATATAAACAAAAAATATTGTCACATTTATAAGAGATAACTCGTTCGCAAGAAATTATCGCTACATATTTCGATTTTTATCGGACCAATGCAAAAATGGAGAAACGAATTGTCGATCTTTCTACATCTTGAAGATTTCGTTCTCTGACTGATTTTGACAGAACCTGCTATATTCGCAGTTCTTTTTTTTTACTTTTTTAAAATTTTTTTAAAAAAGGGAGCGATGGTTTATTTTAGGATTGATTGGCGCTCTTTTTCAAAGTGGAATTTTTTCTACAAAAAAATAGCCAAGGATTTGCCAAAGATTCAAGATTGCTTGTTTGACGATCGAGTGACATTGACGAGACGATCGATTCGAAACTTTTTTCGTGGAAAGACGAGAGGCGAGTGATCGCGTGATCGCTTATCAGGCTTATCGCGGAAACTACTACCTTATCGTCAGAGGACGAAAAGGGAAGGAATTCGAGCTTTCACTGTTTCCCTCCCTTCTTATTTGGCGCTGGGCTCGTCGTACATCGCTTAGCAAGTGGTTCCCTCTGCGGCGAAATATCGTACTCGCCGTTCGTCCTGGCCGTGTATCCTGGAACGTCCTTTTATCCTTCCTTTCGTAAAATATGATCGATTTTTGGTTAAATCGAGAGAACATTATTTTCGCGAAAATGTCAAACTATCCATCGAAGTAGATACGAAGGAGTTCAATCTTAAAATAGGAGTCGAAGGAGAACAAAAAAAGTTATCTCCAAAATTAAAAATCCTTGCTCGAAGGATATCCGGAACAGAAACCTTCTTTTCCATCAGGATTCCTATCCTGCTAGACAGTTAATTCGTACAGGAATCGAAAGAATTCTCCACAACACTAATTTCCGGTTGCTTTTAATAAAGGATGAATGAACAGAACAGAAGAAATTCAAATAAATAGATGTACATGCAAATGTTATTTTCAAGTTAGAATTGGTCAAACTATACAAACTTCAGTATAAACTTAACTTTAAAGTATAAAGTTCTATATCTAATGGACCAAGTAACAACGAAATGCTCACAAAATAATTTATTTAGGATCCAATTTTTATCATCTAAAATGCTGTTTTGGTGACAAATAATTTTCATAAAATTTTTGTCTGTTAGGAATCTCACTGATATTTAACACAAATTACCCACATTTTACTGTTTTTATCTTCTAATTGTGTAATTATAAATATTACTTATTATTTAATTATAAATATTCCTATAAAATTTAGAACTCTGCCATTCCCAATTTCTTCACAGCCTTCCAACTAACATTTGACGTGAATTTTCAGAAAATTTCGTAATTTTTCAGTGCCTATAAAATCCTACTCAAAATTTTGTGATTATTCGTAGAGTATATTCGTCCACTGTCGTATGACCCACAATCGGTGAGAACTGACGTGTACCTGTACGGAACGTTTCTCCGTTTATTGCTACGCTCGCGCTTCGAACGGAACGTTGTTGAAATGAGACACGCGTGGATCTAGAAGAGCGACGTCTCGCGAGGCGTCACGTACGACAGGTGTTCGAGTGCAAAAATTGAAATTCCAGCCTTTCGAGCGCGCTGCTTTGACGATTGACGCTAAACGACATCCCGGCGGTGCGTTCTGTCGGGCTACGTCTAGTGGTTCTAGCGCGGAAAAGGGACTCGAGAGGAGGCCCTAACCGCAGAGTTGCAACGGTCGCACTCTCTATACGCGCAAGCCTCCTTTGTTTAATTACAATACGCCAGCGTACGGAGCGTGCGTAGACAGAGTAATTATTGGTTACAATATACGAAACCCAGGTCTGCTCGTTGTGCTTTCTCCTTTCCTCTCTCTCTCTCTCCCCCCCCCTTCCCTTTTTTTTCTCTCTCTTTCTCCTCTTCTTCTTTTTGTTCTAGTCGCCCGGCAACATTTGGCGGACGTCGGTTGCGCGCGTGCACACACGCTCGTACACGCGACAACGGTTCACGTATCGTTATGTGCCGGCTATTGTGGCTATTACATCGCCATTAATGGCACTTCACAATGTAATTTGCAGGGCCCGCGCCTTTCCTCTCGGACCTCTTTGCTTCTCCCGCGTTGCTTTCTCCCCCCTCCCCTCCCATCCCCTCCCCTTCGTTTCCATTCTCTCTCTCTCACGCGCGCGCGCCTTTCCCGCCTGATTTTCAAGCATCAATCCCGTCATTTCCCGGCAAAGAGAGGGGCAAAGAGAGTTCTTCGATTAATCGTCCTGTGCAGCCGATATATGCTGCCGTACGCGCGGAGTGAATCGTCGAGCGATGGGACGAGTGGAGGGAGCGAAACGATGAAATGTTAAAAATGCGGAATATTCGATACGCCGTCGAATTTTTTCTGTGATTGGCTCGGATTTTTACTTTTGTATTATTGGTAATTTAATGGTGGAGCTAATTGCATCTCTCACGTGAAAGAACCACATCGACCGGCTGGGTCGATCGATATCGGCTCAAGTATCGTGTAATTTGACGGACAATATTAATTGTGACTGATGTAGAAGCAACAACAGAGTTTATTGAGTCGCGTCAGTGTCTCGATTAGTTAAAAATTTGAACAAAATTTTTGCGAAGATGCTTAGTGAGGTATACAGAGAAGCCCACTCTTCGACAAAGTGTCAATTTTCGCGTTGCTTAAATGACTATCTTCGCTTTTCAGGTTTCATTCATTTATCCTAATAGCAACTTTATGTTTCGTATATATGTGTGTATATCTATATATATATAATATATATATATATAGACACACACATATATATATGCATTTATGTTTATTTATATATATATAAGTATATAAATTATTACTTATATATAAATATAAATTAACTTTATATAAAAATACTTATATATAAACACAATTTATATACAATTACTTATATATAAACACAACATTTTATATAAAATTACTTATATATAAACACAAAGTTAAGTTACATTTATATATAAGTAATAATTTATATTTATATAAATAAACATGTGTGTATGTATATATATATAAAGAGTTACGGTTCTCTAAATAATTTAGAAACTTTCGTTTTGGAAAACTACTTGACGTGGAATAGATGTCGTTTGTGTCTGTAATGCGATGATGATCTATTTATGCAGAGGAGTGTTGCTTACGCGGTGAATACTTGAAGAATCATAAATACCGAAGCGGCTAAATTACCCCGGTGGAGATTAGCATACACGCGTCTGCCTTTCGTCTGTGCGCGGTTTCATGCGACCGAGCGTGTCGTTATCATTGTCTTCGCAAACGCAAACTGCGGCTGCGGAACCATTAACGCGCATATGCTTATCATGCGTTTCCGCTCGTACGTTCACGTTCACGTACCAGCCACTCCGCGCTCACTGGAATACAGAATGCGCATGGCCTTGTATATTTTTCAATTTCATTTAGATTCGCATCGTTTTCTGTTTTTTTTTTTCTTTTCTTTTCTTTTCTTTTCTCCTCTCACTTTCTCGCAATTATCGAAGTTTGTTCAAGTTTGCACGCATACGGAAACTGATTCTACCACTACTGTAATTAATTGGCGTAGCAATAACGTCATAAAAATGATTACACGTACGCGTGCGTTTCATTTGCTCTTTAATCGTGTCGTTTAATCTTCCGGGAAAATACTCGAAACGGAGTTTTTCGAATCCAACAGTTGAAAGGATAATTTGGTTATCAGTCCAGCCGATTTTCTAATTTTCAACCATTGTCGTTTATTATTATTTAAATTCAGCACGCTGTATCGTTTCTCTGTCTGATGATTTTGATGGGATTGAACTGCTATATTTTTATATTATATTTTATATATTTCTTATATATTGTATTTTATATATTTATATTTCCGCTACTGTTTTATATCATATTATATATAATTTTATATATTGTTTACACAATATGTTAGAAAGACCGTATTTTTTACGATTTTTTCAAGTAAATCTTGAATATTTGTTCACGAAAACTCCAAAATTCCAATCTCGATCGACGCTGTTACCGCGAAACCAACCCTGAAACGCGTGCGCGTCTCTTCCAGTTCCAGTTCCAGTTCCAGTTCCAACCCGTGCCCGTGAAATCGCGTTCTCCCGAGACGTTGGCAATCGAAAATGGTCCTTTCGTATCTGAAATTGTCGGTTGCGGATCGATCGGTGCCGCGAAGGGGGACACAATACGTAGCGCGGTGGTTCAGTGACACCGGATCGATGCTCCGTGAAAAAAGAGAAAAAAGAAAAAAAAAAAGAAAAAAAAAAGAGAAGAGAAGAACCGGGCAATTTCAATCGGAGAAACGTATCCCTTTCGGCTTTAAGCGCGAGCTTCGGCATAAACACGGCACGACACGCGAATAAACTCGCCGTTGGTAACCGTAGGGCGAGCGAGCGCGGAGCCGCCACTTAAGCGGATACTGGAAACGCTGGCCCTAGGGCTGCTTCCGCCTAACGATCGCCCTCCGACGTTCAATTGCCACCGTCGATTCGACGAAAAAAATCCGATTCACACGGACCCTGTCATTGTCAATTTATGTGATCCTTCATGGTGGTTTCGTATCTTTTTTTTTCCCCTCTCTTCTTTCTCGTTTTTTTCTTTTTTCCTTTTTTTTTTTTTTCGTTTCGTTCTTCTTCCTTCTTCCTTGGCCTTCTGGCGCTCGAAGGAGGGGATCTAGTCGCGCCGCAGGGAATCCATGTTTTAGTTTAGTTTAGAATTACCGCGCGTGAAACACTAGTATCCTGTGTTGCCTCCTAACCCTGTGGGATCGCGTTCCTTTTTGTTCCAGAGGCAGGTATTCTTCGCTCCGAATATCTCTATCACTTCCCACAGAGGATCGAAAGATCACAATGATCCAGAGTTTGATTTCAATCCTTCCTTTCCGTCTTAATTCGCTTCATTCACTTTGTTCTGCCATCGATGCGAAAAAAAACCACACTTTAGTTTTAATCAAAACTAGCAGTGAATCGACTCACATTGTTGCGATGCTCTGCCCTCTGCACAAACGCTCGCGAAAGAACCACCGTTTTTTGGAGAAAATCCGAACATGAGCGAACTATTTCCCAAAAGTCGCAAACGCATCCAGAAGTACCAGAATAAAAGTAGAAACGAAGCACAACAGAAACAGGCACTGTCGAGAATCCCAAAACGTCGTTGGAAAGAAGTTGTGCAACGCGGCGAAGGTTGCAACAGTCTGCGAGCAGGAGCAGAAGAAGGAAGAGAGGAGGATTGGAGGAAAAGGGACAGCAGTTGCAGAGAGGACTGTTTATCTTGCTACCGGCGGTACGTATCGGTCAATATGTGCCCAGCCTCTGAGCACACAGACTGCATACGTAGGTACATAGGTTCCTACCTCTTCCTCCGGGCGTGATAGCGATGCTGGTGGAAGAGGAAGGGGGATGGTAGGGGCCGGGGGTGGTTGCTTGTGGACTGCACATTACGTAGCGCATTATGCGCGTACACAGGGAGCCTTATCTGCGCGGCCACGTCCGGGTAATTTAGTCCGGCACTCCTCACGACGATGCTTCGTCTTCTTCTTCTTCTTCTTCTTTTTCTTCTTCTTCGTCCTCTTCTTCCTCTTCTTCTTCTCCCTCGGTCATTGCTGTTGTTGTCGTTGTTGTTACTACTGTCGCCGCCGCCGCTGCTGCTTGTCCATCACTTGATCTCTCGTTTCGATGCGTCTTTGTCGATCTGTTCGACGATGAAAATTGGGTAAATCGGCTGTAATTTACGATTTTCGACTCTTTAGGTGCAACGCTGATGCAACGAAAATTAGCGATTGGTTGATTTGGGTCACGTGATTCACGAGGGGGCGTGGATTAGACTTCGAGTAGGAGTGGCGTCGTCTGTAATTTGTTTTGTATCGATTCAAATGTTTGCATATCAATAAAATTTCAGCGAGAACAGTTGCTTCTAGGGCTTTCAGTGAGACGAATCGTACTAGGGTAGTTATTCGTGCAGTTTCTTGTGTTTTAATCGTCTTTTTTTTATAACAAGGAGATAAGCTTGCGATGTTTTTGGAACAACGAAAATTTTGTACGCGAGAAAAGTTTGTATGATTCGATATTTTTTTAAATCTCGAGAAAGAATGCAGCGGAAGGATGAAGAAAGATTTAGAGGAACGAAACATTGAATTATTGAAAACAATTAGAACTTTAGAAATGCATCGATCGTATCTTTTATTAATAGCGGATCTCAAGTTTGAACCCTTTGGCTTTTAACGTTGAGTCACAAACATTGAGTGGCATGGATCTTCGATTTCATCAAACGTTGAACATCTAAATTTCATTCGTCGAAAGACACGGAAAGTTCAAAAATGCTATTAATGAATGCACGAATTTGAGAAACGGAGCTGATAACTGCGATATATCTTCAGTTGGTTCTCGTCGATCCGTTCAAATCGCGTGTTTGCGATTATTAAATCATCATATCGATGTCAACGCGAGTCAGCGTTGCAAAAGTATCATCAAGATGGTTGGGGGAGGGAGGGGGAGAAATTAATTCGCGTTTCTGCGGTTGTTCGCGTTCTCTCACAAATAGTCGAGAGGACGACGAAAGCAGCAATGGCCGGCGATTCGACCACCTTTGTCCGATTCGGAGAAAGATAATCGAGGCTCGCGATGGGAATGACTTGCATCGAGCAGCTGGTAACGTGGCATTGTGCACGGTTGCGTAACAAAGGGACCAAGAGAGTAGATAGAGCGCGTCGCGATCCGATTGATTTTTGGACCAGGCTGCAGTTGCATTGTCACGCGGCTGTTGCGCGTTTCAATTACGCGCTCCTCGATACTCCAAATCGTAATTAGCATCGTTTCCAACTGCATCGTCGATCCTCTGCCCGCTGTTCGTCGACGTTCGAAAAGACGAACGATTCGAGAGACGAACGTACAGATCAGCGGACGTGGTCTTCAATTCGCGATTCTTGTAACTTCGGATGAATCGGTTGTTTTGTTTCACTCGATGGTGAGGTGGGATGAAACGAGAATTCGGATCTTTAATAACCAAATATTATGGAAAAAGGCGGTTGCATATGAGCGAAATGTTAGGCAAAGAAATATAAATTCAAGTAATTTCAATTGTAGATTTATTATTACAGCTCTATAAAAAGATTTGTTGATATATAAATGCACGTAACATGTAAAGATAGAAGTGCTTGTGTTCTATTCATAAAATTGTTCCAATGAAAAAGACTGTATCACATTTTGCCAACCAGGTAATTTCGAAAAATGAAAGAAAATCTCTCAAGGAAGGAAAATATAGACTGTCTCTCTAAATGATCGTAAAAAATTGCGAGATTTCCTGAAATGGAGAGAGAAGAACAATTTCTTACCGAACGAGCAAGTTTGAATGAAACGATCAGGGATGGAGTGCACCGGTGATTCGCAAGGTTCGACGAACGGCGGGCCGTGTAAAGCGTGTATACGCGTCGTTTAACGAGGAGCAAGTAGCCAGCGGGGTGGCACTGTAATTACGATTTCCGATCGAGATATCGATTACGGTTACAATGGCAATTTAATCGAGCCGCGCTATCTTCGGGGAATCCACCGGACGAGCCCCCTCTTTTCTAACTGCTGGGTGCAATGTTAAACATTTGCATTTTCGCTGGAAGGACGCGAAATATAACCGCTTATCAATCGCTGGTCGGAAAATTACGCGTCGTTGCCGTGCAAGATGGCATTGTAATTAGACCGATGCCTGATTAAGATGTCGATTGTGTACGTTACCGGCCTCTGCAACTGAGGAACCGGGTTCCGGGCTAGATCATAGACGATCCACCTGTTCGACACGCGTATCGCGTTATCGTGAAATCGTTCGTCGATTTGTAGTGACGATGTCTGAATTTTACCAATGTCGTACTGATGCGTGAAAATCACATTTTGATCACTGTTAATTTGGCCAGTAGTTTGGAATTATCGTTTTTGTTATATCTAAATTGCTATTATTGAATTACTGAATTGCCAATTTGTCATCAACGTTGATTCTGTTATTGAAATTAATACTACCGATATTGATAATGTTTGTCCCTTTTTTAATGTCAGTAGATGTTTGATTGAAGAATCTTCCAAGATGGAACTTCAAAGTGAATATTTTATTACACAAATGTTCGACTTATTCATAATTCTTTAATCAAAATTCATCTTGTCAAAAATGAGCAATAAGAGAACATCAGACGTGTTGTAATATTGTAATTACGATATGATGTCCAATCGAGATATCTGACAGACATAGGATGTTCTAAAAAAAACGACGTCATCGTAAAATCGTAAAATGCAGAAGTTTCTTCAGATATCGTGAATCGATCTCCACGATATTCTCTTCATACCAAACATCAAACCACCTCAAACCAAATCAACTTTGCCTCTACTTTCATAAAAGCTCCTATAAAAATTAAAACAAATTATCTCGCTAATTTATAGTACAATACAGTAAAATAGCTTTTACCATAAAATTTGAAAAGTCAACTCGTTCAACCATATTAACTCTCCAGTTGATCTACTTGACCATAACTTTGTCCATGGGAAGAGAAATGTAACATTACCATTAGTCAGAGGACTGTTAATGTGTCACCAGCGATATTAATTACTCTTATCGCGATCGACTTGCAATTAGTCCAAAATCATTCGAGCTATTCATCAGTTGTATCAAGATTATAAGAAGAAAACGCAGAGAAAGATCGCAATCACAGTTTGGCAAAGAACAGCTTCCGGTGAGAGAAGATTTCGACGAACGAGGGCGACGCGTTCGATGGCGACCGCATCTGCGCGACGCGACGTTTAGACCGAGAATCTTCGAAACGAATTTCTATAATTCGACGTCACCTGCACTCCCTGCATGCCTATACAGAAACAAATTATTGCGGGAGCAGGTGTCCCCGCTTCGTCGGATGTGTACGAAAATTAATACATTTGCCGCACGCGAGCAAAACTGATTGCGTTGAAAGTAACGCTGGGACAATGTAATTAAGAGCGTTGAAATAGCAAGAAGAAGAAGAAAATAAATAATAAACAGTGAGAAAAAGAAGGGTGTTCATAACTGGATGTTCAGAAATATTAAATTAATAGTATGTTTAAAGTTCTTTCGCGCAATTGGATTTACAGATATTGGCAAAATTTTAAGGATCGCGATTTATCAACACTGATGTAACGAATTCTTTCGTACAGAACAGTAATGAGTTCAAATAACATTCTACAAGTGAATTTTATATTTGTAAATTACAAATAAGAAACATTACAGTACGATTCGTGTCTAATACAGTCCACTAATAATATTGTTTAGAAAGAAAAAATTGAGTAAATGAAAGGAACTTGCCAATATGAAAATAACCGAAGAATCATCGAAGAATCATTGTCTGATTAGTTTCGATACAACCTGAATTTCTTAAAATAAACTTTCTTCTTTTCTAATAATATGAGCTTTTGTGAAAGAAATAATAGTCGCGATTACTCAATACCAGACAATGCCACTCCTACTCGAGGTCTACCCCCACGCCCCCTCGCGAATCACGTGACCCAAATCAACCAATCGCTAATTTTCGTTGCATCAGCGTTGCACCTGGAGAGTCTAAAATCACTTTTAGTAATAAAAAAAATATTCTGAAGTACGATAACGCAAATTTTAGTCTTAAATTGTTCTATACATAATATAATTATTCAAAACGGCTGAAGTCACGTATCCTGTTGTAACAGATGAACGTTTTAACGGTAAAAATGATCCTTCTGCAATGCTCGTCATTTTTTATTTAAATTTATTATCATGCAACTTCCAATTTCTACAAACGCGTCAAAATTCATATTCCACCGTGATGTTTCGTTCATGCAAATTTATTCTAAACATCCGCAGTGTACTTGCCAATGTTGCGCCGATAATTAGTCACGCTTTGTGTAATAAACCGAGACAGCATGAAAGAAGGGACAATGCGTGGAATAAAAAAAAAGAGGAGGAAAAAAAGTTGTCAACGATCAGGAGACGCAGGAAAACGCAAAACGCACGCGTCAAAGTATCGGCTTGTTAATTGGAAACCGTTCGTGATCATTATTGCCGAGCGTTACTGCGCGCCGGTGAATGCGTACGCGTCGCAAACAATGAGCTTTTTAAATGAAATTTCAGTCACACGCGCGAGCGAATCGCGAATTAATGCACGGAAAGAAACGTAATTACCGCGTGTCCGCGTATATACGCACGTGATAGTGTGCGTGTGGATACGTAACCTGAACGGCATTACCATCGAGTCGAGTATTATAAGGGAGCGTCATTATAATTACTCTTCATTACCGTTTTATCTCATTTTTTCCCTATTTTTTCTCTTCCCCCTCCCCCCTCCCTCCCCGCCTCTCTTTTCTTTTTTCAGCCGTCGCAGTCGGCCAACAGAGAGGCGTTTCACAGTGAAAATTCATTAAACGCGATCGCGATGTAAGCGAACATTTATCGTCCGGATCGATAATTAACTGGCCGCGAGGTGTTTTCGTAAAAAACCTTTTTGCTCGTCGTGTTGGCTGTTTTTATCAGTTTCGCGCACGGTGGCGCTTCGTTTTTTTTTCCGCGAGCTGAAATTAAAGGATTTTGGGAATGAATATACCTAGTTTTCTGGATTTCACGTGTCAAACGGCTCTTACTGATGATACTCGGTTAATTGTTGAATTTAAGCAGTATTTTCTTTGTGGACTGCTTAAATTCAGGTTGATTTAGGATGAAAAATTTAGAATGTAAACTAGTGCCATTTTCATAAGATCCTTTACAGGACAGCCTTTTTGTTTGGACTCTTTGTCAATCGTTTATAAAGTCAATTTCTCGTAGTTGAGATGTCTAGTGCCTGCATTTAAAAATCATCATACAATCTAAAACACTGACTACTCGTCAAAGTATTAAAATGTTGTAATGCACAGATATAAAATATCAGAACATAATCGAGCAAATCACATGTATTCTTCATTTCTCAATATACTTGCAGAAAATATACTGACAAGAAACAAACTGCACGACTTGTACCTCGGTACGATCTCATTGAAAGGCCCAGAAGCAACTGTTCCGACTAGGAAAGGAAGACGACTTTTTGAATCGATACAAAACAAATTACAAGCGCGATCGCTCAGTATCAGACAACGCCACTCCTACTTGAGGTCTACGCCACGCCCCCTCGCGAATCACGTGACCCAAATCAACCAATCGCGAATTTTCGTTGCATCAGCGTTGCACCTGAAGAGGCCCGATTTTCTGGGTTACCCTTTCTTTCACTTTCAGTGATAAAAATCACTTTCAGTGATAAAAAGAAAAGAAGGAAGAAAATGCTATTTATTTAAATTTACCGATAGCTGGGAAAATCTCGGGGCAGGTAGCAACCCCTTTCGCGCGACAATGAGCGGTGTACTTGAGATTTATTCCTTCGAGTTGTTGTGTTCGTGCGTGCCTACGGTGAACGTCGCAGTTTTTAACTCGCAGTGTCATGCAAATGGCACTAGCTGGCCTACGTACGCAGCTTCGTCCCGATTTAAATCTGAAAAGTCCTCCTTTTCGTGGCGGGGAAGTTAGCATGAGAAAAGGGGTACTCCTTTCCGAAAGGGTCAGAGAGAAAGAGGGCTCGAAAAAGGTGCTCGAGCACCGAGGACGTGGCTCGGGAATTCTTTGGTTAGAATCGCTTCTATTAGGTCACTGTTTGGTGGATCGTCGAACGTTTCCAGCAGAATTTCCTTATTTATCGAAATAAGAAATATTTCACTGCTTTATACTCGTCTTCTGGTTCCATTCAGTTATCGCTGCGTTGTCGTGTAATCAGTACTGAGAAAATTCGAAGAATCAGTAGCAAGACTGTGTACTTTGAAGATATTGTATTTTTCTTTTTCGTAACTTTGTCGCTTTTGAAATCCTGAACAAAAAAATCCCATCAATCCCGAGCTTTAACTCGTCAGTGACAGATATCGGAAAGTCCGCGCAGGAAATTGTCGTTGTCGACAATTATATCATAGACGAGTCGGTCTATGAGCGTGTCTTCGGTGTCAGCGGTTGAAAGTCGAAAGCGGCGCGCAACCGGAGAAGCGGAGGAACAGCGAGCATCCCCGGGGCGGGCTGGTGATTAATATAAATGCAGCGACTAACGAACCGTAACGACGTTGATGGTTGACAGGCCGAAACAGAATTTTCTGCGTGTATTCTAACGTGCCGCATTGTCTGTCGCGTTCCCGCGCCTCAGGTATATACACACACACGCACACACACATACACACACAGGCACACACCGGAGGACGGTAGCGCGCATGCACTACCCCGAATCACGTTGCAACGTCCCAACGCGCGTGTACGCGGCTTGTCACGCGTATAACGCCGCAACTTTAGCATTAGTGTCTCACCGGGGCCAGGTATATGTTCTCGCATAATTAGCGCCGCCTTTTTATGCACCGCGCTGGAAAAACGGTCGACGAAGCTGCGACGTGTTTCTCCTCGGGGGTTGAGATCCTTCTCTCCCTCTCGCTCGCTCTGGTAACGCGACGAATCGTTCGTTCGAGAGGAGAAACTCCGGGGGTTTCTCTCACCCCTTTCTTCCTAATTTGCATGTCGAGAGAAAAAAAAAGAAAGATACGCCCGGTGGTACGCGTGTATTTTTTTTTCTCCTTTTCTTCTTTTGGTTGGAAAGTTTCTCACAGGCTCTTCTCCTCCGGAGGCTCTCTCTTTCAAGGGGTGAGATTTGGAAGCACCGACGGTGGTTTTTCATTTTTTTCGCGGTGGAGAGATGGGGACAGGGAGGTAGGACTTGTTTCGAGATTTACGAATATGCTGAATAATTGTGATTTGTGGGGTCGTAAGGCAAATGAAGGGCAAGGCGGTGCATTGTGTTCTCGTAACGGTGGGATTCTCGGGATGGTTGAATGTGTCTCGCAGTGCGATGAAATTGAAGTAATATTTGTATAGTCTTCTTTTTGCAGTGACAAAATATCTAAACGACGTTGCTAAAATATCGAAATTAAATAGCAAACATATAAGAAAGACAAAATAACCTACTTTTAATGATTAGATTTATTAACCTGTTTGCTCTTAACGAAATTATTTATGTCCATTCTCGATCGGTGCTTATTCTTAATTAATTTCATGGAAGAGAAAGCTTGTTCCATAGGTACTTCCAAATAGATATACAAATACACATAGTATTGTGCAAAATTTCTGAAATTTGGAAAAGCCTCGAGAGGTAGGATCTTTCTAAAAATTTGTCAAGTCAAAATCACTTGGAACAGAAGGGAGGGTATCAAATTTTGCTTTTAAGAAGCTAAGGAAAATCGTTGAGTTAATTTCAATTTTAATTTCTATTTTATCACTGAAAACAATTTTAGCGGGGGTAACCCAGAAAATTGGGCCTCTTCAAGTGCAACGCTGATGCAACGAAAATTAGCGATTGGTTGATTTGAGTCACGTGATTCGCGAGAAGGCATGGGGTAGATCTCGAATAGGAATATTGTCCGGTACTGAGCGATCGCGCCTTTAATTTGTTTCGTATTGATTCAAATGTTTGCATATCGATAAAATTTTATGGCAAAAAGGTCGTCTTCTGCTTCTGGGCCTTTCAGTGACACGAATCGTACTGGGATACAAGTCGTGCAGTTTCTTATATATCTTATATTGTGTTATTATCAAGGCTTGCTCTATGCGTCACGGTTGATCGGCCATAAAAAAACATCGTTCCGTTGAACGTAATATATCTCCCAATTAGTTCGGCCAATCCATCATTTCAATCAATCAGGCGATCTATCGATCAAGCACGGCGCTGTCTCTCACGTGGAGGAATCGAACGATCGAGAAGCCACGGCGCATCGTTTCGAGAGAGTCGAATCTCGAGCCTCTATCCCGCGTCAGAGCAGATCCCATGCAGCGATTACGTCATCAGAAACCGCGTATTCACCGTTTGCAAAGGGAATTTTAAAGACATCGGCCGCGTGATCGCCGATTGCTATCGTTGCACCGTAATATCGCTCTCTCGTTATACCTATTACCGCGACCGACGTCTGGCAATCGATCATGGATCATTAGATCGCGCCCCGTTGATCGCGACCAAGCCTACAAATCCGTTCTCGAACACGTACACCTTGCTTGCGGAGGGTGGCGCGAACTTGAGAAGGCGCGTCTTTGCAAAACGAACAAAGAGGAGGCAAGACATAGCGGACAACATAGCGTCAGGCTCTAAGCAACGTTAGGCTCTGTCAATCCTTTGCTTGATAAATCTTGCGGTTTGAACTAGTTGTTCGTTTGTTTATCTGAGTGTTCAAAGGGAACGTCGAACGGAATGTCGATTTTTCGTCTCGTTCCGGCAGATTAATTCTGGAGAGTTCAATTTGTTTTTAAGAAACATGTAAAATTGTACGAATTGGATTAGAGATTAATTGCTGCAGAGTTATTCGTTGTGTATGAATATTTTACAAAATTTATCAAATTGGAGATTCTCATAAATATCTGTGTCTTATTCTGTTGATGTACACAGTCATTTCTATACCTTATTGTCAGGAAAGAAAGAAATATCCGTTTCTCTTTTTGCAATAAAGCCTACATTCTTTTTCAACAGCAAAGATTAACAAAGAATAACAATAGTTCTCAAATAATTTGTATACCTTTCTGACTTGGCAATGCTACAAAAGGTACAGATGAATTAAACTCGAGTTATTTTTTACTCAACCACTAATTTCTATCACCTGTGATGCTCGTTTCGACAACGATCAGGCCGCAGACTTTTGAGAACGCGTTAACTTCCGAAAAAAAAAAATCCCCCCCCAGTGTGAAGTCGTTGTTCGACTCAATGAGACTCGCGACGCCAACAATCGGCTCCTCGAGCAAACAGAGGAACGAGCCTGGTTCTTTCAATTCGCCCAATGAAATATACGATTACCACGCAAAGGTCGAGTGGGGATCAATAGATCACGCGACGACGATCGAGAGAGCATTGGGACACGGTGAATAGGATATCGGCGTCGTTTCGATTTATGAAAGGGGGGGACCTCGGCGCAGGTTCTACTGGCGCGTATACGAGCTGCGGGGCACGTTAAACCCCAAGGGCGGGTTCCTTGCAACCCCTTCTCAGGTTGTCCAGGTGGAAGGCACAGTCGAAGATCGGCCACTCGATCAGTTTTCTGCCCGGTCTGCCGCGCGAATCTCCTCGGCTTCCGTCTTTCCGGCCAGTTTTCACTCGTTCTGTCTGATTATTTATCACTCATTCCTTTAGCTCTTTCGCAGAGCTCTTGCAGAGCTCTTTCTCGAAAAATCAATGTAAAAAGAAGGAAAAATTATTTATTTGTTTACAAGAGTATCTTTTAACATAATAATCGCGTTACGTGCGATAGGGTTCTAAATTTAAAAATAAACATTTTTTACGAATTTTAATTATCCGTGATAATTCGAGAGATCTATACTTCTTACGAGTTACTTTAACTTTCGTGTTCCACTGCGAGAGAGTTAATTTCGTACTGTTGCGCGAATTAATCGAGATCGTTGATAAAGTCAGGGTGTTTGGAGGATTTTTAGATGTACGAGGGTAATAAATCACGTTGCGCGTGGAGTTCGGATCTTGTAATTAGCGCACGCTTTTCCAAGGATATTCCGGAGGATATTCTTTTTTTTTTCTCTTTTTGAAGTTTCGCTGTTATAAATTGCTTTGCTGTGAGTTTTCATAATCCCGAACTTTAGCAACTTCATTATCGAGGCTCCCCCCTTGCAAAAGGATAGGAAATCAAAATTTTCCCGACTATTAGTGCGTGTGTTCGTGAAGTGTCTTGAAAGTGTGTTCAGAAGATTTTTATCCTTTTATTCTCTATTTAATAATGTAAAAAAAAAAAGAAACACTTGATTCAAAAGTGTTACTTTTAAATGCAAGGAGAAACAACTGGCGAGTTACGACGACACCGATGGAATCCGATCGAGTCGAGGAGGAAAGATTGAATTTCTATTCAGCCCGTTCCGGGGGTGATTTCTGTTCGCGTTTGCGGAAGGTGTTCACGGCATCGCCGGCCTATCACGGCAGTTGCCGTTCGATCGTTTATCGTATCGACGTAAATAGACGTGGATTAGGCTTAACAAGATTCTAAGCAAATAAAGCAACGCAACGCCGGAAAAGCCTCACTCGGGCTGAGGACTTGAGTTACTGACTGAGCGCCAGGATCAACCTTGGACAAGGAACAACCAACGGGTTTCCTTCGTTCTCGAACGTGGATGAGACAACGGTCGATCTTGTAAATCGCGATCCGCTTTCGAATACGAAGAGAACGGGACGGGTGAATTCACGCTCGTTTTGTTTCTCAGTTTATTTTGTTCTTTTTTTCTGATAATATTTTTAAGATGAAAATTTCGTCGATTGCATTATGATTGAATTATATAATTGTAATTAGCATTAGATTAGGTTGGATGAAAGATGGAGATTATTTAATATACTCGTAAAATTTATGTGGTTCTTTAGATCCTCATTTTTATGACACATTGTCACGTATTACATTTATTCCTTGGGTAGTATTATATTAGGTAATATGTTATTTGCGATGGAAAGTAGTCTTTTTTCGAGTTAGGGTACTTAATTTTTGCAAGTTTGCGACTGTAAAATACAAAGAGAGGATTACAGATCAAAAGTACAAAGTGTCAACTGAAAGCAAGAGAAAGTGGAAAACAAATCCAAGGACTTTCTCTGTTCCAATGTTCCAAATCCGCACGTTTGCAAATGAGGTTAAAAGGGAAATGAATAAAAATCTGGACCAAATTTTCGTCGAATTTTGCCTCGAGAAACTAGTGCGATGGATATAATATTCATACGAATATGACGATCTACGAAATTGTTCGACACAATGTAAGACACTCTGTTAAACGCATCAAGTCCAGGTGAACAAATTCTTCAATCTACCAAGCACTAGTAATTTCCCAAATTTCACCGAATTTGCGTCGCGAAGAAGACATCAAACGAACCAAACCAACAAACGAAGACATCAAACACCAGCAAACGACATACGACACAGCCGTAAAAATCCTCGAGACTGCTCATCGCGCGAAATCCAATCCGAGGAATCCGACGAAAACACGTTAAAATTCCCGCGAGGAGGAGGAGGAGGAGGAGGAACGGCGAAGGCGAAGGGGAAAACACAGGGATTCGATGAAAACTCTGTCGCGGGGACGGCGTGGTAACTGGGCGAAATTAAATCTCCATTAGGCGGCAGAGACGTATGAATTATGAAGATACGAGAAAGCGGGAAAGAAGGAGAAGAGAGAACTCCCCTATCCGTCTTGGCCGGATATACGTGATTGCTTTACGTTAGTCTAAGACCTCACGGACGCGTTCTCGAATAGAATGGAATAATTTTCGATAAACGTTCGAAGGAATCTTCAAACCGTCCACGAAGCGGTGAGTACATGGAAACTGTTGCACGACCGGTTGCATAATTAACGAATGATCAATGAGATGCGAGCTGCGAGCTGTTTGCGAGATGCTCCTTCTAGATGTTGGGCTCCCAGGGATGGTTACAAAAGAGTGGTTACGTACGTGCGTGTACAGGGGGGGGCATGCTCGTTCCGTGAACGTGGTGAACACATCCTGAACGACAAGCAGTTTACGCGTACCTACGGCTGGGTTATTGATAGCAGCTTGCAACTATATGCAACGCACGTACACCAAATACGCGCGTTGGTGTACGGCTACTTTGGCACTTTGTTTCTCTTATTCAGGAACCGGCTATGCAGACGTTCAGAAAGCGGTTGACACGTGCAAGATTGTACGTGGGTTGCCCACGGGCTTACGTTCGAACCGGACAGATGTTGATAAATGTTGCATCCGATTCTTTTCCTTTTTTTCAGACGTTGATCGATGATACGGTAGACGCACATTGAAATGAAACGTTTGTCCCAACACGTGTAATAACCGCGGAACTTTATAACGTAAATTTATCCTCTTTTAATTGTTTCAACGTAACGTTGTAACTTGATATTTTTTGTCTTTTAATTATGTACACTTTAATTTAATCTAGTTATAAATTTAGCTGTTGATGTAATTCATAAGTGTCCTACCATCTTAATTTTATATCATCGAGTGTCGAATTTTGGATTTAACTGTTTTTTTGTATCTTGACTTTGCGTTGAAGCAAAAGAAACTTTCTTGTTTCTTGTTCGAGATTATCATATAAAATTCTTCTCAATTCGTTTTATAGTTTCATATGCGTCGATAAAGTAACAGTTCAACGAATTTGATCAGAATAGAAACATCTTTGTATCAATTTTGAAAATCATTTCAAATTAGAGATTAGTTTGATAGATTCGAGATCCATCCCTCTGACCATACGAAATTAAATCATTTCAATAGCGAAATCATTTCCATCGCCGAGACTGAACTCTCTTACACACCGTGTAATTTACATTTTTCGAAGAGGCACGTCACGCCGCTCCATTTACTCTAATCAAGATTTCACATCGTAATGCACAATACGGATCACTGAATGCAATCTCGGGGTCTTCGTAATCCATCGTGACGAAACCCACGCGCGAGTCGCGTCGCGTCGCCGCGCGAAAAGTGCGAATTTCGCTTTTACTCCCCGTCCCTTTTCGCGCTGTGTATCGAGCCGTAGTTTTCAATCTTGAATCTCGCGCTGCCTACGTACGTGTCAACTCGGCCGAACGAGCTTTCAACCTTTTGCACACACGTGACGGCAAAGCGTGCCGCGAAATGGCCGCGTGGGCGTAAGTTTGCAATTTGATCCGGCCGTGCGATTTGTTGCTACGTTCGCCGTAAAAGTGATACCCGCGAAACTGTTCCGTTCTTGCGCAACAATCGCCTCTGAACAAAAGTCGATCCCAGCGAATAGTTTTATTACAATAGTTGGGTTAATCCGGTGTTGCGTTTTTTGAACGATTTTTTTTATTCCTGAGAAGAGAATCTCTGTTAAGAATCTGTTAAGAATCATTTAGATATATGTATTTCTTTCTTCTTTCGTGGAAATGTTTGAGTTTTTCGCACCTAACGTTATTTTATATTTATTTTTATAAGCTGTAAAAGATTGAATTATTTTGACGAGAAATGAGTTTGGGGTAATGTAATATAATATAATATAATACAATAGAATACAATATAATACAGTATAATACAATAGAATACAATAGAATACAATGTAATACTATATAATACAATATAATACACTATCATACAATATAATACACTGTAATACACTGTAATACAATATAATACACTATAATACAATATAATACACTGTAATACACTATATAATACAATATAATACACTGTAATACAATATAATACAATAGAATACACTGTAATACAATATAATACACTATAATACAATATAATACACTGTAATACACTATATAATACAATATAATACACTGTAATACAATATAATACAATAGAATACACTGTAATACAATATAATACACTGTAATACAATATAATGCAATAGAATACAATAGAATACACTGCAATACAACATAATACAATATAATACACTATCATACAATATAATACAATATAATACACTACCATACAATATAGTATAATATAATACACTATAATACACTATAATTCAATATGATTCAGTATAATACAATAGAATACAGTAGAATACAATATAATATAATATAATATAATACCTAAGTTAATGCAGAGAACAATGAGAAAATGTAATATTTCACAAGCTCGTGTTTTTGGCCGAGCAGTTCAATTTAACATTCCCGAATGTTCCGTTAATTTTTCGAAATTTATCGCCGCTGTTTAATCAAATGTAATTTTCGTTTGAGAGGACGCGCGCGGCAGAAGTCCCGCACGCGCGAGAAATCAATACTTATTTGCCAGCGATGTACAGCGCATAATACAAGCAATTTTAATATTGGTCGTTTGTGGTTTGTTTGATACATTCTCGATGACAGGAGGATGAAAGTATGTTCATTTAGAGATCGAATTTATTTTGAAAATGTTCCCCCCCCACGGACGGCGTAATTAATGTATTCTCTAGAATTCAGCGGGAAAATCCCGATGAAAATTGCGTAGGTGTACGAAATCAATTTGGAGCGAATGGCATTTTATTATTTGAACGCGGTCTTTTGTTTAACGTTTTAATTGAGGAAGGAAATGCAGCTCCGGTGTCCTTGCTCTTTAAAGTGCGGTTTTTAATGATGTCAATGTTAATTACTCTCTGAAAGCGTTCGTATTAATTATTCGTGGAAACATTAAAGAAAGGAAGAACAAAAAAAAAAAAAAAGAAAAAGAGAAATGTTAAATTGCAGATATCGATGAATGCGCTCTTTAATTCATTCGACGCGCGTTCGACGCATTTCCCCAAAAATACAAATATCCCGTGCTGGTGTTGTAAAATCATTATTGCTGCCAACGCAGCATGAAGATATTTTGCATGCTTACTCGAAAACAAATTTATTGTTGCGTTCTATTAAAAAGGACTGCGAACGTTCGTTCGGTCGCGGTATTTGATGAATACTTTGTTTCCCATGGAATATATTTCACAAAAGTTTCACGATCAATTCGCAGTCATATACTTTTTCACGCGCTTTGTTCTCTTATTACAGTTTCAATTCATTTTTTATTGTTTTTATTACGTGTCGTTGGATATCATGTCACTTTGTGTTAATTCATGTGGTAGAACGAAACAGACTTCAAATATTGAACCATAAATCTTAATCTTAGATTTATACTACAAGTGTTTCATTTGTTTCAAACCTGCGATCGATAAATTTGAATTAAAAATCCATAAATATGAAAGAATTATTTCGCAGTG
Source organism: Melipona bicolor (assembly GCA_030673865.1). Taxonomy (NCBI): domain Eukaryota; kingdom Metazoa; phylum Arthropoda; class Insecta; order Hymenoptera; family Apidae; genus Melipona; species Melipona bicolor. The sequence goes on from JAHYIQ010000027.1 coordinate 1,221,183, forward strand.
AAATTATCATTAAATCAAATCGAATTTGGCATTCTTTAAATTTATCCAGGCTTCAAGATCGTCGATTTATATTTTTACCAACACACCTACAATCCTCCGCAAAGAGGCTCAATCCCACAGACAGTCGAGGAATCCTTGTTCGTTTTATTAAAAAGCTTCGTCTTTGCTTTTGTTGTTTCAATCCAGAGTCAAACAACTTTGATAAATTGCTGATTAAATGATAGTCCGTTAATTAATAAATATTTTGGTTCGTTTTATCCTTTTATAATCGGTGTCGACTACAGTTCCTTTTATCTTTGCAATCGATACTCCGGGAATTCGAAATTTCTGAAAATCACGCGCTGCACGCTCGGTGGTGCGCGCACGTGCGTTCACGCGTGCAATTTATCACGCGGGATCGAGAAGTGGCCTCTCGAAGGCGAGATAAAACGAGGGGAATTCCGTTTCATGGAAATCTCAGGTGCGTTTATGGTGGCCGTTCGCCTCTGCCAGAAAGACGCAACGTTTCGCTACGAGGATCCCGCAGAAGAGGCGAAACGAGAAATATCATTTCAACCGTGCTTCCTCGCCGCTATACGCTCCGATGAGCCAGTTTTCCGCGGGAATTTTGCATTGCCACGCCGCTCTGAGAAAGTTGCGAGAGAGAGAGAAATGGTCAAGAATTATCCGTTTTCTAGCCTTTCTTGATCTTTCGATACTACGTTCATTAACATCCGAGATGTACGGAAAGAAATTATATCGAACGAAGGAAAAAGAAAATTATCGATGTGTGGTAAATGGACGACTAACTTGTATAATTTCACTCGCAATTCTGTTCTATTCGAGGTCTATCGTAATTGATCAAATTCCTAATTGATTTCTAAAAAATTTCTAATTTTCTAACTTGTAATTTCAAAAATTAGTATTCTTGAATTTTTTCTCGAATGATTGAATTAGTCGAATCAGCACGAAATATGAAAATGAATAAAAAATTGGTCGCAAAGCAATGTTCGATCATTTTAAAATATTTGAAAACATTGAATGTCTGATATGTACGATGTTTAAAGATATATTCGTCGTTCGCATATGTAAGAAATGCAAGAAAAATGAGTCATTTGGAGTATCGTAAGATGTGAAACGATGACAATTGAAGAGACAATAAAGAAGAGACGGTTACTTTAAATTAATCGAATTAACAAGATGTTATCTGTTACGTTATAGTACAGAGTGGAAACCTTGTGTTTAAATCAAGAATATACGCCCACGCGTTTCAGCTACACTGTATATTAAATCTCGATTGCTACCTGGTTGAATGCGTGGGCGATAACCAGTTTGGCGCATAATGTTTAAGTGTAAAGAATTTGTCAACGATCTGGACTGTTGATGATTTATGAATCACGGTTCAGATCTTGATTATACGGTCCGAGCGAAACTATTGTTTCTCACGGCGTAAACAAGCTTGAGGTCTCTGTTGAACAATACTACAGATGTACAAGATCAGGGAGCTTTAAATTTACCTTTTTATTAATCGAACGTCGATTCTACCGTTTGCCTTCAAATGAAAATATATTCAGTAATAGTGAAATTCAGAAACAATTCAGTCGTTCGGACAACAATTTATTATTCAGTCAGAGTATGTATCAATGTAGAATTATTTCAAAATATCAAAAATGTAATTAATTGCTACGTAATTTTCGTAGTTGAGCAGTAAAATTTCCCACGACTTTCGCAAAGCTTTTCTCGAATCACCCTGTATCATTTTTCATTAATCACCGCGGTAGAAAACGTATGATCTAGCAATCGACTCACGATCTTGTTATTTTTACGAAACTACAAATTACTTTGCAGAACCTCACAAAGGAAAGAAAGTAACAAAAGTAAAATATCGCTGTATCAAAATTATCAATCGCTACAGGGAAACATATGATTAATATATTATTATATTGTAATATTATTATATCACATTATATATTATTAATATGCTAGTAATATGTTATTAATATATTATAATATATTATTAATATATTAATATATTATTAATATATTATAATATATTATTACTCGCACGTAACTTCCTTAAACAGACCACGCACTCTTTCAAAAGTGTCCAAAAGAATTTTTCACGCCGCAAAAAATTAACATCGATAAATTAACAGACGTAGTAATAACAATTGACAGATTGTTTCAATGCTACATTTTGTTCGTTATATTAATCCTTTAGGTTGTGAGAAATCCCCCTGCACACTTTCGAAAGAGACATCTCTTTTCTTACGCATTCTGCATTTGTTACGTTGCATTACATTTTGCTTCTCGAGTCCCACGTACGAGACGCAGTCCGCCGGAGGGACAAGCGAAAGGACAGGAAGGATCGGTGGAGAGTTCGGGAAGAAAAGGAAGAAAAGAAAAACGAAGATAACAAGCGAAACGGTAAAATAGGGAAGCGCTTAGCAGAACAAGCACTCGGCGTGTCTTTAGAAATATGGCAGTACGTAGCCCGGCGCGAGACGCATCAAGCACGAGAGGGTACTCGTTAGGCATTGTGATACGTTCTCTCCCGCGTGTCTGCCGGTTCGTCGAGAGAAACGATGTAGCACAGAGAGAAAAAGAGAGAGAGAGAGAGAGAGAGGCGAAGTGCGTCGAGCACAACGCGGAGATTTGTTTTTAAGCTTCGTTAAATGGCCGCTGCTTTTTGCAGCCGTGCTCGAGAAAGATTACCGAGCATGCAACTCGCGACTGGCGACTCGGTAACAAGGATTCCCCTTGTATGCGCCACACGAGTCGCCGTGCTGAACGTCTCAATCGTTCGTTTACGAGGACCACGCGGAGGAATGTCTAACAATTTGATTCTAGCTGCGAGAACGAGGAGGAGCAGCGGATCGCAGCGAAGCAGAGGCACGTCCAACGATATGGATGTTTCTTGCGATAGCCGAACGCCCTTCCGTAACGATACACTTTGCTTCGACAGCGGTTCCTTTTTGTCATCTCGGAAACAATGAGACGTTCAGCGCGTTCTTCACATTCCCTGGTCATTGGTGTCTCGGTGTCTCGGTAGTCGATGTTAACCTTGCCAGATCTTTCGGAAATATCCCTACGCTTGGTGTATGGTTAGGTTGACTTTGGTCGTGACAAGAAAACGATTCATTGATGAGACTCAACGGGCTTGTGTTCGAATTGATTAGGAATCGTTAATTTTAGCGATCAATGCTTCACAATTGTTTTTCATACAGATCTATGAATATATTTCGAGAATAGTTAGTTGCAAGTTTGGTTAAATACCACTGTACACTACAAACTATGCACGCAAGTTTTGCATCATTTGCTAAATACATGCCATTTACTGTACCGGGTGAGCTTGTAAAAGTTGCTTTCACAGCCACGATTCGAAACCAAATTGAGCGTACGAGATCAACAACGATAAAATCGAACTGAAAGATTCAGATTACGAGGCTACAGCTTAAACGTTCTCGATCACTTCGACTTTTGGAATAATAACGTCAATTCCACCGGAACGAATGAAAACCGATTACCGAGGAACTTTGGAATTCTCCGCAGGAAAAATGCAGCGGCAGTAACTTCTACTCGGAGCGTCCGCGAAACGGATCCACGTCCTCGTCCAATTTTCTGCAATCGCGCCACATATCAATCGCAACCTTGTTGCCGTGATCGTCGAACGTTTGCAACGCGACGATCCGTGGAACCCGTTTATTCGATCTAATTTATCCGCGAACAGAGAGAGAGAGAGAGAGAGAAAGCCAGTGGCGAAAACGCGTATGACGCGTAATCGCGGCCGCGATTTACCAAACGAATCGATCTCGCTGAATAATTCATGCCCGTCTCCCGCGATCCAACGTCTTGATTCACGATAAATGAACTTTTTTTTTCCCCTTCTTTTTCCTCTCTTGCTTCTCGCTCGACTCGCCGCACAGAACGATAATGATCCGTAATCTCGATAATAACGGCCGACAGTGGCGGGAATGGTAATTTCCCGTGGCATTGACAGAGGGCAATCTTAAAAACTCAAACGGGAGAGGATCGACGGGAGAGATCGTTGACCGTGGATCGTTGCACGCCGAGGAGAGAGAAAATCTCTCGAAGGATTTGAACTTTCTTCTTCTTCTTCTTCTTCTTCTTCTTGCTTCGCGTTCCTTTCCTTTCTTCTTCTTCTTTTTGCGTCTTTCTCGTTCTTCTGTATGTTCCTCCGCGAGGAAGATATCGGGGCCGCGTTTGTTTGGTCCCATTTGGGAGAGCCATTCCGGGAAATGTCGCTGATGTTTCGAGGAACCGATTCGTCGACCAACCGCGCCATTGTTTGGATTGGTTGCTCGCCGTTCTCATTTCTCCCGTTCTCGTCTCCGTCGCTCGTCGATGGATAGCCGCCGTGCACTCTGCCATTCGCGTTTACGAGTGTCGATTCCGCGATTTTATTCATTTTTTCTCTATTTTTCTCGCGTCTTAGAGAGAACTTGATAATCGGGGCTCGGAAATTGATTTCCTGCGTTGCGAGTATCAATTTGTCGAGTTATCCACATCATTTTCACAAAGTGGAATTCACACATTCGCGTGTAATTATCAAGGCGAATTATTGGAAATTGAAAACTTGCTGTGTCGCGTTAATAAAATGACGATCTTCGTAAAATGAGAGCAACGAAAGAGTAAGATCGTAACACGAATTGTTGTAAACGCAAAATAACACTCGCAATAAACGAAATAAACGTGCCGTTGTACTTCGAGTAAATATAATTTATTTGTTCATTGAAACCGGACTCGATAAAAGTGTAGTAGAACAGGAAACGCGAAGAAAATCGTGGATTAAAATTATCATTATTATAAATGATAATATTTTCTAGACGAGCAATGCCCGCTCCTTACTAATGCTTCATTCGTCTAATTTGAATTTACAGCCAACGAAATTCACTTCGAAGTCGTGCAAATACATTTTTCTGTAATCGATCTAATTCGAGACTCATTTCCTCTCAATTTTCAAATTTAATTTCAATTCACTGTGTCACAACTATGATTTCGCAGATTAATTCCATACAATTTTCCATACAATTCTACGACGCGGTTGAATTTTAAAAGACAATAGACACCTCTCGCACGAAGCACGGAGCATATTCGAGAAATTTTCATAAATTCGTTCTCCGTAGAGAGACACGCTTCTGTACGCGCTCGCTCCCAGCTTATTGTTTCCATCAGCAAAGACAATAATTACGCGCGTTCGTACCTCTCCCCCACCGCCCCTCCCGGTGTGGTCTGCATGCCTGTTGATTTATACGCGTCTATATAATTTCTTACAGTTGAACGAGAAACGAGAATTACACCGATCATTACAGAGAGTTCCCGTGTAATCACGGGAAACGATCACTTTCATTCGCATTCATCATACGCAGCGCGACGTTTCCCCGGCATTTCTGTTATCGTTTTTCCTTTTCTTTTCTTTTCTTCCTTCCCCTCCCTCCCCTTTTTCTTTTCTCTTGTGAAATCTTCGGGGTCTCGAAGGGTTAACAGGTTAGTTGGTTGACGCAGCGGGTTCATCGCAATTTGACGGAAAAAAAAGAAAAAAGAAAAAAGAAAAAAGAAATAAAGGCAAACGCACGAAGACGGACAAGATTTTTTTACGGCAATTTGCTTTTCTTTCGCGAGCCGCGGTGTGTGTCGTTGAACGTCTCTCGGTGGCAAGACCATATGGAAATTGCGAATTTCCTGTGTAATCACGTGCTGCATTAAATCATTCCAGTCCTACTTGTTGCACTTATTATGTTAACGATCGCGGCCAATTCTTTTCCCCCGTTCCCATGTCGGGCAAGTCTAAAATTTCGACTGACGAGCGATCGTGGGCTGCGTAGGCTTTGAGAATGCATTATCTCTTCCTCTGTATACGTATGTATGTGTGTGTGTTGCTACGATGTGGCAATCGAAAGACAATTTCGCGACGTCTGTTGCCGTCGTTGCACGAATTAGAAGCAATTTCTGTGCAATTTCTGTGCATTAGAAGCAATTTGGTTTTGATTGAGAATGTATCTCGAAATTTGCTCTTTTGTTCATTGTTTCCTTCTTTTTTTCAAATTCTTCTAGCATTATTCAACGTCGTAACGCGAAAGCACAAAGTTTTAATCGTTTACACTCGATATTTTTCTTTAAATCTTCATACAGGATTAGTCAACAAAACAGCGTAAAGTCTGAGGAGATGATACATTTACGTAGAATAAAGTACATGTGTTTGGATCATTTTCACGACACTGATGTTAACCCGAGAATAGCGACAGCCTCAAGAGCTGTTAAAGCTCTCTGTTCCAAAAATAATTCTGCAGTAACTGAATCTTACCATCGACAATTTTATAGCTGATCGTGCTCCTCTGACAGAAATCGCGCAAACAGCTCGCGACCCGGTTACACTGCACGCGACACGAGCGTGATTCACGTAACCCACTGCTTTGCAACCTGTTTGGTACAGATCCCACATCCTCTCGTCCTCTTGCGCCCCGGTAAACTCATCGTCGCGTCCCATAACCGCATCACGCGCGAACAAGGAACCAAGGAATCATTTTTATTTCTTCGTCGATCGATTCGCATCGAGTAACTTCTCTTCTTCTCCTTCGTGCGTTTACGTCTCTTTCCACGGATTGGAATTTTTCTTTGTTCAGTGGCAGGTGTTTCGGATGAAAACGTCGGATGACGGAAGGTTGTATACGTTTCTGACAGGCGTGTGTTCTTTGTGCTTTTTTGGAGGGCGATTTAGAGACGGAGAAGCTGAGAGTGATTGCTGGGTTTTTGGTATACACTAGCGACTGACGAACTGAAAATTCAGAAATTTGGTGGCCTCAGAAAACTCTTTGAACGTTCCGGAAAATTTTGCAGAAGCAGGAGATATTGGACATTGGTATTTTCTATTTCCGGAAATTTAACCAAGAGCGTAAGAAAATGTCGAGTTGGGATTCTGTAAAGGAGTTTCGATTGCTTGACTGCTTCTGTGAAAGTAGCCACGATTAATAAAATACAATCTTCGTTGTTCTCATTAACTCTAAAAGTTTGCGCAAACTTGCCGATACTTTCGAAACAAACGAAGCATTATTTTTTTTCTTTTCTTGCGTGTTCCATTTTTCCATGCAAATGTCTTGCAGGCTATTATGCTGTTGTTTATGATTCACTGTTCGTTTTGGATTCTTCGAATATTCGACAGCCTGACGAAGCAGTCCGTGCCTTGATCCTCGAGTTGAAGGGTCGAAGCCACAGTGATTCAGTTGTTTCTTGCCTCCGTGATCAGTTGATTCTTACCAAACCGGTCTTGCAACGGGTCCTGGATCCATCGGTGAGGATGTAAAGGAGTGGGTTACGGCAAGAAAAGAAAACAAGCAACGACGAACTCTTCGTTTGACGTCACGGCGGAGGTCAATATCACCTCGCTGAATCGGAATCGGGTGCATTCCGTCGTCCTTCCGTGCGGACAAATTAACCATCCAACCTTTCCAAACGACGTTTCATTTTCTTTTTCAATACCTTTGAACAAGTTCATTTTCTCGTGGTTCAAAATGAGAGCTGGATCAGCAAGCTGATCTGCAATATTTTATGAATCGCGCGATTTCTTTTCATTTAAACAAATATCACCAGTATTAGAATTGTTATATTAAATGTAACGATTACAACAACAAAACGTAATGTAGGATCAAATTTTATATTTTGTTTATATCAATTAATTATCAGTCAATTCTGTATCAAATTTATCTTTGAATTAACCTCTTGACACTCAGTTATTTTAATTAAAATAACATTGAGGTTACTTTCTTTTTAGATCGTTTAAAAATATTTTAGTGTACGTGAGAGAGGTTGTCACGGTTGAAAATTTGCTCATACATGCAGTTTTCTACAGCGTTGTTTAAAATATTCGAGTAAGGGACGCGATTGAAATTTTGATAATTTTTCCAATTTTTGAGTAATAATTATAATTTTGACCTTGCTATTTCTCAACGAGACAAAGTACAATTTAAAACTGCTCTCTATCTCGTTGTAACCATCTTTACAAATGTAACAATATCTCATCTCCATTCGTTTAAATCTTTAGAAACTGAAGAGATCGCGTAATACATTCTCAAAACGACGTACCAATTCCCACTCAACATCTCTCAAACGTGTCGCAAAAACCATATTCCGACACGACAATGCGCAAACTTCTTCAAACCATCGTTTTTCCTTCGACGTCCCACCAAAACCCTCCCCTGAAGCTCGCGCGGTAAATCAAAATTTCCAGCCAGACTGCTCTCACGTCGCAGGCAGACCGAGTAATTCCAAGGATAATTCGAAAATCATCCGTGGCGTGCAGCGGCGCGCGCGGGGGGAGGCCGCGTCATCACGGAGGGCGCAGGTTTCGTCCGGAGTCATCGCGGACGCGATCGATACCGGCATGATGGCGCGCGAATCCAAATTATCGGATCGTTCCACCCACGTGCAGCAGACCGCCGGGTCCTTTGATCCGAGAGAGAACTCGTTAGAGAACCCGGCGAGTTCGTTGTCCTACTTTCAACCCTCTCTTCTTGCCTGCGAATCTCTTCAAGGGTTCGGCCCTTGCCCTGCTTGATCCTCAACAACGCGCGAGTATCGCGACGGTATCGAGGGAGAGGGAGGCGGGGGAGATAGAGACGGACAGAGACAGAGGGCGGAAAAGAGGAAGAGGGAACCGACAGAGGGAAGGGGTGAGTGGAACCACCCCCGCGATCAATACGGTAATGACGCCCCCGTTGCCGCGATGTTACCACGCTAAGCGTTTCGCTGTTTTATGCCCGCGAGTGCGCCGCGCTCTCGGAATCTTCCTGCTCTTTGAACCCCCGGTTCATCGCGCGGGGCCGCCTTTATCCGGAGCGTGCCTCGTCCCCTCGTCCTTCGCAGCTTCTTCTTCCCGCGTCCCGAGTCAATGGCGTCGATACGCCCTCTCGAACAACGTGTCGTTTCTCCACGGTGTCCCACGTTTTCTTTCTTCTTTCTTTTTCTTCTTGCGTCGTTGTTTGAAGTCTCTGCGTACGCGATTGATTAATTAAACGTCGAGGCGTCGTAGGATGGGGATAAAGGAGAGCCGTTTGATTTCTTTCGCGGTATTTGTACGCGTTGCTCGTGAAAAGGGTCGCTGATCCGAGAGATTCTAATCGAGAGAGAAAACTGGAGAGCTTATTGCGCGTCAGAGTTCCCTGGAGGTGGGGCATTTTAATGGAGGGTAATTGTTGCTCGGGTATGTTAAGGGAATTGTTAAATTGGATTTTTGTTCTTGGTGCATTTTCAGCTTTCTTCTCTATAGCGAGTCGACATTCTACGAGGACTGTAATTTATATAATATTTTTCTACTTCTCTTCTGTTCAAACCCTTTTGCTACGATAGTCCGCTCCACCCTTTTTTGAATTTTCTGGTAACATTTCGGCAAGAGCCTAGAATGTTTCCTTCAAACAAAAATCTAAATTTTCAAGAAATTGACAGTTGTACCGGTCTCTTCCGAATTGCAATAGATTAAGGAAAACTTTTCATTGCAATAATTACTTATCGTATAAATGCAAAAAATAGGAAAAACTCGTCTTTGTTATATTTTCAATACGTCAGTAGATGCCGTCAGTATATATCCGACGCTCGTAACGAAAGGGTTAAACATTTTCCGCTAGAAAAAGAGGTAGTGGAAAGTCACAGATCACTGTACGCTAAACGCTAAAAGATCCAAATGTCTGAAACTTGCTCGAGAAACTTTGTCAAGCCGAGGCTGCCGACGAAAACTTTCGGCGAAGGAAGGCACGTCAGAAGACGCAGCGAAGAAATCGCATGCCATTCCACGTAACTACGTCCTTCGAGGGAAACGGGGTCGAAGCTCGCGCGAACAAGTTCGGGACGACGGCGTTCGCTTCTCGAAATTGCGTTTCGCCTGGGAGGACGTGTCGTTCGTTCCCCGCGATCCACACGCCATAACGGTTGAGAGAGGCGCGCCCGCTGCCAACGAAATTCCAGCGTAATTTTCATAGCTTTCGGCGGGGCAGGTGATATTTTATCTGCGGTTACCGTGGATGGAGCACCGAGCGAAGAACGTCACGCGAGCTTCATCCCCGGCAAATTGGCCTCGGTAAAAATGCGCCGCCTGATCAACATCTACAACGAGCCGGTGTTAATGCCCCCTGGCCCGCCCGCCTTCCTTCCAACTTCCCGTTCGCCGAGACCTCGTGAGTGGTCGTCGCTCAGTTACGTGGCCACCGCCGCCGAACGATAAAGCGTCACCTTTTTACGGCCAATGAGGCGAAAAATTGCTGACCTCCTCTCCCTCGGCGCGCCCCTCGCACGATTTTCCAATAACTCGTTTACTATCGCGCCGCCGCCGCCACCCCCTTGGCGCGCGCGTTTCGGTCTGCCTCTGTTCGAAAGTCTCATCACGTCATCGACCCTTCAATCGAGCCTGGAGCTGCTCCCAGCTCGAGTGCTTTCTTGATGTACATTTTTGCTTGGCAACTCGAAACTCGAGCGTATTGTTTACTCTTGTTGTCTGAGAACAAGTTCATTCAACTGTTGTTTGACCAGTATAAGGTAATGCTGATAATAAATTGGCAATAACTGTTGCTCCTCAAAATGGTAAAACGTACCCTAGAAATGCAGTAGCTATAGATATCTCGAAAGAAATGAAAACCTTGTTTTAGATCCTGTATGAAACACTAAAAAAATAAGATACGACGAACAAAGTGGTATAACAATTGACAAAAATTAGGTTCCATCACGTAGAAGTCCATTACACGAATCAAGAGTATAAAGAAATTTCTTCGAGCATTGTTACATTTTAGGAAAAGCACGTGGAAGAAAGTATGAGATTGAAAACAGTGTCAAAGACTACCATTCCGTTCCAGGAACCATTCTGTGCAACCGCGTTGAAACTTATGGTCGACGGTAAAAGAGTGTCGATAACCGCCCTAATAACCAAAAAGCCCAGCACTCTCGCGCCGCGGATCTCCATCATTCCAGCTTTAATTTCCGCGCGAGTCTCCCGGTTTCATCGAACCGGAAGGTCACGGTCGCGAGTAACTAGCTCCGAAGTAGGTCTGGAGCGCGGTCGTCGGTGCGACGAAGAGGCGTTCGTCGAATACACGGCACAGAGAGAGAGAGAGAGAGAGAGAGAGCGCCGGATAGTAGTTCCAGTTAATTTTCTGCCGGCTCACCTTGGTGGAGCCGGCGTGCGTCGCGCGTAGAAAGCACATCGTGGGCTGTCAGAGGGGTAACGAGGGGGTGGTCGGAGGGAGTAGAGGACGAAGGGTGATTAGCGTGGTCCGCATGCGCGTTGGCGGGCGGCGGCAGCAGCCGGCAACTAAGACCAGGGGTGACCCGAAGCCCCCCTTTTCATTTTGGGGCGGGAGGGGAGGGGGATGACCGAGGAAACGGGCCGGGTACGGGGTAGGGGGAGGGAGGGGGTGGTGGCGGAGGTGGGTAGGCGCGCAAGGGGTGGAGGGGCGGCGGGCGGTGTCGACGGGGGTAGAGGAGGAGGAGGAAGCAAATTAATACGGGCGAGCAAGAGGGTCCAGCTAACGAACGAACCGACGCCAAGTCTAGTACCGACCAGCGCCGCGACGCCTTGCAATCCTCTCTCTCGCCCTGTATCTCACCCTGTCGTCCGTCGCCGTCGCCGTCGTCACGGAATCTTTCGATTCACGTCGTTTTCTCAACGTACCTCTGCTGCTCTGCTGCTGCTGCTACTGCTGCTGTTGCTGCTGACGACGACGACTTTCCATCGGAGCAATAGTCGTCACACGCCCGGTGGTGTGTCGTTTCGCTGGGCCCCCCCTCCCCCACCCACGCCCCCCCGGACTTGCCACCGACGTGCAAAGTAGGATGAGACGCGTGAACACCCCCGCAGTGAGCGCGTACAGTGTGCACGGGCCATAATAGATCAATCGTTCAGGCGGGGGAGAGTACATTTCACGGGGACACGGTGAAGTGTGAATGCAGCTTTAAGCTCGACGCGGAACGGTGATAACGGAGAGACAGTGAGACGTACGCCGATGACACTTGGCGATTCGTTGGCTTTTTCGTTGAGGTTTCGAGGACGAGCTAGACCGACGGTGCGCGACGAGACTGAAGGCTGGTTTCGTTCTCGGGAAATTGGTCTTTTCCATTCGGTTAGTGGAGATAGCGTTTTGTGAATCCTTTGACCCCTGGATGGAAATGGTTGTTGCTGCTCGTTGCAGTGACACGTTCCTTCGACTTGTTTCGGATTGATTGTCGTCTTGTCGGATCGCAAGGTTTAACACCGGTTGCGTTTGAAACGGTTCGGAGTAAGATTGGTTGTGTATGTCGTACGTATACGTGAATGTTTGACGCGTGCTGTCAAAATGTTCAATTAGACTGTGCCAGACTGTCTTTGTATTATTTTTTTTTAGAAAATTAATATCTTTCGATACCTCTTATTTTTAAAAAAAGACACTTTATCGACATTTCGGAGCGAAGAACGTCGTTATAAATTTATCAACGCATATTTTGTTTTACTTCGATGAAAATAAATGCATTGAAACGTATGAATGGTCTTCCTTCACCACGAAATGTTCGCGGAACGTGTTCGGAATGGCGTCGAACACGATCGGCCGGTGGCGAGCCGAACGATTAACTTAGTGTTAATTAGTCGATCCCCTCACCTCGATAGCGTGATTAACACACCGGTCTGCCCATTCCGGTTGCTTGGCTCCGCCCTGAACAATGTATTTCCTTCTTTGAGCACCGCCATTTTGCCAGTTTTACACCTCCCGAGATCGCAATCGCGGTTAATTTCCGCGTGGTCGCACGAAAGTTCTCGCCACGTTCGACAAAAGAGAGGAAGAGGAGTGCAGAACGGCAATGATCGTACGATTATTCTTCCATTGTTGTCCGTTCGTCGCAACGATTCGTTCTTTCATTTGCATATTCGTGCGCCACTTACTCTTCCCACCTATCGTTGCATTCTCTGCTCCCCCCGATAACGTAGGGACGCTCTCACTTACATTTACTTACTACCTTGAATTTTTGAAATTTATTTTTTTCCCTCTCGTCGCTGGGAAGTCTTCGATTTCTTTTTTGTTTCTTTTGTATGAGTGATTCGAGTTTTTAAATATTTTATAATTTGATTTGGACATTCTTTTTACTTATTATCTGTTTGATAAAAGGAGCAATTGGAAATTCAAAGATCTAGTAGTATAACTCTGCAATATTAACTCGGCAAAGATCAATTTCCTCCAACTTTGGTTCTACCGATCGACGAATTTTTTTAATTAATTCGTACTACACGTCGCGCAAATCCACGTTGCATTCAATTGCATCGTCTTTCGCTTTCTCAACCAAGCATCGATCGTCCTCAACCTTCCGTATTGCAAATCTCCTTCCGCTACGGTTTCAAACACTGTCAAACCAGTCCAAACCAAACCTTCTCAGTCCGCATTGTCATAAACTCCACGGGATCCATTACTTAGACCCAACGGGAGGGGGATCCGGCAATTTTTTTCCGTGGGCAGCGAGCGAAAGTACGAAGAACGCCCGAGGAAACGCGTATTGTTGCCGGCGCGTTTAACCATCGTCGGGGGACCTGCTGCTTCTCCGTTGGCTCCTCTCCCGACCGAGCGAGTCGAAGAAGAAGCGCGTGCAGAGCGAAGAAGCGAGCGAGAGGTGGCCTCTCAGGAGGAAGCCAGTCGCGGCCCTACAGTCTCATTTTAATTAAACGAAATTCCGCGTGCAACAAAGGGCGGCAAGCCAGCCGGATAATTCGAAAGGGCAGATACGTGCTTCCTGGTTGGTCGGGTTTATAGAGGCGAGTGGCAGCCAGCGGTGGCTGCTGCGATGGTGGTGGCGTCTGCGAAGGAGGAGGGTGACGGAGGATGGAACCGGTTCTAGCTTTTCCCCGGGGTAACTAGGTGGTGAGGAGGGACGGAGACAGCGAACGAGACGGACAGAGAGACGCTCGAGAAAGAGGGCGAAAAAGAGAGGGGCAGAAAGAAAAGAAGGATGCAACGACAGAGAAAGAGAGAGATAGAAAGAGAGAGACAGAGACAGAGAGAGAGAGAGAGAGAGAGAGAGAGAGAAGGGGGAGGGGGTCGAGAGTGGGATCGATAAAGGGAGTGTCGGCACGAGAATGGGGCAGAAGGCACACGAGGGTGGCCCTTGCCCTAAACGAGCACCTTAAGCGGCTAAACGTGACGTAAGAAATTCGCCGGCGACTAGGAAACAATTGATCAACCCGGAAACTTTAGTCCCGGCAGAGTCTGCGTTTAATTGGTCGCGTTTCTCCGGTTCCAGCCGGCGTTCTCGGTTAGGCGGTCGGGTTCCTCGGGCTCCGCGGAGACGCGTACGCGGCTTTGCCCGTAATTGGCGTAAGGAGAAACGGCGAAATCGGGGTGACTCGGAGAGTTCGGGGAACTTTCGCCGCACCTCGGCGAGGAGGATATTGATAGAAGTTTCCGAACTCTTTATTGGGAAATTGTCTGGTTTGAAGTTGGAAGTTCGGCTTGTTTATCAGAGTAATTGGAATGTTGGGCGAAATGAAAATTACGCGGTTAGGTTCTCTCTGTTTTATGCTCCAGTCGGCTTTTCCTCAACTCTGATATTAGTCTACCATTTGGCCCGGACGACCCCCCTCTTCGTCGTCGTTTCTATCGTTCTATAGTAATTACACTATAAATTGACGAATTTTTTTACTTGGCACTGCGATAAAGCGCGACGAAACGAATCTCTAGGATGTCTCTTTGCACCTCGACAATAAAATGCTCGTCGTGTGCGTTTTATTGCCGATTTTAACGACCGATGGAAATTTTCAGATCCTGCTAAACAAAGCACGAGAGAGAAAGATCGATTCGACGTGTACAGCTCTGTGTCTAGCCTCTCTTGTTTTTACTCCTCGTTCGATGCGCGAAACCGTGCTGTCTCTCGACCGCGACACACATCCCAAGTGTAAAATCGCAGAAGCAACGTTTGTCTCCGTTTCGCGTTCAGACTTTACAACCCGGATTCCTCGCTTTCGCAACGACTCCGCGAGGTTTACAGCGGCTCGCGCGCGGTTTATTGCGTTCCCTCGTCGCCTTTATTCGCGACGCGAATATGGTTGCGCGAGGTTTTTCGAGGCTTTGTTCGCGAGAACGTTATTCCCGAGGCGGGCGATTAGACTCTTGGTTCGTTCCCCGATCTCGACGAATGACGCGCGCGCGATTCTCACGGCTGTTGCCTTGCCGCGATTATGGTTACATCATCCGCAGGATTCCTCGTCCATTAAGCGGGGCCCGGCTATTCATTGACGTCTTTTAAATAAATTTATCGTACTACTAAAACCGTCGCTGCGTTTAGGTTAGGTTTAGGTTACGTACTTTCACATTTTTAGAAGCGAGCGTGATCGCTTATGGGTTCGGTCGCAGACGTTTCGGCAACTCGAGTGAATTCAGCGATGCCTCGTCACAAGCTATGGCAAACACGAAAATTATTATCATGATTAGATCGTGGAATATTTCTAGAAATGTTCTACTTTTACTTTTCAACCTGAACGATTCAACTCTGTGATTCGCATTGCAACGTGGAGGTTTCTTGTTTATGCTTGTAAATAATAATAATTCTCCTTTTTATTTCTAGTTGTTTTTTCATTGTTTCGCGATGCAGTAGTTAAATTGAATTCATTAATAAAGAGATGAGTGAAATAACAGGATATTAATATTGTCGAGTATGCAATCTATTTATTGTACGTGAAAAAGCCGAAATTAGTGGACTTTTGGAAACGTACGTAAAGATTTGTACAGGTTACTTGAATAAAGTATACAGAAAATATATATACTTTGATGAAACAAATGACGACACGGAGCAATACAACATTTTTTGATAATAAAAATTTCAATATCTCAACAACAAATAAATATCATCAAAATGATGTGAGTAATTGTGACGGAATGACAGAATTTCGTCTCGGCGAGACGTCTGAAAAATTTCGGAAATTTCGTCGCCGAGAGGGGTGAAATTAAATCGAAGGGATGAGCCGGTGGTGCAAGAGCGACGATATTCGACGAGTTATATGAAACAAGGGAAGATCAGCGAGAAGCGGGATAATCCTTGCAACCGGATTATTCGATGGGGATTTTTCTTGACTGCAGGGTAAAAAGAGACGAGAAGAGGAGTAGGCGACTCGGTAGTTTCTCGGAGGAGGCTCCGTCTTCCTGCCAACCTCCGCTTCATATATCTCTCGCTTCTCCTCTTTTTTATTCTTTTCGTCTCTGCCTTCCATTCGTTGCATTATCCGTCCAACGGCGATTTTGAGGAGCACGCGCACTCCATTCTGTTCGCATCTTTGTAGAAAAGTCTCTCTTTGGTAAAACTGAAATACAGACATCTGATTCAATTCGATTCGCGTATCTGCGTGATAATGATCGAGTATTGTTTTATTTAGTTAACTATTTATCGATTAATCTCAAACTGATCTCCGTGTGATTGTAATGAAAATATGTTTTTTCCCTTATTTTCATATCTTAAAAATAAATTAATTTTTCTAAAAAAATTTTTACGCAAGTGTTGCATTTTGTGCATTAATTGATAAATCGTCACTAATAATCTACAATATGATATAAAATTTTTGATGTGACACATTTTAAAAACACGTACATTACAGTGTATATTTTGTTACCGCAAGTAAACGTCGAAAACGCAGTTCTTTTCTCAGGATATTTCACACACACAACGTGTGCACGAGACAGAAAATAGGGAGGCTCCTCAGACCGGTATCCCTTCTCGGTTTATAATATCTCGTACGTACACCGTCTCCGAAATAATGCCTCCAGCAGCTCGTGGTCCCGGCGCTGTGACCCGCTCTCCTCGTCTTCCTCATCTATCAACAGTTTTCGTTTCCCTCCGCCCCCTTCTTGCAGCGGCGCGCGCTTTTCCGGGCAAGATTTATGAAATGGTACTTTGTACAGTTCCATTTTGGCGTACGCCTCGATTTACTCGCCCCAGGGTGAACCCGAGCGTCGTCTTATTCCAAAACTTTCCACGAGAAACGTAGAACGACGTCGCGCTTCTACAGCGGCGTTCAGAGATTGAAGATTTCACGGGGGTTGCATCTGGCGATGTTTGCTTTGCCAAGTTTGGTTAATGCAATTGCCGATCCCGGCGATTTCCCTCATTTTCGACGCGACCAAATGATCGATTCAAGTCTGAATAATTTGCAGATTTTTGAGTTTGAAGGATATACATACGTATGTGACAATAATGTATAAATATATAAATATATAAATATTTTTTACTGTATAACATCTGTCGATTGCAGTTGCTTCGTGAATCTTATTTTTGAACTTTTTTAATAGTTACAAGAATCTACACGTATAATGTAAAATATTTTTTATCGTTAGGTTAGGTTTAGGTTTAGGTTAGGTCACATCTGCTGAGCGAGATAAATTCATCTTTCCTTTTCTGCTGTGTTCGTGAATCTTATTTTTGATCTTTTTTTATAGTTACAAGAATCTACACGTATAATGTAAAATATTTTTTACCGTTAGGTTAGGTTTAGGTGTAGGTTAGGTCACATCTGCTGAGCGAGACAAATTCATCTCTCCTTTTCTGCTGTGTTGGTAAATCTTATTTCTGAGTTTTTTTTATAGTTACAAGAATCTACATAATAAAAATATACAATGTAGAATATCTTTTACTGTTAGGTTAGGTTTAAGTTAGTTTTAGGTTAGACCAACATTTGCTGAATGAGATAAATTCATCTTTTCTTTCTCATTGTGTTCGCAAATCTTACTTTCAAATTTTTTTTCATAGTTACAAGAATCCAAATAATTTTTTTTTTTTATAAAAGATTACAGAAACAAATGAGTTACTCGTCATTTAGTTTTACCAACAATTTGTTAAAATTAATTTTCAATTGTTAGATAGATTAAATAAAATAGAATGTCTTTTACTGTTAGGTTAGGTTTAAGTTAGTTTTAGGTTAGATCAACATTTGCTGAATAAGATAAATCTTTCCTTTCTCATTGTGTTCGCAAATCTTACTTTCAAATTTTTTTTCATGATTACAAGAATCCAAATAATTTTTCTTTTTTACCAGCAATCTGTTAAAATTAATTTTCAATTGCCAGATAAATTAAATAAAATTCTAATCAATGTAAACGGATATTTCCAAAAAAACATACAACATCCATAAGTACGTTTCGTACGTTCGATGAAACGTAAGAGACGTCATTGGCAAATTACAAATTCCTAATTCAATCTCTCGCCGTTAGAAATGCAAGGGAAGCTGAAGACGAGGGTGAGAAACAACGGGAAGCGAATCGGTAAAGATACGAGCGATGCGTGCGCACGTCACGCATGTCAGCGAACAGAGGGGGCAGAGGTTGGCCGAGAGAAGAAAAAGGGACCTCGCGTGGAAGTTTTTCCCTTACGTGTGGATACGTGGATACGGCGTTCGGTAGAAGACGATTCATTCTCCGCGGCAGCCTGTTAGACCGTGCGATTTCAGCGCACCCTCTCGCCACACCCAGGTCCACCCCCTTGGAGCTACGCATCCATCAAGGCGGAATCTCGATTTCCAAATCCACCCCAAAGGCTCGCGACTGCTTTGCCTTTCCGCTCTCGTCCGATCGTTTCTTCTTCCTCCGCCGAGAAATACCACGGCTCGCGTGACCTGCCGTTTAAACGAGCTCGCCTCCGTCGCAGAATGTTGCAACGCGGCGATCACGTTTTCCGTTTACTGGCTACTCGATGGAATCCTGCCGGATATAGCTCGCGGCCGCGATTTCACCATTCACGGCGACGATCGCGCGAATAGAAAATGTGTGCATTTGGCTGGAGATGTTCGGAGTTGTGCGTTCGAGGATTGCGGTATCGATGTTTTATGGATGTTTCGGGGTTGATACAGCTCTCCTCCCCCGCTCCGGATCGTATTTATGCTGAGCTTATTTCGCTACTTCGAAACAAGTTTCCACCTCCCCGTTCAATTACCGCATAAAGTGAATATTCCACAAGTTACTAGTCGGCTCCTCTACTTTGAAAGTTGTGCAACACTGAACGCTCAGTGTGTCATGCTGTTGCTGATCAATTATTCATGTCGTACGTTAAATATATACGTATGTGCAATAAACACCTCTGTACACTTTGATATAACTGCGATAACATATAACAGCTGTTATAGTTGTCATACCATTGTATCTCTGCTGCTGATTAATGCGGACGTAAAAGTTCTCTCTCACAAATGTTCAAGTACTTTCGTGAGCCAATATATAATTCTCACGGTCCGTGGAAAAATATTCCCGTCGGTTTATATTTATATAAACACAGTACCAATCGACGATTTACAATTCCCAAGGATGATAAATTCAGGAATCACTCCTCGCTTATAACACATATAGTTCTCTTTGTCGTAAATGTTCGAATACTTTCGTGAGCCTTCGGTACAAACGAAGCACATAATTCTCGCGGTCCGTAGAAAAATATTTCTCGCCGATTTGTACACGGCACCGATCGACCGATTCATTTTAAATTTCCAAGGATAATAAATTCAGGAATCAGCCCTTGGTTAATCCTTTCCTCGACTCGTCCCACCCTCGACCACCCACCGTCGACCCCTCTCATCCGCGACCTTTAGGAACACGCGATCGAGAACGGACGCGCGAGTTCATATTTCATTCGGCGTCAGTGTTTCGGCTCGGTGTACGCGATGTTTTACACGCGCACGGACGGAGCACGGAACGTCTTCGGGAATAAATTTAGCTTTACTTACGAGCGGATGTCCCGCGCCTCGACTTAATTAATTTTCCGGAAAAATATGTCGCGGAGTGCTCGCGACGCGCGATTCGTTTCACGCGCGTACGTGGCGGGGCACGGGCTAGAGAAGAACGTGTTTGATAAAGTGTTACCTGGCGGTCGCGCACCTGCCGCTGCGTGATACTTTGCACGCGTCTCGGCCGGGTCGCGCATACTTTCAAGCCGCGTCTCGTATTTTTCTTTTTTTTTTTCCTTTTTTCGTTTTCTGCCGCGCACGAGCGTGAACGATGCTTCGAAGATTCGACGAAACTTCGTTCGCGTGATTTATCGATGACTCCAGGTTGTCAGCGGTATGGAGTCGTCTCGGATCGAACTTTGTCGCAACACGGAGAGCGTTAATTTTCAAAGCGCCTCGTATCAATGCTAATGAAATTTTAAGGCGCCGTGAGATGATTTACGTACGTGCAATCGAGAGAGAAGAAAAGAGCGAGATTTCTTTTTACTTGAGACTTTGTTTCCGAGAAAATCGACTCGGGCTAATTCGCCGGGTACACTGGAATTTAATTAACACTGAATCTACCGAAATTTTCATCGGGGACAAGAATTATGATTATTATTAATTATTATTATATTAGATTTTATTTATATATTCAGAATCATTTAAGTTTCTAAAAAAAATACTGTTTGATATCTAATATTTATAAGATTTCTAATCTTAGAAATTGTAAATTGATCATTTTGACCAATATAGGAATGAATAACAAAGAAGTGCGGAAATTTAAACATTTAGTTTGTTCAAAGTGAAAAGTGGAGAAACTCGAAATAAACTCGACTCGAGGCGATAAAACTTTGCAGGTTAAACGACGACGATATTCTTCCGGGGTCCGGCAATGAAGCACCGGTTTCTGGCTTGTACGCGCGATTTTTATCGAAACGAGAATCGCGGCTAATTCTCGGTTGCGGGGGGACTCTTTGAACGAGCGTTCGTTCGCCTAGGAATTCGCGGCTGTAAGAACGATGTCTGCAGAGTTGTGGATAGATAGATTTCTAGTATCGGTCGGTAATTTATAGCTTCTGATACGTACAAATTGCGCCTGTCCATCTCGCGGAGATGAAATATCGACGGGACGGTGATTAATTGAATTTTTCGTCGGGTCAGTTGTTTCGCTAGAGCGGAAAAATTTGTACGCGCCCGGTATCAACCGATTGCGTCTCGATTTTCCCCCTTTTTTTTTTTTTTTTTTTACACCCGATTCGTTCAATTCAATTTGTTTATAATCGTGTTTTTCTCCGCGTACCGCGGCTGGTGATTAATGATCGACGATTGTTGCTTAATCATTACTCGCTTGATTAGCGAGTAATCATTTTTCTTATCTCTGTCATTGCTGTGGATTCGAATCGAAAGAACTGAAATTATCTACTTGGAATTTAACATTCTTTCGATTTACGATGAAAAAAACATGTATATGGTTCAATTAAAATGAATAAAGGTGAGCTTGGAAATTTTCGAAACAAAAAATTGAAAATACATTCTTCGTGAACCAAATAAATTAATCTCGATGACCTCTCGACAGTTTGTATTATCTAATTTCTAATTTCTCGCTGATAATCGAATTTTGACCAACACGATAATAATTTTTTCTTCTCAATCAAAATCAAAATCTCTATGAAACTATCAAACTATTGTATTTCAACATTACCATTTGATTCCTTATTATCGATCCAATACTTCTTATTGCGAAAAATCTCTCGACGAAAGTTTAAATTAGTCCAACGCGTGAAAAGAAAAAAAAGAAAAATCTAAAAGAACCAAATTCTTTTCGTTTTATTTTCTGATTTCCCGAACCAGATAAGACACTGGACTCGTTAGCTCGGTGTCCAGAATCGTAGCGGCGAAGCTAGTTAAAAAAAGAAAAAAAGAAAAAAAAAAAGGAGGCCTTTGACGTGGTAATTATCGGGTCGTCTCCGGGGGCAGCTTGCGATCGCTCGAACGAACGCGCGAGCGGGCCCGCGCGGACGCATCCTTGCGCGCTGCTACCAACGACCGCTACAAATTACAGTTTTCGAGCTGGAACGATCGGGCCCCGGCTTTGCATAAAAAATTATACGCCGTTTCGGAAGTAGGCCGCTTCCGGTCTCCTTGACGAACTATCCTCGTCGCTCGTGACGGGTCCGCCTTTACGGCTGCACGCGCTCGAGCACTGCTCGCGTCGTCCGGACAATTTTCGTCTGTGTCTCTTCGGTATTTCGAAGATGGAACCGGACCGATAACGCACCGTGACCAACCGGTTTTCCCTCGTTTTTTTTTTTTCTTTTTTTTTCACTTCCTTCGCAATTAATGTCGACGACGCGGCTATTCTTCTGTCATGGTCTCTGAGCGATCGTGAAATGTAATAGGTTCTTGTGCGTTTGTGAAAAATTTCAAAGAGCAGTGTGAAAAATTGTGGCAAAATTTCCAAATGTTCTATAACGATATTTAATCTGTGAAACAATTTTTGTTTAATTCTCAGTAATATGAATTTGAAGAAAAATCCACAGTCCAATGACGAGTAAAGTGTCGTGATTTCTGAGGGATCCTGAAAAGCGACGTGTAGATTACGGATTCTTGTGTGTTTGTGAAAAATTTCAAAGTTTAATGATATTCAATTTGTGAAACAATTTTTATTTAATCCTCAGTAATATGAATTTGAAGAAAAATCCACAGTCCAATGACGAGTAAAGTGTCGTGATTTCTGATCCTGAAAAGCGACGTGTAGATTACGGATTCTTGTGTGTTTGTGAAAAATTTCAAAGTTTAATGGTATTCAATCTGCGAAACAATTTTTATTTAATTCTCACTAATATGAATTTGAATAAAAATCTAGAGTCCAATGACGAGTGAACTGTAGTTGTTTATATGTTTGTGGAAAATTTATTTCCTTGATACAGTATCGATATAGCTGTAATGCAGTCTGTATTTGATAAACGAAGAACTGAATTGATTAAAAAGAAAAAAAAAGAAGAGAAATTGAATTTCTCGTTTCTATTACCATTTGATGTTTTACCTTTCGAATTTATTGTATCCCTTCTGCGGAGGAAAATGTTCAGTTATTCGATGTAGAGTATAGAAAGTTTTGATGATACATGTAAAGAAAAGCAATGAATATATAATGATGTGATTTGCTTCTGGATTTGTTCAATTGCTGTTTAAAAGATCAAGAAATAATGTACTTTGTCGATTACTTTTTAAAAATATACAAGTAAAATTTATTTTGTACCATTTGTATCAGGGTTGATTAATTTCTTTTAATAATTTAAATATCTCGAAAATAAATGATCTAAATATATAAATACAAAAATTAAATATATATTTAGAAATTAAATGTTTGTCTTATTTATTTATATCTAGTTTTTCTTAAAATAAATTTAATTTATATTTAATAATGGTTAATTAAATATTAAAATTTATTATATTATATTAATTATTTAAGATTAAAACTTTGATTTTAAAATTATTTAATAATGGAAAAAATTTTATAATTTACTTTTTAAGAAGATAAAAAAAAAAAGTGTTTTCGATCCAGATACGAACGTTCATTTTATTTACGGTTTCTTCGTATCATTTACACTTGAACGAATTCATCGGCACATTCTTCTTTTTACGAAATTAAGGCTCCCTCGATCAACACATTTTTTTTTCCTTCTTTCTTTGTAATAAACTATCAACATGTGTATCGTGTCTGATCGATATATCAAGAGAAGTAATTTACTCGTTTTCTTTCAAATATAAATTACTTAATTACGAATGAAAGTAAATCGATACTCGATAATGCGACATGCACCGAGGTACACCAACCCGTGTACCGCAGAGGCTAAAAAATATACACGTGAAAAACAGAGGAGAATCGTTTCCACGAAGTATTTCCACGACAATGCGACACTTGTTCCACCAACGTC
The DNA here is from genome assembly GCA_030673865.1 of Melipona bicolor. Taxonomy (NCBI): domain Eukaryota; kingdom Metazoa; phylum Arthropoda; class Insecta; order Hymenoptera; family Apidae; genus Melipona; species Melipona bicolor. The sequence goes on from JAHYIQ010000027.1 coordinate 1,244,790, forward strand.
GGTGGTTCAGTTGCGTCAAAGAGTTCTGGTAACGTACGATCTCGTCCTGGGAAACTCGTTCCATTTCGAGCGGATCAAGTTCGAGTTATAGTTACATCTCCGGGAACGTGATTACACTCGGACCGCGCCCACCTTTGCATTTTATATTCCAGCCGCGATTCGGCGGATGTATAACAATAAATTGTTAGCCGCGAAATTGTTAGTTTGCACGTAATTAAAGGGTATGAAGTGCAGCGCGCCTAAAATATTGCGCCCCGGTTTATGCCTTTTCGAGCGTTCTTTATTAAGGCTGCCTGCCACTTGATTGTATTTGCTTCGATGGCTGAGCACTGTCCGCTACCACGATGAAATATGTCCCGGCTCGACCCACGTAGAAACGATCAAGTCAGATGCAAATCTTCGCTTTATAAGAATGATCGTCAATCGTGAACAAAATTATTACGAACAAAAATTGACCCCGGTCGTTGTCGTTCTAAAAGTGTAGTTTTTGTTTCCGATATTGCGAACATATTACTCGATAATAGGAATTTTGATTGAACAAACTTACAGTTTCACAGTTTTCAATTTTTTTTGTGTAAAATTTATAATTTTGAATGACCCGGCAAAGACGATAATTGCAGTTGGCATAATTTTACAGCGAATATGTAATCCGTAATGTGAATCAATTGAGTTCTAATTCAATAGGGAAAATGAAAAGAATCGCGAGAACCGGTGTAAATTAGTGCCTAATAACAACAACAACGTCGATCTTTATCTAACAGAAGATTAGATTTCACGGTGCAATTTTTCATTAATATGATTCAGGAGACACGTACTGCGCAGACACGACATCCACGGTATCTAATAATACATAAAACGTTTTTATTACCTCGTAAAAAACACACCAAGAATGACATAAAATTCACCGTTCATTTTTACCCGCCATTAAACCCATCGAACGTTATAATACAGCGTTCGAAAACCACCGATGTATTATAATTACACATGCCTCGTATATAATCAACAGAAGTTCAAATTCACCACGCATGACTCGAACACGTATGATAATTATTTCGCTGCCTCGAACAAAAAAAAAAAAAAAAAAAAAAAAAAGAAAGAAAAAAAGAATCGATAATAAATAAACGAACCACCGGTGCGCCATTTTCGTGCCAATTTGTAGCGCGGTTCCCCTCTTTCGGTGTATAAACTCCGCGACGCTCGGCAGAAACCTGCCTTTACCGTGTTACACGAAAATTGCACGCGAACGCAACGAGCAAAACGATCAGCATGCGATCGAGGTGCAAAAGAGAGGAAGAAGAGAACGAAAAGGTGGGATGGCGGTGGAAAAGAAAAGAACAAAGAGAAAAGAAAAAAAGGGAAGATATTGGAACAATTTTCTAATAGCGTCATTAAAAGCGTACGAGTGGTCGTTTAAACGGTGAATTAAGGCGAGGATCCGCGGACTCAAATAACACGGTACACCGGCATCATTTCTCCTATCCTGTCGCATTCCCCAATAAGAAGAAGCGGACGACACAGTTACGTCGATCGTTTCCAACCCGTTCGCCCCGTTGCTCGTGTATTTACAGCCTCGCATAAATCTGCAACGAAGTTTCGCTGCTGCGCTCGTTCGCGCCCCTCTATTTCTACATCGTGGAAACGACACTTTACGACTGCCGGTACAATTTGTTTCTCCGCTCTGTTTGCGTCTTGGCTAGGGATGGGATCAAGTCCGACTAGTAGCGATAAACCCTCGTTTCTTGGGTTTCAAACACTATATATATATAGTACATAGTGTGTGTGTGTGTGTGTGTGTGTGTGTGTGTGTGTATAGTACTTGAAAGTAAAAATGTTTGGATGAACACGAGTTTAGCTCAGTTAACGCAAAGTGCTGTTGAATTCTGTGACAATCAGCTGCAGTAGATTTTGGTTGGCAGTCGTTTGGAAGATTCGTGATTAATTCAAGAAAATCGGAATCCCATAAGATTGCATCGATAAAGTAAAAAATCTCTAACGAACACTAAAAAGGATCGTCAGTACTTTGTCTAATCTTCAATTGTTCAGTTGCAGTGCACATTTTTAGCAAATTGATAACAACAAGCAGGAGAACAAAAATTTGCAACGTTTCATTTACAGTCATTTCGTTTATTCGCTTGTATATTCGTTGGAAATACTTGGAAAACATTCGATTAAAAATTCGAACGTACTTGCGAGATGCTCGATTCCATCTCTAGTCTCAGCGACAAAGATGAAGCAGTTTATCACACGATATTCATTAACGTCGCTCGCAACGTCTTCCACTAAATATGCACCGATGATATTGACGACGATTCCATTCGATTAATTCTGCGCCAGTTCTCTGTTACAAATTACCATCCGGTGATAACACCGCCTAATGTCGCCGGGCATTTCGCGCGCGAATCATGCGCCGGGATTTACAATGATGCTCACACGGATCAAATGGATCACCACCATTCCGATGTCCACCGAGGGATTTATAAATTATCGTCAAAGGCAAGCGTTGCTCGTGTTTGAAAGTGTTTGACTAAGTTTGAGGGATCGTCTCGTTTAACCTCTTTGCTATTGATATTGAAACAGTAAATGATGTGAGGATTTTTAATATGAAGGATGGACATTGTTTGTTCGTTATATTAAAAAAAGTTTGTTAATTACGGTACTTGAATATTGTAGACTTTTATTATTTAGTATTACCATTTATAGATTTGGATAGAAAGAATGTATTGAATCGTTGATTCTCTCGTATTTTAGCAAAAATTGAGATTAACGATAATAAGGATTAAGAAGATATTAATTAATAAAATACTAACCAACAACGTACGTCTATCTCCGCGCATACTTTGAATTGTACGTAAAACTTCCTCCTTGGCTCCATAAATAAAATTCATCGTCGATATAACTATAAAAAAATCATTTATCTGATGGAAAATTGAATTAAATAAATTTATAATCTTCAATAATTATCATTAGTATAAATAAAATTAAAAATATTAAAAGTTCAAACGAAATTATTTTAAAAATTAAATGTATTATACCTATTAATTATAGAATAATTATTGAAATTCATCTAATAATTAAAATTGAATAAACATTTAATCTTATAATAAATAACATATAAATTGTACAAAAAATATAAATAATTTAATCTTAAACAAAATATTTCCTTAAAAATTAATTTTAACATATCACTCAAATGGTTGAAATAAGCCTTTATACAACAATTTATTAGGACCTTTTCGATATTGTATATAACTTGAAATTTTTCGTTCAAACAAAGCAACTCTTAATATCGCTATTAATATTAATAACATATAACTTGAAATTAAAATTGTTATTTATTATAATTTATATAATTTAATTTAAATTCTAAATTTAAAACACTAATATGTTAAAATAATATTACTTATTTATTAATTCTTAATAAATAATTTATAAATTATAGTCTTTCCGTACAAATAATTTAAAATATATTTATAGATAGAAACCAATCTGACTTGCGTCTATTTAAACTATCTGTCGAAAGCATCTGCACGTTTCCAATGTAACAATTACAGAACCTAAAAATCCGAATTCCATCGTTAAACCAACAATTCGCACGTGCTTCTTCGACACGCATGTGTAACTCCGCATATAGCAACAAAGATGAAATAATCATTACCGGACTAAAGTATCGCGTTTACGCGTCCGTAAACCCCCTTCGAAACTTCCACAAAAGGATTTAAAGTCGTTAAAGTATCCATTAACCCATCACCCCGGAAACTTTCTTCGCTCGACTCTGTTCGCGCCAAAATTTCATCCTTCTCTCTCTCTCTCTCTCTCCCTCTCTCTTTTTCCCGTGCTTCTTGACCTCGCGAGGAATCCTCGGCGATCGATATATTACCATGGCCGGCGCGATCGTAAACGAGCGTGGCCGATAAATTGCTAGACGTCCCGCCGACAATGTCGTCGTTATCGTGGAACTCTAATTTAAACGCTATTAACCTTTGCTCGTCCGACTTAACGATGACAGCCCGGGCCCGGGAGGACGCGGCCACGGACGTGGCCCGTGACAGTGATCGAGCTCGTACAGGAAACACCTTTCGATAGGTATCGAGTGTTAACGAAGTCAATAGGGCAATGCCTGTCCTGCAACGGGGACAGGACAATAACCGATGTACACCGTCCGTCTGTTCGTCTGGCTGAGACCGGTTGCGTCCACGAATGGGGGATGGCCGATGTCAGCGCGAGGAGCAGGTGCGACCGTGACTTGCCTTCTCCCCCTACGTCCTCGCGTACGTGTAATTACGCTTGCGCGTATCTCTACGCGCGTACACCCCCGTTCACAAGTATCGCCGCGTTCGCCGAATCGGGAAATCGGATTCAGACGTTGGGCGAACCTCTGTGTTCAAATTTTAGATCCGCGAGGAAAATTTTTATCGGGAGTTGAATAATAAAACGTCTTAGCCTTTTCTTCTGATATTATTATTTTAGTATTTTCGTTTTTTGCATTTTTCAAGAATGCATGTTTCTTTTTTCCAATTTACACATTTTTCAAAACATTCCATTGGTCATTTCTTTCGTCGAACTTCTCAGCTTTTTCAGCGACGACGCGTTCTATTCGGATTCGATTTTTTAGAAACCAGACTTGCCAAGGTTCTACAAATTAATAACCATCGTCATTAAACGATTTTATAATTTAATAAAATTACACAATTTTTCTCGATATTGTGTAATCCTCCATTCCTCGCGAAAATATAAACAATATTTTGTTGAAAGAAAAAGGAAATGAAAAAATTGTCCATTGTCCAACTTGAGGATGGCTTTCGTCCTTCAATTATACGTCTCGTATAACGTCGGAAGGTGTCTTGATACTTATGAACGGGGGTGTACGACCGTGTTATGCCGTCGCACGTGCTCTAGCCTCGTCTAGCTCGAGCCACCCCCGTTTGCTTGCACCGGCGAGACTTCGTTACGATACGTGTGTACATACCGGGGTCATGTATGCGAACGACGCGATGTAATGCACGGGGTGGCTTAAGCTGCGTGCATCGTGGTTGGCTGATTCCCGCGTAACGCGGCTTTGCCCGCGTAATTGTGGATTTTTGAGAGGGAGGATCGCGAGGAATATGATTTGGGACGTGTAATTGAGTATTTTTGGAAGCGGCGTTCCACAGAAACGCGCACTCTGCAATTGCACGTTCGTAAAAGGGGTGTTTCTCGCCAAGGTGTTTGCGAGCTGTTTAAACGCACGATTGTGCAACTTTGCCGGAAACTGAAAGTGTGAATTGTAAGAAAGACGTACGATAGTTGCTCGTAAACTAATTTATGGCAATGATCGAACTTTTTCTATGCGTTTTTAGGAAATTTTAAAGAGATTCTTCTTATGTTCCCAAAAAACGTGAATTTACATAAAAATCCACTGATATTAAATTTTGAGTCTTTCGAATCTTAAGTCTTAATAAAAAAAAAAAGCTTTGTCATATCATACTTTGAATTTGATATTTGATCTAACGACAGTTTCTCTGTTTGATTTCAGGTAAGCCTAGAAAATGTAATTCAACTGGTTTCCTCCAACTAGCTCTGAGGAACGTTTTCCAACGGGAACACATCCAGGACTTGCTATTCCAAGCTGCAGAATGTAAATGAACGTCTTCACGTACGTTTCTCTCGAGTTATTTATACGCAGGATTGTATTTTTACTTCTGATCACTATACACTCGCGATCTTAATTAAGACGCACCGCGTCATCTTTATTCATTTGCTCGCGCGTTATTTATTTATTTATTTCGCATCGCAATGAAATTATCATACGGATCTTTTATACCTCGGCTCTTCCACGTTATAATTAGAAATATTCTTACTTCCATTGCCTTTTATATTTATAACACGACCGTATTCAGTTTCTGTTCACCCAGTTAAAATTACATAAGGCACAGTTAAATAACTGAAACGCAAGAGAAACAATTAGTGTCTGACATAGTGGAGCTGTGCATTGACTCAGAACGATTTTCCACGGTTTCGTTGGCAGAATTTAGTGGAACGGCACCTCGCCGCCTGTATCAGATGGAAGGTAGTCGTTCCGAGAATATTTCCACCGCAAGTTATATGCGTTTAATTCAACAATTAACGAACAGTTAGGCGAAACCATTTATTGACCCAAATGCTCAACCGTTCGTACATTATCATTTTACGTTCGAATCTAACTGTACCGTCAATATATCTACCATTTATAATATATATATATATATATAATGTTTGGTTTTTATTTATTTATACTTTCACGAAACGATAGCCTTAGGCATTTTCGTCTATTACTGAAATAATGACGTAATGGTACTCCATCAACGTTTTGTCTTTGTTTTACTTTACTTCTCTGTTAATTAAGAGATAGTAGCATTCCCACCTGACTTTATTCCAAATTTTCAAATTTCGCAACAAAGTTGACTCTGAACAAAATTTTTATTCGCAGCGAAAAGGACTTTCTTTCCTGGACAATCCATCTTTGAGCAACAAAAAATTTTCCAAAGCGATGGAACTCTACCTGTTTTCTTCAAAATTCTTGAATCCCACGGATCACGGGCCTGATCGTTTCAGATACGTATAGAAAATGATACGTGTGACGCTTCAACCCCCTGCTCTCTCCAAACATATTTCCTAATAAACCGACGAAATAATTCACGAGACCGATTAATAACGAACTTGCTTTAAGCAGTTTAGGGATGGTGGTTACGCGGTGAAATTAATACTCGCCCGTACCCCCCGATCCGAATGATACTCCGGGCGGCAGAAATTATTAATTACACGCGTACAGACAGACAGACAGACAGACAGACAGACAGGGCAAAAACAGCTCCGCTGGAAACTCGCGCGCGCGTAAAGAACGACACGGAACAGAGGGGCAGAAACGCGGAAAGAGGGATGTTGCCAGACGGATTGAACATCTTCGTTTGGTCGTCGCGGAGGGTGGAGTTATTCACAATGGTGTGCATATATCATTTATGCGCGACACGTGGATACGCGCGTGTTGGATAGTAGATGCACCCATCTGCGTATCCAGCGTAGCCGGGTGTCGTGTTATAGTCACTCCTCCGTCTTTTTCCTTTCGTTTCGTTCCCCGTTCCATATATTTTTCCGTTCCTTTGCATATTAAACAAGCGGACTATTAAGTGTGTTAAAACGACTCGCGGTCGTACTCGCAACTTGTAAGAACCGCGTTAATGGCGTGAAAACGATTCCATCGCCAGTTAATTTAATCGCGATTATCGAAAGCTGCGACGTAATGATCGAATTGGCAAGATGAAAATGGGGGGGATTTACGATCAACGATTTACGCAACGGATGCTGGGTATTAGTCCATCGAGGATGTTGCATTAGCGCAGCGTTTTATTTTTATTTTCTTCAATACTAAGATTGCGTTTTTATAATATTTTTTCGTCACTGTGTCTTTTATTTGGACTCTGTAATTTAATGGAGTTTTTCAAGTAATTACTCGGTAGTTAATGGGTTGAGATGATGTCTGTGGATTATAGTTTTTAAAATAGTACAATGTGCTAGAATGATATTAGAACCTGTCTTCTATTTGGAATCTATAATATTAGAATAATATTAAAACGTGTCTTCTATTCTAGAGTCTATAATTTAATAAAATTTCAAGTAATTACTCAATAGTTAATGGGTTGAGATATCGTCTGTGCATCATAATTTTTAAAATAGTACAATGTGCTTAGAATGATATTAGAACCTGTCTTCTATTTAGAATCAATAACATTAGAATGATATTAGAACGTGTCTTCTATAATTTAATAAAATTTCAAGTAATTACTCAATAGTTAATGGGTTGAGATATCGTCTGTGCATCATAATTTTTAAAATAGTACAATGTGCTAGAATGATATTAGAACCTGTCTTCTATTTAGAATCAATAACATTAGAATGATATTAGAACGTGTCTTCTATAATTTAATAAAATTTCAAGTAATTACTCAATAGTTAATGGGTTGAGATATCGTCTGTGCATCACAATTTTTAAAATAGTACAATGTGCTAGAATGATATTAGAACCTGTCTTCTATTTAGAATCAATAACATTAGAATGATATTAGAACGTGTCTTCTATAATTTAATAAAATTTCAAGTAATTACTTAATAATTAATGGGCTGAGATATCTGTGCATTACATCACAGTTTTTGAAATGGAACGATGTGCTAGAATATTAGAATGACATTAGACTTTTGACTTGTTCTCGATTAGTAGCTTGTTAAGAGAGAATGATAGGCTTTATTAGTTGTTTAATACAGAATAATAGAACCAGTGACGGATATAAAGATTAAGTATTCCTATGTTAAATAAAATCTAAATTATTTGATGAATCTGTGTTGTTGAAATTCTAACATTATACGATTATGGTCTCGTGTATAGATTTCTATTAACATTTGGTTGGTACTTGGTCTGGTATTGTGTTACATTGACGAGTATAGTAACTTGGCATTAAATTACTTAAATTCTTCATTTCATTCCACATTTTATTACTAACTCGTACCACTGTGTATAAGAGAGAGTTAGGTATTCACACATTCCCGCCGAAAATTTCAAATTCCTGGAATAAATACAAATAAATTTCATTCGCGATACTAATGGATACAATAATAGATACAATAATTTTCAAGTATTGGACTTGACTATATTTCGAGATGAAAGTTGTACGAGAAACGCTGATGAAATAATAAAGATGGTTCGCTACAACGTTGGAAAATAAACTCATGTACCAACTTGAAGAAAACCAACCAGGAGGTTGAAGGTCACGGAGCCACACGTCCGTGAGTTTCATCGATCGATTCGATTGGCAAAGGGTTCGTCCGCACCTTCCACCATGGAGGACACCTCGAGCCGAATCGCTCCCGGTGGATTTATGCGCGGCGTAGCTCGCGGAAACACGCGTCCCTTATCTTCTTTAATTCATTAACCCGCTCGCCGCGCCGCACCACGCGGCCTCTCCATTACGAACTCCCGCAACGCCTCCATTAGTGCGTATATTCACGTCAGTCTTTACACCGCATTTACAAGTCACGACACGCGGGGTTAACGTTATGCAACGACCCGGCCGATATCTCCCTCTCTCCCTCTCCCTCTCTCTCTCTCCATGTTCGTATCTCCGTACGCGTATACGTCGGTGCGCGTACCGCACTAATTCTCACACTAATTCTCGCACTAATTTACCCATGATCCGGATACGCATTCGCATGCATCAAACCGTACACCATGCGCTTGTACCAACACGGACGAGGCCTTGTATCCCGTTCGTACACTGTATGAATACAATACGCGGCCATACGTGCACGTCATGGTGCATGTATATACATGTACAGGGTGATTCAACCGAAACGAAACGCCTGCATCTATATAGTATATATATACTATTATCTATAGATATATATATATATATAGTATATATTATATTATATAGGGTATATATTATATATATATTATAATCGTATTATTATTATTATTATTATTATATATATTATGTATATAGTATATATTACAATATATATATATCTTCGTTATATATATTCGAACGGTGGTGATTTTAATCGCGAGATTGCCAGATGATTTCAGATCGTTATCGTGTCATGGTCCGCGTTCGCGAGATAGTCAGGAATATTGTAATATTGGTTTATCGAAGAGCACCGTGAAACAAATATATTCGATCGTATACTTTATTCATATATCTTCTCTTAATTCGAGCAATTGACAAACGTGAAATAATTGCTATTTTCGTTTTAAAGTTACGTTAACTTACGTCTCTTTGTATTATAGATTTTAACAACGCGCCATAAAGTGTCTTCAGACTGTCAAATGTACAAAATTATTTAAAGAATTCTGTGAATTACAGAATAACAGAAAACGACGGATAATGTGTATTCAGTAAATACTACTAATTGAATCGTAGCGAGCCACTTACGCCACGGATCGCCAGAAGGATAACTTGGATCCTCTTGTGCGCGTTTCTATTGGTCCTCTCTACTGGGTGGCATATCCGTCACGAGCGTCTTTCTGCCGCTCCGATATCTCGCTCGTATTTGAATTACGCGGCCACGCAGCTATCGTGGATCGTAAAAGACACATTGCGTGTCCAGCTCGTGGCGGCTGGTAATCGATGCCTCGGAATTTACGAGCTTTAATAACGTCGTTTTGCCCAGGTGGTCGAGGTACAATCACCGACGAGATTATCGAGATCGTCAACCGGCGATCATGGTCGGACGAAAGCGGACCCGGGAGATGTTTCTTTTGCATTTTGACCGGTTCTCTCCTTTTCACCCTTGGTCTTCTTTTTCTTCATCGCGAATGACGCGCGTTTTTTTCGCTGCGCCGGAATGAATCGACCGAAATAGCAGATTGATCGCTTCCTACGCTACGTGGAGTAATCCCGTTTTCTCTGAAGAAAAGACTCTGAGGAACCTTGAAATTTTAAAATGTTTTTTCATTTGATTTTTGCTGGACAAACATACAGGTGTTTTTTTAAAAAAAACATGTGAAATTATACCACGTTAGTAGAGAAGAATTAACTCGAAACCTAGTTTTAAAAACTCTGTTGCAGTTTCCTTCATCTCGGCATAATTTGTCACGAGAAAGTCACTTTCAGATAACAGTAGAAGAACAAATTTCACTTTGCTTAAAATGAAATACAGTAGCTTCGTCTTAGCATTCATAGTTGCGCTTTAAATAATCCAAATTTCACGCGATCAAAAAATCGAGTGCCTAAAACCCGTTTAAGCAGTTTAAGAGCATTTATAAATTCCTTCCTCAATTCATCAACAGTTCGCCCCGAGCGTGCAAGTCGCGTGGAAATTATTCATCGATGGTTTCCACCCTCTGTATTGCGGCACCGTGTGTCATTTTCTATGCATGCGAGGCCTAGGCTTACGCGCGCACGTGTGTGTGTCTATGTTACATACGCGCGCGTGCGTGCGTGTGTGTGTGTGCATCTGCGAATAAGCCAGTGGATTCACGGCTGCGTGTAGAGAGAGAAGGGAGAGATACGCATCGTCCACGATATTGTTGTCTTCCGATTACATCGGACAATGGGTCCATTTCCGGAAGTGGAGCGGAAATTGTGCCTCCCAGCGTGACAGTGGATGGCGTTACGTGGCCGCGTTCGGCGACGTCTTCGAGAGAAATGCAATTTCGGTAACCGCCAAGGAGGAAGCCGGAAATTGAACGGATCTATTGTGCGCGATCGATGCGCGATCGCTCGATCGATCTTGTTCTCAGAAATTTTAAAGGGTTTATTTCGATTGGAGGATTCGGGAACTTTAGAACTTGGGACTTGGAATTCCGCGATTTAAGAAATTTGGGATAGTCGCATTTCTTTTTCTTTATATGTAGAAAAATTTAAAAGTTATATTTATACAACATTTAAATTTACGTGTTAGAATTCCAAAATAATTTTTGATCTGTGTCAGTTGTTAAACTTTTCAATATTGTAAAAGATGGAAAAAATATTTTAGAAACACACCGCTAAATATCTAAAATTTCAAATTGATATTAATTCCAGATTTTCAAAAGTTTTACAAGTCCAACGTCGAATTCCTTCTCCCGAGGATAATTTATATTTATCTTATCATCATTCGCTGGACTATTCCATAGCTGAAACACCTACCGGAAATCGAGTTGCTTTCCCTTTATCGATACGATGAACGAACGCGTTCGAATTTCTAAGAGGATCGAAGGAAAAAGGAGCCTAAGTGTCTGTGTAAATGTCAGTGAGGCTGGTTGTTGTTCGTTTCTTACCGTAAGGTGCTGATTATGCGAATGACTAGGGGAAATAACCTCATCCGATAAATCAGTAATAGCATAGCTGTTCGGCCGTGCTTCGATAATTTATACAGGAATTTCCGATTACGTCAATGTCTATTGATCTTAGGATTTGAATAACTGGTGTCTAGATTCTACGCGTCTGGATAACTAATGATACACTCATTTCTCGGAATAACTTGTATTTATCTTTCTCTCTCGAATTTTGTGTAGGAATTACCGTGAAAACCTACGCGCGTCAGTGACCAAAAAAGATGAAGAATTTCATCAATAAGGGTAGATAAAATATAAATTAAGAAATTAGAAAAAAGCACGCTTTGACGCGCTATTTGTTACGACTCTTAAAAGATCAGAAATTGGAGCTTTTAAGCAAAGCGAATTTTAATTTCGTTTCTGCGAAATTTCTCCGTCGAATGGTCAAGATCAAAAGACAGTAGCCACTGTTCCAATATTCCAAGCTAAATAGGAAGCGTTCAACAGCTTGCACAGCCACGTTGGTCCAAGTCAAACATCGAATAATGTTTCGTCATTATCGCGACGCTCTTAACGAAGCGCGAGGAACGTTTCTCTGAAAGGGCGAATCCCGCGCGTATACGTGGCATCTCCGCGTCCGACATTAAGTCACGGCTGCGACGAACTGTTAAACAGCGAGGGCCATTATTCTCGCGGCATCGCGACACGCGCGGAATGCGTTTTTTTTCTTTTCTTCTTTCTTCTTTTTTCTTTTTCATTTTCTTTTTGTTTCTTCACCTGACAAAGCGGCGGCAAGCAAGCGGCCGCCTCCGAACGTGTGCATAATTTATTCTCGCAAACTCGGAAGCTCTCGCGGTCTTTAAACGAAATAAAGACGTCGTCCGAGTGTGCCTTTTCACGAGCGGGTCATGCGCGCGGTTATGAACACGTAAGTGCATAAACCCGCACGACCATCGCCGCGTGCCATTTATTAGCAATTGTAATGAAACTCCTGTTGCAACGATAGTTTAGAGTTTCTCTTACGACAGTGTCAGCTATTAAGCCGTGCCGCTCGTTCCTCCTTTTTTCTAGCCTTCTTTCTCTCTCTTCTGCGGTCAACCTTCTTTTGTTCCACGATCGAATCTCGATGATTCAAAGACCGCGAGGCTGCGAGTCTAAGTTTGAATAATTTTCGTGCGAATTTCTTTCACTTCTCGAACTCTTTGCGCGTTCGAGCATTCTGCCTCGAGTTTGATTAAAGATAGTTTTACGAAATTTGAACTCGAGTTCGAAGTCTGCTTTCACAGTTTACTGTGTATACATTTATATTTCATTTCAAATATCACTCGATAATAATTATAAATATTGCGAAACTATCGGAGCGTTTGCAGATATTTTTGAATTTCATCAGTGTCATTGCGAGACTCGAGTATCGCGACTGTATTGATCGAGCTTCTCGAGAATCGAATATTGATCGTGCACTCGAAGAATTCATCTCCCGGGAGGCCCAACTTTTCCCCACTGGAAGAAATCTCTCCGCAACGCGGAGATTACAGATCTTGGCTTTCCTTTTGAAATTCAAATTGCAAAAAAAAAAAAAAAGAAAAGATGCAACTTTTTCTTCCATCTTTTCATCTCTGTCTTCGCTTCGATTCTCGCGTGGCGTGTTTACAGGCCACGGCGCCCAACGAACGCGAGCGGGCCGTCTAATGGCAGTGCAAATAGTTTCTATTGAATCAGTGGGATCCCGTTGCCGGCCATCTTGCTTAGAATTTCCTGCGTGCCCTCTCGCGCGCGCACGAAGGCGCCTTCAAAAGCGCAAATTTCCTGCCCGCCTATTTGCCATCCCATTAAAGCCAATGAAGGCGCGTCCTCTCTTATATTTTGCCACGAAACTGTCTGGCCTATCTCGCGAGCCTGTGTACTGACCGTAGGAGCAAAAACCTTTGTACGCGCACGCCGTTCCGCAACAATCGCTTGGCAGGAACAGTGATTTACTTTTTTCGCTATTATTTCGCTCAAATTTAATGCAAACTCGATGAAATTTATGCACATTTGAATTTTAATTGCATTAGTTTAATTATTATATCGAGTGCTTGCGTGATTTCTTCTTTAACTTTAGGCTCGTTAAATTGTTCGTGGATCAATATCACGGTTTGCTAAAAAATATAAAAATTTGTGCTTTCATTCCTGGCGAACACTTTTTGCAAATTTCTTCGTGAAATTTTCAATTTTCAACAGCTAAATAATAGTAAGTATGTATTATGGTTTAACGAATGCCAACATTGACTTTCTTTTTCTACCGAAGAATTCCAATTTCTGACAGCTAAATGCTTGCTGAGATCCGTTAGATCAGTCAGTGTTAATAGAAACACTGAGTTTTTTCGTTGTAAAAGTTTATGACACGAGCTGAATACTTTGGACCCGGCGAGTGAAACGCGAAGTGATATCGGTCCATTTCTGTTCGGACAAAAAACCCTTTTAACAGGTCTCGCCCGTTCCTCGGTCGTTTTATGACTTCATTTATATTTGGAATATTCTTATTATCGCGTGCACATTCAGCGAAGCACAATTTTAGTATATAATTTGCAAAATTGCTTCGTTCATTGCTCGACGCTTAAACCCTTCTTCCGTTCTGCATATTTAATCTGCGATTTAATATCTCGGCCTCTCGCTCTTTGCCATCGCGAGATTTTTTTCATTTATCATCCTAATTTAATTTTTCATTCTACGAACTTTTACCACCGGCGGGAATATATCTTGCGCTCGTCACGTTTCCCCGACCTCTCTTCTCTTCTGTCTCTCCCGTCTTCGATGAGATAATCGGTCAGTTCGACTTTATCGGCAACAATGTTTAACAACTTTCGTTTCAGCAACCGGTTGCTGGCAATTGATTGACTTGACGGGGCTCGCGTTGACAAGAAACTGGCAACTGGCCGATCACCGATTCAATTTGCCGTCAAGCGAAATCGCCGTTAATTTATAACTTCGTCGCGTTCTTCGTCCGACTTGAACCTTCAATTATCCAACTGCGTTCTTAGAATCGGTCCCTTCTTTCGAGAACGAATCATAACTGGATGCAAAACGGGCACGGCCTACACGCGTATCCGTTAATTAACACATTGATCTTCGACCACGTTCGAGTGTTACAATCTCCCGGCGTGTCTTGCAACTGTGAAAAATGAAAAATTGAAACAGAGGCAAGTCGACGTTCACTGCTGCAACATTGTGTGTGATGGTCGACGTTGTAACTGTCAACTGATCAAATTATACAATTTGTATCGGGGAAATTAGAGTGCGAGGAGTGGGAAAAAATGAAGAATTATCGCACAAATATTTATTTGTCGCGAGTAAAACTGTAAAACTTTTCTAAAAAAGAGTTACCAATTCGTTGGTCATTTTGATCCATTTTTCTGGCAGTTTTGCTGTTAAACGCGGTAGAAAAATTGTAGATCGGTTTGATTAATGGCACGCGTCTGCGAGGCTCTCGATGACGATTCATTATCCCGCGCGGAACGTCGTGTTGTATCCACGAGGTTCCGCACAGCGCGAGGGTGGTCGCCGTTCTCGTTCGTTTTTCACGGCAGCAAGGGGATCGGCTATAATTCGAAGCGACACCACGTCTTCCACCGCTCACGGTAGCTTTAATAACGCCACGCTGTGAAATATAATAATTGTCGTATTATAATTCATCTGCGAGACGCGAGCGAAGCTTCCTTCCCCCACGATCCCTGCTTTTTAATACACGAGCGCAGTTAGTTTTCGTATGTATCGAGGCGAAGTGGCTCGTTTGAATTCGAGGATTTAATTGTAAAAATTAAAAGTATAATTTTGAGCAGTGTTAAGTATTTCCTCGTGATTGTTGAATTTGATCGAGAATTGGACGAGTTGGAAACTTACGATTTTGTTGATTGATTGCAGGTTTGCTTATTGGTAAAAATGCTCCTCGTTTGTCAGTGTTCTTTGTTTATTAATGAAGTGTAATATTTGTTTAAATTTTTCGTCGTTTCATTTAATTAAATTTTATTTATTTTATCGCACATGTACATGTTGGATTAAAGGTTCTATTTTCTTTCGCGTATTGTTAATGTTGTGTGAGCACAGTTAATGAGTAAAAGTAATTCAACATAGATTTGACGTTTCGAGCTCTGAGAATTATTAATATCCTACTAATTATTTATTCGTATATTTATACGTACAAATGAATCATTGCACTTGCTGTTTATTATTTACAATTAGTCGTATGGCGGTCATAACAAATTATTTAGTAATGAAATGAACGAGTGAAAGTGCACGCGTTGCAAAGAAGTATACGTACAAAATAAATTAATAGGCTTTTCTACCTATTAATATTACACGTTCAAATACATTACGTAACACGTGTCAAATACATCAAGTGGGATTTGACATTTGCCGTTTGAAAAGATGACATCAAGTCGTTCGATACGACCTACTAAATTCAGCTGGTCATTGTAATTGTGGTTGTTGCTCTCGGTAGTATATTAGACCATTAATTAGCTGGACGTTGGACAGGACATAGTTAAATTAGTAGTAGAATGTTAATTATTGCATCCCAATGGTCTCATCTGTGTTGCACAGTTTGCAATAACTTACACGTCATGCAGCAACTTAATCTCGCGAGATTAGTGGCTAAATTGCACACAGGGTGGCTCGAAAAGTTTTACTCGTCGCGTGTGTTGTGAACTGAAGACAAATTGCCAGAAACAGGTTGTTATCGGAGATCTCGTAAGATTTAGCGCATGATGTCTCAATTTCTTTCCATACCACGTTTGTTTGGTAGTTTGGACGAACACAATATTTGTATACACCTCTGAATTAATTAAAATTACACGTATTATGTTCTTCTTCAAAAAACCAGTAATGAATAGATTGTTAGAAAAATGAATAAACAAAGGTACAAGTCACTGCCACAGATTTTAACACTAGAACTACAAAATTAGTCGAAACGTCCAATTTATAATTTTTGTCAAACCTGCATACACCATTGTATTATAAAGTTTCTTTATTTTTCTTTCTTTTTTTTTATTTTAACGTCTCTGATGAAAATTTCACGCTTTAATCGTCGATGGTTCTAACGTTGAGAGATTGAAACGTAATGTGACATTAAATTTAACGAATTTAGTCTCCTATTTAGGCTCTCGAGCAAAATATTACAAGCCACAATAATGTTCCTCACACTAAATTTGCAACGAATTTTTTGTTTCTATTTACTTGTCAATCGCCAACAAATCCACAAAAAATTTCGGTCCACGGAAGCTCTTGTATTCCAATCATACCACCGCATACGACGATACACACCGTGGAACATGGGATGCAAATCGAAGTTAGCATCGCGTCGAGGCGCAGCCAGCGTCGACGATTCACGACGAAGCTGTCGCTGTAGCTTCGTTTCGCGCGTTCCAGGGCGAGATTGGTGGCCAGTTAGTATTTCATTACCGTCTGTTCAGTGACCTTCGAAGCGCGACTTCAGATGGACGGCCGAAGCCGGGCCCCCATGGCGCATCCGGTCGTGTCTTTGGTCTCTCCGCTGTCAAAGCTATCTTCCCTTCCTCTGTCTGCCGATTAGCGTGCCGTGCGAGCAATAAATTGCCTCGAACAAGCCTGTCGGTCGGCCGGGCCAGGCCGATGCAAACCAGGATGCAGCCGTGCAACCGAGCATACGTTGCCATTATGCGTCGTGCGTGTGCGCTCGCGTACACACCGCGTAGGATTGCGTCAAATGTAAACAAGCCGCGTACGCTCACCCGGTATCGCCGATAATTGGCGTAATCACCTGTAAACAGCTAGTTTATCCTGTCATTATGGATTTACCAACGCGCAGATGGTTAATGAATAGCGTTGCGCAGCCTGCACCGTCGATTCATCCTTCTCTCGCCTTTCTCATCCTCCTCTTGCACAGTTCCCTCCTTCTCGCCTTCCTCTTTCGTTTCTCCTCTTCTGGACCTTTGTTCTCTCTCTTTTTTTCTTTTTAATCATCTTTGCCAGACCGTCTCGTTTTCTCTCTCGCACGCGATTCATTTGCTCCCAGGTGATCGCCTCTCTTGCTACTGTTCAGCCAGAAATTTATTGGCATCGCCTCGAATCGATACGGGTTTGGTCGCCTACGTACGAAGCTTCTTGCTCGAAGTTTATTGCTCGGCAGCGGTAACCTTTTTTGGAGGTTCAATTGTAAAAAATTTCGGATTTTGGACGTTGGTAATGGAAGTTTTATGGTAAGGATATGGTGGAGATGGAAAGTTTCTTCTTACTTCTTAGTTTTGAAAATTTTTACAAAATTCTGCCTTTAAATGGCCTCGAACGTTTGCCATTGTAACAAAATTTGCAAGTTTGCGAATATGTTGTTGAGAAAATAGCGAAACAATATCCTAGGATTTATCAATCTCTCGACAGTACAGAAAAGACCACATTCTGACATGAATTTTTTTATCTATATTAATTCACGAGCATTGTTTAAAATCCTCACTTACTTACGCGATAAAGAAATTATTCTATAAATTACATACTTATTCGCGATTCAAGGAACAAAATTACTACGATCGTCAGCCACTCTCACTTTCAAATCTCCACCTTCGGCAAAGAGGAATTGATTAGAAATACAGCGTTTCGAGTTTGATTGCAGCAGTGTCGCGAAGGTTGGATGCCGTGACCGGAAGTGGAACGGCCTGGCACGCCGGCGGTTAACAGAAATTGGAATGACATTGGCGGGAGGGCTGGTCGGTGAATTTTAATCGGAAATTCCACGTGAAACCGTAGATTTCGGTGAAGGGGCCGCCCTTTTAAGATGATCGTAGGTAACCTCAGCTGAGGCCCACGAGGCCCCCGGGGCTGGGTGACTTACATGGGAGAGAAGGCCAACCGGCCCATCCCTTCGGTTTCATTGCGCCGCTGCGTCTGATTCGAAACCTGCGCAAGATTAAATTTAATCGAAATTGCCGTCTTGAATTTCTTTTCGCAGACCACACGGACGTAACGTAATCTCATACTCCGGCTCGCCTTCTCGCCTCTTCTTCCTCCCTCGGACCTATATTCCTGCTCTACATTCGCTTGTCTTTTTTACGCCCTGCCTCTTTTCATCCCCTTCGCGATCCTCTCGGCGAACGAAGGAGCACCAAGAGCACGGCCACAAAGACCAATTGCGCGTGGCTTCTAATCGAATTTTCTACTGCGCTCCTTTTTTCTCTCTTTTCTTAACTTTGTTACGAGTTCGTGGGTCCAGTGTAGATCCAGATTGCTGTCGGGGAATTTTTAGTTAATAGTGCTAATTGACGTTGGAGGAGAAATCATGAATCGATCATTGTAAATTATTTCTGAATTACGTCTGATTCTGTAAAAATTAAATATTATTAAATATTAAATATTGCAAATTATAGTTTCGGGAAACATCCAAGTCTATCTGTGAATCATAACAAATCGACCATTTGTAAATTATTTCTAAACTGTGTCCAAATCTATTGTATATCGTCGAATACTCTAAATATTATAGTTTCAAAAAGAAACACTTTCAATCAATCGTCGACTCAATAATTTCAGTCAGATTTGAAATAATTCTCAACTCGTCTCCTCGCTGTAAAATTAAATTTTTAAAAGAAGAAAGAACTCTTTCTTTCTCACAAAGAAGAAGAGATTTGTAATTAGTTGGCAATGATCTCATACGTGGAAACGTTCGTTTTTCTCGGTCCTCGATACGGAAAGTTGCCGGGAGCAAACTAAATCATACCGCATTCATATTGCAAACATCGACAAGTGCTTTCGTCGGAGCCTGTACATTAATCCGGCTCTGCGTAATTATTGATTGCATAGTGGCATATAGGGGGAGGGGAGGGGGCTTCAATAAATGTTGCCGTCTCTCATTGGCACATGCACGCGCGGGCTACGTTCGTGTGCGAAGGCTCATCCGCGCAATGCGGTCGCGCGCGCAACACGTACACCGTGCGCGCGCCTATTGTACGACGGACGTAGAAACGATAGAAGCCGGCTGTTATCCGGGGTTGATTGGCCGCGGTGGACCCTCGCGATGAAATACACGTTCGATGAAACGGGGGCGAACGGAGGCAAAGTTCAAAGTGCAAAAGTCGCGAGGAAAGGAGTACCCTTTTCTTTTTCTTAATGGCGCGAAGTTCAATTGTGCTTAGGTTTGGGAGATCGGTTTGTTGCGTTTGATGTTGATTTGGTAATTTATAGCAATTTGATTAGACTGTTACGACCACAAATGGAATTACGCGTTCTTATATATGAAAGTAAGAAATTGAAGAAATTTAATTAATTAATTGATATATTAATCTTACATAACTTGTAATAATTAATAGAACAAAATTGAAGAAATTTGCAAAATTAACGCTGGAGCTCCCAAATTGTTCAAATCACAAATTTTTCACCATCTTTTACTAAAAAAAAAGAAAAGAAAAGAAAAGAAAAGAAAGAAAAGTATCTACAAAGCAAACGTACACGAATGCGTTGGATTGCTCGTTGAAAGGTAAACGAACAGAGCGTGCCTGTTCGTCAGCAGCCAGGCCGGGTCCGTGCACACGCGATTAAGTCGACGTCGAGTTGAAGTATCAAAGTGGAATTCTGCGTTCCGACAACTGGAAATTCGATCACACCTTGCTGCGTTGTGTGTACGGAAAGGAGGAAAGCAACGACGTCCAGTCGAGCGGCCGAGTAAACCCGGCTGGGGGAACACGTTCGCTGGACACTCTTCTGGAGATTCTTCAAAGACGACGACACGATGGCACACCGGAGCCTGGCTGTTGCACCACTCTGCGTTAAGAACTTACGCCAGGTTGCACGATGATGAGGTGCGATCGACGGCTCGCGCGCGCGCATTAATGCCCGGTTTGCGTTTGCTCAACTCGCTTCGAATTCTCTGTTCGCGACGATCGAGTTTTCCGCGTTTGCTAAACCGGTCTCCGATCTCGATCGAAAGTTTCAATACACCCCATTGGTTGGCCATTCTTGCCTCTCTCTCCCGACTTTCACTGCATCCTTTTGGCGAAAAAAAAAAGAGTTTGATTCAACGAGCAGCGAGGGAAACTCAAGATTCGCTTGGAAAAAATAGTTGGTTGCTCTGATTTTATTTTCAAAGTTAGGACACTTGGAAGTACTCGAGTTACTGACATGTTTAGGAATTTCGCGATGACAGAGTATAATTTTATATTATATTTAGTTCTGTATTATATATATATATTATATGTTATTTGTATTATTTTATATTATTTTATAGTATTTATATTATATGTTATATTCTATATCACATGTAGCACACATGTACATTTGTATTCCCTTCGAATTAAATCAGCTGCCAGATACAGTTTAATTAAAGAAAGCAAACGAGATTTTATCGATCTTGTTCTTACTTAATCGTTGTTAACTGAGAAAAATATTACCTACGTTTATTGGACCAACTGCTCCAATTACTGCTTTTGCTAATTATTGAAACGTAACAAATAATACAATTGACGAATTCCGACCCACTTTGCAGCCCATCAGTCCAACGTGATTGATCGACAAACGCGAAATCGCGAAATTACGACTGTTTTCTACTGTTTCTGTATATTCAAAGACGAAACGCTGTTGAATGATTAACGAGGAGAGCGAAAAGAGGCGCACGACACTATGAAATGGCAATTTGCAGACGCGTAACTGTATCGTTTCGGGTGACCGAGGACGACAACGGAGAGTGCACGCGACGACGCGCGAGGTGGAAGCGGGGCGTTGTTTTATGCAGATGAAGCGTGCACTTCGTCTTCGTCAGAAAGTTGCAGTTACAGCGCGACAAGCACGACGCGGGCCGGGGCCCTCCCTGCACCTGTGTGTGCCGCCGATAGCATCTTCCTCGGGCGATTAAGTTTATCTGAAATCATTAAACTCGTATAACGCGATCGCGTTATCGCGCGGAAACGCCGCGGAACAGGAGCGGGCAAAAGGAACAGCCACGCGCCCTGTGTTTCCCTGCCAAAGATCGAAATCTTAATACCGGTTCGTATGTGAAAGTTGAATTGAATACTTTGTTGCACGCTGTAATTTCCGCGGGATTTATGGAGCTGTCTGTAGCAATGCTCCCGCCGAAGGAAAAACAGCGTCGCGGTATTTAATTAAACGCCGGCCCGGGGGTTGGATTATTTATCCTCGAGCGTGGTGCATGGTTAATCGTGGGATTAGCTATTGCTGTTTCAAAGCGAGAAACGAACAGACTGGCTGTTTGTACAATTTCGTTTTATCTCGTTGGGAAACGCGGCTGAAGAGATAGAGATGCGTTTCATCTGGTAGATGTTGTTGGTTTCTTTCTTTCTTTCTTTTTTCTTTTTTTTTCATATATTTTTTTCTCTTTATGAGAATAATGTTTTAATTGAGATGAAGGTAAGAAGGTTTCTACTTTTCCTTCTTCTTCTTTTTTTTTTTTTTTTTTTTTTTTTGAGATTGTAAAGTGAGAAATTTCCGTAAGATTTATATTCAAGTAGACAACGCAGTTTTTCTGAGAGTTTAGTTTAAAATAATTGGAATTTTTATTATACTGATAACGAATATAGGAGACTTTGTCATTAATAAGTCATTTTTTATTTTTATCTGGTATACAAAATCAACCTAATTGCAGAAATTACAAGACTATCAGCAAAAGAAAATGTTGCTCGCTAATTTCACTCGCCTAATGCATTCAATGTAACGGTCGTATTACATCGCGATATTTTCATAATTGGCGCGTTATTAATCGCATTTTCTTACATTATGCAACACATCCTGTTTTTCCAAAGCACAAACTGCGTTACAAGATGCAATTAAACAGCATTAAATGGAAATTAAACATCTTCGCTTCTTCTGTAAATATCCGTTACAATCTAATTATAAAAGTTTAGACCGAAGATTAGATCGAAACAGCGTGATTTGATTGTACTTTGCATTTCGTAGAAACATTCGTAGAAACACGGTAGAAAAATTTTGGTTAACAAGTCATACGAGCGTAAATTCCATCGTTGAAACTGGGTTGTCCGGAAAGTTCGTGCCGATTTTGAAGGGAAATTGAAACGCAGAAGATTAAAATTTTAGTATAATTTATATTAAATCGGCGCGAACTTTCCGGACAACCCAATACATCGAAGCAACGAAAAATACGAGCTCGCCAAACGTTCTCAAACATTCTCAAACATTCTCAAACATTCTCAAATCTCGTTCAAATAAATTTTCGAAAGCTCCCTTTCTTCTTGTGAGATCTCTCGATATAGAGAGAGTGAGAAAACTGAGGGGGGAAGGGAAGGAAAATGTAAATCCGCAGCGTGGAGCGAGAGAGTTTCGATTTAGAAGTTGGATGCCGGAACGATGAATCCTCCGAAGGCTCGAGGACGAGGCTCTTGAAATCCGAATGGAAGTGTGTGTGTGTGTGTGCGCGCGAGACTCGCGCGTCGAGGATCTATATTGAGGATCTACAGCGGGTTGCATAACAATGCCCGGGCAATGTTACCTTCATGCATAAGTATCTATGCAAACCCAATAGCGATCCTGAAGGGGCAGGACGCGCGCGCGGCGAGATAATATTTTCATATGAATACAAATGGCCCTCGCCCGGTCTCTTTTTATCTCGCGGGGCCGTTTCGTCGCGCTGTCCCGCTTTCCTCGCCGCCTCGCGCCGCTGCGTATCCGCAAAGGGTCGCGGAATGCTTTTCGTCGTAACGGCTTGCCTCGACTATTTCCTCCGCCAAGAAGTTGCGGAATCGTTTTACTTTCTACTGGGAGGGGAGGGTGGGAGGAGGGGGGGGGGCGCTGAAAGGAAGTTTCTGCCGCGGGAATAACGTTCCCTTCGTTTTCAGCGTTTAGGCGAACGCGCCGGCGTAAATCTCGGCCCCGCGACGACGTTGCTTCCGGAAATGCGCGCTCTCCGCGCTCTTTCGCGATTTTCTTTCGCTATTATTTCGTTGTTCCTTCTTCCTTCTTCTTTTCTTTTCTTTTTTCTCTTCCAGGGAGGAGAAGGAAGATTCGGGTCAGTTTGATCAATTGTTTGTGTAGTTTTATCAAGTATTTGTCGTTGGCGAGGATTTTGGTTCTTGGCACCGAGAGAACTTTCAGTGTTTGCAAATTTATCGAGAACGATTTGTTTCGACGGAGCTTCATTTTGTAACGTGTCAAATTGCTGATGATCACTGTGATCGAGAACTTTAATTGAATTCAATTTTCACTTGAAAATTTTTGATGAAATACACCTAGGGTAATTTTACACCTGTTATTACACCGATTATGAAATCGCAGCTATTTTACGTACATCGGATGGACAGGCGTATTGGTGAATTCATTTAAATCTTGGATCCACCATGAACATCTTGGATCCACCATGAACATCTCGTAATTACAATTGACTTGTAGTTCAAAGTGTCTTGGAAACATTATCGACGACGCGGTCAAAGTCAAACAGAAACGAGACGAGGCTCTCAATTGAGGACCAATCGTCTCGAATCGACGTGGCTTGCGAGCGACAAAACGCAGCGGATATATAACAAATAAAACTACGGCGCGGAAGGTGTTGCGCGCCCTTCGTTCATAATTTACCATCGAAATTGCTATATCGGGCCGGAATTGGTTTCTCCAGTCGACGCTTGCGATGCATTAATTCCCGCGTAATCGCGCGGTGTTTCTCCATCTAAATTGATCTCGATAAGGTTGCCATTCAGGCTGGGACAACCGCTTTATATCGGCGCACCGACACCGTAAATCATACTCAGTCGCCGACAGTTTGTACAACAGGCGAACAGTTACCCTCCTTTTTCTCTTGTGTTTTCCAATTTTTTTTTTCCTTCCTTTTTCCTCCTTCGTCGTTCTTTCTTTCTTTCTCTCTCTCTCTCTCTCTCTCTCTCTCTTTTTTTTCGTCGCGAACAACACGTGTGGATGCGTGCACACGCGGGGACGATCGATACGCGCGCAGCGATAAGTGCGCAATAAATTGTCGCCGCTCTTTTGTTCGTACGCATTGCGCCGCGACAGGGACCGTAATTATCCCACTGTCAATTATTTGCATCAGCGACGATGTGGAAATTCTAATGATCGCCGGACTGGTTTTGTGTCGTTTAATGCCCTGGCAGCCTTGCGAAATCCGCGATGCAGATTAATGTTTCCTTCTCGTGCTCGTTTCTGCACGCCCTCGCTGCCCCGTCGGGTCTTAATAATTACCAGTTGTCAATTACCGCGGACCGTAACGTGTGTCTCGCGGGCAGCGGGATCTTGCTTATCGCGCGCTCCGCCGATGATCGCTCGCGAATCGATGAACCGAGACTCGGTGATTTTGGTATCGAGGAGACCGACACGTTGTATACTCGTAACTCTCTGCTAAACCCGGGCAAGCTCTGTAGCTGTAGCTGTTTTCATTTTCGTCGCAATTTGCAAGATAATTGCGGATACGTTGGAAAAACCTATATATGGGATAATCTGATTGTATATCTGTTTATAAAGCTGTGCGTAACTGCGCGTATCTCTAAATAACCTGCATTGGAAACTAATTTGGAAAATAGCACGTTAACCAATATATATATGTATGTGTAGCTGATTCGCGTAATGCTACCTTTCAGAAATTTCTCAACATTACTACGCAGGAAACGAGTAGTTACGAGTTGATTCCAACGTGCGTGGAATTCTTTCGGAAAGACGCAGGTTTAATGAAAATCCTATAAACTTCCATTTCGAGTATTACCCGGCGTTAAGAGCTTATTAACGCGCTCCATTGAATAACGCCGCGCTAATTCTGCTTCATTGATTCCACTTGCTCGAGATACTTCCACTCGAAAGACCCCCGGACTGCGATTTGAAACTTGGAAACTAATTCGCAGAGCTCGGTAAGGAAAAACTTTCACGTCCAATCGCGCGTTATCTTATCAGCTATCTTCTGTTCTTGGACAGGTCGACTGCGAATTTTCACGTGTATCTTTTCCTTCTCTAATCGGATCCGTGGAAATGCAAATTTGCGCAGAAATCCTCGCTTTCACTCGTTTGCAACGCAACTTCGATCGTACGACGTAAATTAGGCGTGTCTCCGTGTATTGTAATTTGTCTGATCTCGATTTAAATATTTACTATTCTCTGTTAATACTGATTAATTCAAATCAAATATCTGGATATGAGACAGAGTACGTAACAAGTTATTTTTGACTGAGAACAATTTGTGCTACGAAAATATTCTTTTTTTGACAAAACCTCAGTTAATAGAACAGTTTAATATTATTAAATAACAAGTAAACTGTTCCATCGATTGAACTTTAATATTAAAAGATATTTTCATGGCACAAGTAGTTTTTCATTGTCACCAATTGACTTTCGAGTTTTCTATGTATTCATAAATATAAAATTTCTTAGTCACCGTTTATTCTCGTTTTCTGATTTACTCGTGAAATATTTTGCTCCGTAATGCAAACTGTTCTGACTAGGAAATGAAGACAACTTTCTTGCCATAAAATTTTATCGATACGCAAACATTTGAATCGATAGAAAACAAATTACAAGCGCGATCGCTTAGTACCAGACAACACCACTCCTACTCGAGGTCTACGCCACGCCCCCTCGCGAATCACGTGATCCAAATCAACCAATCGCTAATTTTCGTTGCATCAGCGTTGCACCCGAAGAGGCCCGATTTTCTGGGTTACTTTCAGTGATAAAAAAAAAAAATTCACCGCCAATGATTCACTCTTCTCGAATAATTCACCGCGAGATCTCACCTCCAAGTTTGCACATCCGCCTGAGATAGCTCCTACTCAAAAAGAAGCACCTCCTCCGCGTCACCGATTCCAAGAACTCGTCGTTCTCCAGCAATTACGAATTACGGCGTTCTCCGAAGGCTCGTCGAGAGGACGAATCTGACAGCCCGCTACTGCCAGCCCACGGAGTGATACGTTGTGGGAAAGGTCAGGGCCAGGGACTGCGTTTCAGCCACGTTTCGTGCGGAGTAGGCCGCGGAAAGTTGTTTCGGTGTTTTCTGCGGTCTCGCCGGCACGGATCGCCGTAATGAAGGTGGGAAGGAGGCAGTCGGAGGCTTCTTCGTGTCGATTGTGGCCGGCGTTTCC
This sequence comes from Melipona bicolor, assembly GCA_030673865.1. Classification (NCBI taxonomy): domain Eukaryota; kingdom Metazoa; phylum Arthropoda; class Insecta; order Hymenoptera; family Apidae; genus Melipona; species Melipona bicolor. Next base: position 1,271,586 of record JAHYIQ010000027.1, read on the forward strand.
GAGAAACGATAACGGGCAACGGAACGCGGCAACGATGATGCACGGAGAACGAGAAGCCGGTAGATAAATATTCCCAAGCACGTGTAACGAGATGTAAGCAAAGAGCAAGGCGAAACGCCAAAGGTGGTGTGAATCTGGCCGGGGCGAATTACCGATGGCGAGTATGTATGTCGCGGTTCGCTTACGTGTTTAGAGAGCCTCGAGTTGGTGCACCCTGATTCTCGGTGTAACGAATTTCTCTCGATTATCTCGTCTTCCTCCTCCTCGCGCGTCAGTCGCATCTGACGTGTTTCGACAGCTTTCAAGTTCGATCTCTCGCTTTGAGAAGGTTCAAGAGAAATCAACGACCGCAGAGTGCAACAGAAGAAAGAAGAGAGAGTTACATCTTTGCGAAAATTTTCGAAATTGCACTGTACCACGTTTCGTCGAATTTGTACAAATGCGTAGAATGGGTTCCAGAGTAGCGACGTTTATTATTTTATTACCAATTTCTTAAACCACTTTCTAGTTTCGCTTTTTAATCAATCGATTAATTAATAATTCGCAACAACTTTGGTAGCTCATTCAGTGATCTCGCCTGTCGAGGTATTTAAAATCAGCGAGACGACTCTGGTCTCAAATTGTATATCGTTGTCGTTTGCAAGCAAAAATGTCGGGGGAACGCGACTTTAAACATTCCGCGTCGCCAACGCAACAAAACACGCCGTTCGTACAACTCAGTTAACGACTGACAAACTTCGCTGACAAACCAGTGTGCAAACATCGAGAACGTCGCCAAGAGCCAACGCGACTCGAAAATTGGTCGTTAAAGTTGCAAGCAAAGTCGATTTAATTTCACAGAAGTTCTTCCTTTAACGCTTCTTACGAGAATTATATAACTTGCTGCCTTACGCGAAATCCGTCTCGCTTGTCATAAACTTGTCTTCTTTTCTTCTTTTCTTTTTTTTTCTTTTTTTTTTTTCTTTCGAAGGGGGAACGTTCTCTCCGTATTCGACCATTAAATTGGCAGAATAATCAGTTAACGCGACGGTGTCGACGGTGTTTAAAAAGAAGAGAAAAGGAAAGAAGCCTGGCAAGAAGTCAAAGACAGTTCCCACGAGCGAATTAAATTTCGTGCCGAATCGATCGGTCGTGGGGGAATTTTTGCAAGAGGGCACGAGGGGCGGTGGGGCGGAGGGGTGGGGGAGGCTGGCCTCTGAAACGCGATCGTGAGAATGCGACGCGTACAAGGAATGAATTTTTATTCCCTCGGATACAGGTAGTGACAAGGCGAAAGCCCATTAACAGGAGGCTTCGCGTTCTTTTCCTACTTCCTCGACAACGTCGCCGTCCAGACGTCGATTTCTTGCGGCCGGCTGGATTAACTAGAAGGCATTTAGCGCTCCGGCTAATTGCCAGCAAGTATTCCGTTCACGGTGCACGGGGAAACGTTTAATCGATTCGAGGGAATCGCGCGGCCGATCGCGAGTCGTTCATTGTCCGCGCGTCTTTTCGCTCCCGTTTTCGAACCCGCTGCTAAATTGGATTTAATTGATTTCAGAGCCGGCGCTCTGATTCCGCGCGCACCTGCGGAACCCGCCGCCGCCGCCGCCGCCGCTGCTGCACGCCCACCTCGTGCTTTTTTCCCCTGTGCCCGGAAATATCGGAATCTCGTTGGTTTTTTTTCCCCCATTTTTTTTTTTTTTTTCTAATCGAGAGAGAACTTTGTTGCTTTGTCTTGACGTTGTTCTTGTTTTCTTTCTTTTTTTCTTTGCAGTTGTATCTTAATTCTGAACATGCTATCAGAGATAAAAGTTGCTTTGTCTTGACGTTGTTCTTGTTTTCTTTCTTTTTTTCTTTGCAGTTGTATCTTAATTCTGAACATGCTATCAGAGATAAAAGTTTGGTTATATATTGGAAAAGGTGGAGAAATCAAATGTTCACTTTGTTGGTGGATTTTATAATTATTAACAAATCTTCGGTTTTTGGGAGGAAAGATGGAGAAGATTTTTCCTTCTTTTCCCCCAAGATTTTGAAGCGAAATATAATTATTTTGTTGAAAAGTTTGCTATAGTAATTATGAATATATAATAATATATTGTTATAATTTTAAATATGTATAATTTAATGAAAATAGTGAAATAAAAATAAAACAACGCATATTTGACTATTGCAAGTACGTAATTTAATCTTCGACGAAATATCAATGAAAATACCTCAAAACGAAGGAGAAAGTGACGAGGTGGGTTTTTCCCGTGCAATCGGCAGTAGCAAATGATAAAAGTACGAAGCTAGTGACAATAAACACGCACAGCGTCAGACATTTCTCGTCTGGTAGCACTCTGGAAGGACTATTTAGCGCTCAATTTCGTCGCATCTGGCAGGATCTTGGAGGATCGTGTTCCTTTATCAGCGTAAGTCATTGCGTCGCGAGATCAAAGAAACATATAAATAGGTTCTGTTCTCTTCCGTCCTTTGAGCGAGAAATTTCTCGTATTATCGTCTGGATCTTCTTTCATTCCACTTTGCAGAGACGGCCGTGCGTTCGAGCGAAGTACCTACCTATGTTATGTGCCGAACGACGTTCACCCCCCTAACCCGTCCTTTGATCTTCGATAAAGTACGAAGAATTAATATCCCGCGTTTTTTTGTTTATCCAGCTCGATATACGTATATAAATACGATTCCGCATTCTGAATAACGCCGATCGAAAATTAATCGCACAGCTATTCACGAGTCACGTGTCAATTAATATATTTCTTGCTCGCCACGCTGGAACTACGACTGCTCGCGTTTGATACCGCATCGCCGCGCGAATTGATAATAATTCGAATTCACGTGCCAGTTACTTTCACGTTTCATTTTTAAAATCGGGAATTCTTCGCAAGAATCGAGCGGAACTCCAAGCGGAACTCGGGTGTCCGCGTTCCACCTAGAAGCGAAATCGGAACGAAAATGTGACCAACGAAAAGAAAAAGAGAAGAAGAGGGAAAAGGGAGAAGAGAAAACAAGAGAAACAAGTGATATGAACCGTTCCGTAAGCCGGGACTTACCAACTCGTCGAATCTCTCGGATTCCTTGAGCTTCTCGAAGGAATGAGAACGAGGGCTGAAACGGCGGGTCGGAGGAGGCTTTAAATCCAATCCCGCCACGCGGATTAATAAAAGGATTCACGGAGTTTAGGCCGCTCTTATTACTTTGGCTTTCTTGGACGTTCTAGAAAGAACGAGCGAGAAGCAGAGAGAATTGCGGGGGTGGTTTTTACCCCTCGACCTCTCTTTATCCGTCAATATTAGTAACAGTGGCGTGTACCGCATTTAAGGACGTGTTTACAAGACCTTCGTTCGCCTGTCGTTCGCCGTGCAAAAGCCGAAAGTTACATTATTAAAGCGATATTAGCCACGGATATTGGAGACGAGGGAACGTCGCGCGAGGAATTTAAATGTATTTTCGATAATATAAAAGATTCAGGGAACTTTTAATTACTAAAGACTGTGTGGCTGGAGCTTTTTGTTTCTCTCTTATCTCGTTTATCGGACGGCGGAGAATTTTAGTCTTAGTGCGCTGTAATTTTTATCGGAAAGCTATCGAAAGGCTGAAGGATCGTCGTTGCATTATTGGATTTATTTTATTAAAGTGTCGAAGACATGCAAATGTTTGTCATCTTTTTTTTTTGATGCCTAATTTGATTTTTAATTTTAATTCAACGTTTGTCATCTTTTTTTTCGATGCTTAATTTGATTTTTAATTTTAATTCAACGTTTGTCATCTTTTTTTTCGATGCTTAATTTGATTTTTAATTTTAATTCAACGTTTGTCATCTTTTTTTTCGATGCTTAATTTGATTTTTAATTTTAATTCAACGTTTGTCATCTTTTTTGTTTGATACTTAATTTGATTTTTAATTTTAATTCAACGTTTGTCATCTTTTTTTTTGATGCTTAATTTGATTTTTAATTTTAATTCAACGTTTGTCATCTTTTTTTTGATGCTTAGTTTGATTTTTAATTTTAATTCAATTTTTTCACCAGTTGTTTCTGACGTTTTTTCTTCTGAATTGTTCGCGTAAAGGGGAAATGAAAGAAGGTCTGAAAGTCTGACGGAAGGTCATTAAGAGGTTATGAAAAGTCATCAGAGTCACCGTAGCGCAAAGTTGCGCTTCTCGAGACAGCTTGAGAATAGTTATCTGGATAATTATCGGCTTCGTATAGGGGAGTTATTCCCCTATTAAAAATTCCCCCGACTGTATTAACATCGTACGCATTTCAAGAGAACATTTGTAGTTGTAGCGATTGTTATTAGAAAAAGAGCGAGATTAGATTTCCACGACACTCGTCGTGTATGTATACCTGCTCAAACTGAATAATGAAGAGTTTGAATTAACTCTGTTCAGAATATTCCAACATGGAGTTCGTAATATTATCGTCGATACACGCATGAACGTGAATGTTAACATAGATTCTACTTCATTTCCGCTTCCTTCGCTCATCTTTTTAACAACAGATGCTTACGTCTGCGTTGCTTCTAAGAATGCAATCGGCTTTTTGTGCATTTAAAATAATAGATACTGCGAGATGATAGCGAGATGATGGAACGTCTTTTTAGTTCACTAAAAAGATAGATTGATAAGTTATATGCAACAAGGCATAAGTAGATATATATATATATATACTTAAACATTAATTTTTACCAATAATACTTAACATTAATATATATATATATATATATACTTATATATAACATTATATATACTAATTATAATATTATATATATATTTATATATAACATTAATAATATATATATATACTTAAACATTAATTTTTACCAAGACGGGCATCCTGACGTTGGAACTAGACTCGACTCACAATGCCAATGTAATTGCGGCTCGCAGGTGAAATCTGATATTAGTCCGCGGCGTAAAAACCGCGGGACAAGTGCATTTTCCCTGTTATTATATCATTTTTAAAAGATACCATTAAGATCTATCAGTTTAATGGTTATCTCGAGCATAATTGCCGGTTGCTCGGACCTTTCGATCACGGGGTCTATAATTTTAATTACAGATCTGCGCGGACGGCTGAAAAATTTCTGCGTGGCATCCGAAAAATACAACGGGATCTAACAGTACACGCGTATCGACAAGTTCTGTTACGAACCGATTCCTTCGAGCGCGATCGTTCGTTCCGTAACGCGTTCCTCGTGGCAAGGAAAATTTTTTTCAATTGTTCCTTAAGCTAACGGCGTTTATTTCGTTTCCGACATTTGAAAATTTATAGCATCTCGTAGTAACACAAAGGTATACGAGTATTTGTTTTTCATTTTACATCGGAATATCGTTCGAAATTAATTTTGATTATTTTTACATGAGAGAGTATCTTTAGCTTTTCGCATCCATTATTCATCTGTGCTCGTTTAAAAAAAGAAAATTAACAACAACTTTCTGCTTTTAATTGAGTTGCATACCTCTGAAAGATAAGATTTATAAATATAAAAGGAGCAAAGTTACATTTTTCTTGCGCGAGAGAGAAGTGGTGTGTCTCGAGACAGTTGCGCGGTCTAATTTACTTTTAATTGTGCGTTTTGAAATGTTATATTCATTAAGCGGAGGTTTAAATAAAGTCGTTCGTCAGAAATTCTCGTTCGCGAGGCCGTCTTAATTAATCTGACCGAGCTTTGTGCTCTGTTCGTTTTACGATCTCGCTTTATTTTCCCTTTTTTCTCCTTTTTCCGTTTTGCTTCGTGAAATCCATGGAACTCGTATTTTTCGTAACTCTCAGGCCTCTCGATGATTAATAGCTGCTGGTTCTTCAATAGGGAAACAGGTTTCAAGATTGATTAGCTCAAGTTTAAATGGAGTGATTAAGGTGGGGAAAAAGGTGCAGCTAGGTGGCAGATAAAGGTTTTTCCGCAACCGGGCATGCAGAAAATATTTGATACCTCTGTCATGAGTAAAGACAGGGTGTAATTATTGTATTCGAGCTGTAAAAGCGTCGATGGAACGTTACAACGCCGGTTGAACGAAGATTTCATATTCCATTGATTGGATATCTCGAGGTTTCCTTTCCGTACGGATTGCAGAAATTAATTGCCAGATGTAATACGAACAGCCAGTTTCCTTTATTGGGACAACGTGTAAAACGTGACAGGGGAAAATTCCTGTTTCATTCTCAGTTACAAAACTTTGGTTGATTACACAAATATCGCGACAAATGTGGACAGCGGTATGTTCAAACGCAGAATACAATTTTATTATTTTTTTTATTTCAATTTTACATTTTAGAATACAAACAACTTGACACGATTTTACTCAATCGTTTCATTTGTCGTTTCCCATCGTGGCCACAATTTGAATTTTCGTATGCCAGTCTCACTCCAAGCAAAGACCTCTTAATTTCAATGCTCTTTACCAGAAATTTGAACGTTAAACCGGAAATTGCACGACGATTTTTAACAATAGTCTCGAAAATTAACTCCAAAGGAAGGAAAAAATGGAGTTGAGAAGAAAGCTAGAAACAACTCTGTCGACTCTCCCGATCAAAAGCAAATACTCATTACTACTTCCCAAGCGCCGGAGAACGAGAAAGGGAGGAGGACAGCGTTGCTCGATGACCCATAGAAAGTTCGGTCTCGCGAGGGCCAGGCTGTCCGACGTTCGCGTCGTGACTCACGGCATTCTTCTCCCCACGAAAGTACGATAAACGGCCGTGTCCTAGCTCCGTGCCAAACTTCCCCGGACGAGGAAGCTCCGTGCATTCTTATTGTACCTCCTTCTTCCGCTTCTCGTCGCACAAAAACCATACGGTCTAGCGAGCATGTCTGGTGGGCAGCGAGTAGGCGCCAGGGTCCACCCCTTTCCGCAGCCCCGACCGGTGTAGTCTTGGCCCGTTTCACCCCCGTTGCCCCCCTCCCTCCTCCTTTCTCCATGCTCGTTAGAGCGAAAACGTTCTCCATTAACGCCTCTTCTTCCTTTTTTCCTCCTTTTGTCAGTTGGCAGACGCGGCCGCGCCAAAGCGATATTAAAAACTGCCGCGCGCGCGTTCCAGCCTAGCTCGCTGCAACGAAGCTAACTGCTTCACTCGCGCGAGCGAGGAATACGCGTTGGTAATTCTCGATGTTACCGGGCGCTGTTCTTTCTTCCTTTTTTATCGTTGAAAGTGATTTTAGCGGGGGTAATCCAGAAGATCGGGCCTCTTCAGGTGCAACGCTGATGCAACGAAAATTAGCGATTGGTTGGCTTGGGTCGCGTGATTCGCGAGGGGGCGTGGCGTAGACCTCGAGTAGGAGTGGCGTTGCCTGTAATTTGTTTTCTATCGATTCAAATGTTTGCATATCGATAAAATTTTATGGCAAAAAGGTCGTCAGTTTTTTCTGACAGTTGCTTCTGGAGAGTCTTTCAGTGAGACGAATCGTACTGGGGTACAAGTCGTGCAGTTTTTTTTTCTTTTCTTCGCTTCCTTCTCTCTTGCAAAGGACGAGTGGAGTACCTGCCAGAGGTTTTTGTTTGTCTCAGAGAAGGGTTCGATGTTTGGAGGATTTCAGGTTTCTTTTGGGTTTCTTTGAGAATTTTTTGGAGACGTACTCCAATTGCACGTTCGTTAAGTAGAGGTTAGAGGGTGGAGCGATTTAGGTATTTCTATATATATAAAGAAACGTCATTCTCTGCCGTAAAAACTCGCGTCACAAAGGACGGTTAGCTCGCGAGCAATTTGTCGCCGCATGCACGCAGTATCCCGTGGATCGAAGCTGCGTCGAGAGAAATTGTCTTTTCTCTCGCGCGAGAACGACGGAAGGATCCGGTCGAAGCAAGGAGATAGGAAGAGAAGGACGCCGAGGTGAAGGAGAACGAAGGGTGGAAAAAGGGATGCTCTCAGGCGGTGGAAGAACCGCGTCGCGAACAGTGGCGGATATAGAGTGGCGGAAAGACGAGAGACTCTATTGCTTCGTCGCGCAAGAGGGAAAAAGAGGAGCGAGGCATTGCAAGTACGCGTGTCGCGCTTTGATATCCAGCCTGGCACAAAGAGTTGTCGCTTCGCGCGTAATGTAATTGCACGGATAGGTTGGCTGTCTTCTACCTGGCGGAGAGGTCCGAGAGGAGCTACTGCAGGGTGCAGGAGAGAATGGGAAATTGGCGGAGTTAGTTTCCCAATCGTTCGATCATTTTGCAAAATGATCATTTTGGGGACTTGCGCAAGTAGTCTTATTTTGCTGCAGTTCTTACAGTCATTATAGAACCTTTCGGATGATAGCACAAGAACACCGCTTCGAAGCGTTTAGCGTATGTTGCACTTGTCACGAGGAGGACTGTGTTGCTCGACAGAACCGAGGATACCAAGGTCCTGAAAGCTAACGATCTCCGGCTCACTCGATACCAAGTTTCGATGATATCGCGTCCACGCTCTTGCGAAACACACTGCACGTCGGTGTGACATTTCGCTGCGAGACGTGGATTTTAAGTACAAGCATTGTGAGATATATCGTTCGAAATTGGAGGAGAAGAACGAGGAATTCCACTCGTTGACAAGCAAGCAACAGCGCGATATTTGTCGCGTTCTCAAATGAAATCACGACTGATTTGCACGTCGTGGAAAGAGACGAGCAAAGACAAGAATGCTCGTGGGCTCGCGTGCAGGCGTCGATCCGAGTGACGTGGCGCAGCGCGCCGCGACGGAAGAGGAGCCGATAAAGAGGGACAAGGAGGAAGAAAGAGAAAGTCAACGACTTCCATCTCAATTACAGCAAAAATTCTGTCGAACAGAATTCCCCGGAGCGCCGGCACCGATTTCAAGCGACGCTCAAGAAACTCATTTCATAGCGTCGACGCTCGGCCCGGCACAAGAAAAGGAAAAGAAAAGAAGAAAAGAAGAAGAAGGAGAAGGAGAAGAAGAAGAAGAAAAAGAAGAAGAAGGACAGGAAGAAGAGCAAGAAGAAGAGGAAGAAAAAGACTCGGGTCCGGAGCGACAATCACTTTAAACGGTCCCGCGTTTCTTCGAGCGGCGGCCGATTAAAACGTTTCCCGATGCTTGCGCGCGGAATTTTCAAGCGAGCACTTTCATTAAAAGCCCGACGACGATAACGACACCTCGCCGCCCGGCCAGTTTTATTCGCTGTCCGTCCTCGACAAAGGGACACGTGGACCGGCGAAGCGAGCCGCGTCGCCTCGTTTCTCTCCCTGCAACGCCGACTCGACCATCGGGACACGCTGTCTGGAAGTTTCTTTCGTTCGAGATGTTGCGAGACACGTTCTCCGCCTTCTCTGCAATCCCGCGGAGAGTTGCTTCTTGCGTGCCTGTCTCGATGAGAAAGAAAAAGGGTTGGCTGAGAAAAAGGGGTTGCGAGCGTTTTAATCATATATATATATATGTCGATTGAGTTTTTTCTTTCCTGATCCGATTAATGCATTTGAGAAAAGTCTCAAAATGTTAAAAATTCGTTGTACAGTTCGCTCGAATAAAAATTCGAAAGAGAATCACGTATTCTCGAGCCGCAAAGGAGAAATTTTCCCCGGAAAGGGGAACGGAAGGGGAATCGATGATCCGCGATATTCGCCGGAGCACGTCAGTGGGAAAATAATTTCGCTTCGACAGCGACGGCGGCGGTGGGTTTAGGTGGGAAGGGCATGCAGGAAGGCTCGTATTCACGGCGGCGTGGTTCGAGCCCCGTGTATTTAAATACATCGGGAAAGATGGAAATGTATTTAGACGACAGCTCCTCGTGAAAGGAAAATAATTTGACATATTTTAAAAGTTGGAATACCGCTCGAACTTCTAAAGCCGTTCCCGACTTCCTCGCTTGCCGGGGCTCAGCGAGGGGTGGCACACGGCGGCGGGGTCGCGGCACGGGGGCGGCCGCAGCCTCACGACGGTGCCAAGTAATTTTAAAGCGATTTTTACCGAAAGAAGTTCGGATTAATTGAGGGCTCGCTCGATCCCCGCGAAACGATTAATTTTCTGTAATTTTCTGCAGCTACGTCGGCGCCTCGGAGACCTGGCATAGTTTTAAGGAAAAATGGTTCAACCGCAAGATCGCGGTTGTTCTTGTTCTAGAAATGCGTACGTATCGAAGAGTGTAAAATGACGTAACGAGGATGAATGAAAACTGACGGCGATCCTCAAAGTGCGAGGGAAGGTTAAAAATTGCTTTGAATGAAAATCCACGTTCCCCGCGAAATCACCCGTAAACAGAACTCTTATACCCCATAACCTCCAAAGATCTCGCAAGAAACTTCGCGCCGAGCGAACTCCGCCGCTAAAGACACTCAAATTATCCAGCCTTCGTTTTCAACCCCCTTCTCAACCACCGGCTCGACAAATACCGCTCCGTTCTCCGTCATCACCTCTCGGCGAGACAAACGCCCGCCTAACTGCACAACAAAGACGCGCACCGGCAGCCGCGCGGAGAGTGTCTGAAAGAAGCCAGACCACCGACACCGCGACCGACGGAGAGAAAAAAACCAATCGTCGTCGCGCGAGTGAAAAAAAAAGAAAAGAAAAGAAAAGAAAAGAAAAGAAAAGAAAAAGGAGAAAAAGAAAAGAAAAAAAAAAGGGAGAAATAAGAGAAGCGGGGAGAAAGAGAGAGGCAGAAGGGAAGAAAAAGAAAAGGAAAACAGAGGGAAAGAATTTCCATCGGCGGTGCCGGAGCAACAGCCGCGTTTAGAGGGAGAAGAAGGAAGGAACCCGTCGAGGAGATGGTGAACAGGGGGGTGGGTGGGTGGCAAAGCGAGGGGGAGGAAGCGCGGTTACCGTGGCTTTATCCTCATTCCGGCAGGGGCGTAAAAATAACGAACGAACTGTCTAGGTGAGCGCTTTCGCGGGTGCGGCCCGGGGCTATGGGAATCGGTTGTACAGCCCAACCACCCCTTCCTTCAGAGTCAGCCCCCCGCACCCCCGCACCCCACCCCTCCGAAGCCGTGTACGCGGCCCGGCATGAATATTGCCAATTTACGGGTGGAGGAACGTACGGTTCTCACCTAACCTCGCTTCGTTCCTCCGTTCCTCCGCTACTATGCTTGCCATGTTCTCTCTCTCTCTTTATCTTTCCGCTTCTGCTTCTGCTTCTCTTTCTCTTTCTCTTCCTCTTCCTCTTCCTCCGTGGGTTCCATCGCAGATCCCGGCCAGCATCACTCTCACCCCTTCCTCCGGTCCTCTCTTCCTTTTGCACCCCCTTTTTCTCGTTTCGTGCCTCTGTGCCGTGCACATTCTCTCTTTCCACCTGGGAGAAAAGAGGCGAACGAGCGAGAGGAAAAATCGGAGGCACACAGAGCCCGTATAGAGAAGGAGAAGCGAGCGGAGTCGAGTCGAGTCGAGTCGGGTGAGCAAGCGAACGCTTGACGCGATATTGGAAAATGGCGTCGATGTGTGCGCGCGGAGGGTACGCGAAAAGAGAGAAAGAGAGAGAGAGGGAGAGGGAGAGAGAGAGAGAGAGAACGGAGGTGGAGGGTGGTTTCACCCCCCGACGTTCTTCCCGTTCTTTCTCTCTTTCTGCCATCCGCGACACGGCCCTCGCGCTCTCTTTCCCACCCTCCGCCACCACCGCGAAAGGGGGAAGGGGGTAGTGGGGAAAAATAAAATAAATTGCTCAACATATCCAATAAGGTGGCAGAGCCGTTGCCCGGGCGACGCCGACTCACTACTCTCCTCTATGCTTTCCAGAGAGAACCGAGAGATGTTCTTTCCCTCTTCACCTCCCGCCCTCCCCCCGTTTCGACGTCGCTCCACTCTTCGCCCTCTTTCTTTTTCCTTCGACCGCGCCGTTCGCACGACTTTTCCCTCGCTCTCGCTCTTCGTCCTCCTATCTGTTTATCTCTCTCTCTCTCTCTCTCTCTATATATATATATATATATATATATATATATATATATATACCGTTCGTTTCCATTTCTACTGGAGCCGCTGCTCCTCTTACTACTACCGGTCCCGCGATTCTTCCAGTCCTTTCTTCCTCTCGATTGTTCGTCTTCCTCCGTGTCAAGGACCTCTCCCCGTGTCGTGCCGTAACTTGCCGCCGAGTTCGACCACGTCAGAGAAGAATGGAACTGGAGAAGAAACGAATCATAACACCGAACCTACGCGAACCTGCCTCGCTCTTTGCACACCCTGTACACTCTCTCCGTTCATTGTTTCCGTCTTCTTCCTTCTCCTCTTCTTCTTTCTGTCATCTTCCTCCAGTTCCAGCGTCTGCAGAACGTAACCAGAACCACCCTTCTTCTTCCTCCTTCGCTTCCATTCCTCCCTTCTTTTTCCTTCTTTTTCGGCGCCACCGCATAATACGCGCGCGATAGCGAGCTATTGGATCGCCGGGACCTCCCTGTCGATATTACCATACATATAGGACGGCCTCTGTTACAACCCTCTGCCTGCCTCCCCCTCGCCCCCTCCCTCTTCCCGCATCGAGATTCGCCCCGAGATTTATCTGGCTTACGTGCACGTACAGGTGGGCTTCGTTCTTCCTTCAACCCGATTCCTGAAGGAAGGAAGGAAGAGAGAGAGAGAGAGAGAGAGAGAGAGCGGAAGCTCGCTCTTTCGGAATAATCGATGCTCGCGTACCTCTGCCAGCTTTCCAGAGCTCGAGCCGAGACGATCGGGAAATCGTTACCCTCGGCGAGATGCCGCGAAGCTTTCGCTCGCGGCCGCGAGTTTTACTCGCGACATTTTTCTTTCTTTCTTTCTTTCTTTCTTTCTTTCTCTTTCTTCTTCGTCGCGGCGTTTCCTGTTGCGCCGCGAGCGGAATCTCAACGCGGTGGATGTGCACGGAATTTCAAGCTGATTTCACGAGGACGAGTTTTTGGGATCATTCGGTGGCAATGGGTTTGTTTGGAGTTTGAGGAGAGCACTTGTCCCGGCGGAAGGGAAGAGTGGAAAGTTTCGCGATGAAGAGCCGCTTAGTGGAATTGTTAATTCAGACACCGTGGATTTCTATGCCGCTTTTTTTTAGAAAATTACGCGGCGCAGAAACATATTTTAGGTTTCCATTTCTTTGGTTGAGTATATGTAAATGCGTTTGAAACTTTTTGTTTACATTACGAGAGACTGATCCTTGATTCTATTGGAGCCTCCGCGAATTCAAAGCATTTCGCGCAATTCGATGTGAATGAAAATACTTTTGCCGCGTGACAGTAAGAACTTAATCCAAGCGATGTTGAAAAGACCGAGTATCAAAGAAAAGAGTAGACGTCGAAATATTTAAAAAAGTTCCAATCTTTCGCCAAATACAAATTCCCACAGACGCCGATCAGGGAAACTCTTGGCTGACAGAAAAATACCCGCCCACGTGAACGAAAGACACACGCTCGGCGAACCCGATGGGAAAAGAAAAATGAAACGTCCACTGTCTAACAAGGTGCACGCCTATCTGGCCGGGATCACCTTCTCATTTCAAAGCAATTAAAAACAATGAATACAAGTCGAGCAAACGGTGGAAATAATTACACGTGGCGCGGAGCGAACGGGCAACGACGACGCGACCATAATTCTCGGGTCGTTTGCTGTCCAATACCCGGACGACTTAACGATCTTGTCATTTCTTCGACGTCCCATCTTTGCTCGCCAGTTAATTATCAATCAAGGTGTCCGTCACGAAACGTTGTCGCGTGCTCCCTACGAAATCGCATCGTCACGATGAAAACAGAACCGCCTTTCCTTCTGTTTTTTTTTTTTTTCTCTTTTCCTTTTTCGCGATCATCGATCAGAACTTGGCGAGTTTGTTGCATCAGGATCCATATTAATCATGGACGAATGACATCTCGCTTGAAAGTCTCAAGATATTTTTTCTTTTTTTATGAATTTAATAGAATATTCAATAAAATTTAAATTTTTAAACGACAAAATTTTACACAACGTGACGTTAAGAGTTATTTGATTTCGAATTTCTGAAACAAGTGTAATACCACGACTTTTCCACGATTGAATCAATATTACCAACGAAACTTTGCAAGTCGAACGTTGATAGAAAAATTTCACAATGAACTGAATTTCACAACTTACAAATTACGAAAGTAATTATAGAGGTAAATGTGCACGAAATCGACGGGAATTTTTGAGAAAAGCTGCTAACTGCTTATTAGCGGAGATTTCTGAGGATAAAGATTAATTGGTTCAGTTGGACAATTATTTTGCATGATTGATGGATTCCCGTCTTCGATGCTTTGGGAAATGCAGCTTCAGTTTGTAACTTGGCAATTTAAAAATCATCGGAACAAAGTCCACTATTATTCCGGTATAATAACTGGGTATGTATATGTAAATTACTATGCCCATTTAAAAAGCAATTATACCTCAGTAGATATTTTGTATGTAAATTAACAGTCGTATTCCCATTACATTAACGAAGATAGTTGAGCGTATGCATTGAAACCATTAATCATAGGTACAAATTTTTCAGAACAAGTGAAACAAAATGAATCGCATGAATATGTTAATATAAAAATGAATAAAGGATTGCTCGAAGACATTCTCGTGAGCCAAAAAGCAAGTAGACGACTGTGTGCTCGATCAATTCCTCGAATCTGGAATAGATTTTTTATATTATCTGTTTCTGTTGAAGAAAATAGAAATAATACCTTATTAGTATATTACCATGAGTAGTATAATAATTTAAATAAAATAAAATTTTGCACAATATCAAAGAAACGATGTTACTTGTTGGGTATCCCTAATAGAAACATAGCGAAGGTGTCTGGATGATAATTATGTATTTGGATGATAAAATTGAAAGATTCTTAAAAAATGGACCTGATCAGTTTGCGATGCCAGATTCACGTCACGCAACATATTCTTATTATTTCTATAAAACCACACCTGCACGAATGCGTAGAAACACGTTGCACAACGAGAAATATATCTATTACACACGCGTTACGCAACATTCTTCTTCCGAGTTCCATAAAACTATTTTATTACACGTTATCCCATTTTATTGCCCGCCCAACTGAAACGTCCAACGCGAAACCGATTTCTCGATCTTGTCTCGAAAACAATCAAGTTTTAATGCTACAACGCATTAAAAAAAAAAAAAGAGAAAAGAAAATTCAATGTCGCTGTCCACGGATACTAGGAGGCGTGAAAGTAAAAGCGAAGAAAATCGCGAGAAAGAGACGCGACGGGGGCAAAGGGGGTGGAGGGTGGCGGTAAGACGGACGAGGCGAGGCCGATTACGAAATTTCCATGGAATTTCTGGACGGTAGCCGAGGCGCGGGCGCGTGTTCACGGTGTAACGATAATGCATGCTCGTATGCTGATAGACACGTGGGTGGGTCGGTGGGTCGGTGGGAAGGGGGGCGGGGGCGGAGGCGGGGGCGCCTCGGAGCCGGTGCACGAGTCGAGAGATATCTCTCATTATGCATTCCTTTCAGGCGGCCGTCATTATTTTACATATTGCAGGAGGAGGCGTACCGACTGCCTTTGCCAATTTTTCCAGCCGGGCAAAAAGGAACGGCCGGCAATTTGGTCTGCGGCATGTGCACACGCATCACCGTGTACCGGGGTACCTCTAACAGCATTCGTTGGAATTCAACCGTTCGCGTTGCGATCGCGTTTCCTTCCCGCCGGGCTGCAATTAAAATCTCCGAGGGGAAATCGTCGTTGGTCTTTGAGGATAAGCAAACCGATCGACGGCGCGGACGGATTCTTTGTCGGGTGTACTTTGAGTCTTCTTTGAGAGTCTTTGTTTCGACCGGGGTGCTCCGGATGGGATTGTCAAAAAGAAAGATCGAGATTTTTATCTAATTTCCAATTTTATTTTTATCGCAATAATTAAAAATACATATTCGAAATATGAAAACTCTGTGTAATGCATTCTCCAATATTTCCTGTGCGTTCAGAAATGTTGAATTTGCACGAAAATCCGGAAATCTGTTTGCTAGCTTGGAACCAGAAAGATTTAGGAAGTTTCGTGTTTGGTGAATGGATTACAATTGTCGTTTCATTTTCACTATGAAGAATTCAGATAAAACAAAATTTATTACGCAGTCACGTCCGCAACATGTACGGCTACTGAAAAAAAGCTCGGCGTAATTTCGAAGCGTTCGAAAGCAAGTGCATAATTAATAGCGCACATTCTGAGGCTCTCAAACCGAAGCCGAAGGCAAGAACCAGCTAGAGTGCTTGTTGCACCGCTCGAACACCTGTGCAAACAGCGCGTAATAGTGTGAAATGCGCGGCCAAGTGTCATAACCGTGAGCAGGCTGATAAATGAAAATCTTGCTTCCTGCGCCGTTTCGTATTTACAGAATCGTCCAACAATCTGAACTTTCTCGTTTTCAACGAAAGAAGAAAGAACAGCCGATTCTGTCTTTCACGTCGCGAAACAATTTCAACATCCTTGTCAAAAATGGAGAAATTCCTCGAATGCGATTTCAACGAAATTCGTATTTCGATAAAAACAACGCGAAAGGGAAGAAAGTACAGGTATGTACAAAGGAAGGAAGAAGCTAGTTGATAATAATGCGAACAGGAGGAAAGACGACCTTCCTCGACACCTTTCAGCAACGCGTATCCGCCGCGACGTGGAACGGGAATTCGTGGCAGATTAGTATGGCGGTGGGGACGCAGAATGCAACGCCCGTGAAAAAAGAAAACGGCGACCGTTCGAGCAAGGGTAGCCCCCAAACCACGCCTCGTACGTGAGGCATGCGTTCAAGATACTCGTTCGGATAAAGAATGCTTGCTTCCGATTGGTCTCTGCCCAACCACCCCCTCGGGCACCCCCTCGATACAACACCGTGTGCACACACACACACACACACACATCTGCACACGATCTCACCCCCGTCAAGCGAGCCGTGTGTGCCATAAAACTTGTAAGGTTTCCACCCGTGGTTTGCCTTTGCCTCTGCACGGAATTCTCGGTAGCTAAGCTACCGACGTACATACGCAAGCGTGAACACAAGTGTACACGTGCATATACAGGCGTATTTCCAAACAGCGTACAAGCGGACGACGCGATCCGCGCTTGGTCTTGCGGTGTGTTTCGTCTCTCACGGCGAAGAGAGGCGAAAAAGTTCGACGAAGCGACCTCCTTTTCTTCGCGGAATCTTCGTACGTGGCCAAGGGGAAGTCGTACGTGTGTAATCTGCGCAAGTCAGCCACCCTCCGTGTGTTAGACTCCACCCTGGCAATCAATCAAATACACCCTGTGCCCCGCGCACCGTCTCCGGCACAGCCAACCGACGAGGCGAGACGCTTCGTTCCATCGCCGAAAGATAAACCCTCCGCGCCTGGCTGCCGCGCTATCATGGAAGAAAGAAATTCGCGTCTGATTGATTGCCCGATCCCATTGATGGATCTCGAGCGTCTTTTTCGTGGAACTCTTGAACGACGAAAGGGCGGAGGAAGGAGGCTGGGATTTTGATTTTCGTTGCGATCGAAAGTTTGAGAGTGTTTGACAGAGTGTGGGACGAGCAGACGTCCGGCAAAGGAGAGCTGGCCCCCCCTCCCATTTACACGCGAGAGAACGATAAATCAACATTGCAGGGTGGAATTAACCAGCGTCCCTCGAAAGTATAATTCAGTGCAAACGAAGAAGAATTACAGCCAAGTGGCGAGATCCTCTCCACGATCCTTTATGAAATCTCGCGCGGCGGCGTGCGTCCCTCGGACGAAGCAACAGAGGACTTAGGCTCGCGAGATTCGCTTGGGCAAGCGTTTCCTCGAGTGGGCCAATCGAAGAGTACGGTCGTTTTCGCAGAGGGTACAAAGTCGCCGTCTCACCTGGGAGACGGGGGTGGCGAGCCACTCGAGACCACCCGGCTTCAACCGGATGGAGGCGAGAAGAAGCAGGGCGAAAGAGGAGAGAAACGAAAAAGAAGAAAAAGAAAAAGAAGAAGAAGAAGAAGGAGGAGGAGGAGGAGAAAAAAGGAAGAAGGAAAAAGGAGAAAGAGGAAAGAAAGAAAGAAAGCGAGGAGGGAACAAGTGGCCAGGTAGAGTCTCGCCGTTGAAGCGGTCGAGTGGCGTCGAGTGTGGAAGCGGAGTGGCCGAAGGCACACAACCATGGCCCTCCTCTCTCTCTCTCTCTCTCTCTTTCTCTCTCTCTTTCATCCGTCTCGAGCTGAAAATCGATAGCTGGAAAAA
Source organism: Melipona bicolor (assembly GCA_030673865.1). Classification (NCBI taxonomy): domain Eukaryota; kingdom Metazoa; phylum Arthropoda; class Insecta; order Hymenoptera; family Apidae; genus Melipona; species Melipona bicolor. Next base: position 1,289,627 of record JAHYIQ010000027.1, read on the forward strand.
GGGTTAAAATCCACCCCTGCCGCGAAAGAACCTGACTCAGGGGTGGACTGGCTCGACTGGAGGCGCTCGAGCGCGGGAGAAAGAGTGCCGGAACCGGCGAAAAGAGAGAAACGAAGAGAGGGAGAAAGAGAGAGAGAGGGAAGAGAGCTGGAAGAGGTTGAGGCGGCGCGACCTCGATGAAACGAGATTTACATACCTAGGCGTGGTGCTGCCTACTCTTTCAGGGAGCCCCTTGTTAGCCGAAACTTGCCTCGTCTGCGCGATCCCGCGCTCCTGGCTTTTACCGCGCTCAAACATCGCCGGTCGTTAGCGGGGAAAAACTCGCTGGGAGTGGAAGTTCCTCGAGCCCGAGGTCCGCGTCCGAGTGAGACGGGTGGAAATTTTGGCGGGTGGCGTTGCCCGCGATGCTCCTTCTCCATCCCTATCGCGACACATTCTCATTCAGATTGCTTTGTGCTTCGTCGTGATATACGCACGATGTTGATGAGACGATACGCAGATGGTTTGTCTTGAGGGATAAAGAATCTTCAAAGGAGTTAATTCAATTGAGTGTCAGACGCGTTTAAGAGGCATTTGGCTTTCGATTATACGTTGAAGAATCCTTACGATAGCTTAAGGTTAAGGTGTTCAAGTGACGTACTTATCTTGATAAAAGAGATCACACACACACGCGAGAAACGGATCGATTATTTCGTATTTTACAAATAAACAATTCACACGATTACGTTCTCGTTAAAATAAAACAACTGTCAATGTGCAACAACCGTGAAGAAAATCGAACGGTACAACGATGTTCAAAAAAAAAAAAGAAGAAGAAAGGAAGACGTAATTGATTTAAGGAACTTGCGTCATAAATAACGCAAAGACCGACGTTTATTGCCTCTTTAACGAGATTGGAAAATAGATTCGAGGATTTCGTTTGTTCGGGAATTCCAGGCAGATTTTCTATCGTGGTTCCGGCAAGAAAATAGAAGAGCGGAATAGAATAAAGACGCCCGGGGACGAAGACGGCGTGCGCGCGGGCCGCAAGTTCGCGGAAAATTGGAAAATAATAAATTGCCAAACTACTTTAAAGAAATTAGCGAGGTCCGCCCGGATGTTCCCCCGATGGAATTTTTTTCCCGCCGTAGCCTGCGTAAACTTCCGTTCTAGTTGATATTGATTAATTTGCTTAAAAAGTTCCTGGCTACACCGCCAGTTCCTCGTCTTACTCTGCCGCTCTTCTTCCCGTCTCTCCTTCTTCTTCTCTTTTTCTCTTCATTTCGTCGTTCTCTCCTTTCACTTTCACTTCTCGATTTCGTCGTTTTCACCACTTTTTCTTTTTTCTTTTTTTTTTCGAATAACATCAAGCTGGAGAGAGAAAAAGAAATATCGTTCCTCGCGAAATTGTTGTAGCTATTAGTGGGAGAATAATGAAAGTAATGAAAAATTTGATAACTTCCGAGTGATTTAAATCTGCACGTCCCGCTGAAATTCGAAATATATACATTTTACAAATCCGTCCCCGCAGAATGAAATTCCATCTCGCGCAAATGAAATCGCACGCGAAATTCCGGCTTTGATATCCCATTTTGTATTTCGAACAAACACGCATTGACTTTTAAATAACTCGTGTTAATCTCGGAATACTAGCGCGGAACGTAATAATAAAATTAAAGCGAACGAAAAAATTGAAACTTTGAAATTTTGAAATTTCCCCTCTTCTTCTTTTGCTTTTTGGATATTTTTAATCCTCGAAAGTCGATCCTAAATTTTCGTTATTCGTGCTTTGCAACGATAGTGTGCGAGTGGAAGGAAATTTTATCCTCTGTGGCCACGTTTCAATCTCTCGAATGATAGCAGAGACCAGGCACAGAAGTCTGGTACCTCGTTTGCGCAGCTTCGTCAATTTCTTTCTGTTTTTCCTTTCGTCCACGTACCACGTGTTTCCCACCGAGAGAGAAAGAAGCGATAGACTCGAACGTTCGAATAAAAATATACCTAGCAGCCATTGTTCCACGCTCACCGGGATTTATCCGCGCGCGTGCTGAGCACAAAGGTAAACCAAAGAATAAGGAAGAGAGCGAGAGTGCCCGCGGCTCGTTTCGTTTCTGTCACGGTGAAACTCTTCGATTTACGCGCCGATTTAAATCGATCGAGTCGTTCTTAATTTACTACAGCGTGTCTCGTTCACCTTCTTAATACGATTCATTTATCCCGATTCTTTTTTCCCGATTCGCGCGTCGAGATAATGAAGCGGGGTGTACGAACTCTCGGCGAAATTAACATTCAACGAGTTGCCCTCGTTCATTGTTGTTCTTTCAATTCTAATTCCAGCGCGTGAATTTCGTACGCAACATGCACGAGGTAATCTGATTTTACTGTGCACGACCTGTTTCGCTTCTCTTGGAAATTAATCGAAGTTGATCATTTCAATTTTTGATAATCACGCAATAAAAGAAACACAAGTTATATGTTATTACGTTATTATATTTTTCAATATACAATTCTTTTGTAGTTCAAAGTTTCTCTGATTATGTTGCAATTGACGTGTTTAATTATTAGTAGTAATAGGAATCGTTTCACTTCTCTTGGAAATTAATTGAAGTTGATCATTTCAATTTTTGATAATAATGCAACAAATGAAACACAAGTTATATTATATTTTTCAATATACAATTCTTTTGTAATTCAAAGTTTCTTTGATTATGTTGCAATTAACGTGTTTAATTATTATTATTAATGGGAATTGTTTCATTAATTGAAGTTGATCATTTCAATTTTTAATAATCACGCAACAAAAGAAACACAAGTTATATTATATTACTTTATTATATTTTTCAATGTACAATTCTTTTGTAATTCAAAGTTTCTCTGATTATGTTGCAATTGACGTGTTTAATTATTATTATTAATAGGAATTGTTTCATTAATTGAAGTTGATCATTTCAATTTTTAATAATAACGCAACAAAAGACACACAAGTTATGTGTTATTATGTTATTATATTTTTCTATGTACAATTCTTTTGTAATTCAAAGTTTCTTTGATTATGTTTCAATTGACGTGTTTAATTATTATTATTAATAGGAATTGTTTCATTAATTGAAGTTGATCATTTCAATTTTTAATAATAACGCAACAAAAGAAACACAAGTTATGTGTTATTATGTTATTATATTTTTCTATGTACAATTCTTTTGTAATCCAAAGTTTCTTTGATTATGTTGCAATTAACGTGTTTAATTATTATTATTAATAGGAATTGTTTCATTAATTGAAGTTGATCATTTCAATTTTTAATAATAACGCAACAAAAGAAACACAAGTTATATTATATTATTTTGTTATATTTTTCAATATACAATTCTTTTGTAATTCAAAGTTTCTTTGATTGTGTTGTAATTAACGTGTTTAATTATTATTAGCAACAGGAAAAAGCGTGCGTCAAGCATAATTTAATCACAATCGTTTCCACTTCTGTCTCGTCACATTTGTGAAACAATACCATTTCCTGTCGACGTCGTACGAATACCGACAACTTCAACAACACTCGACGTTAATCCACATTAAACGAGCCTGTAAATCCTGTGAACGTTTTTCACCGCGTTAGGGAAGAAATCTCTGAGAAATCGCTGCTGGAATTCTCGCTCTCTGTCGATCCCACGTTCGACGCCTGTACAAGCCCGCGTACAAGCCGAAGGAGGGGAAGAAAAAAAGAAAAAGAGAAAGAGAAAAAAAAAAAAGGAAGAAACGACGAAAGAAGAAAATAGCGGAAACGTAATTACAACGACGGCTGGCTATTATTTTCGAGCGAAAAAAGATCGGCCACGGCCATAATTTAATACGCATTTTCAGAGCCATTAAACGCAGGGCACCGTGCGTCACGCGATAAGTCACGAATTAACGTATCGTATATATATTAAATAGTAATGATGTCACGTTGCATCAGGCCAGAGACGGCTGCGGCTCTTCCTGCGTGGCCTTTCATTTCGTGGCCATTTTAAACGCACGCTTCGTCGCTTAACCTCAACCCCCTCCGGACGATTTGTGCCCGGGCCCCTAAACGGTTAAGCGATCAGCCAGCCCGTGAGGAAACCGCTCGCTGCTCCGCTGCTCGATGAATCGGAACCATTCTCGTTGGATCCGCGTGACATATGCTCGGCGAGCGTGAAAACACATCCGCGTGCGCGCGTGCGAGTGGAAAACCGGACGCAGAAGCGCGGCCTCCCTTTAACGAGGCGACAACGAGAACAAGACGCGAGTTTCGAACGGTCGGGCGCGATAATTGCTCCAGAAAACAATTAGCGCGACCTACCGATTCGTTCCTTTCGCGCTTCGGCTGCTGCTTCTTTTTTTCTTTTTCTCTTACGAATTCGGTTCCTGACGAGTGGCACGATGTGCAAAGTATCGCACATGGGGTTTTAGATTTTGTTTTGTTGAAAAGATTTAGCTAGGAGATGCGTGACACTGAATTTGTTTTTCATTAAACGAATGCGATTGTTTCACGTGTCTATAAAAGTGTGATGTCGTAAAAATGAAAGGTAGACTTTGGTAAAATATTTCCAACATCTTTCGCGGACGCTGTACGTATCAGTTCCTCTTAAATAGAAACGATGAATTAATTTGTCATTTGTAATCATTTGCGCTGTGCGCATTAAATATATAGATGGTTGTGTTGTTCTCAATGCAGAAAGGAGATCCGCTCGTGTCATAAAATTTATCTCGTCGATATAAATTTAAATCGATGTATTAAATTTAAATTAACGTAAATTGTCTGCTGAAGAAACTACCCTCGTCGAAGAAACGTTGAACGAATTCGTGCGAGTTCGTAATTAGACGAATGTAAAAACACGCGCGAGCCTAATAAAAAACAATCGAGCTCGCCGACGAATCTCTCCGTGCTGTCGAAGCAAACAGGTTCGAAGCGATAGCCGCGGCGTGCCTCGTTCGTTACTCTCGAGGCCAAATTTCTTCGATCCACTCGACCTTGGCCATGGAGAAACGAACCAGGAGCCAAACAATTCACCGAGCCGCAAACTCGTTACTCCGTTCCGCGGAATGGCTCGAATTACCTGGCAAGTTGGACCGTTGGTAAATGACCGTGGCTGGTTGAACAACTCGAGCTCTCTCGAGAGAGAGAAAGAGAGAGAAAGAGAGAAAGAGAGAGAGAGAATGTTGGTGACAGCGGAGAGAGTCGAATCCGCGGCGCCGCGTGGCTCGCGCTCTCCTCATGTAAAGTTAACGAGGCAAACTTTCGCATGAATACGAAAGTGGGCCGACCCGCGTATCGTGCGTCGTCCATTTATATTTAAGGCGCGGCTGCACTAGCTAGATTGTATGGTTATGGCCCACAGTGCTCCCAGGGTGGAGACGCCTGCGTTACGCTTGATTAAGAAACGATCGTGTTGATAACGATGAGGGATGCGTCAACCCTTTGGTAGCGGTTGAGTTGGAAAATTTTCAGGTTATGCGAATGTCGATCAAAGTCACGTGTTGTTGAAAATTTAGTTGAAATGATTTTGAAATTGTTAAAGATAATTAATTTAAAGTACTACTATATATTGAGTCGCTAGGCAAGAAGTGAAAATCTGAAAGTAATAGCAGTTGTTGGATTTTAATCATCAATAATAAAAAATTCGGCAAGTATAAAGTATTATTCAAAGTCACGTCTCGAAACCACGTCAAGCCAATTACGGTGATTCTACAGCTGTTAGAAATGACCAATTAGTACTTCAATATAGTAGTAATATCGCATCCCTAGTAATAGCAGTTGTTGGATTTTAATCAATCGCAGACCACCAACGTCTCTTCTCACGTCACAAGAAATTTGACAAGTATAGATACTCAAAGTCCTCTTCAAACCGAGTCAAACCAATTACGATGATCCCAGAGTCGTTGGAAGTTTCGCTACGTAGAAATGAAAATCTAAAAGTACCGATAGTTGTTGTATTTCAATCAGTCTCTCAAATTACCAGCGTCAGGTTCTTAAGAGTTGAAAATGTAACGTCTGCGTCGACCAAAGTGCCAAGATTTCTCTCAACTCATTCGCTCAAAGGTGCATCCTAACGTGAACACTGTCGCGTCCGCGACGCATCGCGTAATATTAAAAGAAAGTGTCGTTAATTATCGCGGATTAACGACGGAGCGTCGCGATATCCGTCTTAATTGCGCGGCGTTTTCCTCCGATCCAAGCAAACGGTCGCGATCAAACAATTTAATTAGGAAATCACCGCGGGACAGGTAGCTGCAACGCGCGGCGCGCTCTCCGCTCGCCGGCTAACGTTTAATTAATTATCAGCCAGACTTCGGAGGAACGCTCGACGCGGCCCGCTTACGAATTTCCATGCTGTTGCCTCGCGCGTGAGCATCGAACCGCTATTTATTCGAGCAGTAAAACCGCTCGCCTTCGTTCGCTACGCCCGTAAAAGCCCGGCACGTATTTTCTTTTCGTCCGTGAACACGTGCGCGCACCGACATACACCCACATACACCCACATACACTCACATACACACACACACACACACACACACACACACACAGACACAGCTTTTCAAACGTATCTGTCCGTGAGTGCGTGCACGTGAACCCGCGAGCGGGCGCCTGTGCGTGTGACAAAGGACAGAGAGAAAGGGTAGCGTGTGCGGCCGTATTGACGCCCACATACGCGCATGCGCTGTTCGGGCCACCCTTACGAGACGCGAACCCAACACACACGATCCCGCTCGCAAACGCCAGCTACCCCCGAGAGTTGCGTGTGCTCCGCTCCTCGCAGTTTTCTTTCCGGCGCGCCGCGCGGACATCACCCCGCCCACCAATGCCTTTGCTTTCCCAAGTTTTTCATTTCATGCCCACCTTTTCTTTTCGCGTTCGGCCAGCTCGGCTGGAGCTGACAGTAGCCAAGTTTCGTGCGAGTTTTCGCTGCTTCTTAATCGCTCGTTATTACGTGTTTATCATGGACAACGACGATTCTGTATTCTTGTACTGTTGCTGGGTAAATTCTTTCGAGGTTCGGGGGTAAATGATGATGGTCTAGACTCACGCTTATTTCTCTAGACTTGAAAATGATTTGTAGGATTTCAATTCGACGAATTGAAAGTAGATTGTACTTGTCATAAATGTCTACTCTCTAAAACTCTAATTTCACTCTGAATCCTTTGGACAGAATAGTAATACGTATATCAATATTCTCCAACATTCGTACAATTTTTGTCGCAATAGTATAAAATATCTACATACATACATACTTAATCTATTATATATCGATCATTATTAACAACGATTTGAAACAACTGTCTCGTGTGATAGTGACAAAGATAGTAACAAAATCACGTTATGAATATTAAAACTCTCAAACTTACAGCTGTCTCCCAACTTGCTCTCCTCCATCCTCCTGATGGTTATCCGCGCTGTTCAATTTCGTCTTGAGCATTTTTTACACCGTACACGCGCTTCGTTTAAAAGATACGCGACTTGAACGAGAAAAAGATCGTTCACCCTGAGGAAAGGAGAGAGAAAAGGCGGCGAGGTTGGCGGAGAAAAGTGAAACGGGGGCTGGCAAGTTGGCCAGCGAACAGGATTTCTCGAGTCGTCGTCGTCGTCGTCCGGATTCCCCTTGGAACCGCGATAACCGCGACTTCGTTCTCATTTAGACGACGAATTAAGATAAAAGAGGAGCAAAGTCGGTGGATTCGCCGTCAAATAGTCGGCAGGCTCGTCGTTTGCCGGAATGGGGACGAGGCGAAGCTTCTGAAAGGCAGCGGGTCGAAGGTAGACGCTTTCCCCTAACGAGATTAATTTGTTTTATATGCGACCGCGCCACCGCCACTCTGTAGAAACATGAAAGTAACTCCTGGCAGATTGCGAAAGGCGTTTCATCCCCGGCGTTTCATCAACCCCTTGCCCCTCGTCGACTCCTCGCTGCCCCTTTTCGCCGCGGTGTTCGTCCTTTCCGTGGAAAGATCCACGCTCGCTCCCCCACGCGCCCACAACTTTGAAAATTCACGCGCTCTGCTGCTGCTCGCCTTGAAAACTACGATCGTAAGTTTTTGGGTCCTTTTTAAGACTGCGAGTTTGACGGATGAAAGGGGATGATCGCTGGATTTTCGAGGTCTCCTTAAGAGGTTGACTCTCAGGCGGGAAAGTTCGAACGTTTAAATTGTCGTTTGAGGTGTCGTTCCCGCGTTTTTGCGGACCAACGGCAAATCACTGACAATCGACTCGTTTCCTTTGGTCAAACAGTCGAAAATTGTTATTTTACGAAATTACTTGGTCTTGTAATTTGTTGAAATTGGATATATTGTGAGACAAGGTGTTAGAAGGGGGTAGAAAATCTCGTCTACGAAGGATACTGATAAAATTTATGTTGACAGAATTCAAATCAGTTGCAAAGCACTTGACCCACAGCACTTGTCTCCCTAGATGCAAATTCCAGCTTCGATCATCGGAAGTCATATTTCTACTTTCGAGAGAAACTTTTCTTTCCGAGTATCGTCCAAGTCGAAGGATCATGGAGCCGATGCGTGGACACGCGTCGTTGCCCCGAAAAAAATCGTTTCGCTGGAACAAATCGGGAGGAAGGCGACTCGTTGAAAATGCACGGCATTCGAAGCGTCAAAGGGAAGGCAAAGGCTGGTGCACAGCAATTCCGTCTCGAGTGCGTTTACGCCGATGCGTCCTGTTTCGCTCGGTCTCGCCTTCTTTCTCTCTCTCTCTCTCTCTCTCTTGCTTCTCCTCGCCTTGGCTACAACGGCCGCGGCTATTATTTTTCATCGGTGTTGGTACCTGCTTCTCCGTCTCTGTACGTGTATTAACGTAGATACGGCGAAACGAACGAAATAGGAGGAAGAACGGGACACGAGAAAAAGTACCGAGCGAGCAAAGGGAACGAAACGAAGGGAAGGAGGCTGATATAGGGAAGAGAGGAGAGAGAGAGAGGGCAAGACGAACGAGGTGCACGGGTAGGGTGAGAGACGAGGGGGCTTGGAAGAGGAAAGGATAGGCGGGGGTGGCTCGTGGAGCCGTTCGTGTTTTATCTCCGGGTGAGTCCGCCGAAGTCGGGGTGGAAAAAAGGGGGTAAAGGGTTAGGGAACTGAAGAGCAGTAGACTCGGAAGGGTTGGGTCGGTTGGCTGGCTGGCTGGCTGGCTGGCTGGCTGGCTGGCTGGCTGGATGGCTGGCTGGCTGGCTGGCTGGCTGGATGGCTGGCTGGCTGGCTGGCTGGCTGGCATTGATCTGCACTGCTCCCAGCCGCCCCGTGTGTCGGCTTTTCTTAGTACAGTCTCTCCTCCACTGCCACCCCCTTCTCTCCCTCCTTCACCGCCGCCCTTGCTTCCACAACCTCTACTTCTTTTCCCTCTTCTTTTTCCCTCTGTAAGCTACTACCACCAGTGTCGCGTTATACCACCACCATCGGCGCCACGCACAGCCCAGAAAGAGAGAGAGAGAGAAAGAGAGAGAGCGCAACCCAGCCAGCCAAGCCAGCCGGAGCTAGCTAGCCAGCCACCAGCTTCTCTCTGGTACAATCTCCCATCGCTCTTTTCATCATGCCCTCTTCTCTACATTGGCTTCTTTCTTCTTTCACGCTTGGCCCGCATACAGAACCGACCCCGAGACTCCTCTCAAGGACGCCTCTCTTCTATCCGTCTTTGTCTCTTATCCCTACGATTTTAGACTATCTTTGTCTTTGTTACTCCCTTCGTTTCTTCTCCTTCGTCATCCTCTTGTTCCTCGCTTTTCTCCTCCTAATTCCTAATTCTCTTCCTGTTCCAGTTCTTATTGTTGTTTGATCCCGTTTGCACGAAGAACTGTCCCGGCTCTTACCTCGAGGAAAATCTAGTTTTTGTTGTTCCATCGAGAACTTGATTGCGAAAGACGACCCTGACGAGCCGCGATTTGCTTTTCGACGTACCGACGTTGTAATTAGAGAGGATCCTTTTTGCGAATACAGTTGACGCGTTAACTGTATTAGAGGGTACTAAAAGAGAACTTCGATGTTCATGGGGAAACGATCCGACGATTGCGTTTTTTTCTCGCGGAAGAAACTCGAACGACGATTCGGAATTAACTTAACGACCCTTTGTCAGCCTGTGGCCATAATTTCTGCCGCTCAGACTGTTCTGTTAGCCTGCTTGAAATTGATCACTGAACTCGAAAATCAGTGTCTGAAGTTTCGCTTTAATACCCGACGTTGCTCGAACAAGTGTTGGTGGATCGTTGTTCCCTCTCCATTCTTCTTCTTTCGCCTCCTGCTGAATAGAAATTATCGAAGTCTAAGGATTATCGTTGCCTTTATGACTCCTTGCCCTCGTTCCTGGACGCAAGAGTTTTCTGCATCCAATTTGTTTCCGCAAGTCTGTGTGTAATAAATAACTTGACTTGTTGAACTCTCGTGGAAATATTATTTTTATCTGAATCTAACTAGACTTTGCTGTTCCTTTTGCATTCAAGAAAAAAGTATTCTCCATCCTTGCGATATTTCGATTTAAAATCACTCCACACTACCATCCAATAGTCACAAACTATCTCAATATTTTATATCATCCTGTAAACGTATCTGAAAGAAAGAGATTCTCAAAAATCTCCACGTGCCACGAAACATTCACCTCGAAGGTCAAAACAACAGCCACTGTCACTTTTCTCTACAAGTATTTTTCCCTGATATTCACAAAAAAAAATTTGCCAACTATCCTGACCAAAGTACGCTCTAACAAGCAATCAGCGCGAAGAAACACGTATTTGGTCATAAAGCTCGATCAGCGGAGCTTGCGGTGACGCTGTCGCCTGACCTACGACACGGCGTCACCGTCAGAATCGTCGGCGGTTCGGCAACGTTTCCCCGTATCGAGGCCGAACGATCGAGACAGGCTCGCGACGGATTCCTGCTGGACTTTTCTCCCGGTTCGACGATTAGGCCTCGCCGATAAGGCTAACGAGCCAGCAAGCTGACGATAAACCGTTCGACGGTGCTCATTAACGTGCGCTGTCCCTCGCCGTAAGTTTCAAGTGTCTTCGTACATCTCTCGCGAGATATCGTTGATGCGGAGAGGTCGTGTAGATCGTGATAACGTTGAAATACGCCGTTTTCGGCGTCATTCGCCGATCAAACCCGGCGAAAACCCCCTGTCTCTCTGCTCGATCAACGACGGATCCCTCTTGCTTTTGAGTTTCTCTTTGTTGCGCCGATTTCGATCTGCGCCGATCCGCGTCCCGATCCGCGTGGCCTCGCGTTGTTGCGTTGCGTGTTCGCGCGGCTGTTCACGGGATCAGCGTGGGACACGAACGGGAAGATTGGTTCGATGAAACGTATTTACGCTCGGCGTAAGGGAGCAGTCGGATTTTGAGGAGGATGGGATTTTGTTGGTAGTTGAGAGACGTTATTTGGAGTTTGTCGTTGCCGCACGTTACCTTTTACAATTCTCTTGGAATTGGAATTTGTTTGGTTGCAATTTTGCACTTTCTTCTGGTAAATGAATCTCTGGTGAAAAATAGAGTTTCTTTTTTTAAGGTGTTTCAAGGTATCAATTGTATATTTTGAATAGTGTGAGGTTGACAACTTTCTAAAGAAGTGCGTGTGTGTAGATTTTTGTAAAATTAGTAAATGTTGAAAATGTGGAAAGTGTTGGAGACCACTTGGAAGGAGCAATTTTTGAGAAGAGGGTTATGTCTGACCGACTGAAATTGAACGTAAGCAACTATTGAATGACAAAGAAGTGAAAAGGATCGATCGAAATCCAAAATCGAGAAAGGAGATCTTGATTAATATTCTTCCATATTTCAGTGAAAATATAATTAATTTACTTTTGAAAATCTACTTCAAACACGCTCACACACACACATACACACAGAAAAAAGAAACGTTTGTTCGCAATTGCCATCACCACGTGCATGCTCCTCGAAGACCAGAAACACCAGGCTCATTAATTTCGCCACGAAACTTGCCTGTCTCGTTCGCGCCATTCCACTTTAATCTTCGCAAACAACGATTCTCCTTCCCCCCTGGATCTCGCTCTCTGTTTACGCGAGCCATCCTCCATTCAGTCGTTCCCAAGGGCTGCGCACAGAGTCTCAATAAGGCTTTGTAGACGGAAGATTGCAACAACTTCAATATTCAAGGGTCAAGTGACCGAGAGAGAGAGAGAGAGCGAGTGGAATAACGATCGCTAAAGACTGACCTCCGTGACGCGAACCAGCGGGGGGTTGAGAACTGGCCGGGGAAGCAGTTCAGTAATCTCTCGCTATTACGGTTACATCGCGGATTTATCGAACTTGAATGAAGACAGGGTCAGGAGCAAGCTCCTTAAGGGATAATGGCTTATCTCGATCCCGCCTCAAGACAAGAAAGGGGCTGAAAATTTATCGGATCGAGATCCATCGTCCCGATCTTTGCATTCGCATAACCCCGGTCCAGTTCATTGACGATACAACGCGCGATGATCTTTTCTCTTCTTCTTTTTTTTCTCGTTTCTTCTTTTTATTTTTATTTCTCGACGATGAGAAGAACCAGTTTTCAGTTTTCCACCCACGTCGTCTGAACGTCGTTGCGCGCACGTGCGAGTCGCTTCGATTCTTCCTATTGGTGACCTACGTATCTTCTGGTTTCCTTTTCGTACATTCCCTGGCTTGGCTATCGCGAGGAAAATTCTCATTGCGTTCGACGTGCATCCCGCCTCTCTTCCTTCCACTTTCCTTGGTTCAACGTTGCGAGGAGAATTGAAATTTAAGACGCATGCTTCTGGTTTGATATCTGGGTGAAAATTGGAGATATCTTCTTTCGGTTTTTACTCATTTTTCACTGTCGCGGTTGAAACGAAAATTAAAAATATTTCCTGTATATAATGTTTCTTTTGACGTGACATCGGATGAAAGTTAAGGGTGCTCTTTCTTTTTCTGTTTTATTCGTTTTCATATCGTGGCTGAAATGAAAATTGCAGAGATGTTTATTGCTTTTCTTTTCCCTCCCTCTTCCAAATCCATCTTTCTCTTATCTTGTACTTTATATTACCTACTTTTCTTCTTTTTTTATTTCATACGTGAACTGACGATTATTGTGCCTGCTCTTTCGATTAATTAACATTATTTATCTTATCTAAACGATAGCTGTTATGCTCTAATAAAAGCGTCATATGTATATCTGTTGAAGCACGGGAGTCGTAGCTATCGAGTCGCCGCGTGGACGATCACTTTCGAGTGCCGTTCGAGTGCCTTCGAGTGCGTGGATTATTGGAATCCGATCCTAAATCCCGTAATTGTCGACAATACTTGCTCGTAATGGCTGGCTGCTACTCGGCTGGCAATTTGTTCGTCGGCTTGAACTCTGACACAGGCGTGGCAAAGTCGCAGCAAATTGTAACCAGAAAACGGCCGCACGTATGGCAAAATATTATATTCAACGAGGTTTGTAATTTGCAAACTACAGGCGAAACATCGTCTCGAAGAATCGTTTTACGATTTGTTACCGTCTCAAAGTTAACTGGAAACAAGGCGAGAGATTTGTTTCTTCGAATAACGCGCGGAGAATATTTTAATAACTCGTAAACGATATATATAATATATGGCGAATTTATGCAGGAAAGTTTATTGGATTTTACCGATCCAGAGTCAAGTGTTTGGGCTGCGTTTTTCGTTTTCAATTTGCAAAGATCTTTATTTTGAGGATCGCAAAACGGTGCGGTCATTTGTGTGAAATTACAGAGCAATAAAAATGGAAATCTAAGCGAAACTTGTTTCTGATGAATGTTCATTTTTCCCATTCTGCAGCGGTTGTTCAACAGTTTGGAAATAAAATAGACTGCGCGGCGAGAAGTTGCAAGCTGACGATATAAACTTTGTGTAAGAATAAAAATACCGAGGATGTTGGAATTGAAAGGAAATGCCATTTAAATGGAAAATTTCTGTCGTTGATATTAATTATTGCAATATTATACAAATTCGTCTGAAAGGAATCAGGACAAAATTTACATTGCCACCCAATACTTGATTTTGCAAAGAGTCAGCTAAGATCTCGCACATTGAACGGATTGATCTAGCGGTAACGAATCGATTAGTCAATTACGAAGTTAAAAATCGCGTTTCGAGATGAACACTTGAATTTCATTCGGCGATGGGACGAGATAATGGGGAACGATACAAGCAAATAGGGGGCAGCGTTCACGTCGGTATCTGAATTAAACAAATTGACCGAGCTGAATATTTCCTGGCATACGCGGTCCGAGCGGTAAAAGTGCTCAGCTGTGAATGTCCCGACCTCTGACCGCGAAGGGTTAAGCCTAATTTCCACCGGCCGAGAACACGAGTGGGTTAATTCCCATTTGAACTATATTGAGTCATCAAGTTTAATTCCCGCGTATCCTGCCTACACCGACCGAGATCGTGCTCCACTCTGGCGAACTGTTTCGACGACTTTTCTTCAAGGTCAAGGACCAACCGCGCGCTCGATATTCCCCGCGAAATTAGGTTAAGAGGAAATTTAAATTCCGCCCGCGATATTAAAGCGGTGTCGCGGCATCTTTTTCCACCGAGAAAATTTGGCAATGTTGCACGGACATTTTCTGGACAATGATTTTTCTCTTCAGAGATTTTTATTTACAAACTGTTGCAAATAAACGTAAAAAATAATAATGTTGTCCCAACGTAAGTCAAATATTGCTGGATCGTCGAATTTCGAGCAAGGATCCATGAATATTTGACACGAGTTGTGGGTATATCATAGCCCGGTGTGTTTTCCTCGATTTTATTTCGTGTTTGACTCAAAGTTTTAAGTACCCGTGTAAATTTGCCCTGGAGGAGGAAGGTCTCGCATCGGGCGTGTGTGTATACACCTTGTCACATTTTCTAACGACGTTAGCTCGCGTGTAAACGGACCTTCGGCAAACACGACCGTCAAACAGTCGCAGCCAGGCACGAAACTGTTGTGCGATGGCCAAACGCCGTATTTGTACTTCCACGTTTCGGCTGCTATCGAATTATTAATTTCATCGAGCTTCTAATCGCCAAAAGAAACATCCGTCTGGTAATTACGACGATT
Source organism: Melipona bicolor (assembly GCA_030673865.1). Taxonomy (NCBI): domain Eukaryota; kingdom Metazoa; phylum Arthropoda; class Insecta; order Hymenoptera; family Apidae; genus Melipona; species Melipona bicolor. The sequence goes on from JAHYIQ010000027.1 coordinate 1,304,630, forward strand.
ATTCGTACAATTGTGAGAATTCTACAAAGAGTGTTTAATGTGTCGTAACGTGTGATCATTCAAGATGACTTCTTCAACTTTACTCAAATTAATCCCACTGCGAATTTCATTTCTGAGTAACGAGCCAGTGTAGTGAAAAGATTCGTACGTAGGCGAAAGTAGAGATATTTGAGATTATATTCTGCGTCGAAGCAGAACAGTGCACGTGGCGTGACTGGAAAATTTCAGACGACTGTCTTCCCACGCGTCTATCTTAACCCTTATCCGTATCGAACCTCTCCGGCTCAACCCTTTCGCTCCCTTTGCTTTCGAGATCCCTCGCCGGCGCGTCCCTCGGGCATTCCATAAAATCTACATACGAAAAGGAGGAGTGCTTTCCCATGTCCCTATCTCGCGGACACCAGGCGACCTATCCATCCGAAGAAACCTAATCTCTTCAGCCTGCGCGAGGGAAATTCCAGAGGAGAATGTTAGTCACGCGATAGTCAAATCCTTCATGGTTTACGTTCGGAAGTTACTGCCTGACGGGTTGACATCCTGACGGAATTTCGGTTTACGACATCGTTCGTCACCATTTCGTGCCGTTCAATCTTGATTTCAAACAAGTCAGATTAAGAAGGGTAAATGGAGGATAAGGTGGAGTCCCTGTGCTTGTTTTTGGGTAGCGTTTGCGGAGGATTTTTAGGATAGTTGTTGATTTTTAATTGAATATTGTAAATCGTAAATTCTTAATCTCATTGAAGATGAAGTGTCATAAAATTCTTACACGTACAATACACGTTTTTACACATTAATAATAACTTGGCAAACTCTTCCATGTTTGTTCAAACATTGATCAACGCTGCTACACGTTTTTACACATTAATAATAACTTGGCAAACTCTTCCATGTTTGTTCAAACATTGATCAACGCTGCTACACGTTTTTACATATTATATTAATAACAACTTACATATATATTGATAACAACTTGGCAAACTCTTCCATGTTTGTTCAAACATTGATAAACGCTGCTTTCTTCCATCACCGGCGTAGTCACCATTACAAATCAAACATAACCCGGTCACACAGTCCAAAATTCAACGGTCGCACATCCACCCATCTGTAAGAGAGAAAGACACACACACGCACAAAAAAAGAAAGCAGAGGAATATAAGAAGAAAAAAAAAACAAAAAGGAAAAAAAAAGCTTCGAATGAAATCGACAGCACTTGGGTGCCAACTGGGCGCGACATCTGCATGCAGATGCATCTCGGATCGTTCTCACGTTACTCAGGTGGCGAGTGACTTTCCGAATAAATTACCGTCAGCGAGAATCGAGATCGCCTGAAACATTTATAGACACCCTGTTGTGTGTACACGGACACACACCGGGGATAATGGGCCTACCTGGTCCTCTTCAACCCCTTTTCCGCCTCTTTGCCCTGCCGGCTGCACGAGTCGGACCCCACTTTATGCTCGTTATGCCATTATTTCCCGAGTCAGTTTATTACCATCGACCTGTGTCATCCTTTATGCAGAATAATTTGATATCCCGTGCTTCAAAGAGGTAGGTATAACGTCGCCCCTTGCGCCCCGTGTTTTGCTCTCTTCCGTTTTTGTCCTGCCGCGCCGTTCGGTGTCTCTCCCGTCGTTCCTCACCTTCCGTTTTCAAATTGACCACGCGAGAAAATTACGGCCGATTCCGTTCGTAAATTACTGGACGGAGACGTCGCTGTTGTAATTGGCTGGCAATTATTACTGGTTCCTAGTTTCGATCGATTGGTATCGTCATGGTTGGTTAATACAATAATTGAGGATTTTAGGTCTAGTTCAACTTTGTTGAAGTTTAGCTCCTTCCTCAGAGAACGATTAATTTGTTTTTGTAAGTTAAGAGGTGCAAGATCATGAGGATGAGAGGTTGAAAGGTACAAGATCGTGAATTTACTTTTTGTTCGTGTTTGGCTAACATTTCCATGCGAAATTAATCGCGTGTAGAAAACATCATGCAACAAAAGTTGAAGGCAGTTTAGTTACAAAAATGTAACTGGAAAAAATGTAATTCGAAATGAACGTAGAATTACAATTAGTTTAGTAGGTGAAAAAGATCTGCATTTTTTCGTTTGTTTTTCAACAGTACAACAGCCACGTATGTCTGCCATATGTGACACCCCTTTACATTTTCTTCGCGCTTCATCCTTCTCAAAACCAAAGAAACAAATCTTCCCTCTCCGCGGTCCACTCTCGCTCTAGAATTATCAAGCGTTAGGCTTAAAGAGAGAAATCACCGAGGGAACGAGGAAAATAAAGCAAATTAAGGACAACGCGGGTACAAGTCGTCGGCGGTGTAGCTGAATGGTGGCCGGGGGTACAAACGACTTCTTGTTGTCGGGCAAAACAGAAATTACCGCGGTGTGGCGGCAAGGAAGGACAGTGGAAAGATGAGGACACGAAGATTCCATTAAGGGGTAACCGGCGGTAATGAATGGAAGACACCCCCTCCCCCCTACCTCCCTTCCTCCCTCTCGTGCTACCTTGGAGACCTCCAACCCCTGGATTTCTCGTTCACTCCTCTCTCTCTCTCTCTCTCTCTCCTGTTTCAACTCGCCTCCGTATTCCTCGTCACTCCTATTCCTCCGCTTCCCTTTCCCGGCTTCCGTCTTCGTCGTGGCCACGTGGTCGCGAACCCGGCCTCCTTCGTCTCGCCGCCTTTACTACGGCGGCCAGGCACCCCGTCCGAGGTGGCAGGGGCGGCGTAATTTTCCTCTCGGTAAAAAATACTCTCGTTTAACTTTTCCCCGCTCATTATTCCCTGCCGCCCTGACCTAACCCGACCTGACCCCGAAGGCGGCTTTCTTTAATAACTCGGAAGGAAAGAGAAGGAGCTCTCGGCGGGTCCGTTCCGTGGAACGAGGAAGAAAGGAAGGAAGAGGGGGATCGCGGGGTGAACCGGGGAGAGCGAGACGACCGTAGTGTTGAATGGTTTTAGAGAAAGAGAGGGAGAAGGAGGGAGGAAGGTGGAGAGCAACGCCAAGGGCAATCCTTGGATGCTAATTTGTAACTGGGCTACTTCCGGAACAGTGGTTCCCCGTCACGCGAAACTTTATCCGGCCATCACGCTCGGCAACTGTCTAGCGTTTCCACTTGGTCTTCGACTTTCGCCACGACTTTACTCGATCGCGTTTGTTTCGGCCGATAATCGGCCGCGTTTCTGCTTTTTTCTTTCGAGGTTTGTACTTGTGACGTGTGTTGGAGTTTAGGATAAATACTGACTTGCACGAAAGTGGATAAAATGTGGATAAAATTTATATGTGCTGTTATTTTTCAGAGCTCTGTGAGTTAAAATTGAACAAGTAATAATAAAATTACGTATTAAATGTTGAATATACGATACACAACCCCTATCTCCGGTACTCGTTCCGATCATAAATTTCTTTGTAACGTTTCTCACGAAAGCAGCGACGAAAGAATTTCAAACCCTTTCACTCGCGCGTTTCATTCGCTCGACGCACGAACGACGCAGTCTTCGGAAGAGAAATTAATATCCACGCCGTGGATGTAGTTAAATGTCGTCAGAGCGATTTTACGAGACGGAAATTATCCTCTGGCGAGAGAAGAGAAGGCTTCTTGCCGGAGGATCGTTAATAAGGTGGCGGTATAATCCAAAGGATGAGCACCTTGAAAGATCCTGCCGTGGCACAGAGGGGGATGGTTTTCCTTGCATCGGCAATTAGCCTCATCCCCCTGGATACCCTTCGTTCTATCCTGCCGGTTATAGCGACCAACCCCATCCATGGCATTTAATTACCTTGCCAACCCCAGGCTAGCAGCCTCGGGGCCAAGGTCACGAGCCATTCAACTCTCCGTATTTCTCAGCCCACGGGGCACACTGACCGAATTTACCCTTAAGCCCGCTTCCGAGTTTCGATTATTTCTCGCTAGTTTATTACCGCTGCTCCTTCGTTACGCGACCCTGTTTCTGCCTCGTTTCGCTTTACTCCTGCAATGTGTGGTTTCTCGAACGTCAAATAACACCAGTGTGGTATTATTTTGTTTTTGTTTTTAGTTCTTTCTATAGTTGTCCCGTTGCTTCTTTATCACTTTTATATTGCTTTTTTTTTTAAATTATTACTTAGAGAAATATTAAATTTCGAAAGTTTGTTTCTTCCTCTTTTACTTAGTTTCGTAGAATCTTCTACTGGTGTTTTTTGCAAGCTTTTGGTTTTTGATTTCATAGTAACGTTTTTTAGAGATTTTCTCAACTTATCTTAGTTCGTGATATCAAACTTCGATTCGAATAATTATCTCCATCTCGTACGTTTCCCATCACCGAGTCACACGAAATCGATTTATCTCTTCAATTCTCCTTCTCCCCACGCTGGTCCAAATAAAAATCGGCACCGATCCAAAGACTTTTCCGTGGAAAAGGAACGGGACGCGATAGGCGACTTCCTTCCCTAATAATAAAATTGAAAACGACCACCGTCGACGAAAAGACGGCTCGCGTACACCGTTCGTCTCTTCTTCGCCATTGTGACGAAGGATCGCGTGCACCGCCGCCATAATCTATAAATCACCTCGTAGGCCTCGGTCCTTTATGGGTTATGGAGGAGAAGCGCTTTTCCTCTCTCGCGCTCGTCCGGTCGAACCCGAGAACCCGAGAACCCGATAACCAACCCCCGTGAACGTCCCTCGATCCCTCGAAGTTTTTATTTATTCGATAGTCGAGCTAACGAACGAGATGCTGGGCCATTGTACGGCCGCGCGACATCCTTTTTACGATCGATTTGCAGAGACGCCATTTTCGCTTATACCGGCAACCTGCAATCCCATAAATCAGCCGCCCTCCTTCTCCGTCGCCCTCCCCGCCCCCGTAACCCCGTCGATTCTTCGCGTACGATCCGGCCAGTCTATATCTAGCGCCAGTTATCCCGCTGTTCCTCTTCCTTCTCGTTCTTCCTTTCCCTACCTCCCTCCCTCCCTCTCTCTTTTTTTTCGCGTTCGTTGTCGTGCCGTTTTACAGAAATAACGTCGTAGACAGCGATATTTCTTAGGTTCGAGAGCACCGGCGGCCTTTTTTCAGGGGTGGGGGAGCTGGAAACGCGCCGGGGCCACGGACACGCCAACCCCCGGGCCAGGGTAATTTATTTCGTCGGTATTGTTTTCGCCGCTGGATCTATTTAAGACGATCCGATTTCCGCTGGATATCCTTGTTAAAGGAGACGGCTCGTTCTGGTTTCCACGTTTTTCAGCTTTGCTCGGCGGAGAGCGGCGTAGATTACAGAGCTTACAACCGGGTCCTTGAACCGGCTGACATGGGTGTGGATTAGCAAGGGAGGATTTATCCCCGTTGAAGTATCTTGGATCAGCTGGATCAGCTAATTGGAACGTGAGGGCTTCGGGATTTAGGAAGTGTGTTTAGCCGGCGAATGAAAAGTTTCAGATTGACGATATTTGTCCATTGAGAATCGAACGATCGTTTGTCACGACCTAGGACTATACCAACTCGGAAGAACAGATTGACGAAGAGACAAGTTTCATAGTTTCAACGTCGAAAAATGATATAATTTTGTAACATATAAACCGACTGGAAGCGTACAGCTACAAACGAAATGTTGGTTCAGGCCTAAAATGGTAAATCACAGACGGCGTACAAAACATCATCGTCATTTCAAAAGTCCCATCGGCGGAATGGAAACGTCGAACGCTGCCGGCAAAGACGCCATTTTTTGTCGAGGTGAAAGCGGAGAAAGAAGACGAAGAAACGCGTACGCAGAAGCGGCGTACGTGCTTTCACGCACGCGGCGGCTGCTGCTTACGTGGCGATAGGGTGGCACGGCGCGGAGGGTGGCGAGCGAGACGGAGGCGCGGAGGTCTCGCTCTCGTAGGACGCCGACGAGGAGGTGGAATATATGCGTGGAGACGCGCACACACGTAGAAAGGGGGTGGACCGGGTGCACCCCGGGCGCCCCCGAGCTGCGCAGAAGTTCCTTCCTTCCGCTTGATCGACATCGATTCCAAGATGGCGGCCGAGTGGCAGCGGTGCGCCCACGGCATACATATCGGCCCATTCTAGCAGCCACCCCGCCCTTACCCAGGGGGGAGCCCTGTTCGCTTTCACGGACCACCCCGTTTCCGCCAGCCACCCACCGATCCGCTCTCTCCCTCTCTCTCGCTCTCTCTCGTCCATCGAGCCGCGCGCTCGCTCCGGGTGGAGGTTGAGTTCCCACTCGTTCCGCGGGGGCCGAGGGGCGAGAGGGGCGGGGAAACAGGAGCTGTAGTCGGCTCACGAGATGTCCGGGCCGATATCGGAATCGCATTAGGACGCCGCGCCACTTTCGCCCCCGGGAACACCGAACCACCCCTTCTACGCTCTACGCTTCTGCCGCGCTCTCTGTCCCGTCGCTCTCTTCCTTTCTTTCTTTCTTTCTTTCTTTCTTTCTTTCTTCCTTACTTTCGTTCGCGCTGCCTCGCTCGCCATATAACCCCCCCGGGTTCCTCGCGTCTCTACGCCGGCCTCTTTATTTTCCTGCCCCTGCTCTTTTCTCGGCGGCCCTGAAATATTCCAGATTTCACGACCACGCCTGCTTTTACCTTTTGCCTGACGTCTTTTGTTTTCTTTTCTTTCCTTTTTTTTTTTTTTTAATGAAATTCAGGAGTGGTGAATTTTCGAGATGGAACGGATGAGAGGGATGAGAGGGAAGAAAGATTCTTGGGGGTTAGGAATAAGTATGGTGAAAATATTTGTCGAGAGTGGATATTTTTTTTTTGCAAAGAAGTAATGTAAATTGAACTCTCTTTCGTTGTATATTTTATGACGCGTGTCGTCAGTTTCAAAAAATAAATTTACTTTCGTCTAAAATAATATTCTGCATCCATACTGGTCGTATCGTTCCCAATTATTTATCTAAAATTGCAATTACATTCCAATAATTCCATCTTCTCCTACTTGCAAACGCAGGTTTTTTCAAATATACGATTTTAAACGTAAAATGTCATTTATAAAAAGCAATTCAGAACGTCTCTCTGAAACCCATTCCTTTCGATCGGCCTGACGAAGCCAACGTCCTGACCGAAACCGAGCGCGAAAACTATTACGTTTACCCTGCGTATCGGGCACGTAGCGGCGCGTGGGCGGCGATAACAGTTCGCCAGCAGCGAATAATTAGGAAATCCGGTGTTCGCGCGCCGGAATAAACGTCCGTTCCGCAAACAATCTTATCGACGCGGTCCACGCGTCTCGTTAAGGAGCCTCTTTAGAATTTCGTATGCTCACGCTCGAAAGACCAGCCGGTAAAAAGTCCCTCCTCGACCCAAACCAAGTTTCCCCCGTACGAAGAAAATTTCAGTCGAGGACGAAGAAGAATTGTCGGAGAAAATTGATACTTCGAGATGAAATCCTTGCAGTTTTGATATTAACAAATCAACGAGTAAAAGTTAGAAGAGGAATTAAGAATTAGAATTTGTTTGTCAAAAAAGAATTCAACTCTCAACCATTCAAATTTCAAATTAATAGTCGTTGAAAATATTGACGTGACTCTAAAATGACAGATTTTGTTACATACTTGCTGAAAAGAATAATTCATGATCAAACTCCAGTCTTGGAGATTATTGTTATTATTAATATATAATCCCGAAACTTGGAATTTCGTTTCACAGCCGGAGGTTTCCTACCGGAATTTTCTTCCCCGACTGAACGGCAATCGTCGAAGAACGATGTACGAGCCGGTGAAAAATTCGCCGTGTGCCCCACCGCCCGGTAATCCCTGAAATAATGGCACGGGCCACGCTCGATAAATCCGGAAACGTGGCTGCTACTCGCGAGCATCCCGTAGGAGGGACCTCTCGCCGGATATATTTTCCTACGGACGGCGTGCACGCGTGCGTGTTCCGTACGTGTGCCAGGACGCGGCGTTCACGTGGCCAGAAGAAGGCGCTGGATGGCTGGAGCCGGGGGTTGGCGGGGGTGGAGCTGGCCGCACGAACGCACGCATACAACGGGGAACGCAACGGGGAAAGAAGCGAAGATTGATCTGCCTGGCCGCGCGTACCTCGCCGATACGCGTTTTATTCGTTCCTCCTGCTATTTTCCCCTCCGCCGCGTGCACCTTGCCCCGCGAAGCTGCGCTCCGTTTCCACGGTGCTGCGGGCGAGGGACGAAGGGCAGACGCAGACGCTTCTTCGGAGGAACGCGGCGATTGATAATCGCGCCAAGCGCCGTTCCTACGGGTTATCTCGAGCGGAAACGTGTCTTCGTTTTCAACATTTTTTCTGAGGTTTTCGTGATTTTTTTTTTTTTTCTTTTTTTTGGTTCAATGGACAAAAGAGTCCTTTTTAGATAATGGAAATCTCTGTTTCACGGTACTTCGTGGATTAAGAATAATACGCAGTATCCAATTTTATCCGAGATACAGACGAGTCCTAAAAGTTCAATTTCAGCACCATGTCTCTAACGATTCGAAACTTATTCATCGTGCTTCCTCGACAATTCCTTAAATATTTTAAATATTGTCAAAAAAAGGAAAAAGAAAAAGAAATATTTTGAAAGAATCCTGCGAAAAAATTTCCTGTTCGTCGTCTCTGTCACCTCTCGATCAACGAAATTGCGGCGTATCTGTCGCTCGTCGATTCGCGGAATATGCAAAGCATATCGGAACGAGTTGTCCAATATTTCACCGAGTCAGAGAGTATCGTTAATCGAATCGAAGGGGCAACGGCGGCCCTTCGTTCGGGGAATATTCAACGAAGAATTGAACTCGTTTGCAGCGGAGCCGCAAGAACGCGAGCCGCCGCGTCTCGTGGATGCTTACGAGAGATCGACCCTCGAAATTATTGTTGGCGAAACGGAGGAAGAAAGCGGAGGGCGGCGGGGGCCGAATTTCCACGCGTCATTACGCGATGATCGAGTCATGAAAATCGCCGGTTCGAGCGGCGATTATTCAAACGAAACCTCTAACAAGATTCCCGCCAATCAGCCGCCGTAACGATCCCCGACCGTCAAAGAAGAGATCCTTTTCCCTGCCCGCCGCCCAACTATCCGCGGGGAATAAAATGCAGCGAAAGGGTTTTTCCGCCGTCTTTTCGTTCCGCGCGCGGGAAATCACGTTTCCCGGCCTCGACGTTTCAGCTTTAACGCTCTCTCCCCCCCTCCCCCTTTCCTCTTTTCGCCGAGGAAGGACTTTTACCTCGAACCCTGCGTGCTCTTGGAATTTTTTTCTTCGATCGAGGAGCGCTTGATTCGAAAATTCTTGGAATTTCAGCCTCTCCTCGACGACGTGTAATTGGAAAGCCAGCTGTAATCTCGTTGAATTAACGGACCGGAGAGTTTTAAAAATTTCCAAAAAATTTCTATAAATCTGTCTGAATTCAGAAATTCTGTTTCTATTTAAACGAAATAAAGAGCAATTTTCGATCTTTCCAACGAAAGAAGGAAGCCAATAAATCTGAAAAATCTTAACGAATTAACAATTAGTAATTTCGATCAAACCGGGCCAGAATAAAAAAAAGAAAACCCATCTTAAATAAACTAACAAAGGAACAGTTTCCAACTAAAAATTTCATCGTCAGCCTACTTTCCACCCGCAACCACGGAATCACGGCCAGAAACGGAAACAGCGAAACAGAAGGCGATGAATTTGAAAAATTCCATCGTGGCCGTCTTCCGCGTCGCCTCTTCCATTTCCTCCGCTTTCGTTCCTCCCCCTTCTCCGCCCTTCCCCGCGCGGCCACGGTCTCGCTCCGCGGCTCCTCTCACCCCGTTTTACCCGGGCGATCGCAAATTTATTCCGTCGAGTAGGCGACGGCGTCGGGCGGAATCGCAGTACTTTATACTCGTCGAGAATCGATAGACAGCCGCGCACGGATATGGAAGCACTATATTTTCCCTCGTCGCACCTCCTGGCCGTTCTCCTGGGCCCTCTTGTCAATAAAGCGAGCACTTTCCTGGCACGAAGTTTCATTATTTCTTTGCTCGCGCCGCGACTACCAACTTCCACCCCTTCCCCGCCTCCCCCTCGCTCTGCTCGTTCGTCGTTTCGTTCCTTCCTCGGTGGCTATCGCCACCCGCCCCCCGTCTTTCATCCGACCTTTCGAGGGAATAACGGGGAAGTTGGTTAGTATTTCGTTGACCTACTATGGCGACCGGGAAGCGACGAGGTAAACGCGATCTGTATCCAAAGAGCGAGAACCGATCGTTTGGGTCGGAGTTGCTAGTCGAGGAAGATGTAGGGACGATGTGTTTCCCCTGTGGCGCGAATCGAGAGACTCTTGGAAAGGAAACCGATAATGGGCGCAGTTTTGAGAGGCAAAGCTTTGTTGTTCTTGCATCGAGATCGACGTTCCGCGTGCGCGTCGTCGTTGTTCTTTACGGGAGGGTGTATTTTTAGTTGGATTTGTGGATTTGTGTTGGGGTTTCGTACACTCTTGCAACTCTCGGAGATTTGTGGAAACAACTTTTCGTTGTTTGATTGCCGGGAATCAAGAGAAAGTGTAATTTTTGTTGGTATTTCTACAAATATTGATTTAATGCCTGAATTTTTCTTGCAATTTTTAATTAAATTTTCAGTGTATTTTAAAGCATTATAACATGTGACATTTTCTCAAGCCAGTTTCTCAAAACTACTCACATTTTCCTTTCTGCGCTTCTTCGATAAACCAGAGTCGTTTAAAAAGCAAAACAATTAACTAACCCTTTCCCGGAGCATCGAACCTCAGAACTCGAGCATCCCTTCTTCATCCTAAAACCTCGGTGAAGACCCTCCGCGATTTTCGACCGTAAAATTCTGAAAACCACAAGCGGAAGACGTTTCGCCCTCTTTCACCCTCGTTGCACGGTGGTTGAAACAAAGTCTCTCTTTCTCTCTCTCTCTCTTTCTCTTGGATCTGCAAGATTTTTCGAGGCTGGCCAAAAAGCAGCGTGGAAACAGGGCTCGGCGGGGAATGGATTGGCGAAGCAACTTTCACAGAATCCTCTCGGCATCGTCGGCGGTGAAAACGTTTCCCCGTCGGTGTAAAACGGGGCTCGATGTCGCTGGCGACGCCGGCGAGGGGCGGCGGAGGAGGAGGGGGAGGGTCGGGAAAGATTTAGAAGGTGGCGGCGAGGAGGAGCAATGGGTTGGGGATGGCTGAGTCGGAATCAAAGGAGTCAAAAGAGCTTTTCCAGGCTTCTCTCCCTCGGCCGGCTAGATTGAACTTCTTTTCCGCTCAGGAGTTTTCCTATTACTCCGAATTTCCAGCCGCGGCAAAGCTTCGCGCTGGCTGGCGAACGCGCGTATCACGTACACACACACACACAACACACTCGCGTGCACGTGTGGAGAGAACGGGCTCGCGTTGCCGCTGTACGTGTGGTTAAAAAGTTCGCCAGGCCGCGCGTTGTACCGTGGGGGTGGTTTACCGGCTTGCCAGCCGCTCGTATCGCCAAGGAAATTTCTTTTCATCGACGAACGCCTACGTTGGCTGCGGGGAGATTGAATTTATTAGAAATACGCGGCCGCCAAACCGAGAGATTCTTACGTAGTGAAACGATCGTTCACGTTTGACAAACGTGTCGTTGTTGCGGGGGTTGATTTTCGAGTACAATTGTTTCTTTGGACGTTTAGACGAGTTTCGAATGAATGAAAGTTACTAGAATGAAAATTATTTAAAATCTTTCGTCTGAAATTTGTTGGATATGTCTTTTTTGAAATAATCGTATATTTTGCCATAAAATTTTATTGATACGCAAACATTTGAATCGATAGAAAACAAAGTACAGGCGCGATCAGACAACGCCACTCCTACTCGAGGTCTACCACACGCCCCCTCGCGAGCCACGTGACCCAAATCGACCAATCGCTAATTTTCGTTGCATCAGCGTTGCACCTGAAGAGGCCCGATTTTCTTGGTTACCACTGCTAAAATCACTTTCAGTGATAATAACAAATTCTTAGTGTCGTACTTTTAATTTTATAATCTAACTTGTAATAATTATAATAATTTTATAATAAACTTATATAATATACAAGTATACATAGAAATCGCTCGAGTACAATTGTTTGAGCGTAAGCATTGTTTCTTTAGATTTTTCGATGAGTTTCGGATGAATGAAAGTTATTAGAAATCATTTAAAATCTTTCGAGCATGCTTTTTTGGAAATAATTGTATCATTGTATGTCTTGAAAACAAATTCCTGGTCTTGTACCTGGATTTTCATATGTATATTGCGTAGAATTTTCTTATCTTTATAGTTATTATCACGTTGAAACGAATGAAAAATTTACAAATTTTCAATTACTCAACAAGTTTTACTTTAGGATTTCATTTTGTAATTGTTAATCTACGATATTTTGTCATTAACGTCGGATTGGCTAAACGAGATGTTCTTTCTGAGTTGTACTTTGAAAATTGCGCGAAAATTATCACGAGACTGCGGAAGATGAGAATTTTTGTACGGGGAAATGGCCGAGCTTACTGTTACTGGCACGAAAGAAAATTACACGGCTCTGAATTAAAACTATTCGTCGGTACGTTTCATGTGAAATTCTTTATTAAAAGAAATGCCGGCGAAGCTTATCAAACTTGAATCAATTTAAACTTTCAAAGAGCTAAAGATAAAAACTTCCGGAAACATATTTCCAGCTTGGGGGGCGAAAGCCTTTATGCAAGTCAGTCTCTTGTTTAACCCGTGAAAGTTACAAGGGGAAGTTGCAAAACTTGAAAGAGCCAAGATTAATTTCTCAATATTCTACGATTCCACTCGAAAGTACTCGCGAGTCAACTTGCTATTAGAGATGAAAATATCAGCTGCTCGTCGGCTAAGATTAATTAATTTCTCGGTTTCTGCAAAGAAAGGTGCAAGCTCGAGAAACGACGAGTTTCAGCCGATTTCAGACACATCGATTGTTTGCAATGATCGTTTGTTATCGCGAGATTAAACGCGAATTTAAAGAATTACTGCAGAAACTGAACATCGTGTCGAGGGCGTCTCATTAGTACCTCCGCTTTAAAGCGACGTTTCATCATCCCTCCGGCCCCTCTCACCCTTGACTGAACCGCCTAAGTAAAAATCAATAATTCCTTTATCGTACAAATTAACGTTAAGCATATTCCACCCTCGTATACAGGCTCTGCAGAGCCAACGTTACACCGTTTCCTGCCTTCGTATCCTGCATAACATCACCAGCTCCTCCCCTGCCCAGTCTTGACAGTCCCTCTCCAGTCCTCCTTCTTACATTCTCTTTCGCACAAATTGCCATTTTTGGAATATTCGCTACATCTCGCCAAATACCAACTCAGAAACACGAGTATTGTAATTTTTGTAAAAGAGAGATGCGTGGAATTTATTTCAGGATCGTGTTGTAAAAAAATAGAAAAGACGAGTGTCTTGAGAAAGATTCTCTCGAATCGAGCACTCGATGTCAATACACTATCGCATGCCTAATAAAGTTAACGACTAGCGAAAGATTATATTGACAGAGAAACAAATTTTAATATCGAGGCCAATAAAAATCTATTGTATTCCTCTAATCTTGCTACTTCGTCATTTGTCTCGCGCACAACTTTATACTTATTACCGAATCACAGTCTTTATCCGACAGATCCACGCAGAACACGTGCACGAATTGTTAAGTTTCCTCGGCAAGCGACTAGAAAACTATTCAATTTTTTCACCGGTGGAGTATCTTAATCTCGGAACGCGACGACCGCACGGAATCGTATTTCTTTCCGCGGTAAAAAATTGCGGGGCCGTGTTATCGGCTTGTTAATTCCGATAAGCGTTCCTCTTCTTTATCGTCCGCTATTACGGCGAACGATAGCGGCGCGGCGAGGGCTGCGAAGCGCCGGGGGTGAGAGATTAACGAAATAAATATGACATCGTCTTGAGCCGGGCGATGTGCGCGCGCGCGCGCGCGTTGTTTCACGCTCCACGCGATAACAAAGCGCTCGCCATTAATTACCGCGGTCTGAAATTATTTAACGACTTTCCTTCAGCCGACCGTCGGCACGCAACACCGCCACCCGCCGACTGATCGAGCTAATTCCCCGCGCGATGTATCAGTTTATGAAATTCCCGTGCGTTTTAACCGCCACGAATAAATATCCCCCGCGCGTGTTTCCCTTTTCGCGGAAATTTCAACAACAGTTTCAAACTCCCTCGCTGATAGTGGTGGCTTCGCAATTTCGAGTAACAGCTGTAGCGTGTCGGAGCGAGAGAAAAAGGTCGATGGTTAAATTGCCAGCTGTTTGTTAAACAGCTCCTCGCATTGCCGTTGTTTTCTAAATGGATAATCGTTGCGATATTTCTTAGGCGGTCTTGGCCTAACTGGACCCTATTACTGGACACTGGTTGCTGTAACAATTTGGGCTTTGCGTTTTACGAGAACGTAAACGCATCAATATACATAAATACGAATGTGCTCATATTCGAAATTCAAAGTATTACGTACGACAAGAATATAGTTAAATTATATTCGAAATATCACGTGCAATGAGAGCGGAATTATATTCGAAATTCTAGCAATTTAACACGGCTATTAGTTACTACATCAGTGCTCAACGATAGGGTCAATCCCCTTAATACCCGTTTAATCAACAGATTTCCAAATTCCCCGCAGCGTAGAGTTTCATTGAATTTAATTAAAACGCGGACAAGCTACGCGAGACGAGACCTCGCGTGCAAATAAAAAAGGTCTTTATGGCGTTCGCCTGTCGTGCGATATCTTTTTACAACCGTACCCGTAAAACGGTCGAATTCAATGAACTCGCCGCTCCGTTCGAACCGAACAGTAAACACACGTTCCGGTTACGCGTCCGCGCATTTTTCATTGGAAACGCAAGCCTGGATATAACAGTAATGCTGTTGCTACACACCGCTGGCAGTATCGCGTTGTCGGTAGTATCGCGAATCGTAATCAGCGAGCGGGGCAAATTAATTTGTCCGCGTCGGACGTATAATTAGATGGCTGCGAAAGCGGGACACGCGTTCGATTCATTAAGTCGATCGTAATGGTGATCGACGACGGACGGATATCCAGCATTATGCTCGTATTATCGAGCTTATTTCCAACGTTGGACGCCGTTGGTCGACGTGGGGAGGAGAGGGAGGTTGCCCGGACGTAAAATTCCACCCACTCGTCACGGCCTGACGAATAACACGAGATTCGGGACGATAACGTTTTAACTGCCGGCTAACACACTACGCGGCCGTGGATTATCGGGGCCTTATCGGTCGACATTACCAACCTGGACGTGGAGAAAACGAATGGCCCACCCTGCCATAATGCGGTTCCCCTTCAGTCTCTCCGCGTATAATACGTACACGTACACGCGCGCACCTGCGCGTGTGTTCAGCAGATTAGGATAACGAAGGCAACGTCCCGAAGTTCTACAAGGTTCTTTCACCCCCAAATTGTGTGGTGGGATGTGCTTCGGTGTGTTTTGGTTAGCCTGTACTTTGGTCAGACGAGTCGATGATGTTAGGACAACAGATCTTTGCTCGTTCGTTGTTTGACAAGTTTGTAAATTGGTCAGTTTGCCATCGAGGCAAAGGCAGGTTTCAATTGCGATTACGAATAGTTTGTCATTGTTGTTTTTAAACAAACGAATTCTGTTGCGAAGCTGCCGTTTCAACAGATTGATCAGTTATTCAGAGAGTTTGCAAATGTTTGAAAATGTTTGAAAACAGTTTCATTCATCCTACAAAAAAAAATGGCTAGTATACAATTTTTCTATCTATTAATCGACGCAAAATTCGCATTATTTCGTTTACTCTAACAAAACCAACCGAGACATTTGCCGTATTTCACTGACTTTCTATAGATATCGTAGATTTCTTTTCAAATAACCAATAACCTTACCGCCTTATCTCCACCTTTCCTCGATAACAAATAACACTGATCGAACAAGCATGTTCGATACGAAAAAATTTCTCCTATCGCCATATTGAACTGTGCCTAATCTTCCACGTCAGATAATCTAACCCTCTGCTTTGGCTATCGACAAAGCCAACATACACGCGCCTCTTTTACAACGTCGAATGTATGTCGAACCGTCCTCCTAAAGCAAGGCTTGAATTTTCTCTGTTACAGGTAAGACTTCCTCTTCGATCGTGGCTGGAATCGGGCCATCGTCCGTCGAGTTTGCCGATCTTGGGTTCGCGAGCGTCGACTCGGGCTCGCTTCCTCGTCTGGTCCTCGTTAGCCCAGCGACCTTGACTTGCCAGCTAAGAGGTTTACCTTGGTAAACCCCGGTATCTCGGGATACCACTCGGGGTCTCGGTCGGGGGATTAAGACGGGGTTGTTCGGCGAGACGACAGAGGGCCGCCACTGGAATCGGCGTGAACCAGGCTGAAACGCCGAGAGACCGTGGATGAAAGCGAGACGGAGGGAGGGCAGCGGCCAAGAGAAAGGGAAAAGAGTCTGTAACCGTGCGCCCGTATAATTGATTGAGTCTAATGAGTTAAAGGGGATGCCACGGTATCGGGGATCTGAGGAATTAAAGAGTTCTGGGTCATGAAGGCGACAACCCCCCGGGACCGGTGAAAGTGCGGAAACTTAGGTGCTCGCTTCCCCACCCCTTTCTCCTGGGAGCCACGGCTCCTCGCTTCCTCCTCGCTCCTTCGCCACGAGGGCGCTGATTGTAAATTAGTTAAAGGAGATGCTTCATTAGAACCAGCTGATTCTTGGATTTTAACCGGGAAGCGGAATGTTCCCGCGAGTGTCGAGGGAATAATAGGGTAGCTGAGGGTCGTGTACCTACTTGGTTCATTTGGAGACCGTGTACGTTGCTTCTAATTGTTACTCTTTTGTATGAGATTTTTGGCTACACGTTTTTTACAGAATTTTCTGTCACTCTTCTCATTTGTTTATCTCTCGTTTTGTAACATAAAATTGCGACTTGACGGTGCTGACTAATTTTTCAGTGAAATCTCTTTCTTTAAACCATGTGATTTCGATCTGATTTTTGGTAAAATAGAATAGTATTTGACAGTAATCAACTGGTAAGGCGGAAAGAATTTTACAAAGTTGCTTGACCGGGTCACACCTTAATCGTAAATTTCTATAATCCCAGAAGCGAATAAAGAAACTAAAAGACAGACGACAATGTGCAGTGACGAAACAGAGAGAAAGTTAAGCTGAGATGTAACTTCAGATTGACTTTTGCCTAATTTCGAGCAACACCAAAATCACCGACAACTTAGCTAACTCTGTCAAATTAGAATCTCGCGAGACACATTTTTAAACGTAAAAGAGCAACGAAACACACATCGCGCACATTTTCCCACGCTCAACACGAAGATTGCAATTGTTCAGTCCTCTCCGGTGGTTGCTCTCCGTTTTCCAGCGCGGAAAACGGCACGAACAAATTATCAAAAATGTATACCCGGCGCGGGCGGATCCGACGCAATCTCATTCCATCTGCGCGATATTACTTTTCGGTCGCCGCGAAACAGTATCTCGAGGACGGCTCGGCATCGCTGGCTTTTCAATTTGCTCCGCTGGAGAGAGAAAAAGGAAAAAAGCAAAAAGAAAAAAGAAAAGAAGAAGGATGGAGGCCGCGGAACGCGCGGAAGGAAGTGTCCTCCTTGGTTGGAGGGATGGGTCGTGAGAGAAGGCTGAGAAAGAAAGAAGGCAAGCCGCACACGAGAGCCGCCACCGTGTCTTCCACATCCCCCAGGGAAATTATTGACAGTCAGCGAGGAAATGACGTCGTAAATACCACGTCGCAGACCCCCCCGAGAGCCCTCTGGCTTCTTCCAACCTCGCCATTTTACCAGGCGCCACCTTCTTGCGCTTCCTCTCGTGTAATCCCGCTTCTCCTTTGTTTCCTTCGCGCCTCCGTCTTCTAACCTTCTTCCATCCCATCTGTGCGATTCTCTCCTTCTCTTTCTCCGATTGATTCTTCTTGGGGATTTGTTTTTTTTTTTTACTTGAATCAATCATTTAGACGTGTTTTCGCCTTGTTTCGTTTTGTCTTAGTTTCTCTATTACTCTTTTAGCCGAAGTCTCCGTCTTTTGTCTCTTTTGTCTTTCGAAAGTCTTTCATGAATAAGTTTAAATAGTAAACTTTAAATAGTCTCTATCCAAAACGAAGGAAGAACCAAAAAACTGACGACATTTTGCCATAAAATTTTATTGAAATGCAAACATTTGAATCGATACGAAGCAAATTACAGGCAACGCCACTCCTACTCGAGGTCTACGCCACGCCCCCTCGCGAATCACGTGACCCAAATCAACCAATCGCTAATTTTCGTTGCATCAGCGTTGCACTTGAAGAGGCCCGATTTTCTAGGTTACCCCCGCCAAAATCACTTTCAATGATAAAATGCATTTTTGACGGAAGTGGGCAGAACGAAGCTAGCAGGGTGGAATTAAAGCATCTCGTTGAAATTGTTTCATACGCTGGAGTATGGCTGCTAATAAAGATAACTGCTAACATTGACAGCTTTTTTTTTAAATATAGAAATACGAGAAATTGCGACAGGTCCTGCAGATGCCTCCTAGTAGAGAGTAGGTATTTTAGAAATACCTATTTTAGAAGTCAACAGATTTTTTTCCATCTTCTGTTTATTCTTGTGTACAATTGCTTAACTATTTTCCTATGAATAATTAATTGTTGCTGCGTGAGGAATACCTTCAATCGCATTGAAACGAACTAAATTGGATAATGAATAATGAATATCAGATAATATAATAACATAACAATGAAGCAGTGGCAAATTCGGTAATTCTAAAGATTACCCACTGTACTTGGAAAAGAATCATTACAATTTTCATTGAAAGTGTCGTCTCCATTGGAATCTTAATTAGAACAAAAGATAACAAGAAATATACAGTCGGTTCTCCAAAGCGCTATCAACAAGGATTTTGCACGTGGCTCGTTGCCTGACCATACATTGCAACGTTTCGCAATCCTCGTTCTTTTTTCCCAAGGTTCCCCGAAAATTCCTGCAAAAAGGAAGCGAAAGAGATTCCTACGTGCATGCATTTGCTCGAGCGAAAGACCGTTTCAAAAGAGCAAAGTCGGCCTACTTAAAACGTCCATTATTCAGCTGAAATGAGTACACAGACCGTTTCCGGTTTCGTTTACGGAAACGACATGCACGCGCGGTCGTATGTACATACAGCGTGGAAAAAAAGGAAAAGGAGAGATTCCCTCGTTTGTCGCAACGTTGTCGAACCGCGCCCAAGCGAGAGGATGTATATTTTTTTCAGCAATCCCCGGGGAAAGTGAATTAAACGTTTCGAAACTGGAATAATTTTACTTGCGGTCTCGAGGTTTCATGCGTTTCGTCGGCCATCAAACGGACGAAAGGAACGCGGTTTCCTCGTTTTGTCCGTCGAGGGATTCTTCGTGTGAAAAGGATGCGTAATTTCGTCATTTCGGTGGAAGAACTTTTTATTTTTTTCACTTTTTTCCGGAGCGTAACTGTACACAATTTCAGTTTGAGTCGATCTGCAATCCGCGAAATTAAATTTTAAAATCAAATCTCAATTCTCGGGATGGTAGTTTTCGTGAATGAATGTGTCATTGTACCAAATTTCAATTTAATCCAATTTAAATTCGCAGTAGGTTTCTGTCAAAATTAAATTTTAGAATTAAATCTGAATTTTTGAGAGGATAATTTTCGTCAGTGCGTCTAATCTCAGTTTAATTTTACCTTGGAGTCGTGGAATTTCAATTTCTGTAAACTGGATTTTAAAAATTGAAACGAACGTCAAACATTTTCGAGTCGAACTTTCCGAAGGATAATTTCGAATAATTGCGCGCAATTCGAACTCGTATTTTAATTTGAAGCTGCAACGATAGTAGAATTTTGCACTTTCGCGAGAACAAGATAATACGTAAACACGGTGGAGAGAGAGAGAAAAAAAAAAGGAAAAAGGGAAGAAGAAAAAGAGGGACAGTTCTCGTGTAAAAATCCCTTGAAATCCGTATATTGCAAGGTTGATTATCCCGTAAAAGCCTCTCCACTTAAAAACCGACGCAAAACTTGGAAAATCCTGCTTTTCGACGAAAAAACCCGATATCATTTAACGATGCCGCGTTGTTGCACGGCCGAGGAAGAAAGGTATTTTAACAGCTGAGATGTTGTGTTCCCGTGTTTTGCCGTCGTGTCGTTTAAAACGAGGATCCGGCTGGAGAAACAAACAATAACGAGCCCTTTCGTTGCGCCAGTTTCTCGCAGTCGCTCATCGTTATGACCGTTTTAACGCTTTTTATCATTTCGCTGCTCTCTCTCTCTCTCTCTCTCTCTTTTTCCTGTGCGCCGCTTTTGCGAAAATTTTTAACGCTCGCGTGACGCGAAACGATTTTACGAAAGTGTGTTGTCCAAATAATTAATGCGACGATACATTGTGGTCGAAGTAAGAAGAAAGGTATACGTACTATACAATGTGTAAATTTGAAGTTGCAGAGATATATCAAATGCACAAAATATATATAAAATATTTAAAATACACTTAGAATTTATTAGGTGTAATATATAATATAGTCTGTGGAATAATATTCTATTTTCTAAATTATATTCGCAAAAATACGAATTTGCATAAATACTCGCGGTTCGACAATGTTCAACGCGAGAATGAAGAAAACCAATGTGGAATATTTTTTGCGATGATAAATTAATTTTTTAAAAATGTCCATTAAGTGTGAAAAACAAGGTTAGATTGTTTCTCGTAGGAAAAATTAATTTTTTAGAAAAGAATGAATCATTTAGTCAATTAATCATTCCTTTTATATCTTTCGAGTATTATCAATTATATATCGCGTGACAGGTAACATGTATAGATTTTTATACAGTTATGATAATACGTTTCCAGACAAATGATATTGTGCATTTCTATTTCGATGTCTTTCGGAGTTTCTAGGAGAAACCGTTTATTTTAGCGAATGCACACCATATGTGTGTTGCATCATTCCATTTAAGAGAAGCTATTACTCCACGGTAAACTGTGAACAATTGCAATCTAAACAACTGCATGAGCCATTAGTAATAACAGTTAACATTTCCACGAAGCACATTTCATTCAGCGAGACCTTGATTGCTTTGAGATTTACGCGTTGTTTTCTATCTGCCCGCAAACATGGCTGCATCGCTCACTGGGATCAATTGCTTTCATCTATTCTTGGACTTTCGCGAAAATTCGCCATTCGTTGTCAAATTATTCTTGCAACATATCATTGTGATGTATTACTGAAATAAGATAATCAGTTGTGTTTGTAATATCACATCAGCTGTTGAATATTATTCAAGCCAAAATTTTCGAATAAAAACAAAATGACAGTTAATTTTCATCAATTTTGTTGATATTTCATCGAAATTAATTAAAAAATCAGTAATAAAAGTTTGCCGGGACAAGCCAGATATTCCCAAAATTCTTGCAAGGTTCTTCAATTACATTGATGAATAGTACATAACAAATAGTAACATTAAAAAAGAAAAAGATGCAAAAGATCTCTTTCTAATTATTCTCTTTGATTTTCTTTTGAGATGAATCCATTGAAAAATTTGTCAAAACACACGACGCGACGCGATTCTACACACGTAATCTTCGACAATTTCTAAAACGAAGGAAGAACCAAAAAACTGACATTTTGCCATAAAATTTTATTGAAATGCAAACATTTGAATCGATACGAAACAAATTACAGGCAACGCCACGCCTACTCGAGGTCTGCGCCACGCCCCCTCGCGAATCACGTGACCCAAATCAACCAATCGCTAATTTTCGTTGCATCAGCGTTGCACCTGAAGAGGCCCAATTTTCTGGGTTACCCTCACTTACCCTTTCTATCACTTTCAGTGATAAAAAAGAAAGCGGCCACGCGTTAAAAATATTCCGAAACTCGTCGCCGTGATGTTTTCATCGGGAATACTGGAAGCGATACCCCCCCTCTCTCACTGTATCCCCGAGTTTCTCCGCCGCGTGACGGAGAACGAACGCATTATTCGCGGAAACGATCCTTCCTTTCGCCTCGCGGCCACCGAAGAAAAGGGCCGGAGTTCTCTCGCGGCGAAAGACCAGCGAGAAGAAGACGCGAGGAAAAACGGCCAAGAGAGGATTACGTCGGCGCGCGGGCGGTGGCTGGTTGGTCGAAGGAGGACGGAGAGATGCTATCTCTTTGGGAGCGAGGAACGCGACAAAGAGGGACGAGACGAGGAGGAGGCAGCGGGCGGAGGACAGAGACGGAAAAACGGGATCCGCCGGCTAAGGGTAGTTATTATAATAAATTTGTCGGGGATTTAAGAAGCGGAAACAATTCAGAACTGCGAGTGACTCTAAGGATGTGCTTATCGTTGCTTTTATTCAAATGGGAGTGGAAGGCGACGAGCTGCGCCGGATGCGACCTGCATCTCCGACTCGCTTTTTCTGCTTCCAACCACTCTGTCTCTCCTCTGTTTTCAGTCTTTTCTCTGGTCGCGTTCCTCTCTTTGCCACATCCCCCTCCCACCTCCTCCTCCTGCCGCGAGTGATGGAAAAAGCGTTTTCAAAGTGCTTCTGCTCGCCGAGATCTTTCACGAAGGAGTTGATTAGGAGTTGCATAGAGGAGACGAATGTATCGGATCGTTGTGGAATATTCGCTGTGAAATTGAAACGAAATTTGAGGCACAAAGTACACGTGTTGTTAGAAGCGCGATTTATTAAAATTTAACAAGGAATAGAGGGTTAATTAAATTAATTTGATATTCGCATAAAATGTTAATGGGAGTACTTTAAGAGTCAAGTTTTTAAACAATTTTTGGAGTTCCTATATATCAGTTTCAAAGACTCGAAAGACCAATTAATTACTGGTATAAAATTCAAAATTAAATTATAAATATTTCACATCACCCACTTGTAAAAAGCCTGACCACCGACGTCTCTTATCACATTCAGGAAAACCACCACCGTCACTCCACCAATGATACTTTCAGCCGTAAGGTCTCAAGCGGTCGAATGTCCACGCGAGTGCGACACGTAATTAACACGGGAATTTGAGAACGATAAGCACCGAAAGCTGTTACTCGCGCGTGCGACCCGTCGATAAGCCGAGGAACAACGACGAAGATCCGCGATACGGGGGGGCGTGCTTTTGATCGTCGACCTTTAACGACGGTCTCACGCGAGAATAAGGGCCGACGAAGCCCCGGCGAGCGTCGAAAGTTTTAAGCACGGCTGACACCGGGCCACAGGCGCGGGGGGAGGGAAGAACCACGAACGAGTGATCCCCGAGGACCACCGTGATCACGGTCCTGTTTACGAGCTTCTTCGGTCATTAACAAGCGCGGCGACGTCACAGAGGGTCAAAGAGGGAGAGGCGGAAGGTGGATCACGAGGAGGGTGGTTGTCGAGATAAAAACGGGTCGTTTCGCCGGAAAGGAAACGAAGGCGAGAGAGAAGAAAGAGAACGCAGAGAGAGAGAGAGAGAGAGGGAGAGAGGACACGGAGTAGATGGACAGTAGGGAATAAAGCAAAAATCGTAACGAGGAACGAGCTCGCGAGTGGAGAATGGAATCAAGCCCGAGGACCGAGCCCCGATGTATTTTTCAGGCTGCGTATTTTATCTTTTTCCAACGCGGCTGATATAGTTTAAGGCCGCAATAAACGTGGGTCCTCGGGCCGTATCGATTTACGGCTTAATTAAACGCACCAGGTTCGCGGGACAGCAAACGAAAAATCGTGGTCGCGTCCTTAAAGTTCCTTAAATACGAGCCATCCGCAGCCACGGCCGCGTTTATGGCCCCGCGATCTCGTTCGCCGCTTTCTTTTTCTAGTCCTCTCTCTCTCTCTCTCTCTCTCTCTTTCCTTTCGGGCCTTTTGCCCCCCTCCGAGTCGCGAAAGAAATTTTTCTCCCGTGTTTTCACGACGTTTCTTTACCTCTTTCTTCTCTTTCTTTTTCTTGCTTTTGTTCTTCTAGGTTCATTTTAAATTTTGACGAGTTTGGAATATTGAATTGATTCAGTTGTTAATTGAGTCGTACAAACGCGGAATTATGTTACTTATACATCCGTCGAAGTAAATTGCTCGATGTTTTAAATCAAACTATCATATACGATCTGGTACTTTATGAAGAACGCAAAGATGGTTGCGTCCTCGCGACGAAATTGGGGCAATAAAAACGCGATTAAAACGACTCGAGAGAGAAAACGACTTGAAACTGTTGCGCGACATTTAAAAAATTCCAAAGACGGGACGAGCGCGTTCTTTGGTGATAGAAATATTTCGCATTGTCGAGCGTTAAACGGCTCGTAAATCTTTTGGAAATTCAAGGATCGAGCCTCGCGAGGCCAACTGATTAGACCGGTATCCCTCTCGGGCTCCTCTTTCGCTGGCCCGCGCGGCATCCTGCGATTTTTATTACAGCCGCTTTTACGATGGTCCTCTCTTGGGGTATCTCTCCCCCCAAACGGCTGTAAAATAAATTACTAATTCAACGAAATTGCACGCGAAATTATTCTCCGATTAACGGAGATCGCGCGAATCGTTCGTGCCTTCGGCGCTGATTAATGCCGCGCCGTAAACTCTATCTCGGGCCCGCGCGATTCTGTTTTCGTCTTTGGCATTTTCGCCTTTTTTATGTTGATCTTCACGTCGTTTTTTCTTTTTTCTTCCGATGATTATGCTTCGACTTCTCGCGCCCGTTCGTTTTTATTTTCTCCTTGTTTAAATCAATTTGGGGAAACACGCGCGGCGTGCAATTACGCTCGTTCGTTATTTTCGTTCCTGGGGATGCTGCAGAGGATCCTCTTCTTTCCGGTGAGCCTCGTTCTGACCACGTCGCCCGTGAAATCTTTATGCGCGGATATGTGCGCACACAGGGTGTCACCGAAGGAACGAGTCGACTTTGAGCATTCTTCACTTTTGGTGAAATGAAATTCCAATGCTCGAATGCTCGAAATAATCGGACCAGTCATTTACTGGAGTGATCTGGATGCTTTGTACATATAAATTTTTGGATACCAAGTTTTCTGTAATTGGTTAAATGTTTTGATGTTATTCAAATTATTTTTCTGAATGTCACATACTTTTTAATTATCTATCTCTGTCAAAAGTGTTTTATATTTCAAAATGTGAAATACAGGGTGTTTCTATAATTCTGACAATGAGAGAAAATAAACGAGTTCAATAAACGAGTTTCAAATTGCAAGTAACAAAATGTCACGGTGTAACAATACAAATTACAAGCTATTAATCAAGAATATATATATCAAGAAAAAAATACATATATACTTCCAGCTGTGTGATATTTTCAGTTTGGGGAGATTCTACAAACCACCGTCTAGCGTCCTTTTGTTTGACGTCACCCCGTGTACACGAATACTTCTATACACACGAACGGACCGCATCTCACGGTGGGTTTTTCGTATTATCCCAGGCGACATAATATGGGGGTTTATCTCGTGGAATCATGGTGGCTTAGCGGGGTGGTTTCTTCCCTCGTAGCGACCGCAACCTCCTCGAAGGCAAATCCTCCTTGCAGAAGACAACGTCGCGGTCCCTTGGTCCTTCAGGCCATGTATATATATATATATATACATATATATTTGCCCGTGTGCGCGTCTCCAATTTCTCGTTCCACTGTTCCACGTTGCGACGACGCCGCCGGATTTCGCGGTGTCCTTCCAACAACTTGACAAGACCAGCCAGCTCCCGGGGCTCATGCCGAAAAAATATTACCACGAAACCGACGAAAGACGCGGAAACAGCGAGCTCCCGATCTCTGATGCTTGGGAGAAACGAAAATAATGGAGTATTTCAAGAGATGGAAAGGGTGGAATCTTTTACCATAGGGTTCGTACTCTGGTAATGGGAATGGTGTCTGCTGTTGATTAATGCGGATTGTGGAACAGTTGCTGTCTCCTTTTTCATTTTTTCAGAAGGAAAAGCTCGTTCTTACATCAACATTCAGCGATTTTGACATTAATTGCAATCTCGAATTTTTCTCTCTTTTTAACGAAATCCGAAGATTTTTCGTTTCGACTTTGCATTCTCGCTTCTGGGAACGATTTCCAAGAAACTATATATTTGTTTTTGTTTTCGAATTTTCTAAATCTTCTCTGAAAATGGAAATTTCTCTTCGCGAAATGTTTAGTTAAATATTGAAATATTTAACCTGGGAATATTCAAGGAAATTGATCTAATAAGAAGACGAAAGAAGCAGAAGATTTGTTTCTTAAATCAGTTCTGTTCTGGAGAAGATGCCACAATTATTGAAACATTTTCCCTCGTGTTTCTTTTTTCCCTCGTTGCCGGGGATGAATAATTGAAAGAGAGAACAAGAAAAAGTTTTGTAATACAATGCCATTGAGTGACAGTACCGTCGTGGAAACTCCGAAGGGAGATATTAGGGTGCGGAATCGCGAGTACGCGAGCTAAGAGGGATGACCCCGGCGGAGGGTTAGCCGGTGTTATTGATTCTAATGATATTTTCGCGCCAAGGGCAATAGCAGGGTGTAATTGATATCCCATAAGACGGGACACCAGTTTATGGGCTCCTCTTTTCATTAATATCTGTCCCATTTTTGTCAAAAATGATTTCCTTCCTTTCTGGTTTGCTAAACCCAAAATGCTAGAGAATCACTGTACATACATATACTGACACGAATTTTGATTAACACGCATTGTCTTTATGATGTTGTATAATAATAAAAAAAAAGGAAAATGTATTGTTCATTTGCAAATTTTTATTCGTTTATTCCAATTTGTTCATCGACAAATATGTTTATATCTATTCACAAATGTGGTGAATCCACTTTTTTTAACAATTGAAGTTGTAATTCAGGTTCGGTCATTGCAGTCTGCAATAATAAATGTCTCTGTGTTGGAGATTACACAGTATCATCAGGATTTTCTAAATTATCATCTGTATTAAAATGAAGGACTGATATAGAATAGAATATTCCGTGCAGTATTGACGTACTGGATGTATTAAAAAGAACATATATATATATAAAATATATATATATAAAGAATATAAATAATATAAAGAATATATATATATATAAAAATTCTCCAACAAACAAAATTTATACAGAGACAATATATATATATATAAAAACCCTCTAACAAACAAAATTTATACCTTGGACGTATTAACACACCAATCCGATTAACAATTAACGTAGCAATCTGGTCATACGTTGCTATCTGTTGCGTATCGACGTCGTATCAGCCACATACGTATATCGACGTATATCGAAATTTCCACGTAACTTCAGAAACCACGCACCGATCCGAGGAAACTTCGTGCCCGTTTATTTTGGCAAATCGTTACACGCTTCCAATAATCCTCGCGGTGGCAGTAAATCGCGGCGCGGCGGGCAGCGTTCTTTTGCACCGCGTCGGTATAATAACTTTCTTTGACAGGGCAAATTGTACCTTCAGTTTCAGCCGGGAAAATAGAGCCATACGTCTTCATAGCCCGGGTAATGGGGTAATGGTACACGCGGCGAGCGAACAGCATTCCGCTCCGAAGAAAATACAGAGCACGACCGCGCGCAACCGTCTAGATTATCTGCTTTTGTAAAATATTGAATTTTCACGCGGGGCGTGTATCCGGCGCGAATGAAACGCGGCTTGGATCCCGCGTGTGCACGCCGCGGAAAGCTCGCGCTGTCTCGCACGGCCGATTTAATGGGCGCAATTCAATTGTGCGCCGCGGATCGAATAAACAAGTCCAACGAGCATTAAATAACCGGCCCTATTTGGCGTTGCGAATTGTCGCTGCCAAGTTGGGAACGCTGCGTTACGTTGCCACCGCGTCTCGCGCACGCTGGAAGTAACGAGCGTTCCGGCACTCCGTAAGGGATCTCCGCGATTGCGAACTGCGAACTGCTACCCGTGCGCGACTCTTCAGCGCGCACCAAGTCTCGAGGCTCGATTCACCCCGAATTAGAGCGACGGAAGAACACGGTTGATTGTTGCTTTGAACAGACACTCTAGACTAGTTTTTCAATATTCAGTACTCGCCGATTCTCGTGTATACACATTTATTTATAATACAACGTGGCAGAATATTAATATTTGTCGTATTTGTGTATAATAATTTGTATTTTTGCATTGCATTTATTGTATACAATTACTATTTTTATTGTACAAATGTAATACTTGTCCTAATATTTCTGAGCGGAGATGTATTGTATTGTTGAAACTGTGTCAGATTTTTGATATTTGGTATGATAGTATAATAATTATAGTGATTTTTTTTTATCAAAATTAGTTTAATATTGGATGTACGTATGTCTAGTTTCATAAATCGAAGTGGCAGACATTTGCGAAAGACACAGACTGAAATTTTCTTGCATTTGAAAACAATTGAGTACAGTATTTTACCGAAATAATAAATAAAACTTATTTTACACACGTACGTTCAATGATCCTCGTTAACAGTTACTCCGAAATAATGAACAGTTACTGCATGAAATTACCGTTCGTCATCAATAAAAAGGAAATCATTGCCATCCGAAAGCCTTCGCGTCGCTCTTATAAATATAAACTTCACTTTGCCCATGTCGGTCCAGCCATTACTTCCACTTGTCCTGAGATCACACACAAGTCCAGCGTCATTACCATGTACACCGAACGAAAATCCCAATAATTCCTTTCTCGTCGCGACGCCGTATAGCATTCGATCGGTCAGGTTCGCCAGGAATCGGCAAATAAATCTACCAGGTTAAATGAGCCGCCCCTATTTGGCCTTGCAAATTGTCAGCGTCCGGCGCAACAGGGAACGGGGAACAAGGTGCAAGGAACGATATCCACTCCCGAAGGATAGGTACAACGGCTATTAATCCGGTTCTCCAGGCGGCTACATAAACGGCCGGACGGTTCTGTCCCAACGACGTTTCTATGGACGATTGCGGTAAGCCGCGCCGTGTCATAGTCGTCTTTGCCCGCGGGAGCCTTTATTTATTTTTTTTTCTCTCTCGAATCGATTGGCATTGGCCGGCTGTGCCGCGCATTGTCACGCATTGAAACTACCGCTTTGTATGCATATGTAAACGCGGTTTACTCGTAGAAATTGTTGCCGGCCATTGTACCAGGAAGCAGCACGCACACGCATTTTTCTTTAAGGGTAAGAAACGCGCGTTTCACGTACACACGCGCCATCGTGGTTTCCTCCGAGCAGGCATTCCGTGGAAACTGCAAGGATTCGATTAACCTTCGTTTGACTATAAATTATAAATTATCTTACGAAGTTTATGATGAAATCGTCAATTAGTACCTAATGCAACGCGATATGTAGTTCAAAATTGCGTTTAGGAAGATGGAAATATAAACTGCGTGCATTTGGCTTATGGGAAGTTACAATTCATCGCGTGCAATCTCAAAGGCTAGTCAAATCTTCACAGTTTCGCATTAGTGTCCTTTAGTATCGTTAAAATTTCGTAAAAAGATGATCGGTAGTAAGAAAACTGCACGACTTGTACCCCAGTACGATTCGTCTCACTGAAAGGCCCAGAAGCAACTGTTCTAACTAGGAAATGAAGACTTTTTTGTCATAAAATTTTATCGATATGCAAACATTTGAATCGATGCGAAACAAATTACAGGCAACGCCACTCCTACTCGAGGTCTACGCCACGCCCCCTCGCGAATCACGTGACCCAAATCAACCAATCGCTAATTTTCGTTGCATCAGCGTTGCACCTGAAGGGGCCCGTTAAAATCACTTTCAGTGATAATAATACTCGAAATTCACGTACACGTTTCGCCGCGTAATTAAAGATCCGATTCAGTCGCGCTCGACGAAAATGAAATCGCGAATAATCATCCGGATCGATAGCCGAAGGTGTTGAAACGGGTTATGACGAATCGACCCATTAAGGACAGCGGTTGTAAGAATAGGGAGCTGCCAGATGACGATGATGATGACGATGGTGAAAGCTCCGGATGATAGCGGCGCGGCACCACGCCGTGCCCCGCTGGATACCACCTTGATATCCCGTTGCGAGCAAACGGTTCGAATAACTCGTGGGCTTTTTCGACTCGTGTCTCTCCAGCGGGGGCGTACCGACACCTCTTCCTCTTACTTACTCCAGTGGAAGTCGGTGAAAAATTTTTAACGTTCGACGTTTCTCCCTTTTCTCCCCCTCCGTTTATTCCTGTGAAAATAGAGGATATGAGTTCCGCGTGCGAAGCATGCTTCATAAAATGGTTTCTGGTAGATATTGCCACCGTTAGGTACGCTTTCTCATGTGGTTTTGTGGAGAATATGTTTAGCACAAGGGAGCAGTAAATTGAAGTTGTGAAATAATTTATTCTAATTTAACGAGTTTTTTTTTTAACAATATTTTCGTGAAGCTAATTGATATATACACACACTTGTATGGAAGATTTATCCTATACCTATAATTTGTGATATTCTCAAGTTTTTTACTTAGTTTCCAAGAAACGAATTACTATTCTTGTCAGACAATTTTACATATGAATTTATCTATCTGTTGCAGTTCTTAATTTTCTAAAGTACTAATTTCCACGAGTTTGAAGCAACGTTTTGTCACGTTTGATCACATCGAATACAATAATAATTATATTGATAAGTGGTATCAAATACCCAGCTGTGTTTTGCTTCGCAAATATAGTACGGAATAATCCTTGAATCATCTCGAGGAAAATAGAAATGTTTTTCAATACGCGCGAGTGCATATCGCTTTTCTGGCTCGCAATCTATTTTCATACCATTATCGTTGCGGTAACATTCCGCCGTGGAGTTCAATTGCTCCACGAACACGCTCATTCAGCGCGAATAACAATAGGGAGAGCGACTTTAATTTTTGATCGCGCACTATAATTTACTTCTATCCCCTTTTGCATCCTCGGTAACAGATTCCTCTTCCCGTATAGCATTTGTATCAGCTTTTCTTCGTTGATGATGTCCCTAATTGCCGATGCAGTGAAGTATCGCTGTCATCTGTTTGTTAATATCGTTTCATCATCTGTCGTGCATTTCTCCTTCCTTTTCCTTTCTCTCTCTTTCTATCTCCTTTTTCCCCTGTTTCCAACTGTTTTCTTTTGTTTGACACTGTAACTACAGTCGCACGCGCGTGCGTGACGACGCGAACGATGAAAAAGCACTGTGGAAAAGTTGTCAACGAAATTATTATCGGGATAAATGTATTTTCGTAGAAACTACGATCTATTTATTTATTTAGAAGTTCGATCTTTAGTCAAGTTTGATATTTATGCTGTTGCACTTTTCGTTTTCGTGCTGAGGTATATTTCAAACTTATTCAATTTAGGCAAGTGAATTAATCCTAGAAATCGATCGTATTGAATAATTACACTTGACAAATAATTTCTGATATTCAACCACGTTAAAGAAGGTTAGGATGATTCGATTTAGGACTGAAATATTTTGAGAATAATTAAATTTTTTATGCTGTAGCTAATCATTCAAGTCAGGATTTATTTCAGGGACGAAGAAGGTTTGTATTTCTGAGGATCATTCGCACAACTAATTTGGATTCAGTCCTTTGTTTGATCTACATCACTATCTTTTTAATAAGCACAATTAATATTTTGAATAAATGTTCTTGACACTCTTAACTTTAGTTCTTAGTTTTCCGTCGAAGTTACACAAATTATAAATTTTCACCCAAAAAGAATTAATGACTTACACAAGTTTTTATTAGACCAATTCTCAATATCTTTTCTATATCAACCGTATATTTTCTCTCTAATCAGAATCAAATTTTACAAATAATCCTCCCACTTGCCATCAGTTCCACGAATCTCAATTATTACAGCGAGAGTAGATACTCTGATTAAATTTCAAACACAATCAGCAGAGCTATACTTCGTACATTTGTAATTTTCTAGAAATCACGCATCTGAAATTGTCATCCTGCAGGAAAATCCACCTCGACCAGAGAGTTGTTACGCGAAACATCCTACGTACACGCATGACAAACCGCAGAAGGAGAAAAACGCAAATGCGCAACAAGAGATCGACGGCTTCGCAAAGTCGAAGATTGAAGGAAGACTGGCCAGCCTAAATCCGCATTGAAACGGGCCGTCAGCCGACGTCTCTTGAAAAGGGGGACGTTTCGTTCCCGTCTTCTCTGACAGTTTCCGACGGGATCGGTATTTACGGCGTCGTGGCATCGGCCCCCGGTCACGTGGCCTATCCTGCGGCGCGGCTTTCTCTACGTCGTAGCCAATGGTGCGTCAGGTGGCTCTGTTCTCCGTTTCCCACGGACTTCAGCCTTTATTATATCATTCGATCACAATGCACGCCGAAACGTCTCCTCGATGGTGGATCGAGCGTGGAGAAGCGATGCACCTGCAGCCGGCTGCAGAACTCGGCTTGCGCCACGCAATAACATCAACGAGGGAGAAAGGGAGAGAGAGCGAGAGAGCGAGAGAGAGAGAAGGGCACGGAGTGTGGCAGTCGCGCACACCAACCATACCAACAGCGTGTTCGTCTCGAACGACGTGCAACTACTTACTCGTGTCTCGTCGCGATTCTTCCTCGTGATAGATGCATCGCGATTCAGGTCAGTTTCTGTTTCGAAAGAACGGAGAAAGGTGTTTTGAGTAAAGCGGAGGGGTGATAACGGTGGAACGGTGATCCCGTTCTGGTGACAGTCCTGGCTTCCAGCCCGACTCCTTCGGCCACGTTGTTGCAGATGGAGGGACATGTCCAACTCTTCCTTTTTTTCGGTTGTAGCAGGTTCTCAAACTGCTGGCTCGTCCCAAGTTTGAAGTTTGATCGGGGAAGAGATGTTAGAGTGGTGTCGCATCGCAGTAGTGTAGCATCGATTCGAACTGATCTTCTTTGTTTTAAGAAAAAAAACTTTCCCGTTTGTGGGAAAGAATTGCAACGTTCTTAGAAAATGAATTACGCTGTTCTGACTAGGAAATGAAGACGACTTTTTCGCCATAAAATTTTATCGATATGCAAACATTTGAATCCATACAAAACGAATTACAGGCAACGCCACTCCTACTCGAGGTCTACGCCACGCCCCCTCACGCATCACGTGACCCAAATCAACCAATCGCTAATTTTCGTTGCATTAGCGTTGCACCTGAAGAGGGTTACCCCCGCTAAAATCACTTTGAGTGATAAAAAAAAAGTTTGGGAATCAATCACCGGACAAATAACTCGAATCCTATGTCGTACCCGAGACTACCGCCCACGCGCCCCCGAGGAGAAAGATTCCAAATTCTTATTTTCCATCGAGCGTTCCACGTTCATAAATCTCGAGACGAGCCATCCGCCTCCGGGCCTCGGATTTCCAACGCCCCTCCCTCTTCTTGTACGTCCATCGGGCGCCATCAATTTCCTATTCATGCCTGCCAATAGAAAAACTGCTCGGTTAAAAATTCTGCAGGTTCTCGAGCATGATAATTTTCCGTCGAACCAGCGACACCGGTCTCCGGTGGTTGCTCGCCACACGAAAGAGAGAAAAGAGGCTCGCCGTCATTAGGCGGCTGGTTCGCGCGAAAATCACGGAGGAAGTTGCCGGATAAATCTCGCCGTCCGGCCTTGAGAGAGGAGGGGATCGTTTTGTAACCGACACGGCACGACGTGTTCACCCTTCGTTGGCAATTTATCAACTTCTTGCCGCGGATCGCATTAATAATGGGATTTATCGGCCGATATCGATCGATCCTCCGCGACCGGGTAAACCTATATCATCGTGATCTGGAACCGGTTGCTCCTGGACTCGTCGCAACCACGGCGCAACGATACCGTGAGCTTGGAATTTATCACGCGCGGATCCTGATCGCGCGGCCATTTGTCACCGTGACCCGGCTCGATTTGGCCGGCCGCGAAACTGCGATCAACCATCACCGATAGTTGTCGATCCGCTATTACCGGTTGCCGGCCCGTCGAAATCGTTCTTCGCCCCAATCCAGCCATTCAGCCCGCGATTGTTGCTTGCTATCGATGATTTTGATTGTCGAGCTTTCGGAACAGAGTTGCACTCGTACCGGTGTAACACTCTATAGGTATATGTATGTGTGCGACTGTATGGAAAAGTATGGAGCGGAGTGAATAGAGTGTGGATTGCCCGGTTGATTTCTTGGGTGTTTAGGGATTGCTAGGCGAAATTGTTTAGAGTTTTTTTTCTTCAAGTGGTTCTTTTGCACGAAGCGCAATTTCGAGATACGTGGAAAATGATAAATGATATCTACGCGAGTCCGTACTTTCAGAAACACTTTAGAACTCCGGTAATAATGGAATGACGTTGTAACGCGAGATTTTTCGTAAATCTATAGGCACATATCCATAGTCTGGTAGTGACTGCAATGAAATATGAAATGAGATTCTTTGAATAGTTGTCTTGACACTTGTTTCCCAGTACGATTCATCTCACTGAAAGACCCAGAAAAACGACTTTTTTGCCATAAAATTTTATTGACATGCAAACATTTGAATCGATAGAAAACAAATTACAGGCGCGATCGCTCGGTCCCAGACAACGCCACTCCTACTTGAGGTCTACGCCACGCCCCCTGACGAATCACGTGACCCAAATCAGCCAATCGCTAATTTTCGTTGCATTAGCGTTGCACTTGAAGAGGTAAAATCACTTTCAGTGATAGAAAAACGTACATGGCCTTACGAATAATGAGAAAACCAGTAATACTCTTGCTAATATACAGTAATGAACGTACCGAGCAATAGAAGCTTATGCCAACTCGTTCGTTCAAAAAATTCTTCCTTCCCTTGTATCATCCGAGTAAAGCGTGATCGAGCAAAGGCTCTTGCGATGGTGAGAACAGTACGAACGCGTTCGTTATTGCGCGGAAGAGAACGCCGCGTTATCCATCATTGTTTCACAGCTAGAATAGAAAATCTATATTAACGTCCGCGCACGGGGAAGAAATCACGCGTGTTATCCATCGGCGAGTCGACGGAAAACCGCGAAGAGCGGGCAAAAAATAATGGCGAAGAATTACCATGGCACACGTAATTATAATAGAACGCAACAAGACGAGAACGCGCTTACAAATTAATGGCTGAAGCCGACTTCGCGTTTCATTACGCTCGTATCAATTATGTTTCCTCATCTACGTCTCCATTTGCGATCGCTGCCCGTAAAGATCCCTGCACAGAGAGAAAGTAACATTAGCTTCCGCAACGGTTATCCCTCGCTCGTCTGTCAATAATCATCGATCAAAATCCTGTGTGTGAAACGCGTGACGCCGGCTCATCAAACGTTAAATTACAAATATCCTACCGGAATTCTCGTTCGAGCGTGCAGGATCGAGCGAGAGAGAGAGAGAGAGAGAGAGAGAGAGAGAGAGGAGCTCGTAATTAGAAACGAAGCGACGCGAGAATTACACATCCAGTCTCCTTTATTCCAAGCCCCTCTGTACGAGCGTAACCCGTGATTTCGTAATCGTCGAATTAATTGAAACGTCAATTTCGCGATTGCCGTTTCGCGGCAGCCGCGATAATTATGAACGCTGCGGATATATATCTCGCGGTGAACGCAATAGACCAGATGGAAGAGTCAATTAATGGCAACGGTGTCGTTGAGAAAACGCAACTTGTCTCATCGAGAGGCAACCGTTTTTTTCCTTTCTATCCGCTACCTTGCCTCGTCTCGCCTCGTCTCGCCACCGCGCGTTCATCATAAAACTGTTGCGGTCATTAGTTACTTGGATATGCTTCTCTTACGATGCGTGCGCGTTACGTAAATGTTCAGAAGAATGGTCGCTCGTAAACCAGAAGGTTTTAAGGTTTTCGTTTGTTTGAAAATGTTTGTTCGTGTCTTCCCTCCTCTTTTTCCCCCTTTCTTGCTTGTGGATGATGAATTGACATCAAGATACGGGAAATATTATAGAAACGATGACAATTTCAGAACGCAGCTGTCTCGGACAGCTTGCTTCGGAGACAATTTCCCGATCGATGGTATCGAGGTTTCTCCACTTTCCAGATTCCTCGCACATCATTATCTTCTAGTCACTTGATATTTTTCGCTTTTGATATCAACATCCTGATCAAACTCATTCGTGCTTGCGAGTCTCCTATATTTTCAATTATTTTAATGTAACGAAACACACATGTGCATTTTCGAGCGCAAACATCGATCAACTGTTGAAAGTCGTCGTAGCTCGCGGTAACGAACCGAACGAGGTGAAATCGTCGATTGGAACAAAGACGACCATTGACGTATGCACGCGTAACCGCGTTCTGCAACCGGAACAGGGTCATATTCTTGCGGCCGCGAGAAATTTCGATAATAACCAATCGTGCGTGACCGTTTTCGGTGGCGATCTCGCGTTATGCAAACGGCAAGGAGAGAGCCGATCGTTGTTGCGTGTATCTCACGCTGCGGAGGCAGAACGAGATACACGCTTAAGTGGCGATTTATGCCGATTGAAACGTCTTAACTCGGTCACGAGCATCTTTCGCCTTCTGCAAATCCCCGTGAATGGCACGTTTTGAAATTTGTTGCTTTCAATTGCTCTTTATTGCTGAAGTCGTACGTTTGACGAATCGTCGAATTTTATATACGATCAGTCAAGAATTTGAAATACGGCGAAATTTTATATCTCGATGAAAAAATTAAAGAAATCAAAATAATTCCGTGATTGAAGAGGTACGTTCCTATCTTGTGCCGCTTTTTCTTCCGAATGTATAAACCTCCGCAATCTTCGTCTTTAGACACACATCACGATCTTTGTATATATATACATTCTGTAATCTAACTAATCATGTAATCTGTCTCTAAATACTCAAGATTGGACACAAACGTACATTTATGAGAAAAAAATGAAAAAAAAAGTCGGAGATAAAAAAAAATATCGCGCAAAGAACATGTTGCATGAAACGAACTCTAAACTCTGAAATTCTTAGAATTTTAATTCCAAGAATTTTCCTTTAAATTTTAAAATATTCCAAAATTTGTAGAATTGCAACACTATTCCAACTGCTATATAAAATACATTCCCCATTGGGAAGGGAATCGCGGGGACTACTTTCCTCGCGTCATGTGGGCCAGCTTCGCCTTTCCCACACTTAAGTATCCTAAGGTATACCTCTTCGCTCCGTGTTGCACGGTCGCCGCGTTCCCCAGCTTTTGCTACCCTGCAATCTTTCTGCGGGGCTCCATGCCAGGTTAATTCTAGGGCAGCCGAAATGCATCCTCGCGGAATCGTACAAGCTGCTCTCTGCGGTCGTTCCAGCCACTCTCGCCGTGCGTAAACTCCCGTCTGTAAACAATTAAACTCGACTTTCGCGTTGAACGGTCCGTCTCGGAAGATGAAGTTGCAGCACGATACCGCGCCGATGGAAATAACTGTACCGCGACGTATACGCGAAAGAAAGGCTCGTAAATTGTCCACGGAGGGTTTCACGACTCGATCCCGTGCTCCACTTGCGAGGAGTTATTCTGTTTTTCAATTGCTGCCGACGTTGTCATGGGATCGTTGCAGTTTATTCGGCTTATTTTAAACAGTTTGTTGAAGACATTCTTTGTTTTTGTAGAGATTTTATAGTGACTAGCGATTTATCTTTGTAAGCTTGAAATGACACTAGAGGAATTTTAATTTTTCTATTAGGAAGGTAGGATGATTTGAGGTGACTGAAGCTGTAAAATCTTGGCATTCAATCCTCGATCCACTGCGTTATTCTTTGATAGGATTTTCATGGATTATAAATTTCTCGGATTGTCTGGGTACATCCTAAGAAGAATGTACTGATCGTATAAAAAAACTACACGAAATCCCCAAATATTTGTTTTAAAATTTACCAAGGGGAACTTTTTACTGAAAATGTACAGCCACATTCGTATTAAAAAATCACATCAAGTCCCCGAATATCTAGAAATATTGAAATATTACCAAGGGGAAAATTTGGCAAACTTTCTACTCAATTTACCATTTGATAGTTACTTCTGCGCTATGAAATTTATCAAAGATCCCTTAGAAAATAACAGAAACCTGTCTGAAAGATCCCCAGCCTGAAGAGCGTGATGAATTTCACACTTCTACGCCGGGCCACTTTTGCAAAGGCTCTCTGCAGCTGAAATCAACTTGAGCGTCAAGAAGAATCGCGCGCGTCATCGAACGAAATAACCGCGGAGCTAGCCTTGGATCTGAGTTGACAGAGGCGCGCGGTAACGTCGCGAAGAGTCACGGGGAGAGTTTAAAGATCATCGTTGAACATCGCGCGTGTCACGGATTTCACTGGAGGCGTCTATGTATCTTCCAGATAGGAACGTCGTGTGAAGCGGCCGAGGGATCGTCACGGATATCTGTTAAGCGTGGAACCGATTCGTACGGCTTGAAAACCCAACTTCGCGAGTTTGAGAAAAAAGAACAAAGAGAAAGGCTCGAACACGTATAGATTTTATCGGCCGTTGATCGAGGTCCCTCCGCCTGATAGAGCGTACGTGTGCGTGAAACCTCCGCGATAGTAAGCCGATATATTGAGCAACACGGCGTGCAACGTTATGCTGCGGTAGTGTCTATAGTGTCGGAGGAAAAATTTCGACTGATAAGATCTGCTTCCATGTGAAATTGTTAGTTCTCGTTATAGGTAGCTTTCGTTTAGCACTATCCCCAAGTGCGGTATAGTCCTGAAGCAGTACGAAGATCGCAAGAGATGAGAAATTATATTTTCCATCTTTTGTACAATATATGAAACAATTTTGATACATTCAATCGATTAATTTAGTATTATGAAAAATGTGTTCTTACGATATTCTGTGTTATGTACGTGTTTTTAAATGTTTCGAAAATATTCATCACTTGTGCCATAGATCTACCGATAAAACTTAGTAAAATGTAAAATATAATATATAAAATAATATATAAAAATATACCAAAAAACGTACCTTTTTTTTTTTTATAAAATGATACTCTAGACAAAAATTACTTCGTTATTACAAAGACAAATCTTTATAATAATAATAATCTCGATCATACAAGAAAACACGAACGGCAAAAAGAGAAAAGGGCATCAACTACACTTGCAG
Organism: Melipona bicolor; assembly: GCA_030673865.1. Classification (NCBI taxonomy): domain Eukaryota; kingdom Metazoa; phylum Arthropoda; class Insecta; order Hymenoptera; family Apidae; genus Melipona; species Melipona bicolor. The sequence goes on from JAHYIQ010000027.1 coordinate 1,343,517, forward strand.
TCTCGTTGTTATTCGTCGCAATACTCGTTCAAATATCAGTCACCTTTCTCTGTGTCACGTTGCCATTTACATCCTCCGTGCCATTCTTCGCGCCGTTTTTCTTTTTTTCTTTTTCCTTTAAACGATCTTTAACATCCATACGCTGGAAAGGCATTCCGTTCGCGCTGAATGGACGGTGTATCCTTTTCGAAAGGGAGCAAAAGAACGAAGGGTGGCTCATTGTGGGAAGGAGACGATGCGTGGAGGTCGTGCCACGAGCAACGAGAGTAAATGGATCGCCGAGAGAGAGAGAGAGAGAGAGGAGGTGGACAGTTTCGTGGGCCTCCCATTTCGGGGGCCCGTTCGTGCGTAACAGCTAAGTGGACTTTTGCGGGCTCCGTTAGCCCGACGCCGGGGCTCTCCCATTTAAAATGCGGTGAAGGCGTTTGCCTCGATGAAAGAAGCGAAAGCGAGACCCCTAATCGGCCAATTTCCTGAGGAATATCACACTTTCATCGAACTTCCTTCCAAGTTCTCAACGATCGCATATTCGCACGCTTCGCCATCTGCCAATGCTGCCACTCATCAATGGCGCGAGTCTTACGCGATCTACGATCTTTCGTGTCAAACGAAAGCTGTCGATGGAATTGGTCGTCCTTTCTCTGATTCAGATCAGTTTCATTCTCATTTCTGTTCGATTCGAAAGCACAACCTACCGCGTTCTCCTTTTCGTAAATTTCGTAAAATCAGAATTCGGATTCAGGTATTTTTCGAACAATATCTCGCTACTTTAGAACACACTTCAAATTTTCCATTACCTGCTCTCTTTGTTTTCCATTTGTATTCATTTGAATGTATTCGCGTTGTTTTTCTGTTTCTTTCGAAAAAGGTCAACAGGCAGACGACAAATAGCGTTTCAATGGAGAGTCGAGATAAAATTAATCGAAGTCACCGAACAATATAAGGAAGTTGATCGACGCTCGAAAGGCTGTATAAAAATACGCGCACGCACGCGCTGTTCCACGTTTCCCGCCACAAAGAACGTTACCGGCGGATATAATTGATGACACATTCGATGACGCGACGAGAATATCCTTTCTCCCGTTCGCCGATTCATTTCAGATAAAGGGACAGGTATATCGTTAATTCGGTTATTCCGGCATACAGCTCAATTATTCCAAGCCCCGGCACGTGAAAAGGGTTCGATCGGCGCTGGATTATCGATCGATCGACTACCGTGAGTCGGTATAAATCGTCCTCGATTTTTGCTCGAGCGCATACGCGCCTATCTTGCCTCCGTTATCTTTCGCTCTGAGCAACGTAGCGAAGCAGCAGTAGCGTCTTAATGATCTTTAATCACGATGATTCGTATGTAAATGAGCAGAGACGAGAAAAATGTGTACCGAATTTATCACGTTACGCGGCCGAACGCACGCCAGTGCCCACGGTCCCATTTTCTTTATCCCGATTCTCTCGCTATTAATGGCCGCGAATGGAGCAAAGATGTATCGGGACTCTTTGTCATTAATTTTTTGCCAAAATAATCGCCCTTTACGAGGTCGTTCGTACGATCTTCCTCCGTTTTGCCGTAATTGCAACGTGTTCGGAGAGGTGAAATTTCAATCTGTAGTAAATTATTTTTATATTCAATTTCAGGGTTAGGTCAGGCGTCTAGGTGTGTCCGAAATTGATGTTGATAAAATTTTTTTACGGAAATAATCGGCGCGATCGGCTCGTTCATCTTGCGTCTTTTATACCCTGTTATTAGCGATCGTAGTTTACCGAAGTTTCCATCTTTAATACGTTCTTTTTTTGCCACTCGGCTTTTTGCTCAGTCGTCCGCACATTACCAAACTTGACTTTGTAAAAATAAAATTAACGTTATATTGACATTATGGAAATAAAATTAACTCGAAAATGTCGAGAAAATAGCGGCGCGAAGAATTCTTTCTCGTAAGATCGAAGAGTATGTTGCACTTTGATATATTCTAAATTAACTATGAATATATCGGTAATATAATTCCATCAATGATTTAAATGTATAAATAAATCTTTCTTAACTCCATTTCCTTAAATAAATAATCAAAAATTCACGATCTGAAAATTAAATTTTTCTTAATCTACATGGTTAAATAAAAATCTCTATGCTTCTACGTCGCGTTACTTGCTCTGAATCATAGAAAATTACACAATTCCTCAAAAATAGATTTTCTCAAATAAATAATTCTTTTTTCAAATCGTGCGAAATTTCACAATCTCTCTAAACCGCACTTTCTCAAATAAATTAAATAATCAAAAACACGCGAGTCTGAAAATTAAATTTCTATTAATTCCTTCCATGTCACATTATTCTAAATATACACTGTGAATTTTACAAAAAATTCTCAAATAAATTAAATAATCAAAAATACGCGTGAATCTGAAAATTAAATTTCTGTCCTTCCATGTCACATTATTCCAAATGTCATTATTCTGGATTTTACAAAATTTTGAAACTGAATTGATTAATCAAAAACTCACTGATCCGAGGATTGTATATTTTCACTAGTCGAAACGATCAAACAAAAACCTCCGTGCTTTCGAAGTCGACGCTTCTTCACCCGTTCGAAAAATATGTCGTGCCGTTGTTCTGTTTGGAACAGTTCGTTTGGAACAGAAACCGGTGGAACCAATGAAAATCGAGCGACGCGCCGATAATAAAGGGACTGCTATCGTAGGTACCAATGTTTTATTAACCGGGACAGCCTTAGGAGGTCTGTGTGTAACCAGAAACCGAGCGTTGGTCGCCCCAGGACATCTAATTCGTTCCCCCCCTCCCCCACGTCCAGGTAAAATAATATTCGGCTGCACGTGTTGTGTGAACACGACTCCTTCGTGTCCTCGTGAAAATCTAGGAGCCGGCTGGTGTTAGATTCCTTCGTGACTAGGTGCTGATGAAATTTCAAAAAAGTTATAACGAAGAGAAACGGGGCGCGGAGAGGAAAGGAAAAAAGAGAGAAAGGGAAATAACTATTTAGCGAAGAAAGGGGGAAAAAGTACGAAAGGACGAAGCGTGGAACGAGGTGCTGTTGGTCGTCTTGCAAAGGACCAACGTAGATCCTGTTACTAGGTCGTTCTTTAACGATCCTGTTACTAGTTCGAGTATCTCACAGGCACGTCGTGTTGCGCCTTGTCGTTGTTGCAGCAATTTGCTTAACCTATTAAGGGCCAAGCGATAATTTATCGCAATTAGACTGTGGATTTTTACGAACATTGTAGCAAGCAACGTAAAAAGATACGCGAAATAAAATATCCAAAGTACGATGATTTTTGCCATGTTTGGTGCCTAAAATAATTTTCTGTGAAGATTAATAACTTTAGAACCAAAGTAGTTAAATGATAATTTTATAATTATATTAATATAATATTAATATATAAATATAAATTATTATATATATCAATTTTATATATTATATATTATATACATTAATTATAATTTATGTTATGTATAAAAATTAAGAATTATATTAATAATTATAAAATAATTTATAATGTTTGTTTGATACTTCATTGACGTAGAAAACAACGTATTTTTAAAGATTTTTCTTAAAATTTATGAATGAAAGTTTGTGCACTCTATTGTAATACTATCGTAAGTTTTTCTATCTTTTTCTATCTGAATATCTCTGATGGAAATTCGGCTAATTATATTTTCGAAAACGCATAACAACCCGCAATCTAATTATCATACCTATCGCGTGTAATCACAAAGTAAAATCAGCAGATCCAAGTGGAAGACGTAATGATGAAAAAGGACCAAGCGAATTCTGGGAGGCTCTTCTTTTTCGTAGCGTCGGTATTAAAAAAGGGGAGGGAAAACAGGATTATCGGTATTATAAAGTGATTGAAAGGAAGGCTTTAATGGGTTGAGGAATACACGAAAATGAAAAAAATTACAGCAGGGACAGCAGGATCGATTGAACGACGCTCGTTTACAAGACGATTTCCGAGACGCGCGCAACGATGGAATTTTAATTGCCGTCATTTCACGGGACGACGTCGTGTCAGCGTTCTGCGGGAGAGCGCTGATAAAAACACGGATGATGCCCGTTGGAAAGATCATCCCGTGGACGTCGAACTGGACACGCCACGGAATAGGCCGGTACTTTCTTTGCTCGTGAATTCGATCTAAAGGGAGGAGGCGATAAAGAGGGACGATGAAGAGACAGAACGTCGTTTAGGGCAGAAAATACCTGGCGATTCGCGAAATGCTACGACCAGAAACGTGTAATAAAAGCTGTTGACAGTAATCCCTGATTGTGACGCGTTTCATGCTTTCTCTCTTCTGCTTTAATTGGCAACTTTATGGCGGCAGAACGTGAATTTTTCAGTTAAAGAGAAGAAATTTCCTTTCTCTAGAATAACTTTAAACAAGTGTAAAAGAAGCAGAGAATATCAAGAAATGTTAGAAACATTGATATCACGAGAAAGGAACGAGATTGAGTAAATAAAATCAACTACACCTGAAGTATAATTCGATCTAATCTTTTTACAATAATAAAAATTTCTTGGTACAACATCGAGGCTAAAAATCATTAAAAATCATACGTAGTGGATAACCGTATTAAACAACCAAAACTTCGACGACTTCGAAAATACCTATTAATTAAATAAAAAAAAAAAACACTCACAATTATTTCAACACAAAGAGCAGCAGGAATCTTTGAAAAAAATATTGACCAGCAATCAATCCGTCCCCCCGGTTCGCCTCCATTCCCCTTCCCCTCCCACTCTGAAATTTCCACTCTGCCATATCTCATCGAAACACCATACAGCCGGCAAATAATCATTCCCAGGCATCGGTACGTGTCGCGGACAGCAGACAATACCGGTCGATCCCGCGTCGAACAACCCAGGCGATTTTCTAGCCGTTGAATTAAAATTCCAAAATTTCGAACGATTCGCGCTCGAATTTCGGCTGGTATTTCACAATGGCATGACACAGAGCCGACCGCGAGGCTTTCATCCAGCCTCGGTGTGATTGATAGCAGTCCTCCCCCCCTCTCTCCCTGTCTCTTCCAAACTTTCATCCAACACCCTTCAACCTCCCACTCCCCCCGTCCCCCCTTCCCCCCTTCGTCACAACCACCCTCGCCTCTCTCTTTTCACCCTTCGCGCAACCCTCGTCATAGCTTTTCACCCGTAGCGATGCTCCTTGCCAGTAATCAACGACGGTCCGACCGTTCCATTGCGAGTCGCACAAAGACACTGCCGGATCATTGTCCTTTGAAACGGATGCGAACCAGGGATTCCGTAGGCTCCACCGCGAGCCGACGGGACGCTTCTTGTTCCTGATAGCAGACGCTATCTCTCCTCGGGATGTCTCTTATCGGTGAACGATAAACGGGGGAGCGAGAAGAACCGTCGGCGATTGACGATCCTGAGCAGGTGAAATCCCTTCGTCGATGATGATATTCAGATCTCGACGGACGGCGAGATGGGTTTTTGCGAAACTGCGGCACCGCGCAGCGTTTCGCGAAAGGAATTTCACCGATGGGTTCTCGAATCGTAGGAGCGTTCGAGCCTTTCGGCCTCTGATGGATTTTCTCGATTGTTAATTCCGTTAAAGATTTGTTTGTTCTTTTTTTCAACGTTTTCTCAAGTGTTTCACACGAACAGGCTGGATTGTTTGATCTTATTTGTGCACCAAACATCAAACATTTTTTAAAACTGTTTCTTTAAAGAAAAGCCAGTCAGCTTTTGCTCAGTTAGCGTTTGGTGTACTCGAGATAAAAAGATCAACTGAGACAGATGAGCGAAATATCAAAAGTCGCGTCCGTTCTAAAAACAGAAATATTGACCGCAGAACACGAGGAACGATAAAACAAACAAACAAAGAATCCCCTCCCCCCTGCTTCGCTCAGTTCTCCACAAACATCGAGAACGCGAAGAAGACCGTGTCTCTAAAATTATCATCGCACGCGTGCATCCGAGTAATTCCCTCTTCGAGCCCTCAGCCTATTCAGCCAATTAAAACCTCTTCTCCCTAAAATCCCAAAGACCGGAAAGAGCCAAAGAAAACCAAAGGAAAACTCGGTGTTGAAAAAACAGTTCCGCGGGGGCGGGAAAAACAGTCGCTCACCTTGCGCGGTTAGGTCCGCTGAAAGAGCTAGGCGCACGGTGGTGGACGGTGACCCACGGTCGATTCCTCGTTCGAGGACAAACATTATCTTAACCCCCCTTAACCCAGCCTGAACGTGGAGTTGTTAACGCACGTGGGTAAACATTCTGTCTCTCGGAGCGTCGAGGAACACACGGAGGACGCGTCGGTGTCGCGCGTTCCCTTTCACCACCGCGTTTCTCAGGCTCGTGCCACTTCGTTACACGGTACTACTTCGTTCGTTCGTTCGTTCGTAATTTCCCGCGGTCTCAGGCCAGGGGAAAGCGGGTGGTCGTTAAAAATGCCGACGAAACGGAGATTATCTGAACGGAGAGAACGTTTAGGAGCGGTGCAGCGGCTGCGGCGGCATTAGCGCTTAAACTGTTTTATCGGCACGGTCGATCGAGATCCCCGCCCGATAGAGTATGAATATGTAAATGACGGGGTGGCTGGGTGCTCGGAGCCGCGGCTACGTGAACGCTCCTCTCCGAACCGTTTCGTGATTCTCGGCGCGCCGCGGATCCGCTTCGTCTCTCTCTCTCTCTCTCTCCTTTCTCTTTTCGCCGCCGATCGCCCGCGGCTTCACGGCCCCGCGAAATTGCGCGAAGATTATCGGCACCGGGAATATCGCCAAGTGTCCCGACGCTATCGATCTCTCTGTTTCTCGATTCGTGACTCGAAACGGTGCACCGGCCGCGGAGCGCGGGTGGCTTTTAGCGCCGTTTCTCGCAGAATTCTTCCTCTTGGGATAATCTGCCACGGAATCTGTTCCGAATAGACCGAGATTGCGCAGTCTATGGACAAAATTTCGTATTTTTATCTCTGGAAATGGGTAGCCGCTTTTGAAATTTCGTTCGCACGCGATGACTACATTTATTTATAATTATTTGTGTTCTTCTTTGTCTTTGTATATTTGTCAATTCTTCTTTAAGAATCTTTCCGCGAAATGTTACGAAAATGATGGCGAATGTATTGAAACGCTATCTTGATCGTGTCTACTGAATCACGAGTTGTATATTCTCTAGGAGTTATATATTCTCACGCGAAATTCTACTTGGAAATTCTTTTATAAGGAATATTACGACGTTGATAGAATATCGAACGATTGCGTATCCAAGTAAAAATAAATTCTTACAGTCTTCGATGAATAATTGCAATCTGACTTAACAAAGTAAAAGAAAGGTTTAAGCGCACGATGAAACCCAAATAATTGGAGACATCGGTTCTGTAAAGATCTGTCCTGTACGTGGGTCTTCCACTCTCGTACGCTCTCGAAGCTTCCCATCGTCATGCAATTGGCAACCAAATTCCCAGGAAGAAGACTATCGAATCTCGATTGCACGTTTCAAGGAACCACTGCCCGTAGGCCCGGGGTAATCCAACACCCCGTACGACCCCCTTCTCTTTATTTCGTCGCCCGTTCTGTTCTTTTTTCTTATTCATCTTCTTGATCTTCTTTTACCCATCGTCCTGTTCGTCCACGAGGACCTCCCCTAGACGAGGCATCTAGTATCACCGACCAAAAAGAAACCAGCCCCACAAACCAGCTGAGCAGTTCCATCCTACGGGCTCTCTCCAGTACAAACACACTAGTTCCTTACCTTAGTGTATATATATTTTTTTTTTTTCACTTTAATACGCACGACGCTTTTTCATTTCTAATAAGGAATACGTTAACAGTGTGACAACGAGGGGAAGACAAACATTTAGTTCAAAATTTAAATGAAAAAAGAAACAATAGGTTAGATTCCAAGCAAAACACAAGTTTCTTTGTCGTCCAAGTGTTTATTTCGTCTGGTACTTTTGTTGGAAAATTGGCGACTGAATTATTTGTTTCTTCACTTTTCTCTTTCAAAGTATTTGTACTTTGTGAAAACAAAGGGTGAAAGATATAAGTGAATCTTATAATGGATTTTGTACCCTAATTTTGTAAAGCCAATTTAGCGTTTGTCAGGGCTCTGTGGCAGGTAGCCATCCGACACAATTTTCACAGTGTACTGAATATTATGCTCTTTCCGACTGTTTGTGAATTTTCAGACGTAAAAAGAAGAAGTAGTATGATATAAATAAAAATTTATACATACGTTAAAAAATATAAAACAGAAAAAAGTGTGTTGAATCAACCAACTAGAGTTAGATAACTGCTGTTTATGGTGCATTGACACCTATTTCCCCATACTCTACTTTTTGCATTTGCAAATGCATCAAAATTTGCAGTCTATTTGTTATGTTTTTCTCCTCTAATCTCCAGACAATTTCCAGACACGTTGGTTCCATCCGCATTTTTTTTCTCCTTTCCTAGTACTCATCAGACGTTCATCTGATCTCCAACAGCCCAGTCTACACAGTAGGTCTACAGAGTCCCCGTTGATCCTTGCAGTGCAAGATCGTAAAGCCAGAAAGATATTGGACATGCTGGCTACCATGCGACGACTCCCTTGCTTAACGGCCAGTTTAATTAATTGAACATCCCCAAGCGAGTTCGCCGTCGTTGCCGCCGCTGTTCCGTTTCTTCCGCGGCACTAATAATTGGCCGGGCCTATGTCGCTGCATTCGATCCGATCGTTAAGCTCTTTGATCTCGAACCGACAACATTTCGCCCCGCTGCTTTTGATTTATCGCGGTCCTCGTTACGCCGACGCTGACGTTTCTTCATATTTCCACGTTCATTATTCGATTATTGAATCGGTAGCCACGGTTTATTTTTGACTGTTATGCTATTTGTGTCCATGTGCGTATATATGTAGTTTAGATTTATCTTATGGAGATTGGAATTCCTCGCGACGAAGATCCAGCGTGAGATTAAATGTTTGTCAGTTGGGACGCAGGCGAGATGATTTCGTATATTTTGCAGCATTTTATGTCTTTTTTATTATTTCTTGGAGTATTTCGTGTTCTTCCGACTAATTTTCTTGATTCAACGGAGAAATTGTATCGAAGTTTCTAATGGAACTGATCAGAAATTGTTTGTATATTACGATAACAATCTCTACACTTAGAACTCGTTACAAATAAAAACTGCACGACTTGTAACCCGGTACGATTCGTCTCACTGAAAGGCCCAGAAGCAACTGTTCCGACTATTTTGCCATAAAATTTTATCGATATGCAAACATTTGAATCGATACGAAACAAATTACAGGCGCGATCGCTCAGTACCAGACAACGCCACTCCTACTCGAGGTTTACCCCACGCCCCCTCGCGAATCACGTGACTCAAATCAACCAATCGCTAATTTTCGTTGCATCAGCGTTGCACCTGAAGAGGCCCAATTTGGGTTACCTCCGCTAAAATCACTTTCAGTCATAAAGCGATAAAAGTTTGGGATAGTTTGGTATATTTGTAGCGTTTTGTGTCTTTTCGTTACTTTCTATTGTGTCTCAACTTATGTTCCTCGATCTAAGTCTTTTCTGATCAAAAATTGTTTGTATTTGACGACGACAATCTTAAATTTTGTTTCCACATTGCAATAATATAGATGTAACTTCAACTTTTTAAATGATTACTTCTTAATTTCCCTGCCATTTCCAAATGGAAGACTACTACAGTTACTGCCAACAAAATTAAGATCATCGTCTGAAAGTTTTACTTTACCGTCTCTCAAAAAGAAAAAAGAATCGACGAAATCAGAGACGAAAAATTCGCACCAAATCCGATCGAGATGGACGAAAAAGTGAGGAAAAAAGAAAAAGAAGGAAAAGGAATCTTTAAACGGGCCGGATCGGGGAGGTCCCGTGAACGAAGCTGGGGCATCGTGTAGTAGCCTCACTAGCTTTCATCGGATCGCGTGGATCCGCCCGATCGGGCTTTGATCCGCGCGAAACAGCTGGTAAAACAGGGGGAGAGAGGAGGCCGTGTAACAAGAGGAAAATAGTATCCGGTATCGATTAGTGGGGCGCGGCAGGATTTTCCGTGGCAGCGGGCGACGCGCGATTTCACGGGCGTTAACTCGAATCGAGGTGAACCGTCGATGGCCGGTCGATCGCGACAAGATAAATGACCGTGCCGTCCGGCCGACCAGCAAACCGGCACTATTCTCCCAATTATGTGGCCTCTCCATCGACCCCGGTGTCCACCTGTCGCCGGGAACACGCCGTGATTGATGGACCACACGCGAGCAGTACGTGCCACGCCACGTATGTATTGCCCTCGCTTCTTTCTTTTCTTGCCTCCACCTCTCCGCTGTCTTTGATCGTTCGCGTCTGCGATCGTGGTTCATTGCTGAAATTTCGCGAACGCCGCGACGTCCTTTAATCGTTCGCCTTAATGTCCCTTGATCGTCGACCGATTACTGCCTCGATCGACGATCTTAGGCGCTCGAACCTTTTAAGCTCGGACTGATTGTGAGAGAATATTCGAAACGTTCTGTACGTGATGACGAATCTCGACGGTTGCTGTGATATTCGCGACGGTCGTGGCTTCTGGGAAGCATAGGATGCGCCGTGGAATCTTTTTAGTTTCTCGGTTCTGGATGACCAGAGTTTGACTCTGTATAGAAATTACTTGAATTCTCAACTTTCGTGATACAATCAGTTTTTTAAAATAAAGAATTGTGAAATTTTGAAGAGTAGCGAGGAACATTTTTCTTTTTTAATCATGAATTCTGTATCACAAAATTATATCATCAGTGTCGTAGATGGTACAACAGATACATTAGCATTTTCTCGTCCCGATGAAGAATATTGTGTCATCGGTGCAGGTTCACGCTTTCTCAACGTGTGTTTTTTAAACATTGTCATTTTCGTAGGAAAAGCATGATGTAACGAAACACACGTATAGATATACGTAACATGTATGTAATTGCATATAGATTGTGTCAAGCACGTTGTAATTATCAGAGACGTTCTTGCGAAAGCGACTTGACAATTTACCATTATTTCTTACTTTTGCTCAACGTAGTACTACAATTTAACAACGTTTAACATGTACTGCAATTTCACGGGGAAACGTTCAACTAAAGAGTTTCGAAATCAAACAAGTAATTACTCCCGTCGTCTCGTATCCTTTCCAAGCATGCTTTCGTCGTTTTCGAAAACGTTCGAGATGTGGTTAGACGTGCATAACGGCGAGTCATTAGCCGAGAAGGCTTGCAGACCCTTTCCGACAAATGCTAAACGTCATATTTATAAATACATAATTACAGTGATTGAAGCGGAAAGCCTCACAGGCGTCGCTGGCACGTTTCAATTAACGATCAGGTGTTAATCATTATTATTCACAGCAGCGAGACGTTCTTGCGCAGTTCGGCCACCTTCGTGAAATTTTCGCGTAAACGATCAACGTGTAATTTGTGTAGATTTAAATTACTCGTGTAACTAGCTAGACATTGGTCGTTCGTGCATTCGTTAAAAATTTAAAAATGTCAATTTCAACGTGCACGAATGTACAAAATATCCAATTAGTGCTTTTTGTTGCAATATTCAACGTGTGAAACCAATTTCCGCTTAATTTTCTTTAATAAAATTCATGAAGTTATAAATTTAGCCGTGCCAGTTTATCCAAACATTCGGGCCGATTTTGCCTGATAACTTCGATCGACGTTTGTTCGAACAAAGATCTGTTTAAATTACATTTTTATCTAAGAGATACACAAGCGGCAACAGTTTCAGTCCAATAAAAGGACCGCGAACGGAAAGAGGCCATTGTCTCTTCCGAAACTTGAACGTGTTGCAACCTTCCGTTCAGTGTGTGTGCAACACGCTGTAATAAATACGACACCGGTGTTTCAATACTCTCTGCAGCTTTGTGTCGTATCAACCCATCCCGGGACACGAGTGGCCAAAAGTTGTCCTCGTAAAACCAGCAGTTGGGAGGCCGGCCAAACCTCCTTAAACATCCCGGCGAAATCAACCGATATAAAACGATCCAACCAACAAACGATCGCAATAAACCATCGAAACGGAACCATCATCTTCCCCTGGCCAACCCTCTCCGAACGTTCCACCTTTTTCTCTCCTCCACCTGCTGTTCGCTGCAGGCAGCAGTATCGCCGTCAACTTTTTCCCCACCGGGCGATACGTCAACGTATATTCCTCGACGAGTTGAAAAATCGTCGTCTCGCTTATCTATGCGAGCGAGAGTGGCTCGATACGGCGGAACACGCTTCCCCTTTCAAAAGAACTCGATGCAAAGCCGACTCGATCGACGCGGCAACGATGACATTATTTCACGGCGGTTTCTTCGCGGCCCTGAGAGTTTTATCGTTGCCAGCGATAACGGGCATGGCCACCGAAAAAAAAGGAAAAGAAGAAAAAACAAGATGAAACGCGGGTAAACGACCGAGGCCCCCGATCAAACGAACGCCCTATTTTCTGGATAACGAACCTTCGCATTAACGAACCTTATTCGAACGTGCACGCACCGCTGTTAGCTGTATCAACAGCGCGGTTGGATAAGTAGCTACTTGATGCACTTCGATGCAGAGTTGCATCTGCGACCACCGATCTGTTCCCTGGTTAATTGCACGCGTATAAATACGTCTCTTTATTTACACGGCTCTGCCCACCTCCTCTCTTTCCACTTATCTCCGCGTTACTTTCTGTACTCGTGTGATTTTTCTTTTTCTTTCCTTCTTGCTCTATTGACACGTTGCGCGCCGTTGCTTTCGAGGACGAGGAGGTGGCGGATGATTAAAGGCAGTTGCATTAATTGCGTCGATCCGATAGCGTCGCGTCGGTTCGACGATGCTAAGAAGGGTTGCTTTGATGGCGGTGACTCGTGTAAATAGCCGTGCTTCACGAGCGAACGCGTATACTTCGATTCTCGAGAGGCGAATGTGGAGGAATTGACGACGAATCTCGCCTGGTAAATTCTTGATATTAAGATGGGTGGGTAGCGAACTAAATCGTTGACAGCGGCGTCAATTTAAGATGCAAAAATTAACATGCAAAAATGAAACATTCATAGTATAATAGGTATTATAATGTAAATACAATAATAATTAAGTAATTAAACAATTTCTATAATAATTTAAATAAATACACGTAGTCAAAAACTGCACGACTTGTACCCCAGTACGATTCGTCTCACTGAAAGGCCCAGAAGCAACTGTTCTGACTAGAAAATGAAGACGATATCTAAACATTTGAATCGATAGAAAACAAATTACAGACGCGATCGCTCAGTACCAGGCAACGCCACTCCTACTCGAGACCTACGCCACGCCCCCTCGCGAATCACGTGACCCAAATCAACCAATCGCTAATTTTCGTTGCATTAGCGTTGCATGATTTTTTGAGTTACCTCCGCTAAAATCACTTTCAATGATAACTACGATTAACGACGTTTCATTTACAAGAGGGAGAATTACGAGTGTCAATCGCCATTTCAAAATCACGAAAAAACGAATGAAGAAAAATTTTTGTACGAATGTTTCGTTTCAATACGTCGTAAGATGCAAAGTTGGTCGATTTGGTATCAGACACTGCAGGAAAAACAATGTCACTTCCAGCGAATATGCACGAGCAGCTTTCTCAAAGTTTCGTCAGCGAAAAGAAGAGCAAACGTTGGTTGCGCGGTGTATCTAATTACGCGGCGTTCGCGGCAGAAGTGTTCTCCCCGGCCGCGGCCTCTGGAAAATTTAAAAGCGCTGTATAGATTTTTAATCGGCGTTGTCACGTTAATTCGATCACCTTTTAATCGAATTCCCGGAATTCGCTGTCTCGCTGGCCAAGCCGGCGGGGGCTTTGATCGAATATAAAATTTCCTCCGGCAAATACAGAGCTTTTTCAATCAGTGGAACGAGGGAGAGCCGACCGTTCGGTGTGATCTGTCACCGATACGTGGCGCGGCTCGCTTCCGTCGAATTCCCTAACAAACTTTGTCAATTACGCCGGACTGTAAACTGTCAGTCGCGTGTACCCATCTTAATTGAACGGCCACGACCGAACCGGCCCCAGATAAATTTATGCCGTAAATAACAGGCCGAGCTGTAAAAAAAGAAAAAAAAAAGAAAAATAAAAAGTGTATTACCGTGGAGTGTTGCAATAATTTATTTCCCGAAATTTTTAGTTTTTTCCCCTAGCTGGTCGGCCAGGGGTCGAACGTAATTTTAAAAGGCCGGCTCGGTTCGAAACGATCTAACATTGTCTGTACCTACGATGATTAAGTACGTGGGCAAATATAGAATCGGAGGGAGGCAGGCACGGTGTCATTCACCTTTATAATTAAAACCGTCGGCTGTCGTAATATTTCAGAATAAATCTGGATCGGGATTGTTTGATTTTTAATTCGCGTTGCTGAATTCCAGTTTTTCGTGCAGTTTGGCTCTCTTCCTTTTCCCAGGTTTTCGTTTATTCGCGCGAGCGGAGAGATACGTCAGTCTCTCGTTAGAATTTTCAACAATTTTCGCAGAATATTCACAGTGAGAATTACTAGACAAAATTGTATCTTACAGCGAATGGAAATTATTTGTAAACGGTCGGGGTTAATTAAACTGCGAACGAACGCACGTGGCCTCGGTGTAAATTAGTTCGATACGTTCGACGAGAGAGATCTGCCGGCGAATCAGTTGACAAAAATCCTGCGAATGTTCCCAGGAGTGAAATAAAATTATCGACGAAAACGGCAAAAATTGAAACATGGTTCCAATTTGCTCGCATGGCGCCGACGAACGGTCGAAATTCACATCGGGTCCAATCAACATGTTGCAATCCACTGGAGTTCGCGACGGTATTAAAAGTCCACCGTTTGAATTTTACAGCCGACGTTTGCCAAACGACTGTCTTCGTTAAAACAGTCTCCTCTTTATTTTTGAGCTGAGTGTAATACAAAAAGAATGACTGTCACACTTGGGTATTTATTCTTTTTATTTTATCAGGCGTGAATATTCCGACCTTCCTCTGGAGTAAAAGAAACATACAGAAGCATTAAAAATTAGTATCACTAATTTCTTTGTAACTTCTCAATCATCTCAACTTCATTTTCACGTCGAACAAATAATTAAACGTTTAAATAAAATTATTGCCATTTCAATAACACTTCGATGCTCGCGTCGCACGAAACAGATAAGCGCCAAAAATACATCCAACCACTCGACCATCCAACCACCCAGCGAATCTTTTTCCTGCGTTTTCCCCCGTTCTTGCCATTATCATTTTGCCACGCTATTGTGCCCGCTCGTTTACGAAGGGAACCGGGCGTTTTCAGCGGGCTGGCCGAGCTCTCGAGAGACACGCGTAAGTCTCGGATCGACGAAACGCAACAATGGCGCCGCGAGATATTTCGCTTGGAATCGTATCAATCGATGTCGGAGGCACAATCGTTCTTCGATGTGTTACCTGCTCTGCGCGAGCCCGTTCTCCTCATTGTCGTCGAGGGGGAGAGGCAAAGGAGCGCACAATGGGGTCCCCATTGATACGCCATCGATACCTGTGGAGCACGTTCGATTCACGTTCCCGTGCTCGTGCGTCGTTTACGTGCCTCTACAGTCCGCATCTCAAAGGACCACTGCGGAGAAAATAGAATTGGGATGACATTGATGCCTGTTAACCACTTATTCATGTTGCCCATTGTCAAGCGGTGCTTCTCGTAATAGGTTTTTAGGGGTAGCGGTGCAGGGTCTAAATAGTGATTTTTCACGATTAATGCGTTTGCTCGCGATACCTGTGGTAGAACGTAAGGCATGATGTGTATATTGCGCACTGATCAATATTTGTAGAGATGTTGCATTGAAAATCACGGTATTATATTGATATGTGAATTTTATATTTAAATTGAAACGTAATTATACTTTACATTTAGACATAAAATTTTTGTATTTAATTTTGTAACGGATCGTTGAAGTTATCGTTCCTTTGTATTTTCTAATCGAGACATCGTTTCTTTAAATTAATTATGGACCGAAAATAGAGCTTCGTATTTCAGACAGTTTCGACTAGTCAGCTTTAAATTCTGGCCAATGAATTTGCATTGTTCCGCGGATCAATCTCAATTAGGACAGTGGCTTAATTTCGTTTGCGGTAAATATTCGTTTATTACAAATCAAAAAACAAGGAAAAAGAAAAAAAAAAAAGAAAAGGAAAGAATAATTAATCGAACACGCCGAAAGTAAATTTCCATTATGCACCGCTTCCAATTCATTGTCGGACAGACAGAGAGACATTCGCAAGAATATTCAATCACGGTCGACGAATAATTCCCGCCGTCACTCCCGAATTACTTTAATTTATAAAAACGATTCGATCGGTTGCGCGCCGCCGGGATCGATCACCCCTTTTTCCCTGTTGGCGAATCGCGCGAATGAATATTTCATCCCCCCTCCCCTCCCCCTCCCCCTCTCCACCCCTCCCGCGCGCGATTACATTTCAAACGCGGGCTCGGCCGCTTGTACAAGTGTCTCGGCGCGTTGGTCACATTAAAAAATACGTTTCCCTGCCCCTCCACCCTCTCCACCACCCCTACGCCCCTCGGTGCGATTTCCTATTGCGAGAAACATCCATTAAAGCCGGCCTATTGTATCAAACAATGCTTGTCCCCGTTTATACCATCGTCGAACACGCGCAAACAACTACGAGTGCCCGCAAACATCCCCCTGCGCTACCAGCAGGTAGCATCTCGGTCGAGGAGAGAGAGAGAGGTCACATCGATACGTGGGACCCTTTCTAATCGATTAATATCAATGCAATAAATGTCAGTGAACGTTGAAGGGGTAGATTGGCTCTGTGATCGCGCGCAGAAAAATATCCATCGCTTTATACTCTGTGAAAACACGCGACACTCTGTAGGTATTTTTCTTGTTTAACGGGCTGTAATGAGTGCGAGTATCTTGCTATCTGGCGAAGAATTTCGTGGCTGTTGACGGAGGTTGTGTCTTTTCTGTCTTTGGACTTTGGAGGGTGAGTCTTTGAACTGAAGGGAAGGAAGATGGTGTTTTGTTGGACTAATAAGATGATAGCAGTGTTTGCGCTGAATTATCTTGTGATCGAATTTAATTTCTAAAAAATAGATATTTATTGACTTGTGTTGAAAGACTCAGACATTTATGTGCAATTTGATATGTTCAAACCCTAAGAACATAATTAGAATTTCCGCGTTGTTAAGAATATTAAGAATAGTAAATTTGTTAAGGATAGTAATTAATTTCTCAATTAATCGCTCCTTACTATTTTTTTTTTCTATTATATTACCTTTTTTATATTATACTTTTTTACATTACCTAATTTTTCATGCTCGCTCGTTGCAATTTACAATCTGTAATTCCACGAATTAATAAACGTGTACTTGAACTTAACGTCTAAGTGAATTATTTCGCGTCGATAACGTGGGAGATTCACGTACTATATTCGTCATAACGATAGGAACGATCGAAACGTTTTGAAAACGAAGAGGGGGGGGGGCGCTTTTTATCGTGAATTAATACCGTGAAGCAATCCGTCCGTTTGAAACGTAAGGGTTCAATATCTTTATTGTCAGCTCGAAAGCTTCTCGAGCGGACGTATTAAGCGAGACTCTACGGAACGAAGTACGATAAAAGAAGCGTAAAAAGCTGAAGGACGTGGAAGCCTGATACATTTCCGAGGCATTAAAACGTTCGACGCCACTCTTCGGCGTAATGTATTCTTAAATGCGCCCGGATAAAATAGATTTCCACTACGTGCATATTAAATTCCCACGTACCGCGAATGATTAATACCCGATAATAATGCGTAAGTAACTTCGTGGAAATAGATAAATCCGAGTACCTTGGTTCGTATTTTTCATGGAATACGCGAACAAGGCAGCACCTTCTTTTACGTCTTTTTTCAAATTTAAAGTGGAAATTTAATACGAAAAATTGCTACTCTAGTCTCGAACGTGTCACTCGATGCAAAACTTACGAAATTTCTGAATTCCATCTCGAACCGAACTTTGCAACCACTGATCTTTGAATTAAATTTACGAAATCGTTAGAGAAACTTGACTAAAATTCAAAAATGAATATTTTGTGATTGAGAATTACTTGATTTGACATTGTCATTTCAATCTCGAACGTGTCGTTCAATGTAAAAGTTGCGAAATTTCTGAATTTTGTGTTGAGCCGAACCCAGTTTCGCAGCTTCGCCGATCTTTGAATGAAATTCACGAGATCGTCGAGCAGCTTCACCTTGACAAGAAACTTAAAATACCGTCTACCTTTGCTTCTCGATCAACACGCACGGTGCTTGTACTCCTCGTGGCAAAAAAGAACGCCGAACGTATAGAATCTTCCATCACACCTTGGCTAATCGAATCGCAATTCATCTGAAATTACGAAAAGTAGAGATAACGAGTGACCGCGACTCGTAGGCATACAGGCCAGTTTCCAGCTGACTTATCGGCGTGAAAGAAAATTGCTTGGCTACCTTCTGCCACGAGCATCTGCGCGCAAACTATGTTTAATCTGTAATTACCGTGGCATCCGCGGCGAGCTCGCCGGCGATAAGAAGATGGACTCTCCGCGAGCCGATCCGGCGAAAACAAATTTTAAAACCAGCTTCCTCTACCCCCTTTCTCTCCGCTGCGCCTCGTTTTCGCCGCTCTTTATCATTAGCACGCGTTCTTCCGTTTGCCTTAAGGTTGTCTTAATGAGAGGTTTCTGGTGCTTTCTATCAAGCTGTGTATTACGTCGCTTGATAAAACGGCATTCTGATGTTACGCGGTAGCAAATATATGTGTGTATATATACATATATATATAAAGAGAGAAAGAAAGAAGAGAGAAACAAGTTTGCAACTTTGTACAAAGGTTGACGTGCACATCCGCCTTTTACGCGAGCAGAATCACGGTCGTTTTGTCACACCGGCGAAATTATAAACATGAACTTCAGAAAATGACGGTCTTTCCCTTCGCCGAGTTTGCATACGAGCTTGTACCCGCGTCTTGTTCGCCTCTCCAGTTGTTACTCAACTGTGTTACATGTAAGGTTAAACGGTTCCCTTCCGCTCGGTGTTCCGCGACATAATGATTCTTAATTAACATAATATCGCGCTTGATAGTTTGTTGCATAATACGCTTCTTTTTTTTTTCGTTTCTCTTTCGAGAAACCAGCCGTTTGGTATTAGAGATGCACGTACATGACGCGCTGTCCGAATTAATAAGGGAACATCTTGTTTGAGGATTATGCAAAGTAAATTTCACTTAAGCCTCGAGGCTAACCTGTGTGATGTGTGTCCCGTCGAAGATCGATTTTAGCTGCTTGATGGCAAATTATCAAACGCGTCAGAGAAGAAGATGAACACTTGCTACAAATCGCGTTGGAGGATTTGTAACTTGAAATGTTAGAATCTCAGACTATCTTACTCGAGTTTCAATTCGGGAAAAATATCGTGAAATTTGTTGAATAGGTAAATTCAGAATTTAAGGAAGATCAAAGATATCGTGTATGTTTCAAGAAATTTTAAAACTGATACTCCGGCATGTTGAATCTCATTGATCTGTGAAAGAAAAAAGAATATAAATTGAATCGTATGAAAATTACTCGAATTAACTGTATTATCTTTCCAAGAAACTAATCACCCGGTTAATCACTGTGACATACAAAATATAAAAAAACTGCACGACTTGTACCCCAGTATGATTCGTCTCACTGATATGCAAACATTTGAATCGACACAAAACAAATTACAGGCGCGATCGGTCAGTACCAGACAACGCCACTCCTACTCGAGGTCTACGCCACGCCCCCTTGCGAATCACGTGACTCAAATCAACCAATCGCTAATTTTCGTTGCATCAGCGTTGCACCTGAAGAGCCCCGATTTTCTGAGTTACCCCCGCTAAAATCACGTTCAGTGATAACATAAAACTTCTTCTCATAGAAAATTCAGTTTCCTTTCCTTTTCTCCTGCAAGAACACACGCGACTCTTTTTCGTTATTTCTTTATTTACCGTTCCAATGGAAACGTCGAAAACGTTCGACCGTCGGAGATAACGGAAAGTGAAAAGCGAGAAGCTGGACGGTGTCTTTTCTTTCCCGTTCGTTGAAATTGACAGGGAAGAAAGGCACGTCGAGTGTAAGTATTCAAACCGAAGTCAGGTAAGACTTAAAACGGAATCGCGTAAGAATAGTGAAGAACCTTTTTAACTTGAATGGGCTCTATTATACTATTGTGGAGGGGCTGGGAAGTACCGGCGAGGTGGTGCTTCTCAATGGAGTCTCGATCAGACGTCGAGAGTTTCATTTCAACACTCGAACCTCCGGCGGAGGATCGATTCGAAACAATCGTTTCTTCAAACATCTTACAACCGATTTGCGGAATAATACCCACCGGGCTTTGGCTTCTCTGATACTTGTATCCGCTCCATTCTATACTGGGTGTTCAGTGATGAAACTCTTGTCGTTCAATTGTTCGTTTCATCCTCGGCGGATGGAACTATATTTTTACGTGCTGTAACATCTGTTTTCGTTTCTATAACGTTGCGTGCGTGAAAGTTAATTGCCCACGAATGAAACACGCAAGACGAGGTCGAACTCTGTATATTGAAATTTTTTTGTAATTTCTTGATTTATCCAATCAACGAAACTCTCGTCTCGTTTATTCCTTTCAATTGTTCATTCTTTATTAACTTTTTGTTAACTCTGAACAATATCGTTGGTCTGTTACAATTACATTACAGATTCTTGCAATCTTCAAAATATTCAGACTCCAGTCTCAATTAACAAGACAGATGAATTATTCTCACATATTTTTATTTTCTATTCAAACACCAGAAGAAACGAAGAATTAATATTAATTATTCATACACTCTGACATATTCAATTTAAGCTTCGAAACATCACGTTCCTCTTACCTTTCCTTACACTTGAAATAACGAAAGCTTTTCTTTTGGAAAAACAACTTGCTGGAACACCCAGTATATCAACGTAGACACGTCTAGCCACAGGGAAACCGTTCTCGATATCAGTCGCAACGGCATTGTCAGTCGGAATGGACGAAGCTTTCGAGGACCTCTCCATTCTCCACCCCCAAGATCCTTTCTTCAAGTGGAACCGTCTTTTCTTTTCCCTCGTTCCATCCATTTCTCTTTGGCCACCACCAGCTACGTCCTTCGCCCCACATCCTTCGCTCCATTAATCCACCCTATTAGAGGGACGAAATATCGGTCAGTTCCACGGCCGGGGTATCAGTTGCGTGCACAATGCACGCCGTTTATCCGGACGGCCGATTTTTCCCAACCACCTCTTCAAACCACTTCAAACCTTCTTCTCCCGGCTTCGCGGCGCGCGTTTCCATTCATGCGGCAGCGACGCTTTGAGGACTCCAACGGGGTGCACGACTCCTCGTCGTGTGTCTCCCGATGGAAGTCCATGGGATCGGGAGGGGATTAGCTTTTTGGGACGGATCATCCGCTTAGGGGGAATTCTTCGTTTCACGAAGGTTTTTGATGTTTTTCGATGGTTGTTTTCTGGTCAGTGTTGAAAGGGTTTGCGAGGAAGAAACATTTGATGCGATAAAATGTATTAGAGATGAGGGGTTTGTCGTAGCAGTTAGGGGGTGAAATCTCCATTTGTATTTCGCTTATGAAATGTCCATTTTCTTGGATAACTCACTCTGTGGTGTGTTGAGTCAGTGTTGAAACGATTTGCGAGCAGGAAAAAGGAAATTTGATGTAATAAAATGTATATAAAGTGTAAGAGATGAGAGGTTTAGGTTAGGTAGCAGTTAGGGGATGAAATCTCCATTTGTATTTCACTTATAAAATGTCCTTTTGTTTTTCATATACTTGGATAACTCACTCTGTGCTGTGTTGAATCAGTCACCAGACGAAGAAGATTAATTGTATCTGGGTATATATATTGAACAGTATTCTATCGATAAATTATCTTCACCTTGCCAATTGATAATTCAATGCGTGCGTTATACAATTTTCCACTTCAATATCTCAAAATTTCGCGAGAGTAGATAGACCTCGAACGATCTTGATCCAAAGGTACACGACCCTGAGTCACTTTCTAAAATTCACCTGCACTCTCAATTACCTGCGTTATCGCGTAATTGCCTGGAATCTCGCGGAATCATGCCGAAACGAGCAACTCTCTCAATTACGACGAAAAGTCGGAAGAGAGGCGTTAAAGGAATTTTTAATTCGACAGCGATGAGACCTCGCTTTCCAAGAACAACGAGTTCGGGGTTCGCCCGGTTTGGCGCCGGTTCAGTCCGGCCGGTTTTCAACCCGTTTGGCCAGTTTTCATGACATTAGTCTGTTACCGGTTTCGTAATATATGCCGCCCCTTCCCACTGAGTTCCGTATACGATGATAATGTTTAACAGATCACGGGCTAAAAAGAGGAAGAAAAGAAATGAAAAAGAAAGAGAGAGAGAGAGAGAGAGAGGGAGAGAGAGAGAAACGATAACGAACGAAGTAAAAGAGGAAGAATCGTCACAGAGCACTTCAACACGGGAGAAAGTACTATACGATGTCGTTGGACTATCTTGAATCTGCCGACTGATAACTTCGACCAGAGGGATCTCCTCGAGAGTATACGGTACTTTCGATCGTGTGACTATTCTTAGCACGCTGTATTTCATTCTAGATTTCCACCGAGTTCGAAACGCGAAGTTTCCATTTACCAACGAAGGTTCCGTTCTCGTACTGTCGTTCGTTTACAGTTTCATTCGCCGAGAGAGATTCCATTTGAGATTTCTCTGCTCGCTGCATTTGCAATAATTTCGCTTCGCGAGGGCGATGACTGTACGAGCATTCTGGTTTGCTCGCCGTTCGATCGATCAACAGTCGTTTCGTCTGGAAAAATTTCGTCTCATTTGATAATTCGGCGCAAGGTTTCGGGTGACTGTATCTTTTTGTCACAATTGCATTTAGAATTGTTTTAGTTTTCTAACGCAATCACGCTTGTGGTCGTTGGATTAATGATTACAGTGTTTGAAAGAATTCCAATTGTTTCATTGCAATTGTAATCGTCGTGATACAAATGGTAAAACCGATCTTCGATTTCAACCCTTTGCACAATTCTCCCGCCGAGAGAAAGCAAACTCATCGAACGCTGAGACGCGTTGTTAATTCGTCGAGCCGAAGGAAGATTAATCATCGGGGCAGCAAGTCACACGCGTTAATTGTATCAGCCTCGAAAGACACGGCCCGATGGATTCCATTGAAATTCTTTTTACACGGCGAATCGGCCGATCTAATTACTCGGCTCCGATCGGGGATCCGTGCTTAATTGAGAGATACAACCGGAATCGGCCACTGAAACGGAAGGGCCGCTTTAATTTCGTCGCGGTCTTTCGCGTCTTTCGGCTCGTTTATCGCGGCACGATATTGCTCTCGCTATTTCACCGTCATCACGGTTTATCCGGCTCTTATCGCTTCACGCTGTCCCCTGTTTGGGCGCGCCGGTTTGGACCGCTCGCCTAGTAGCCACCTAGTATCTAAACGCGTCGTTGTTTTCTGAACTTTTCCTGTTACCGTTTCATTAAACCAATTAATTCGCTATCGTCTGGCACTGTTGCCGAGAGATTTTTCTTATCCTCGATTACGGGCTGTCGTTTCTCTGAGCGGGTACCGCGTACGCGTTAGGTCGCCGATTCTATTAATTAAATTAGAATTAAATTAGAAAGTAAATTGGAACTAAATTCGAGGCAACGAGTCGTTAATTGATTTAAATATATTCAAGTTTAACATTTGCAAGGAGCTCTTATCAATTAAATACCGACTGGTTGGAAATGTTCCAAGTGTTATAAACTGATTTCGTTTGATTATTTGCATTCGAATACGGGGGGAATTTTTGGAAGATCGGTAAAGTATAATGCATCAGCTACGTACTGTAAAATCCATGACGTTGACTCTCGTCTGACCATGAATGCATATACTACTTAAAACTTCTCTCAGTTGGTACGAATTCAGCGCAGTCACGATTAAACCAAACGCACAGTTTGATTATTGTATTACGCTATTTCATTTATACATTCGTGGAAAATTTGTAGATTCATACGCGAAAATGTACGGAATAACTGGAATGTGACGCTTGTTATAATATTGCGTTTTCGTCGTCGAGATTAATTTTTTCCAGCGTTCGTCAAAATGATTTGGGTCACGGATTCGCGTGATATAACAGTGGAAGCTTTAAAAACATAAAAGGCAACGCCACTCCTACTCGAGGTCTACCCACACTCCCTCGCGAATCACGTGACTCAAATCAACCAATCGCTAATTTTCGTTGCATTAGCGTTGCACTTGAAGAGGCCCAATTTTATCCCCGCCAAAATCACTTTCAGTGATGATATAAATAAATATAAATAATAATGTCTAAACTACATGTATAACAGATACAAATAATAATACATGAAATATAATACGAATGTATAATTTGTATGATAAATATAAAAGACAATAAATAAAATGCAACGTAACGTATCAAGTGAAACGAACCTTCGTTTACATTTGTAAAAATGCACATTTGCATAAACGTGCGGGTTGTCTGTCGTCGAAATTACCGAAACGGAGCTGGAAATGGTCCTGTTCGACTGCTCGCGATCATCCAGCTACCGGAAGTCGATTATCGAATGGTTCACGGCTGCAATCAGCCGAAAGCTATGCATCGGAACTCGGTGATAATTAAATTGATCACGTGACTGCGATTGCAGCTAGACAGCAAGAGAGAAGGGGGATCCTTGATCGTTATAAATCTAGTTTCGACGCGAATGCAACGTGCCCCCGGTTCCCCGTCTCTGTCCTCCCGTCTCTACGCGTCTCCGCTTTAAATAGCCCCGCGCGCAATCGCTCGGATTATCGATGTGCTTTATTTTCGAGGCAATCGCTTAATGGGAGCGGCTTAAGATGCCTTGTAAACAACTCGTACGGCTAATTAAGAAGGAAAGACTTCTTGTAACGTTTTGTTTGCGTGACGGCAATTTCCGTCGAAAGAGGAAACTGCGTCTCGAATCCATTTAACCGTTTTTAACCATCTGGCCGCTCTAATTCCTCCTGCCTGATCCTCATCAACTCGGCGCGTCGCGCGCCGCGTGCTTCGGTTTTTCAACCCGACAAGTTGGAAGTCCAATTTTCCGCGATACCTGCTTCTTCTTTCCTTTAAAATGCGAAGCACCAAAGGCTATATTGATAGACTGTGGTTCGGTGTTCTTCTAGCCAGCGAGAGCTTTTTAGTTGCCGCGCGATCGGTTGATCCCGATTTTTTTGTTCGAGTTTATCGGCAGGAAGGCACGGTGATTTTTACATTTCGTAATTGAAAATTTCTTTCATATTTAGACGCTATTCGTTTGCTGAAGGTATTAAAGCTTCCAATCGTGGATAGAGCGTATGTCCTTTTTACATGTTTTACAATTCTTGGCTGTGATTTTCATACTTTGGTGCAGAGCGCAAGAAAGAAATGGATGCATAGGATGCGAAACACTCGTCGAAATTAATAGACAGAACGTGATTTCTCGAGAAACATTCAGATTGATGCAATCTAAATAAAGACTCTGGATGATAACTTTCCGTGAAGAATCCAAAGCTCATACCTAACAACCTAATGTCTGTCTATGCAACACGTTCACATCTGATCGTCAGAAAAATCACAAGATTCTCACTCGCCGCGCGATTCCAAATTTCCAACAAACTGAATCGAAACGACCAACATAATCGTCGCTCTCGAGGCTGCCCGCTGAAAATCCCCCCGGCCACGAACCAAGAAAATTCGGCGACCTTTTCCCCAGCTCCGTTATCCGGAGAACGTAGCCTGGCAGACGGAACGCAGCGTGTTTCGTATGGGCGTGGGACCTCTTCGTGGTTCGTGACGGGGTCGTTAATTATGGAACGCCATGGGTTACGTTTCAATGGATGATTGATGAACGCCTGGCGATCCTCATCTAACCTCTTCCCAAGAAGAGCAACGGAGCAGGAGAGAGGAAGAGAGAGACGGCCGCGAAGAACGGACGAAACGAAACGAAACGAAAAGAGTGTAGAGAGGAGAGAAAGAGGATCCAGCCGGAGGTACCACTCTGGAAACAGGTTTCTGATTGTTCAGAGAAGCCAGCATCCTCGGTTTCTCCGCTCCCGGAACACGATCGCGAAAGAGCCGGCTACTCTTCGAGCATTACTACTTACCGCTGCTCGTCTCCGCCGTTCGTTCGTTGTTCCTTGTCGATTTGACGAAATGTTACGGTTTAATCGATTTACAGTCCGCATGAAAACGATCGCCGTGGCCTCGCGAGGATGCGACTGCCTTCGTGTTTGAAGTGCTTGTCGATTTTATCGAGCCCCCGCTTTAAGAGATGTCCGTGGCTTCCGTTAGATTATTTAAACCGAGCGGAAGATATTCTCTCCTGCAGTACGTGTTTCCATTCTCGTTTCGCGTTCTTTCTCTTTGTCTTTCTTTTCCTTCCTTTTTTTTTCTAGTATTGGCGTCACTGATTCAGTGACGCATCCTTAGAAAAAGTTTTAATATGGTTAATTTCGATTATGTTCTGTTGGCGAAATATCGACAACTTGCTTCCATTGACTGTTGAAACCCAAGTGGACCAAAAGTGGATTGTTCTACGTGGTGTGTTTTAATTTTGATTTAAAATTCTCTTTCCTTCTCTGCTTATAAGATCATTAATTTTAATAACGCGAGGTAGGAAGGGATTTTGGTCAATTTCGATTTCGTTTCGGAATGGATCCCTTGGCGGCGCTATTGATCGTCTACGAGGTCGTTCAAATGTGAAAGGGAAACTGAAATTCATTTGGATGCTCGGGTTTGTTATTCGTACAAAAGGTGTCAATCATCTTTGGTAGATCAAAGAGATAGCGAAAGCAGATAGACAGGCTAAGACAGGATTACTTTTCTTCGGTTATCTCCTCCAATCGATTTTGCTTCTCGCGTGATTGATTCCTTTATGAATCGCTGAACAGTAGTATATTATCTTGTTCGAGTTTGATTTCATTTCGCGATGAGAAATTAAACAATTAAATGTTTTCTGTCTTTGCAAAACATATATTTTCAACATATTTGTGATATTGCACAGTGTTGCATGATTTAAATAAAAAGAAAAAAGAAATAACAACAAAAAAGTATTTAATTAAACCAACGTTCAAAATTCAATAAAACAACGTAAATTACAAGAAATTACAAATGATTTACCCTTAATGGGTAATTAAAATCAATTAACAATCTCTGTTTCACATCGACAAGTGCAATTAAATTTTCATATATTTATGAAATTTCCTCTCTATCGAGTAATCTACTGTACAAGAGAAATATATATATATCGAAAGAAAAAGTTCTTTGATACTAATGTTGATCATATGAACAACGATCGCGATGATGATGATGATGATGATAATGATGATGATGATGATGATGATAATGGTGATTGTAACAATGTCGATGGTATCGGTGATGTGACGATCTCAATGGCAAATAAATGTCGGCTCACTTTACAATTTTATTCCCCGTGAACTTCTTTTGATAATCGGTTATTAAAATCGATTAAAAGTCGGTTAAATTACCGATGGCGAATTGGCTTGGTCGATCTCGGTTAGTCATATTAAAAAAAGAAAAAAGAAAAAGAACAAACGCCGGATACGTGTAACTTTTTGGAAATTGCCCTTTCGTCAAGCGTAATTCACCGATCGAGAATCGATCGTAGGAATATCGAGGCAATTTTCGGTAAAAGATACGCATACGATCGAAGGCTATCCGTTCGAAAATTGTCCTCGCATTATTTCGAGGTAGCCCGTACAAATTTGACGAGATTCGTCTTGATGGTTGTTTCATGACCGATCTCGGCCGATCTCGATCCGAGGGTAATTTCGTCGTGAGAGTTTCAAGGTACTTTCAAGGCTAAATTGCCTCATTTAAAGTCGGTTTCTGTTTTTCGTTTTCGCGAAACGACGGTTTACGATCCATTACGATTTATTTTATAATTTAAAGAACATTTCGGAACGTCTTTCTGCCGATTATGTTGCAAAAGTTGTGGATGTAATAAATGACAAATGTCACGTTACTGATATTCTCTTCCTATCTTCAAACTAACTATAATTACAAGAAGCTACAAGAATACAAATCGCACAAAAAACTGCACGACTTGTACCTCAGTAGGATTCGTCTCACTGAAAGTTGCTCCAGAAGCAACTTTCCGACTAGGAAACGAAGACGACTTTTTTGCCATAAAATTTTATTATTTAACATGCAAACATTTGAATCGATGGAAAACAAATTACAGGCGCGATCGCTCAGTACCAGATAACGCCACTCCCACTCGAGGTCTACGCCACGCCCCCTCGCGAATCACGTGACCTAAATCAACCAATCGCTAATTTTCGTTGCATCAGCGTTGCATCAGTGATAATAAGCTTGTATCTCATTGGAACGATAATAAATCGAAACTCCCGTACGAGTGTTACATTCGTTTCGCAATAAATCTATCAACAAGGAGCAATTGCTCTCGCGCCTGACAATTCGATTACACGCCGCGAAGATTCGCGAGGAGGATCCGGAGCGCGAGCGATCGTCGCGGAGCCGCGCGACCACGAAAAATGTCGTCGCCCGTACGTGTCGGCACGTCCACCTCGATCACCTCGAAGATAACGCTGATGCTTTTCTTGTTCATTCGTGGGATCGCGCAAAACTTGCACGTGTGCCTGTCGGCCGCGTCCTCGCCGCCGACGAACAGCATCGGAACAAGAAAGCGGGGCGCGACGCGAGAAAAGCATCCGAATGAATTACCCGGCGCGGCGAGGACGTGACATCTTGACGAAAGAACGCGCGCGGATCCGCAAAACTGCTGTTCTCATATCTCATGCGTTTCTCTCGGAGAATGGGCTAAAGTGGCGAATTTTCGTCGTGTCATTTCTAACTCGTGCTGTATATTTGACGACAAATTTGAGTCGGTTGGAGCACGAAACTCTTGAAAGTCTTGGCAATTCTTGGACGTTGAAAATCTTGACTGTTTTAGAAAATCTCAAAGTTTTAAAAATGGCGATTGTCTTGAAAGTCTTGAGACGTTGCGATGGAGTTTGAATCGGCGTGACGAGTTGATGTAAAATTATGAAATATTAAAGGAAATCCAGGACGTTCGAAATTTGATCGAAGAATATTAAATTTGAATCATGTTTGAAGTGACTGGAATTTATTCTAGATTCTACTTTATTTCCTTTTCAGCGTTATTTTATATTTGTCCAGTTACGCTTCTTACGGATTTTTTATTACTATTTTATTTCGAAATTATATCAATCCTTGAATATTGTAGATTGTCTCTAAGATCACTCCCGATGAAATTAATATGAAAACTCGTGAAAATTGTAAGAGTAAATTAAATAATTCTTTCGAAGTTATAAATTATGCATAAATTATCGGACGACATTTGCAAGAATAGGAGATACTCCATAAACTTATCGAGCAATGGAGTGGAACGATATTAATTGCTGCGAGGCATTAATTAAACATTCGTTCATCCTGTCCTATATTTAATCGACTGATATAAAGTTCGCTCGTTCCTTGCAACAATGATTAAACTCAATTGAAAGAAGTATATAGAATTTTCGCTTCAATTTCTCATATTTTCACTCACAAGAGCCATTTATATTTAATAATTCACGATTCACATTACAGATAACATATTTTTCACGATTGTTCAATTTTCCAAAATCATAAAACAAACAACATTCAACGAGACCTTCGCGAGAAATCTGCACGACTCGCGAGACACAGGAAGCAAATAACTTAGCAACCAAAACACACTCATCGACGTCAAGAACCAAACACACCTCCAAGAATCAAACGAAATCTCCACCACGTGGCACAGACGTGGCACACCGAAAAGCGTTTCACGTTTGAAAAAACGCAAATTCCTTCCGAGTCGGAGCCGGTGCCCCGTCTATTTCGCGAGGCGCGTCCAGTCGGCGCGTCCTCGACAAAAGCGAATTAATGAAAGCGGCGGGCAAGCCGCGCCGGTCGATTCAACTTACCGACACGATGGACTTAACAATGGGAAGAATCCGGCATTGAACGCGGAAGCCCATTAATTACACGATGAAAACCGCGTAATTATTGTTGCATTAGCGAGAATGCACGAAGGAGGAGCGGCGAGGAGTTCGTCCGCTCCACGGCCCCCGGTCTCGAGGCGAAAATACTCGTGCGAAGTTTCTACGAAGCTCGAAATCCGATCAGAGGGGGCGCAACGGACGAGAAACGAATCGGCGGAGGGGGGCAGGGCCCTGTGGTCGATGATCGGGCCCCCGCTGCATCTCAGCGAGGACCGTCCCCGATGGAATTCGATCTCGCGGTCAGGATCGAAGATTTTCGTGAAGCGAGCAATCCCGTTCGTTCATCGATTGTTCCTCCATCGATCGCCGATTCATCCTGAAGGCGCGTCCATCCTCGCCTTTTTCTCCTCTTCTCCTTTCGACCGTCCGATATCCTCTTTGCTCCTTCTTCCATCCTCGTCTTCCTCCTCCTCTTAACGACACCTCTTCCCTCATCCTCGTCGAGCCTCTTCCTTTGCCCCCTTCTTCCTCCTCCCCCTCTTCACCAGCCCTGCTCGTTTCTTTTCACGAGGCTGAGGCTGAGGCTGAGGCTGAGGCTGAGGCTCGATGTTCGCGCTTCTTCCCCGTGTCTGTCTCTCCTCGATATCCGAACCCGCGCCTCGTCACCTTGTACACCTCCTCCCCCTCCTCCTGCCCCCCTTTTTTTTACCTCCGTGCACCCAGCTCGACCGTTTTCGCTCGTTGTCCCTCTCGATGCGCCGACGTCCTCCGTCGCCGTGATCGTAAATACCGGCGGGAACTCGAGTAAGAAGTTCGAGCCTCGCGGCCCCCTCGAACGCGCCACACCATCGTCATTTTTGCTCCCCCTCGCGACGACCTGTCTTCCTCTCTTTCGTCGATCCTAATAGTCGATGCTGCCAGTCGACGCGATTCTCTCGATTCGAGTCGAGCTCGAGGGGTTTGATGGTATTTTGAGGAGAACCTCGAGAAGAAACCGTGCTTGGATAATGTGGTTGATTGGATGTTTCAGCTGGCCTTTCTTATTTCGGGGGAATTTCGTGGGTCCTGGAAGGTGTATCTTTCTTCTGGGGACGGAGTTTTATGCTCGAGGAGTTTAGAACGCTTGTTTTTATTTGACACTTGGAGAAAACTAGAGAATTTTAGAGAAATTTTTCCTGTAATTGATAATATAGATACGTGTTTCCTTCATAAGTGAGAATCTTTTGACATCTTGGTGATACTGATATCGTGGTTATCATATGTCATGGTTCAAGATGATTTGAAATCTAAATTTAATTTTCTATTTTATTAAATTTCCGTATTTTGCGATTCAACGATACAAACTTGCACGATGATAATAGAAAAACAATATCATAAACAACGATAATAGAAAACTTGCCACGTAAAACATGGAACTCAAATTGAACTTGAACGTTGTCACAATTCTAAATATGATAATTTTATGTTTTACGAATGATGATAGACAACCTTCAACACTACTTGCCACGTGGACCTGAAATCAAACTTACACGTTCAGTAATTAACCTCTCACAAATCTGATGTTAATCAGAAGCAAATAATTTTCACCGTCCGCCAGACACACGTCACATCAAACGTCCATCCAATGTTTGATGTCAGTTACGAAAAGAAACAAGTTGAAACAGCGTTTGGCAATTTCGTTGACAACAGGAGATCTATTCAACGGGAGCAACGGTACCATCGACGATATCCGGTGGCACGTTCACCCTTTCGCTTTCGCGCGGCGATCTCCGATTCTTTTTTCCTCCAAGGTCGTCGTTCTTTTCTTTCTCTCTCTCTCTCTCTTTCTTTTTCTTTTTTTTCTGTTTCGCTGCAACACTTCGTTTCGGAACGCTGAGCCGAACGAGTCGAAGTCAGTGAGTCGGTGCGGCAAATGGCAGAAACGTGGGCCGCTCGCCTCTCCGCGTCCTTTGCTTCACGTGCACTCTATTACTCAACGTCGCCGGCGTAATTAGCATAATAATATCTGTAACTCGCGGTTGCACCGCTAACTAATTACCGGTATATTAATCAAGGTATTCGACGCTGGAGCCAGGCCAATCCCGCCTATCCAAGATGTCAATCCGATTTATCTGCGTTGCATTAGAATGTCAACCGAGAGCGGGACACGTCCGGTGTTATAGATCTCTTCATAGATCCGAGAGTGAATCAACAATTTTCCACTGTCAGCCCGGACAAATGAAACGCCACGAATCGTTGACTTCGTTGTTGTCTCGCGCGCGGAGAAAGAGACGGAGCCGTGTGTTTCCTGGTCTGTCGTATTTTTCAACGAGCACAGTGGAATTCCGTTTGTACGAGAGGAACGAGGCAGTTCGGAGTGTTCGTGTAACAAGAGTCCACCCATCTCTCCCCGTCGCTTGTGATTTTTCGTTCGGTCGATATAATAGGTTTTCACATTCGTGTAAGAGGATTTTAGGAAGTCGAAACGTTCGTTGCATGCAGATGAAAGATCATAAGTGAATCGACGTTCAGTGATAATTTATAGATGTAATTGGTAGCTCTATTTCTTTTACACACTCAAGTTTCGACAGTCGAAAAATAAGTAAATTAATAAAAACATTAATTATTAATGTTGAACGTTAGTTTAATTTTCCGGGAAAATTGAAGCGAGAATAAAATTTAGCACGCAATTTTTAAAAATATTTGTGCTCTTCTTAACGAGCAGCGATTAGGTATGAAAATGTAAGTGAAAAGTGTACAAAATTGTACGAAGCAGATGAAAGATTGACGGATACGCCACATTCTCGCAGTGGAATATCTCTGTTCGCGCTGGATAAATTACGCAGCGTAAATCAATGTAAATCAAAGTGCATAACTCGTCGCGAGTCAATGTGCCGGCGATTAGGCAGCGTGCCAGAGACTTTCGACGTTGTTCGCAACATCTTTGGGAAAAATACCGTGGCACGTCGTGTACGACGCGTTGAAGCGAATAAATATAGCGAATGAAGTGTATCGGTATGCAGATTCAGACATCTCGAGCAAATCAAATAGCTCTGTCGACGCGGAAATATTTTACAACTCTAAAAATACTTAGGACGCTCCTTGTTCATTTTTGCAAAAGTCGACCGTCGTTTGAAAGTACATATTTTTCACCAGGAAATTACCAAGGATCCAACAGACGTTTCGACGACGAATTCAAAGCGGACGATCCTTTGTTTTCCCTCAAACACGATTCTCTTCTTCGTTCGCGAACACTCGAGGCTGGCACACTTGCCGGAACGTCGTTGGCACTCCCGCGAAACGTTTCCACGAACTCCGATCTCTGTCGAGTGATTAGCATCTCAGGGCTTCGCGGACTGATTGGTATGAGGAGAGTGTAATTTGGCTGAGAGAAAGAACAACGCGAATGCCGCGAGGTGAACAACCGCGAGAAATTACTTTCCACTTGTTTTATTTTATTTTAACACAACAACGCCTCTTTCCACAGAGGAAATTCTACCATTTTCTTCGAATTCGAATTCATCTCCTACCGCGGTGATTGTTCTCTTCGGGCCTAATGACAGGCCTTCGCGACACTTGAGGTTCTACTGCAAGCAATTCAGCAACGATTCTTACAGTCTGGATACAAAGTGCGCGTGAAACGGCTCGTCGAACTATGGAATTCCATATCAATCATCCAGGGTAGTGAAATTTGAAACCCAGTGGCCGCAGGGTCGTGAAACTCGACGTCAATGATTTCGTAATAACCGAGCACGGTACATTTGGTGATCTCTGAAACACGAAATTCGATATTGATCAATCGGAAATTCTATTTCGACGATTGTTGACACGTGAGATTTAATATCGACGATCCGAGAATTGTTTAATTTAACGTTCTCTGTCGCAGACCGTCGTAAATTATATTTCTATCTGTTTCTATTTCCGTGAAATTACTCTTTAAATTTATCGCGCATTCTCTCAATGTTTCCCTGTAGTTTCTTGGTTACTTGCTTCTAGTAGTTCCGATGATATCTTGATAGTTTTCTAATGAAATTTCTACATTTTTCTCAGACAATATTTTTATTATTCGGAATTTCCTTTTAAATTTCTTAGCAATTCCTCGGTGATATTCCAATCATTTACAACTAGATTTCTACATTTATATAATGAAATTTTAATGAGATTTTACCAATTAGGTATGCCATTATTCCCTTTCATTATTTTATTGTTTCTTTTTTAATTTCTTAGCAATTCCTCAGTGATATTCTAATCATTTGTAACTAGATTTCTACATTTATATAATGAAATTTCAATGAGATTCTACCAATTAGGACACGAACTGTTGCTAAAATTATAAAATTAAAGAGTGGTTAATAAAAAGGGTCAAACAAACAGAGACAAAGATGCCATATTATTCCCTTTTACTATTTTATTGTTTCCTCTTTAATTTCTTAGCAATTCCTCAGTGATATTCTAATCATTTACAAGTAGATTTCTACATTTATACATAATGAAATTTTAACGAGATTCTACCAATTAGGACACTTAATTTTGCTAAAATTAGGCAATTTAATCTTGCTAAAATTATAAAATAAAAAAGGTCAAACAAATAGAGACAAAAATGCAGTATTATTACTGCAACGATGAGTTGTTACTGCACGTGTAAATTACGTTTGTGAGAGCATCGACGATTAATTGAAAGATATTCTCCGGAAAGTCGTTGGCAATTAATTCAATTACTATCGAATCATCGTTCTCGGCTACCGGTAACCGGGCGCAAGAAAAATGAAGCGAAATGGCGGAAGTCTGGGTGATTAGTCTTCGTTTGCCTGGGCTTCCTGCCGTGTTTACATTCTTGCGTATGATGAAGATCCCCGGTGCCCGTTATACCAAGCAAAACTTCCAGGACGCGAGGTCGTTACGTCGTCTCGCGTTGGAAACGTTTTCGTTATTTCGTTGCTTCGGTTCTTTCCTCTTGTCTTTCTTCGACTTTCGTCGAATCGCCGAGGAAACGAGAACTCGTTCGCAGCGCAAACACATTCAAACACACACACACTCGCGCTCATTTCACTCGGGTTGGAAAATGACGCTGTTCTTGCGTCAGAGCTCGGCCAGGATTCAATCACGAGTCGTTGTCTCGATCGGTCTCTATTTTCTCGGCTCGTTTACATTAATTCCCTTCACTCGTTAAACACGGACGGTGCTTCCTCGTTGCTCCTCGCGATGAAAAATGGCGCGCAACTCGTTGACTCGCGATCGAGTTAAATGCTGGGCACTCGAGCAATTGGCGGGAAGTATAAATGATAATCGACGCTCGGTTTTGTTATCTCGGGGTCTTCTTTTTTTAGAAGAAGTTTTCTTTCACTTGGAACGATTTGTTTTCGTAGGTTCTCAGAGCTTTGGTTGAGAGAAAAGAAATATACATCCTGGAATGCTTTGATATATTTTATAGTATACGTATGATTTTCAATAAAAATACTGTTTATTAAACTAAAATATATAATGTATATGTCCAAGTATAATTTCATCCTCGAATTTCTTTTGATTTCTTTCAATTTCTTTCTATCTGAAAAATTTTGTCCATACGCCAGCAGAGATTTTCTCGTATCTTTAAAAAGTTGGTAATTCAAATAATTGATTATTCATTAATAATGAATTAGAAAAAGAAATTAAACGTGAACATAAAGAAGATACCTACATATCCGTGAATGTTGGATTCCTTTTGGATATAAATAAATGCAATAGCTATCTCTACCTGTCTCAAGAACATTTATTTAGCGAAATAACGTTTCACCGTGCTAAAAGACAGTGATACCCGTCTCCCATGTATTACGCGTCAACGTGTCACCTGGGAGCCGTCTAGAAACGCGACGACGACGACGAGACTGGGATAGCTCTCGCAGTCGGTGAGTTTCTCTAGCTCGGTGAAGCGGAGCACGGTCGCGCGAGGCAATGTACCATGAAGATGTTCGCACCCCGAATTCGTCATTGGCCGTGTAACGAGAGTTCTTTTCCAGCGTCGTCCGAGTCGGTGGCGACCGACTGGCTGAACACGGTCGGCCGTTGGCCAGTTTTGCCACGGTAATATGACGTATTAGTCACAGCTTAATGACGAAAATAAGAGACGATTCAGCAGACGGCGGTGCGATTTCGCCGCGTCGGGGACGGCCAAACGATAATCACTGCCGTGCCATAAAGTATCGGGATTCTTCACGCGCGTATGCACGTATACACACGGCTGCGCCATTAAAGCTATTCCTAGAGACGCATTTGCTGAAACGGGTAATAAGCGCTCCGCCGGCAGGCGTACCAACTAACCGACCCGGTAGCCACCAGCCACATTTCCACCAAGGATCCGTGAAAAACAGCTTTCAGATCGGTGCTTTTCGCCGTAATCGTAAATTTCCAAGGATGCTGTTAACACGTCGCGGGGAAGTTGGGAAATGGAGCGACGTCTCGTTTATCGTTGATTCTTACGGGATGTTTGCGCGAGGCGTCGTGACTCAGATTAGATTGTTATGATCGTTGTGAGAACCTCCTTCGCCAGAAAATAGCTCACTCAAAAAATAATAAAATAATCTGTTTAAACTTGAACCCAGTTCGTTTCGAAATATTATTCGACAGTGACTATTCCGACGTAGGGTTTGATTTTGTTGGAATGTAAAATTGAAGAGGCGCACAAACATAGTGTTGCATACAGAGGATATTTTTCGAAACTCGCGATTATTTTCCTGTGATAAACAAACACTTTTCCACGCAAAAGTCGAATTAATCGCTTTAACTTTCTGATAGAGGTTCAGACATGTCAAACCACGCCTCCTCTCCCTCAAAAAAAAAAAGAAAAAACATTGCATATTTCCGAATCAACCGCGTGGAAAAATTCCTTGCGAAAGTTCATTTGGACGAGCGGTCGTAAAAGAAGAGAAATCGTTCGGCGCTGGACTGAACGGCGAGGCAATCAAAGGAACAAAAGTGCGGCGCGTTCCACGGTGGCGCCCAGGAGGTAGAGCCGGGGCCCGGTCAATTAATTCCGCTCGTGCAAGTAGTTCATCAAGTTCGCCGGTCGAATGTTTATACGAGCCGACAGCAGCGGCTAACGAAGACGCCGTCGTCCTTTCTCTCTTTTTTTTTCTTCTCTCTCTCTCTCTCTCTCTCTCTCTCTCTTCTTTTCTTTCGCCCCTTCTTCCTTTTTTCACGTACGCCGAGGTGTGTCCTCTGACCCGAAGCCAGTGGTACCCTACGAGCCGGAGCGCTGACAGTCTGCCCGGTATAAATAGAGCGGCCGAAAATACCGTGAGCTTCGGCGGCCATTCTCCGAAACGAGTTCGCAGCCCGTGGTAGAATCCGAGGCGAATGCGCGAGACGAGGGAAGAAGGACACCGCTGCGGTGGAACGAGACAATGCGCGCCGCGTACAATTATATGCGACGAATGCATGTCGCTGCATGACATTGCGACAAAAAGGAGGAACGGGGGAGGGGGAGGGGGGCGAAGAGACGGAGAACGGCCCTCGCGACGTCGAAATGGCGAAGATCACGGACCAGCTACGACCGGCTCGAAAAAGAAGAAGAGCGTGCAAAGGGGGATGACTCTTGGCGCCGCGGCCCGGTGTTGTCTTGGCTCCGACGAATTCTGACGGAACTTTGAGACTTTGCTGTCCGACGAGACAGGCTGACGTGTAGACTGCGACGAGAAAGGGAAGTCGCGGTCGATTGTTGCGGATCGAGGGACGAATTGTCACGAATTTTCATGGCAGTTTTGAGCTGCGAAGGTGGAGTTTGAGGAAGTTTGAAAATATGTTTGATGAAGTTATTTTTTGATTCGATCCTTGTTGCGTTATTAATAATCGCTATTAATGTACAGTGTGTGATAATTCTTGTGCTGTACATTACTTTGACTAGAAGCTGATTGTGAAATTGTAAGTAAATTTTGTACCACCGTAGTAATAGTAGTAGTAGTAGTGGTTCGTAAAATAATTTAAAAATAACAGAGAGGAAATACCTCGTAATTACTCACGTTGATTCGTAATTATATTTTAATTACATTAATAATTCACGTAGTAGTCCGCACATTAGTTTACACGATACTCCTCATAAATTTACTTCTAATTAAGCGTCGTTTATTTACTTCTCCATTTATTCACTCGACAACGTGGTAACATTATTCCGCGTGCATCGAGAGTCTGTTCCAAACCTCTTCGCTCCAAAACTTCAGCAACTACCTCTGAATTTACGGATGCGTGTCGCTCAAAGTCAGTCGTCGTACCTGCGAACACAATTTCCCCTAAATTCTGTACACCCATGTTCTACCAATCGAAAATCCATCCACCGATGAGTTTCGACGTTTACAATCACGCGATCATTACCGAGTTTAACGCTCGCGGAATGAGCGAACAACTTTCATTCCGACAGATCATCAGCGATCGCGAGGAGTCAGTCAGGGTGACTCATCGTCCTTTGGATCGCGAAGACTTCCGCGTTGCACTTCCTAGCTCCAAGGTCGCACGAATCGGTCGCTCTGCTGGCTACGGACACGCAGACGAGTCCGTAGATGGTGTGTGCAGAAGGAATATCGCATACGAGCGTGAATCACGCGATGCCACGCTGATATCGAAAATTATCCCGAGCTACCTTGGAGTAACGAATGCGGTATTACAGGTGTTACCGGTATAATCATTAGCAGTTTCGTACTTTTCTATCCGCGCAGCGCTCGCCAACATACCAAGGGGGATTACGTTGCCTCTGTCAGAATGCAGCGGACGCGAGAATAAACGAAAGAGAGGAAATAACGCTGGCAGCCAGTCCGTTTTGCCGGATCGTTTATTGGATTATAAGCCTGAATCTGTGCGTTGCCTGCTCGTTAATGAAGTTTTTCTTGCCGATCGTGTTACGAACCGACGGAGAAGGAAGTCCACGTTGTAAAACGAATGGTTTATGAATGGAACGTAGACTATCATTGATACATTGTAGAATTGCGAGATTATTTATCGACAGTGCGAGTTTTAGTGAAATTTTTTAGGCTGGCGATGAAACGGGAAGATTTTTGCAGAATGATATTTCAGAACCGGTTGATCAACCTACTGAATAATTATGAACCCTACAGTGATCTTCCGACTCGAGCAAACTTATCGTTTGATCTCGTTTGATGCAGTTGCTCGAACTCAAATAATCCAACCCCCATTCGTTACTCGATGTAGAAATATTCTTTCAAGTTTCACGCTTGTTGACTTTCGGACGCAACTGATTCAAAATAAACTATTTTGCTAGATGATCGGGTAAGTTTGAACGTTGAGAATGCCTCAGTAGAGAATCATCCCTGACGTCACACGTTCAATTAACTCAATTTCCCCGAGATCCACTTCTTCCCGCCGTTCTCCAACCAACGCCGAATCCATCTTCGTCTCCCAAATTTCTCCGTTCATCCATCACCTGGCA
This sequence comes from Melipona bicolor, assembly GCA_030673865.1. Lineage (NCBI taxonomy): Eukaryota > Metazoa > Arthropoda > Insecta > Hymenoptera > Apidae > Melipona > Melipona bicolor. The sequence goes on from JAHYIQ010000027.1 coordinate 1,382,910, forward strand.
TCAATCGCAGAGATAAGACACCGGACCGGAACCCGGACGTGCAACAACGATCGAGCAACAATGCCGGCAGCGTTACGACTCGCGGCGAGTTATCACGCGAGGCTGGCTGGAAGTCGCGCTAAAAGTGTCGCGCTTAGCGGCGACCGGCTGCTCGTTACTTCGAAGAGCGAAATTAGCTCGGGTTCAATTAGCTGGTTGCTGCCCTCTCTGCAGGCCTCCCCGTTCAGGCTCGTCTTCTTCGTCCTTCAGCCCCCGCGGCCACTTATTATCTCGACGCCGCGTCGCCGGGTTATTCGGCCCGCGCCGATTAACAAAACTTTCGCGGCTGTCACCGGCGGGTAACACGTGTCCCTTGTTTGCACACACTATCCGTTTACACGTGTTTTCAATTTGTCGCTACCGAAATACGGGATAACCGCCCCCGCTGCTCGCGATCGTTTCGCAATTAAATCGCCACGCTCCGCGTTCCACGTTGAACGACGCGAGTCGTTTGCACGGTCACGGAGAGTTCCTCGCGGTTCGTCGCGCCCGCTGAATTCCAAACCGGTGTCTTCGTGCTGCGTGCTCGCGTTACGTTGCAAATTGCGGCTAATAAGAATTTCGTAAATTAAGAAGAGAAAATTTGTGGAGCAGCCGTTTAGGAATATTTTCGTCAATCATTTGATCGGAGCGAAGAAAAGAGTTTCTTGTAAAATCGAGAAATTCTAAAATTACAAAACGCAATTAAAACTGACGAAGAGGATCGCTTATCACTGTGCAGTAAGTAAGATGACGAAAAGGTCGATTTGCGAAGACAAATAAAAGTCGAGCAGCTCGAGTTGGATGGAAGAAATGAAGGAAACTGTAAACGCTAACGTGAGATTAAAGTAACGCGAGGATATTATTTTTCTGGCGTCTCGGAGATAGATAACGACCACGCAGAGAAATTAAAAAGCTATTTGGCGTTTGATATCTTTGTGCGATTAATTATATACAGAGTTCGAGACTCCTCCCTATATTTAACTTGCGCGTACGAGAGAGTAGAGAAAAAAATTGCAAAGTGTTTAATGAAAATGTAACGTAAAGGGAGGAACGACAGGGATAAATGTACGCGCTTAACTCGACGACTAAAATCCACGAGTTGTCTGTCGTGAATATCTTTTCGTGTTGCCGGCCCGTTTCCCGCATCGCTTATTAATTTCTTAATTAATAGTAATCGTGACGCTTCCACCGTGGCAACGACCATTTGTTTTTCCATTCACACGCGAACCGTGAATTGCCACTCGATCATCGCCGACCGCCATATATTCACAGATTCGTGAAACGTTCGTTCGCAAAGTGGGTAACTATTAATTAATGTTGCGTCTTGCACCGCCCTTTACGTGCCTCCAGGAAATTATACTTTTATTTCGTCTTTCTAGCTTTACGTGCAGAGGATGGAAGACGATGCTCGCGTGAAATGTATGACTTATGCATTTAAACGTACTGATTTTAATAATACTTTGACGTAAAGATACTTAAAATCGATATTAGGTTTTAATCTCTTTGTGTCTTAAATTATATCGATTCAACTTTGGGGGTAATAAAGTTGTCAATATTATTTAAACGCGATGATTTCTGGATCTTCTCTAATTATTACATTGATCTATCACAGTTATTTAACCATGATATTTGTCTTGAGCAAACCAATCTTTAAACATCATTTAATATATAAAATTATGTATACAATATGTATTATATTGTACGATCATTATATATACAATATATATTATATATATCATTATTATAAATCATTATATATACAATATCTATTACATTATACGATTTCATAAATATACAATAGCCACAAATAGTAGTTGCACACCGTCACAAAATTGACACGTATCAATGAATTTCGTATCGTATGAAAATTCGTACAAAAAAGAACAGAGATGTGACTTTTCTCAGCCACTCCCCTCACCCTTCTCACCCAATCCTCTCCCCTCGAGTGGCAAATATGTCCCTTCATTTTATTCGTACGCATCGAATACGTTCTTCGGTCTTCAACCAGTCGTTACCGATTTCCTTCGTAATCCGCAATTTATATCGCGATAAAAATCGACGAGCAGAAAAACGGGATTACGGGGGATCGCATGGGAATTGTAATCTCGACGAAACGAAAGGAGTTCGCGCGGCGGAGCGACGCGGGGCCCCGAAATTTTCGTCTGGACGCAACGCGAGTTCAACCGAACTAGTGGAAGGGGCCGAGAGCGTTCAACCACCGGCGCAGCTCGTTCCATTGTGCGCTAAATTACGGCCAATTTACAGGAATTTTTGTACCTCGTCGTAAATGAGGGCAAATCAGACGGGTCCAGGCGGCGCGGTGGCTGTTGAACCCGTCCCAATAGCGGCTACTTGGCAACCGACCAGCTTGCCGGCCAGGCCAAAACGACCGTTTCAAAAATGCAGATCACGTGGACGATTGGACGTGTACAAATAATCGCGGGACGGGGCGAGCCGCGGGGCCCGCGAGATCGTCTAGAAATTAATGCTCGCGCGATTAATTCGCGCCGGTGAAGTCTCGCGCTGCTCGCTCTATGCAAATGGAGTTCGTGATTTTCTGCCGTTTTCGTCGTTCGTCGTATTTATCGTTGTGTATTATCTCTGCGTTTCATTCTCTTCGCGACGAAGGGAATTTTCGTAGGCGAAAATCTTTGGGCTGTTGTTTTCAATTGGCGTGAACTCGCGATTTGTTTCTTCGGTCATCGGTTGAGCAAAGTAATTGTTGAAGATGATTGCGTAATTGATGTATAATTGCGTTTTTCCAACTCTGATTTACTGCAGCGAAAGGATGAAAATGCACTGTTGTGTAATTATGGTAGAGACATTTTGGAACGATAGGTTTCTCGCAAATGTTTTAAAAGCAGCTGAAAATACAATGACAAATACCGAATAATTTTCTATGAGACTATTCTACTGTTACGATAAAATGAGATGAATAATGGATGGTCGTTTGCCAATTTTGCATTCTCGTAATACAGTAATAACTGAGAATACGTGGTTTGCATTATTATCGTAACTAGAAATTCTAGACTGTGCCAAGTTGAACTTTCGATCCGTGGGTCGTCCAGGATTAGGTTCACCACCCCTGTGGTCGTTCAAATTTAAGTTCTACAATCCTGGAGTAGGTCGTTTGGAACTCTCGCAACATTGGGACCGTCTAGTCTTAGTCTAGTTCCTCACCTCCAACAATAAGTTGTTTTCCACTTGAATCACCCTGTTCAAGTTCCTCGATTCTTTCCTTCTCCTTATTAATTATAGTCAACCTTCAATATTACGTGTATTATCACAAGCCATTTTCTCATTCTTAATCTCTCAGTCGCAGGCAATTTTTATATTTTTCTAAATCAATCAATCAGTGTATTGGTTTATCAAAGACAGACCAACGACAATAAAAAAAAGAGAAAAATTAAAGTAAGTGGAGGAAAAATAAATAGCAGCGTCAAAATTAATAAAATAAGTAGAATACGATTTTGGTATCGAGGGTTAAAGAGCTCAGGAATGCAATGCAGTTCTATTACCATCACAATTACAATAATAATCACTGTAATAAACCAACAGACCCTTAACGATCTCACAAAATTTCACGTGTCACGCGAGAGGCGTGACATTAATAAGAAAGTATTAAATACAGTAAATGAGTACTCGCGTAGATTGGTAACAAGCGGATGGTCAGATATCGTATTGGATCTAGCGGATCAAGGCACGGTTTTCGTTAAAGATAAGGGTCAACAGCCGCGGACGAGATTATCCGCTCATCAAGAAACGGGGCTGGGCATCGGACAATTCGAAGATACCATCAATTCGCCGCCTTGGCTTGGGTCGTCTCTGTATGCCTCACGGCGCACGACACGATAAACACGACGAATATCCTGCGGCCTGAATAATTTTCACCTCTTGACAGAGCGCGCGAAATGGATCGCGTCGAAGCGCGCCGAATAGTTTCTTCATAATAAGCCGGCTCGTGATTTCCCCTCAATTAGCGGTTGGCGACGAGTCACGAAGTGAACGCCGCCTTCCCTCTGCTCTCTTTTCTTCTTCTGCTCGGCTTAATATCCCTGCCATCGCGGAATTAAGCGCAAGTGTCACTAACGAAGCGCAGAGGAAATACGATGTTCGCAATACGCGGAGTATGCTACATCGGTGGATGCTGAGAATACTGCGGATATTTAGGCGTGTGCGTACCTTCGTGGAGCCGAAGTTCCTTGTAGAAAAGGAATTGAAAGTCTGACGAGAATTTCTTAAACTTTTCTTTGATTGTCTGAGACTCGAATAATGTAGATAAAAATTTTATCTACTTGGATTACAAAAAAGAAAAACTGCATGACTTGTACCCCAGTACGATTCGTCTCACTGAAAGGCCCAGAAGCAACTGTCAAAAGAAACTGACGACTTTTTTGCCATAAAATTTTATTGATATGCAAACATTTGAATCGATGCGAAACAAATTACAAGCAACGCCACTCCTACTCGAGATCTATCCCACGTCCCCTCGCGAATCACGTGACCCAAATCAACCAATCGCTAATTTTCGTTGCATCAGCGTTGCACCTGAAGAGGCCCGATTTTCTGGGTTACCCCCGCTAAAATCACTTTTAGTGATTAAAAAAAAAAGAAAAATAAAAAATGGATCAAATCGTAATAAAAAAAAAACTTGAATGTCAATTAAATTTTCATCTATTTAGTTAATAATGAACACTTCATAAATTATGAGTATTTCATATTATTATCTTCCCTTATGCTTATTCATGAAAGATTTAAGTTAACTCGATAATATTATAAGTTTATTGAACAAATAAACGTTTCACTTTTACAAAATTCAATATATTATTATATATTTTTTCGTTCCTTCGCTGTTGTTAAAAATAACGCTGCATATCTATATTCTATTTAAATTAATTACTCGTCACATTTCTACCTCTACCTGTTCCTTTTTTACGGGTGAACGAAGACAGAGTGAAAATCACTTTGAAATTACACGCTTCTCGGGAAATTAAACGAGTTGCCAGCGAGATCGTTGACTTGTTACGCTTTGCTCGAGGAAATCGAATCGGCCGTGACCAAAAAGAATTGATTACAAATTTGCATGTAGGGCAGGTCTCATAAAACTAGTCCATGATAAATAATAATTAACAGTTTGTAGATCACACGGACAATAAAAAAATTATATTTATCCTCGGCGATAAATTACAATTTGCCGTTCTTATAAAATATTCTTTATACCGTTATTACCGACCGACCGTATGTATCTTGATTACTATGACCGACCGCAATTTAAGATGATCGAATTTTTTAATTTTGTCGGGAATTTCATAATACTATCACGCGATAGATGAGAGACATTAAAATCTAGCTTGAATTGAGAATTTTGAAGGATAACTGCATTTCTGTTTATAAAAATCTGAAGATTATAGTCGACACACATTTATTTGACATATTTTATTAATTGATATATAGACATCACTAATTTAGTTTCCAAAAATTTCGAACCTTGAAAATCGTTTAATATTATGCAGACGACTATAAATGGCAATTATAAAGAATAAAGTCAGTAAATTGCTCGATTTATCAAATAAATCTCAGATTCACAGCTTCTCGGGGAAATATATAATTATAACTACAATTAAAATGATCAGAAATTATTTTAAATTGTGCAGGCGCAGTTATCAATTTTTTTTTATTCGAACGAATGCTGCTAAAGCTAATACTAATTACACGATACTCGTGACGAACTGCTCGAACCGGTGAACGCAAATCGTGAATTTTCGCAAATAAATCAGCAGTTCGGTACGATTGGTCGAAGTGATGCAGTATCTCGAACGAAGCGGCTGCTCGTCTCGCTGCTAATGCCCCGTGAAACGCGCGGCGTGCCACCGTGGCCAGTGAATTAAAGAGTGAAATATGTTAATGGAGTTCTCGAACAGGAGAACGCGGCACCGACCGGATGGTATCTTGATTAAGGTGTCTGCTAGACGTTAGTCACTCTGCTAGCCACGCGGATGGCCCGCGAAAATCTAATTTTCGCCAGGACTGCTCTGGCGCGCTGAAAAAGACCAACGTTTCAATCTTTCACGCCTGGCCGGAAATACATCCGTAGATATCCCCGCGATGACCATCCTCCGTTATGTTCCTCGCTGAAATCTGACAGCTAATGATGGAGGTTTCAACGATGGTACTTCTGGAGGAAATTTTCTCTGGAGATGCAATTTTTGGAGATGTTTCTTCGACGATAGAATTTCAGATTTAAACGTAATGTTTCTTAAAGTTGGCCAATTGGTGTATTGATGGAGACAAATTTTTGGAGCTTTTTCTTCGATGATAGAATTTTAATTAAATATAGATAGATAAATTTAAAAGTTGGTCATTCTGCGTTGGTGGAGGTGAAATTATTTAATTTATTTATCATTAGCATCATGAAAATAAAGTGATAATACAAAAATAATAGAAAATGAAAGATTTCTTCGACGGAGAAATAATTTAGTGCAGTCCACTTTGATTGAACTCAATTTACAACCGTGGATTATTTGCAGACAGGAATGATGTACTTGTATTACATACAAGGAATATTTTAATTTCAATTCCTTTAATATAGTTCAACCCTATTGGGCTGATAGCAACTTTCTCTCTCTCTCTCTCTCTCTCTCTCAAAAAAAAAAAAACGTCGAAACGTCAATTTACACGTTCATGAGCCGCGTTCGTTTAATTGTTTCCACGTCGCGGGAACGCGAGACTCTCTCGCTATGTAAAATCACTGCACTCGACATATCGTACGTACAATACGTTCGTATTCTCATATCGGCGAGATACGATTTTTCCACGGCAGACCGTACGATATTTTAATTGAACCGTAAATGGCTGACGTTTCTTCGACCCGTGCCGTTATATGTAGAGAGATGGTACGTATCGCGAGGCATTGAAGGCAATTTGTCCTTCGAGGCAGTACGCGCTCTCTGCCTGCTAATTGGCAGCATATTAGAGATACTCTTCGTTATCGCTCGCTAATTGAAAATACTTCGGCATCGATAGCGTACGTACGAAAGCGCAATAGTTGGAGGAATCCCGTGTTGTTTGCACGGAACACCGTGAACAACGAGGATTCATGAATTCCAACGATCGACGTGAAAACCCTTCCGCCAACGTCCGGGATAAAAATCACGCCGCCAAGAGTCCGTAGTCGATCGATTTCATACGCTGGATCATTCCTTCTGACTGTTGAGCATTTCCCGTCGTGGACGTGCCTGGATCTTACCACGTTAATTGTTTTCTAGCATCGTGGGAATTGCTTTGGAAAATTGGCTACTGAGGTAGGAGACGTTCAACTATCAGGAGCGATAGAAATTTTTCGTGATAGCGGAGTTTTTGTAGATCTACAACGAGAAATTTTTAAAGATTCTGAATGATATAAAAGTTGCTCCTCATCGTGTTATACACTTTTTCTTGTTCCCGAGCTTTACACAAATCTTTACACATCTTTTACTTATTGTTAGTCGTGTTCAAACTGTTCAATTCATTTGAATTCCAAAATTTTTAATTATCTAAATAACCGATGTCACAGGTTTGACGATCAGCGTCAGATAAAAACTTCCGAATGTGAAAAATATTTCACTTGGAAAGGAACGAAGAAGCCCACTTTGTTAAAACTGTAGTGAGTGTAACTGCGTTGGAACAAGTGTAATGCAACCGGCGAGATCAAGGTTTGAAACGTCGGCACGAATTTGCTGGACTATCATTTTCAGTTTTCAATTTACGACAGCAGCGAGTAGGATGTCTGCGATATAGCTGTGACTATCGGGCGAGCTTCGAGTAATTGGGACACAATGTATCGACGATCCTGCTGTTCTGAAATCATGGCAGTACCCGACGATGTTCGTCTAATTGGTGTTCGATAATTGACGACTTTCAAGTGACTAGAAACTCGGTAACAAGCTTCGAGTCATGGAGCTCGATATTGACGACTTGGAGATCACGGGATCCGACGTCGAAGATTCCCATGTAGTTAGGATTTTGCTGCAGCTAACTTTTAAATCAATGCCGGCGATCCTGAAATTGTTGCGTCCCCCCTGAAGATTAATTGCGACTGCAGCTTCGATACCTTCGAGTCGAAAGGAATTTAACAGTGACCTTCCTGGTTCTTTTTTTTTTTTAATTACAAGTTAAAAATTGCTGACTTTTAGTGAAATAGAAACGTGATTTATATACGTCTATTTTATTTTCGTTGCAAGTGCATTTTTATCGAGGGACTATTTTTTAATGAATAAATAATAATCAAGGATGTTCTGTCTCGTCCCCAGATATTAAAAAATGAAACATTTGCGGCAAAAGATTTGGCCCAGTAAACGACACGAGAATACAATACCTCAAACAATCGCAAACTTCAGCAAACTTCAGAAATTTTAGAAGAATGATGTTATTGAGCTTCCTTCCAAAGAATAAATCAGAGTGGATCCTACAATAACATGATGTGAAACATAAAATATTGTGAATTATTACACATTATTCATTGATAAATTTTGGAAAGAAACTTTTGAGACAATCTAACGCAAACGTCCGCTTAGAAAACGTGATGAATCACTATTGTCTGGACGAATTGAGAGAAAGTCACGTAAGAAGCTTCGCAAAGAAATGTTCGGTCCTCCCGTGAGAATTTTATCCCGAACAAATTCAACCTCGTGTGAACAGAAGCGCGTGCTCGTTCACGCTGAGTATCTTACGTTCTCGTTGACCGGTTCCTCGCGCGAACATTCCGAATTCCATCGAGTTCGCAACGATTCGCGGCTCTTCGACCGGACGATTTGTCAATAAAAGACACGGAGGAATTGCTAGTATCGAGCCACTGATAAAGATCCGCGCGTCGAAAACATTCTATTTCCATTCGCGCGCAGGAATGCCTGAGATCCGTCGATCGACGCATGCTCGTAAAATCCGCGCGAATCCCGCGCACTTTCAACCGTCGATGCAATGCTCGTTTGCGACAGATCCTGTTTGCCGTTCGATTCATCGTTCGTGTGTGTATCGAGTAAATTATGGTTATTAGGAAAAGTCGTAACAGTTTTGTTCGACACGTAAGAATTTATGATGTAAGATGAATTGTAATAGCTTTCGTTCGCTTTCGCACGTTTCATGCGTAGTTTGAGTAAATCATGTTTTCATGCTTCGTTTTCGAAAGAATCGAGCATGAAAAAGTTGTTAGGCGTGCGCGTGTAAAAGTTAATTTTTAACAAGTCTATTTTCTCAAATGGAAAATATTATTTCACACTTTCGACTCATTTTTTCACGTACAATAATCCCCTGTTAATTATTCATTTCCATCCAGCCGAGAATCAGTCACGAGAATCATATTTCATTTGGTCCTAATATTCGGCAGCAGTCGCGACACTCATTCTTCAGTCAAAAAATCGGCATCCCCGTCACTCGAAGCTCATTAAATTCACAGTCGCGGAGTGACATTTAAACAAAACGGTTTTCCTTTCACCGGGAAAACACGATTGCCTTCGAAAGGAAAGTTCAATGCGCAAAGGGTTAATTCGCTCGTTAGCATCGCGTGCTTTTTCTCCTATCTCTATTTAATTGCCTTGCGGCCTCTTCGGCTCCTTTTTCAGAAAATTGTGACATTCCCATCGACGATGAGACCCTCGTCGTTTCTCCTCCTCTTATTTTCACTTTGTTTCTTCTTTGCGCCTTTCTCGTGTACTAAATGCACCCTGACTTCTTAATGCAGCTAATTACTCGTCACAATTCACGTGTCTCACTGCCTTTCATCGTTAATTACCTACTTTGGTATTAATTCTGCAGACCGTGGCTGCGAAAAACGTAGTTTTGGTGATAGTTTGTTGCTGTTCTCCTTGGTTTTCAGACATGATATGTTAATTTGATTATTTCGTTTAACCATAGTAGTAGAGAATTTATTGGACAAATTTGGATAGCTTGAGAATGAATGTACATACTATATATAACGCACAAGAAAGATATGCAAAATATTTATTTAATAAATTAAATAACTCACTGTCTAATTAATGAAATCTCACATCTCCGATTACGTTGACACAAAATCACAACAACCACACAAATTTGCATAAAAGTCTCCAATCGAGCTATCACTTAACAACTTGCATATTTATTTTCGTCATACATCATTCGGTGAATACAACTGGCTAACAAGTTTACTTATTTTATCACTGAAAGTGATTTTAGCGTGAGGAACCTAGAAAATCGGGCCTCTTCAGGTGCAACGCTGATGCAACGAAAATTAGCGATTGGTTGATTTGGGTCACGTGATTCGCGAGGGGGCGTGGCGTAGACCTCGAGTAGGAGTGGTACTGAGCGGTCGCGCCTGTAATTTGTTTTCTATTGATTCAAATGTTTGCGTATCGATAAAATTTTATGGCAAAAATGTCGTCTTCATTTCCTAGTCAGAACAATTGTTTCTGGATTTCTGCCTTTCAGTGAGACGAATCGTACTGGGGTACAAGTCGTGCAGTTTTTTACTTACAAAGCATTCTCTCTTCTTAATCGTGCGAATGATTCACGCAGTCAGTTCTGTCGCATCGAAACACATAATCGATGAGTGGATAATAAGCATCATCTGGTCGACTCTGATAAACCGAATTCATAAACTCTGATGTCTGTTTCATAAACTCCGCGTGATCGAGCGTCGTACGGCCATGCGTTCTCCGTGTGCAGGCGATATCGCGACTTTTCGTGTAGGTTGTCGATGATTAAAGACGCGTGTAATCGACGAGCAAATCTCACGGATTATATGTAAATAAGCCTCGAGACATCGCCTTCTGCAGAAGGCAATTCTAATTAACATAGTTGTAACTAGCGCACGTTGGCGGTGAGTTATAGGCGAGACAAGGAGGCATATTAATATTCAAACGATTAAAACACGTCCTCGTTTTTCTCCCGGACTCTCCGCGCATGCGTTTTAAATGGCTTTTAAATCGTTTTATTTCGCGCTCAGTGCCTCTCTTTCTTTTTTTTTTTCTTTTCTACTGCGAACGATCTCGTAATAGATTTTACGAGAGGGATGGTAATTTTAATTTCGCGTGAAATTATGTCGTTGATGACGAGCTATTCTCGGGAGCTGATGACTTTGTACACGATTGGGTCATTTTTAAAAAAAGTCGCCCCGACGTTATTAAGACGAGAATGTTGCTGCAATTATAAAATCAATCGATGATGATTTACGTTTCTTAGAAACATCAGTTTCGTATTGAAGTATTTCACAATTGATATTAATTTTATAATTGTGATGGTCCTAGGTGGGTTTGGATAAGTTTGGATAATTAAAAACGATAATATATATATTTATTTAATATATATATTAAATCTCATTTTAGCTAGTCTATAAATTTAGGTATGAAATTTGTCTAGAAATTGAATTAAAAATTTAGAGCTCTGTTACTTGTAAAAAAGAATTACACGAGATCCAAACATTTTCTTCTTTTTAATCCCCGGAAATATTCATCTCGTTCCAACACTGTCCTCTCAAACACCCTTGCTTTCGAAAAAGCTTACGCAACTTTGGTTGCACAAATCATTTCCACAAAACGCCGTGACGATGTTTACGGTGTCTTCCGCGCGAAGCGAGACATATCTCCGCAGGGCGAGGTAATGTATAGGTCTTTTAATGGGAAGATTCTTCACGCGACAATTAAGAAGAAGATCCACGGACGAGTAGATTCTTTATCGCCAGCGTCGCGGATATGAGGAAAGTTGGCACGGAGTTGCATCTCGGCGAGCACACGGGGAACTTTTATGCTTCCGTCCGAGCATCCGTCGTCCATTTAGGGATGAGATTTCTGGATTATAGCTCTCAGGCCGCGCGGCTGTTAATTCCGCCGCGTAATGAGTATCTGGCCGATAAAACCGAGCGTCGAACCAATCAGCGGACTTCCCGGAGCCAGCCTGTTTTAAGTTTGTCAATAATTATCGACCGGAGTGGAAGTTATTTCGAGAGTACCTGTTTTTCTAGCGCGTATTAGCGTTATCACGTCGCGATATTTAACAGATAATTAGGCTTTTAGATGTAGGCTTTATTTTTTTTTTCTTTTTAACTCTGAAACTTTCAATATTTAACAGGACATGCACATTTACTGTATATTTATAGAACCGTATATTTTACACAGTACCAATTTATCCTCGTTTGCAGGTATTTATGGATCTTTAAACTTATAATTAAGCTAACTCGAATGAACTCGCTCGAATTCAAAACAGAAGAAAATATATCTTGAAACATGTCTGTACCAGGAAACATCTGAATTAATTATATGCACATGTTCATAACTAGTTCATGTGCAAGCTTGCAATCTTGAACCTAAGTCAGAAATTACTTGGAGAACCAATTACACTTTGTCCTTTCTTTCGCGCTCGTCACGATATTTTACTTTACCCCGACGAATGGTCCTGTCGAGGCTTGCAGCGCGAAACGAAGAACGAAGTCGAAGAAATTAACGGTCGAACGCTGTTGATTTACTCGCACGACGGGTAGAGGCCAGGATGCGATCCGAGAAGGTTAGACGCGAGTCCGAGCCGGATTAGATCGTTGAATTGGCAGGTGGAATCGTGGCGGGCTCGTTTGCGGTCGTTAATATTAATTGGTTCGGCGTTCGCGGAGATTTGCATTCCGTCGTGTGGCCAGGAAATCGTTGTCGAAGCCACGCGGAGATAATCGTCACGTAGCACGGCGACGTATTGCTCCTCAGGTATATATGTGCGTATGCTCCGCGAATCCTCGTGGCAACAGGTACACGTGTACGCGAGCCGGAAGTCGAGAAACTCCCGTTTTGAATCCCCGATTATTCCCCCGTCCCCCGTTTTATTTCACCCCCTCCCTCCGTGTGTCGATCGACAGATGGTTGCGGTTTGATTAGCTTTCGATTGGAATTCCGATTGGAACGAGGATACGTTTGTAGGTACGCTCATTTTAATACGCGGATGAATTTTATTGTAATTCGTACGTTTCTTAAAATGGATCGTGATCCTGAATATGTAATTTATAAGGGTCGAATTATATAATTTACCATGTACAAAAATTTATCTCGCGCGAAAGGATCGTGATATAAATTGGAGGAACGTAATCTACAAGGGAAAGTGGTCAAAATGACCAACTTATAATTTCGCAGATTTGCAACGTTGTGTATTTTTAGAAATTCGGAAAACGTTCTATCTACTCTTCTTACATTTTAACTAAACGAGTGAAAAATAGTCCGTACAAAGATAATCAAAAAGGTGTAATTGAATTCTAATTGACAAAAGAAATAAATTTATAACGTACGAGAATATTCAGAAATAAATCAATGGATTAATAAAAAATAACGATGACTTTAAGATCTCGTGAACGAAGAAAAAAAACTGCACGACTTGTACTCCAGTACGATTCGTCTCACTGAAAGGCCCAGAAGACGATCTTTTTGCCATAAAATTTTATTGACATGCAAACATTTGACACAAAAAAAATTACAGGCGCGATCGGTCAGTACCAGACAACGCCACTCCTACTCGAGGTCTAGTCCACGCCCCCTCGCGAATCACGTGACCCAAATCGACCAATCGCTAATTTTCGTTGCATCAGCGTTGCACCTGAAGAGGCCTGATTTTCTGAGTTACCCCCGCTAAAATCACCTTTAGTGATAAAAAATATTTTCATCGTTGCACTTGTCTCTTAAAATAGTTGCAATAGTTTTCTTAAAACAACGAAAAGTAGCAGAGACATTTAACCGCTCCTAAGTTCCTTGCGTGTCATTGCGTTTAAATACACATACCCGGTTAGTTCCAAAGTTAAAAATCAGATCAGCTCACTCTTGGCAAAATACCACGATACAAAATGTACAATACGCACATTCGCGATTGTGCGAATCCGCGGCGTTGGGGCTGCGGATCTAGAGGCGCTCGGACTCGGTTCTAAGGACGAATGTATTATTGCACTACGGATGATGCGGCGCGAGAGCTGCGTTACCTTTAATGATAAAGCCGTTGTTGTACGTGCCGGCTGCTAGCGACTGCATATGTTAAACAACGTTGCATTGCCATATCCGTCGGAGCTCGACGCGGCGTTCTGTTTCGCGGTACGAAGCCGTGGAGCTGGCGCGTCTCGACGGCACACCGACGAGTAATTGAGAATCCGAGCGATTCGAACACGGCACAATTCCGAGTGAACGGTCGTACACTCCAAGCCTAACTTTCGTACCTTTCCCTGTACGTATCGAAATGGGGAAATGAACCGATTGCCAGCGATATTTCGCGAAATCGTGGAATGACGCGGTGATGGAGAACAGGGTGAAAGAGCGTTGCCTGAAGAATGTATCGAAGATTGCAGACGAGTGAAATTTAGATGGAACTCATCAACTCATCAAGGATCGAGACTTGTGATTTGTCGATCAGATTTTTTTAATTTTGTGAAGTCAAACTTGTGGGAATTAACAAATTTTTATTCAGTGAAATTTTCAGCTCACACGAGTGAGGATTTTCACAATAAATGAACACGTAAGTGAAAGTCATTGTACGTTGAAACAGCCGAAGGATCATTTTCCAAATTGCTTTGACTTTTATACCCGCGCCTCGTATTGGCACGTAGATTCAAAGTCACACTCGGTTACAGCGTTTAAATTCGTTACACATACGCATGTACAATTTCCACATAAATACGTTACGGCACGACAAAAGTATAAAGAACGCGATGAATTCATAATTGCAAGTGCTTAATGAAATCAACGAGGAACGAACGTGAATGAAATACTGTTCTAAACCGACCGATTTACGCATCGTTCGACGCGGCTGCAGTGTCGTAAGATTCTGTTGGCGTTTCTGGAACACGAACGTACGAAGGGAAGCGAGGAGGAGCTTGCTCAAAGAGTTCTCACTGGCAACCGCTTCTTGTTTCTATAAATTACACTCCTCCCGTACGATGTATCGCCGTAATAGATATAATACACGCATTAACAAGCAGGCCGGCACATGGGAAAGATTTCCATGCGGTTCTGTGTGTTGCACTGAATAAGCTCGTTTGTTCGATAGACTGCAGACGGGTAGCTCGAAGACGTTCGATCAGCGCCTGGTCTGGACTATTAATTAAAAGCGGTCGACACTCACTTCGTTAAGAGCATCCGCCGCGTCATAAAGGCGCGCGTACGCTCGAGGGAAAAAGAGGAAAATCGCGATCTCCTCAGACACGATCTTGGAGGAGGACGTGCAAATAACTGTGGATCGTCTCGTTAACGCCTTGTTCTATGGCTCCTGTGAATTTTGGCGCCGACGTATTTCGAACTCGGTTCGAAACCTACGATCTAACGCAGTACGATGCTCGAGAAATACAAATTCATTGTAAAATTCACGGTACTTGAGTTTGAACAGAAAAGACTGCAATTGCGACTTAAATCTGTAAATTTAAGGAAATCTATCTATTATTTCAGGAATTTACATCTGAAAGTCTCTGTTTAAGAATTTGTTATTAAACCTTCACACTTGGAACCCCAAATTCACTTGTTTCTTAGTTCGAACTGTGTTAAACTCATATAAACATTCAAATTTGCAAGGAGTTTGAAAAGATTTTAATTTATTGATACAAATCTCTGCACAGATATTTGATGTATTCTTTGAAAATTGAAATAAAGAATCCAAAGAAGGAAGCTTGAAATTGTTAGGTTCGGAATGTCAGTGATAAACCTATTTATGTACACTTACAAATTTTCTTTTCCAATTAAACGAATGAAATTCGAAAATCGATTCTTTGACGCTTTAGGTAGAAATTTAACGATTCAAAGAGTCGATCTTCGAACTTGGCTGCGACGTTTCAACGTCACGAGTCGCGTTTCTCGTGTTCGCCGCTTCCCGGAGCTTGCAAATCGCCTTGGAATCCGACTAAAACGAGATTCAGCCGTGACTCGTCAAATTACGGCCGCGAGAACGCACGCTGTCACGCGCGATCCCCGCGCGTGCGCACTAAACGCGTGATAGACGTCAAGAAGGAAATAACGGCGATTCGCCCGTTTCCGGCCCGTTCGCAAGTTCAAAGCGAAGCTTGGACCCAAGAATCCGCGTAACGATCGTCGTGCCGTCGTTCCTCGCGCCCCGTGATTATGCGCGCGAGTTCGCGGAACGCCAGTGATACAGAGGGAATAGTTTGACTCGGTTTGCTTTTGTTTGCGTTGTCGCAGAACGAGGCTGACGAGTAGTTTGGAAAAAGCAATCGGTGCGTTCGGTCGGAATCAATTTGACCCCGAAGAATTTTTTCTTTGATAATAAAAAGGGGGATGTATCACAGATGATCGATAATTTGAACAGATAAAACTACCAGAGGAAATCGCGACAGAACGTTCTGTTTCTCAACGTTGAAAGACCGCACGTTTCTTACGTTATAGATCGTTTCACTTTCGGAGTAACTGCTCCAAACTTCTTCTATTCTCTCTATTATGTAACAGATATTTATTTATAGCTTCTATATCTAATTCGCTCTAATAAGGAGAGAAATATTTTTTGCCAAACTCTGCCCTCGATCAATTTCTTAGTGCCTTCATCTTTTATCGTGCAATTGTCCGACTATCTATTTAACATTTTATATTCTGAATTGTGTTTATATTCATTTCTGGCCTTTTTTTTTATTGTCTCTACTCCAAATATTTTAAGACTCTTCAGATTAAATATAAATACTTTTTAAAATTATCAAAACAAAGATTCAAAATACGAAATCAGCCTCAAGCTCTAAAACTTAAAATCTGAACATAATATGTGTATAATTAAAAATTAAACAATAAAACGAAAACACCGAAAATAAAAGAAAATTGACATTAAAACTATGAATACCTCCTGTTAAAAATACAAAGTGTTTCTCTTCTTTCACCAACGTGTCAGATTTCTGATTGAACCCGGTGTTTAGATTCAGTCGTAAAAACGACGTGATGTTTATGAAGTTTAATTAACCTAATCCACGAGAAGGTGGGAAAATAAAGTATCCCGTGATCCGTGCCTGGAGACTCGAGACGTTCAGCTTGCTGAACACGAGACATCACGTAAGCCCGCACGTAACGCGTTAAGATGACTGAAGTGTCGGTGGACGTCGAGTGTTTGAAGAAGGTTCTTCTAGAAATAGAGTTCAGCTGTTCAAATTGAGCGAAGAAATGATTATTTCATGGTCCAGATGCTTGGTTAAAGACCAAAACCTCTTCCCCCCCCCTCTCTCTCTCTATCTCTCAGTCGAACAACTTGCACGTTCAGCTGGCCGGTCCTCCAGAAACTTTTCTTCGCGTAATGTCGTTCCTCCTATTCAAAACTTGATTAATGCAGGCTGATATTGACGTATCGTCTCGGATCCCGTGATGAAACCACGCTGCCAGGCAAAACGGTTCGGGATCATTTTTCAGAAGAGCGATTTGCAACTGGCAGCCACAATTTCAGCTTGTCACTCGGCGAGTTCTTAAGCGCGTTTGACGTGTCTCTTGTAACAGGGTTTCTGATTGGAATCACGTCACAAGAGATTTTAAGCGACGTCTCGAATCTCTCAATGCCCCGCGCACGGCAGAACGTTGCACAGCGAGAACGCAATTATCAGACGGTGAAAAAAGAAAAAAAGAAACAACAACAACAACGTGTCTCTTATACATATTCACGAACACATTAGCATTCTGCAGACGCCGTTCCTTTTTTTTCTTTTCCGACTTTTTCCCCTCCTCTTTTTACCAATTTTTTGTTGCGTGAAATCGTTCTGAAGAATCTCCCCGGAGCGGAAGTGATTTGTACGTGAAACGTGTTTTATTTGCTTTTCTGTAGATCTTTTTAATGGAATAACTTCAACCTTGATCCTCAAACTGTTGCGTAGACGTATTGAAAACGCCACACGAAAATGGTTTGAAGTGGCATTAAATTTGAAATTCCAACATTCTGAGAAAGAGAAATAAGAGAAGACTTAGACAGTAAAAAGATTTTTTTTCTTAAACCGCAAATCTGCATGTGTTTATAAAAAAGACACATAAAACGTTCAAAGAGTTAATATTTCTTGTAATACTTAGTAGAAAAAATTTATAAACGTTCCCTTTCTACTCTAACCTTTAACATTTAAAATCAAATGCATCATCAACCAACATATTACCTTCATATGGAATGTCTCGTAGTTGAGAAAAATATTTGAGTCACGTATTATACGTATATTTCATACCTCACGCCTCTCGTATTTCCTTTCCCTTCTACGCAGCAATAAAGAAACAAGACGATTCAAACCCCAATACAATTCGCCTCACTGAAAGGTCCAGAAGCAACTGTTCTGACTAGGAAATGAAGACGACGTTTTTGTCATAAAATTTTATTGATATGCAAACATTTGAATCGATACAAAACAAATTACAGGCGCGGTTGCTCGGTACTAGACAAGACGCCACTCCTACTCGAGGTCTAGCCCACGCCCCCTCGCGAGTCACGTGACCAAATCAACCAATCGCTAATTTTCGTTGCATCAGCGTTGCACTTGAAGAGACCCGATTTTCTGGGTTCCCCACGCTAAAATCACTTTTGGTGATAACACCTACCAAATTCCTTCCCGCAACATCCTCCTTTCCTTCCACCCTAATCAATAAACCACATCCGAATGTTGATGCCAACAATGTTTGTTTACATTTTGATTGTTTGTTTACATTTTGAATGTTTGTTTACATTTTGAATGTTAGTTTACATTGTCGATCGCGAATCGCTGGGCGTAACTTTGGCCAGCTAGTGGAAGATCCGACGAAACGGCTGACTGCTTGTACAGCTTAAAGGGGGAAAAAAGGGGAGGGAAGAGCGAATGGCATCCCCGATGTTCGAGGAAGTAAATGTATCCGCGTGAGTTCGACGAGATTTCGTGATAGAGGAAGGATAGTACCTGTAGATTAGATAGACGAATGTAGATTCGCAGTTAAGTCTGAAACATTGAGAGCAAAAGTAGGCGAGGAGATTATCTTCTGGGTGTACGTTTCATTGAAAGAACTTGGTAGTTCCAACGATCATTTCTTGCGCGAAATAACTTTGATAGTTATATAATCATAATAATTTTCGAATTTTAATCGTTGGCATTTAATATTGAGGATATTTTAATTGAACATATATTTTATTGAATATATTTTATTTCACTTAGAAAATCTGATTGCGCAATGAATTGGGAAACGTTGTTGATTTACATAAAAGTCGAAGAACGTGTATTATAAATATGTCTTATCGTGTACGTTTCACTGGTTGCAATGTGAAAAAAATTCGATATATTTAGAAAGTACACAATCAAAGAGAATTTTATTCGCGATTTTTCATTATGCAATTATTTGCAGCTATCTGTGTTTATGGGCACCTGGACAAAAATTACCGAGAGCCTTACCAATCTCATTATCATTCTATATTCATCTTGCTCGTTTAATGAGCCAAACCGCGTAGGTAGAAATGGCAATAAAATACAAAATATTTCTACGACTGGTTTATAAATAATAAGATATAAAAATATAATCAATTCTGCATATCTATAGAATTCTCACATATTTTTATAGATAGGTACTTTTGAGTAACAGCTTTACTTGAATTAAAATTAAGCACTCAAGTAATCTCAATTAACATTGCATTAACAATTGAATATCGTATCATTTCTTCCATCACGCACAAACCACACTTCCGCTTAAAATTCTTGGGACACTTTTCTTTTTAATATTCAGTATTTATCGTAAATTATCGTACGTGTTATATTTTGTAATAATACAATTACTATGTATAATAATGTAATAACACAGTACTATTAGTACATTAACAGAATCTTTATCAAAATGTGTTTTATATTTACAGTATGTATCGTATCTATTACAAGTACAACAATTTATATTGTACATTGTGTATATAAGTCATATTTATTGTGTTTATGACACAAATATAGTACTTGTCCCAAGATTTCTGAGCAGGGGTGTATACAGTACAAACTCTACACACGTAGTATTCACAGATTCCTTTCACCAAAAAAAAAAAGAAAGAAAAAGAAAAAAAAGGATTAGAAACAAAAAACAAATTTACAGCTGTTGCTCGTGAGATCAGCTGGACAAGACAAACTGATACCACGTAGGGGTAGAGGGTACACAGGAAGAAATCGTAGAAGTTTCCTCCTCCTGCGTCTCCCCGGGGGCCCTAAACCTAAAACGTTTGTACGCGCGCGTGTATCGCAGGACGCGGTCGAGGAAAAATTCCCTGGTTGTTCCTCTCGGCTTCGACCTAGGCCAGAGAGACCGAGGCGCCGTGGCAAAGGATGGACGCGTGTTCAACGGAGATGGGAGGTGAAAAAAAAGTCGTAGGTGTTCCTTCCTCGCAACCACCCTGCTCGAAGCAACGGCCCCGTAGGCCATTGAACAACGACTCCCTTCCTCTCTTTTCAGGGAAAGAGGCGAGAGAAAGAGAGAAGACGAGAAGAGAGAGGGAGCCGTAATCACGAGCAGGTACAAGGTACAAGGCACCACGTAGCGAGGATTAATGATTCGCGTCCGCGACGTCGTTACGAAGCGAGAAAGCATTTTCCATTTTTTTCTTACGCCCCTCGCCTCCTGGCGATTACGCGCTCCTCGGGGAAGATCTGGGATATATAGCCGTTCGACTCGTTCGAGCGGGATGCTGGATACCCGGTGGTGACACGTAACCGACACGCACGTCGAGGTCACGCATTCTCGCGTGCCGCTGGCCGCTTTATCCGTCACACGATCGGCAAATCTCTCGATCCAGCTATTTAATTCGCGGGACGTTGCCAAGGCGGAGAGAGATTTTCAGGAGCGAAGGTATGACTTTTCGACGAGACAAACTCAAATGATACGAATTAGTTACGAATTAGCTCGAGGCACATTAGATATGATCTGAAACATTCTGGCTGGGTTGTTCAAGTTTTTGACTGTACATAGTTTGTTTTATTAAGATGATAATTAGTGCTAATGATATTCCAAGGTCTATTAGGTTGTCCGTAACTTGTTCCAGTTGTCTGAAACAACTTTACACATATGTATCTGTCTGTCTGTTTAATTTTCGTTAATACTCCTTGACCGATACAAACTTCGATATGACCAAAAGATTCATTTTAAAATGAACTTAACGTGTTACCTTAACAAAGATAATTTCTATAGTCTTGCCACATCAAGCGTGAAAAGTATTTCTTTATATCCTCGTATACGTATCAACTTGCAAACGTCTCAGAGGCGTCGTTGCATGTCAAGGGGTTGAAAAGGATGAGAAGTTTAGAAATTTAATTTCTCAGAATGACGACCACAGAATATTTTCGTAGATTTTAACACACACAAACACACGCATACACACGTACACTCGATAATCGTGTCGACGATGTCATAATAACACGACGCGTAGACCAGAAACGCGACGACCGCGTAATTTCGCGGGGATATTTACTCGACCGAAATTGCACGCGGCTCGACCACGTGGCCGGCATATCCAAAACTGTCGACAAACTGCAATATTCTGTATCACGGCTGCAACGTAGTCATGCAATTATGACCGCAGCAAGCTGGTTACGACTGATTGCCTCTGCGCGTACCGCGTTACACCGTGTCGTACAACCACCCCCCTCGATAAAGTGGTTCGAACCGTTC
Organism: Melipona bicolor; assembly: GCA_030673865.1. Classification (NCBI taxonomy): domain Eukaryota; kingdom Metazoa; phylum Arthropoda; class Insecta; order Hymenoptera; family Apidae; genus Melipona; species Melipona bicolor. Next base: position 1,404,506 of record JAHYIQ010000027.1, read on the forward strand.
GAAAATTAGTGGATCTCGCTGGCTATGGCCCCGATTCCATAAATAGTAGCTTTTACACGCGAACGGACGCCACCGAATATTCATTAATATTCGTCATGGCACACCGCGACGAATACACGCCCGCAGGCTTATTCCTGGATCGAGAGTTCCACGATTTCTGCGACTTCGACGACTTTGTCCGTGTACAATCCTCGGCGCTGTCGTTACGATTCGTTTCGCGAGAAAGAAAGGCAGGGAGGATCGGAGATCGATCGTCAATCACCGACTCGACTCGTTCCTCTCTTCTTTCCTCGTCTCGTCTCGTTTTTCTCTTCGTCTTCCTCCTCCTTCCTTCCTTCGGAGGCAACCGACGTTCGATTAGTATTCTAATCTACGGTTCGAATTTAGGCTCGCCACCTGTTCCCAGGCTCGCAGCCGCAACAGGATGTTCTAGCGGGTTTTCAAGCCAGGCCTCCTTCGGCCTCTCCGGTTTTAGCGTAACTCGACACTAGCGTTTGACGAATGTTCTACTTCTCTTCTACTTGCAAACGTTCGACGCGATTTTCGAGCGACCTCCCGTCGATTTTCCATTCGTCCAAAAGCGGAGATTTGTAAATTATAGGGATACGGGAGACAGGATCGGGACGTTTGAGCAGAATCGTTAGAGGACGTTTGAACAAAATCGAGCTGGGAGTTCCTAGATTGAAAACCCCTGAGTCCGGAGCCAGATTTTTCTCCCCTTGACTTTCAACGCGAATCGAATCCCTTTAGGGTCGCCTATATCCTTTCTCTAGGGTCTTCACCCACACCGCAAGCTGCCTTACGAGGAATGTAATTAGCCGTGGCCGGCTTTTATAGAACGCGGATTCACCTAACTGTTTCTCACGGGTCTTCCACCCGTTACGCCTCTTCGAGAGACAACGCGTCCAACGTTCTCCAGAGGAGAGGAGGGGAGGGGGGGGATAAAGAAGGAGAGGGAAACTGGCGCGCAAGATCTTTCGCGATCTTCGCGAAAGAACGACCCATTACAGCCAGGAAATGAAACGTCGGGATATTTATCATCGCGAGCGCGCCACCGAGTTCTCTGCACTTTTCTCTCTTCGTCTTCTTCCCTCTTTATTCCTCTTTCTCGTCCTCGTTTCTTTCTTTTTTTTTTCTTTTTTTTTTTTTTTTGTAAAGTTGAGCGAGCGAGGGAAATAAAGTTCGGATTATCCAGGGAAGGTTCGAATGGAATTTATCGATGACACGCGCGCGGAATTTTACTCGACGATGCGGAAATCGGGATCTTCACGCGGAATGCGAACGACGTTGCTGTCGCTCGAGGTTGGAAAATGGGGCCTGCGCTTGAATAACGACGCCCGAGGATTGTTTTTCGCAAACGATCGGTCTGCCGATGCTGGATCCCGTCGCTGCGAGCTCCGATACGGATAATTATTGTTATTCGAATTTGTGGAAATGAATCGTATCCTGCATTCTCTTCGATTAATTTCTTCCTGTATAATGTCGCCGTTTGCGTTTCTAATAAAATTTTAATTTCGAGGTTGAAATTGTGAAGATATTTGTTTTGAACTTACCTGCAATGTAAACTTATCGTACAAAAATACTAGAAATTTATTCAAATTTAAACCAAATTCGTGACTTGTACCTCAGTACGAGTCGTCTCACTGAAAGGCCTAGAAGCAAGTTCTGACTAGGAAATGAAGACGACCTTTTTGCCATAAAATTTTATTGACACGCAAACATTTGAATCGATAGAAAACAAATTACAGGCGCGATCGCTCAGTACCAAGCAACGCCACTCCTACTCGAAGTCTACGCCACGCCCCCTCGCGAATCACGTGACCCAAATCAACCAATCGCTAATTTTCGTTGCATCAGCGTTGCACCTGAAGAGGCCCGATTTTCTGGGTTACCCCCGCTAAAATCACTTTCATTGATGATACAAAAATGCACGTGTCGTTATTTCCCAACCATTGCGTTTATATTTCCATCAAAATAAAACGCAGCGCCAATTTCCACAACCACAAACGAGAAAGAGAAAGAAACGAAGTAAATTCAAAACCCTCTCGAGTTTCGACGAGTTTCGTAATAATCCGAGTCTTAAAATCAAGGAACATGAAACGGCGGGTATCTGCATTGCTAATACGCCGATCGGCTCGCGTCAGCGTCGGTCGCTGAAACCGGAAGAACCAGCCCGGCTAAGAGCTGACTCCTCTGCCGTTGGACTCTTCACCCATACACGCGAATTGCGAATCGCGTCAACTTCTTCGCAATTATTTCCAACGTAATTGTCGCTCGTGAAAGTGGGATGTCGCAACGTGCAGAGTTATCAGGCTACTTCGGTGGACGTTCAACGTTCAATCGAGGGACAAGGATCAAGAGAATGAGACGGAGAAGAGAGAAGCTTCGTGTAACAGGTGCCAGAACCAGAGAAACAGAAAGAGAAGAGAGACTCTTATTGCCGAGTCGATCGATATTAATCAATGATCCAACGAGATGCAGCTGGCCCGTGACCATAAACGTCAGTCGTTTCAGTTGTAAAATCAGAGATTTATATCTTTTGCCTGTCCTCGGCAAGGACTTCGCGCATTCTCCGTCTCTTTGCTCTCTGCTACCGAATCTCTATTCTCCTCTCTCTCTCTCTCTCTCTTTCTCGCGCAGAGTCACGCTTTCTGCCAGTCTTATTCCGTTTATATTTGTTGCCCGCCTTTTTCCTCGGCCGGAGCCGCGCCGAGCCAAACGATTGACGTCGAATATTTTACGCACGTAACGGGAAGCAGGTATGCGCGGAGAGCCTTCGAGAGAAACTTTCGTAGGCGAGAGGTATAACAATCTTTCTTCTCCCAACTGCCTCCTCGTTTCCACCTATCGGACCTAAAATAGACTCCTGAAATCGCCGGTATTCTAGGAACTTCTACGAACGAGATAGAAATTCCCCGGGGTACGACTCGCGTTTTCTTGTTTCCAATGGACTCGCCCATGCGATTCCACGGAGTATGGAATTCCACCGGTGATAGCCGAGGCTCTATTTTTGGCATCGCTGCTCGCGGACTGCCGATTTAATTAACGCCCCCCTAGTATTTCGGGACGTGTTCGGGATGGATCTTTTCTGTCCGAGGACAAGTTATCTCTGTCGAAGGTAAATTCGCAGGTTTATCATGTTTTAGAAACGTGTAAGTTCGGACAATTACAGTTATATGCTTGTCCTTTGAAATATTCCTTATTTCTTAACTTTATTTTTTCGCTTGAAACAAAACTTTCACGATTTTTTCCTCAATTTTGGTCAACTTGTTTCAGCACGTTACTTCCTTCGACGTTTTACATTAAAAGGGTCAAGTGACGACCAACAGATGAAGAAAACTACTTCTACCGTGGTTTTTGAAGTTTATTCCTTTAGAACAACAATATTCGTATATCTTTATCAGAATTTTATAAAATTGACACGGTATAAAGTTTATATTTTATTGTACAACCGTTCCACAAGTAATACTCATCGTTTGAAACATTCTTTTCTTATTCCGCATTTTACTCACGATCGAAAAGAGCTGTTAGTACAAATCTCCGAGTACAAGCCTGCCCTCTCTGTCTCTGTCAATATTCTTCCAAGTAAAAAAATCGAACGCTCGAGATCTCGCGGTTAAGAGAGAATAATTTTATGTTCTCGTCGTTTAACTAGAGACCAAAAGTTCAATATTAACTCATTAACGCGTCGAAAAAACGTCCCATAAACGCGCAAACATCGTTCGGGAAATATTTTTGGCAAAAGTCAATGGTTCACCTGCGGACGCGGTCTAACAGAGAAATCAAGAAACGAGAGAAAGTGGGAGAAACAAAAGAGAAAGGTCGAATATATGAAGGTCGAACGTAGGAAAAGAAAAAGAAGCAAAAATTTATTAAAATGAAACGATCGCGATTTCACAATCGTCGTGTCGATCGTTCGACGCGCGATCAGCGTTGCTGCCGACTAATTAACATCTGAAACGAAAATCCTGTCTTTGGCGCCAGCCGTGTCACGTGTTTCATTCTGTCACACGGTCCGATGATTTCTTATTGATTCACACTCGGGGAAAACTCGTTTGCCGCGTACGCGATCCGTGGTGTGTGCGGTGAATAATAATATTCGCAGGCAACAATGAGAAATTTCCCGCTCGCGTCGCCCACGAAGAGCACTGTTTATCGCTCTGGAACGCATTCGTGTCAAGGAAGGTAATTGCGACACGTTTGTTCCATCGGTTCGCACCGATAGAAAGGTTGTCCTCTTAGGGTCCGATCCAATCACGAACTGTCTCTTGCTTGAAACCTGTTCTTGCGTTACCGATATTGTTCGTATTGCAATCGAATGGGAAGAGGTTCGATTAATCAAGATTCCAGTGAGGATGATTATCTAAACTTGCGTTATAATGATCTAGTATTTTTTATATATATTTAAAAAACGTATTAAAATACGTTCTGAAGAATATGAGAAATTTTAGCTTTCTGTTCAGCCTGAGGAAATGTTTATTAAACTGTTGTAAGAACACAGTGAAATATATACAATTTCGTCTGTATCCTTTGAAGACATGAATCGTGAATAGGGGGATATGCTTCATTTTAATTCAATTTAACAAGCTGATCGAAACAGAAATTCGCTTTGTCTTACTGTAACTGTACTTCTTTAGAGACAGTTATACAGAGATCTTATTCTATAGTATCACTGAAAGTGATTTCAGGTGCAACGCTGATGCAACGAAAATTAGCGATTGGTTGATTTGGGTCACGTGATTCGCGAGGAGGCGTGGGGTAGACCTCGAGTAGGAATGCAGTTTTTTTTCTTATTGTACATGTATTTATATTTCTTCTATATATATTAGGTATACATATAGCTATATATATTACGGGTATATACTGGAATTAATGAAAAGTATGCATTGTAAATTTAAAATTCGAGATGTGTAAGAAGTATAGTATATATCTCCTTGTACATATTGAATTTCAAATTTACGATGCACGCCTCAAACACTTCGCATCGATTCCATGCCGATCCCCCGATCCGCACCGCGAAATAGCAATTCCCTAATTTGCATCCCACGCAGCCGAACACTTCCAAACTCGTTGAACTTCTTCCAAACTTCTCAGTCCCTCGGAACACCGCGAGCCGGTTTGACCAGGCAACTTCTCGACCCAAAATCTCTCCTTCCTTCCACGCGAGGTCTCTCGTTGCAGCAGGATATTATCTTCGGATAGCCAAAAACTTCGAACTCCAATTACCGCGACACGGAAGCCGTTACAACCCCGAGTGTGTCCCCGTCCGCTTTGTAAATCGCTCCGCGATCCTCGGTCGCAACGAGATTCGAGGAACGTACTCGCCTCCTGTCCGCTAATAAATACGCGCCGATAGAACGTAGGCTTTGAGAAGGTTAACGAAGAGGTAGGAGATAGAAAAAGAGGAAAGAAAGACAGAAAAACAGAAAAAAAGCGACGGCCGTTAAGAGTTATCTACCTCTTTGGCCGTTGTCGGTTCCCAGCGGACAATAAATGTCTGGTCGGTCGGTATCTCGAATTATTAAGGAATAATGACGCCATTTGTAACCGGCATGAGGCTAGAGAATCCCTTGACCGAGGCGGGGAAACGAGCGAGAAGGGAGGAGAGGAGCGCGATGCGTCGGTGGAAACGCGCGTTGAAGGGGACCCGGGAGGTTGAGGCGTGCACGAGGCCAGGGAAGATAGAAAGCACGGCGATATTATTACTGATTGAAATTCTTCGTGGCCGGAGTTGACTTGCCGCGCGCACCGGCAGATTGCGCGATCAGTTTACGTTCCTCTCGTGGCAGTGCGCCAAGCAGTTCGTTCGTTCTTTTTTTTTTCCTCCTCCTCCTCCTCCTCCTCCTCCTCTTCTTCCTCTCCTTCTATACTTTCTTCTTTGTTCTTTTTAACTTGTCCCTCCGCTGTACACTCGCCTCTTGTTTCTCTCCTCTTCTTCACCGCGTTGCACGGAGCGGCCTGTATCGCGCTCTGCCCTCCAAAGCAAAGACCGAGCTCGGTTCGCGACCCTGAAGCGCGCTCCGCTGCGCGCTCGGCACCTGTTGTTTGCCGGACGCGCTAAAAATTGAAGTCGAGGAACAACGCCGGCGACCAATCTCCGCGTGGAAAATTTGAAAATTTGACGTGGAACTTGTTTCTCTTTTTTTTTTTTATGTTGAAGCGAGATTACAAATTGAACTATCTAGAGCTCTGAATCTTCTGCAATCTACTACATTAAAAGAAGAAAAAAAAACAACGCCAATCGCAAGATAATTGATACGATACGACCGTTTCATTCTTCAGTCGTTCTTCGTTCATTCATTCATTGAAACGAAGTTTTATCGTAGTTGAATATTTGCAAAGTACACCTATAAATGGTGATACAAGAATCAGGAAGCACCCATCTTCATCGTCAACGATTCCAATTCAACAAGCTTCACGATGAATAAATTATACTCGATCGATGACTATGATCACGTTATACCAGTTAGTTACGTCAGCGTTTTCAGCAGGACGGTGGTTTCCTGTTAATTGCGCGAATGAGACTGGTTTCCGTCGTTGCGTTTCTGTTTCTTCGCCTCGGCAGATGAGATTCGTCCCCAGTGGATTCCATCTGGCGATCCTCCTGCTTGCGTCGAATGACGCAGTCGCAGCGAAGGTTGCATTTTTAAGCCACTGCATCATCCTGTTGACACTCTTCGTTCGCCGATGGCTAAAGATAACACGCTGGTGTCATGGTAATTTCGTCTCTCTCTCTTCGTTTCGGTTCGACGTTAGTTCCCCGTTACAACGTCACTGCCTTCTATTTCGAGTGAAAAAACACCGTAAAATCTCTACAGTGACAAAGGATGATATTCGTAATTTAAAGGCAGAAGTGATCTTAAGGTGATCTCTCTCTCTCTCTCTCTTTACACCGCCCGTTGTTTCGATTCTAAACGAAAATAGAACGTACAATCTCTAGAACAGCAGAGGAATGACAGAGACGGCTACATATCTAGTTTGAAGACGCGAGATGATCGAGTCACTCTGTTTCTCTTACTTTCGCAACGCTGTTATTTCGATTCTAGATGAAAATAGACCGTGAAAGTTCCAATGACGAAAGATGACAACGATAACTTGAAAACACTGGGGATTCCGTAGCGATCAACTTCAGATCCCTTGTACATATCTGTTGCTTTCGAACAGAAATAGAGCGTAGAAAAATTGCACTTTGAAAACTTGAATTCACTCTTGATCCTGTTGCTTTATCAGCTCCTTAGTTGCAAAGAATTATGTTTCAATCCTGTTAGGTGTAGACTAATAACGATTTCCTGTGTGAAATTATATTAATCATATTATCGATTAATACAAGTAATTGTAATCGTTCCAAGTACCATGTCCTCAATTGTAATTATTAACTCTTTGCCCCATCAGCAATTTATTTACGAAGCGTCGTCACTTCGAATAAAATGATATAGCATTGGAAACAATGAACCGAATGGTATTTAACACGAAATGTTTGTCGAATGTATCTTTCCAACGTGCGATATCGTTTAAATCGTAAAGCAATCGTCAACGTGCATCGCGGGTTTGCCAGAACAAGTATTAACGATACGTAGTTTCAATCTCTGGAAAAATAATTCTAATCCTTCATCATTTTTTAAACTTTCGTTAGAAGCAATGAGAAGTCTGGTTTCTGCCAATTATTCCGAATTATGTGAATTATTGACTCAGAAATTTCTTTCTCTGAAATTCTTGTAGGCGTCTGTTCAAACATTGTACCATTACATTGCATCATACGACATCAAACATACTCATACCTCAGAAGGGACAGTCAAGTGCAAAGGATTGGTGCAAAGTCTATTTGTTTCACTCTCTTTCAAATCGTTTCAATTAAAAGTGCAAAATACAAATTCCATCGAAATATTTCTCACAAATGTAAATTGAACATTCAACTTTCAGTTTAATCCAGTCTCGCTCCAACCAACCGCCGTGACTATCTGTTTCGATCAACACCGAGCAACATACAGTTTCTTAGACTTATAATCACTCGGTATTAGTCACTTTTCTTCTTTACAATCGCGCCACGACCCCTTGCAATTACCGATCAGCCCGAGTTCCCCCCCATCTAATCGAATTAACGTTGCTTTACGACAGAAAGTAAATACATACGTGTTCCAATCCGCGGCAGCCCCGCCGCAGTCATTTCTCAACGATAATGGCGGCGGGCGCAGCCTCTGGATCCTCGAAGATCGATCTATAAATCGAACCGCGATCATAAACAATCATCCACGCGATATTCCCTACCGCGGGTATAAATGATAAAAACAATTGCACAAGCCCAACTAATAACACGTGTCCGACGCAGAAATTGATCCATAAAGCGTTACGACCATCTTATTACCGCGCACGGAAGATTATTAAGCATCGCTTAAAATTATTAAACGCCACGAACGAATTCACCCGGTCCCCGTTACCATTTGATCACGCGATCACGACTGGCACCGTTCGAACGCTTATAAATTCAATCGCTCACTCGAAGAGATACTGCCTCGCCATCGGACTTTATGCCGCGTCTACACTAGCCAGAGCTGTTTACGAATTGTTCTCCGAGCTGTAACGACGAAAGTATCGTGTTGTACACGTTGAAGCAGCTGCAGAATAACAAAATAACATTAACTGTATGCTCAATTGAACAATTCTAGATTGTCAGCTCTGTTTTCAGGTTTTTTTCGTAACGTTAAAAAAGACGAAGATTTACAAAACTTTTAGGTATTTCCATTTTGTAAGGTAAATCCGAATGCTTGAAATGAAACACAGAAATCTTCCTCTTTGAAGATCCAATGAAATTAAATTTTTTTAAAACATTGTATTTACAGTTGTGAGTATAGACATATTAATTTAACAATTTTTTTTTTCCATTTAATATTCTGTAGATTTTGATTCTTTATTTTTGATTATTGCAACAGAGTGAAACTCGACTGGACTGTTTAGATTCGATTTGTACGCCAGTGTTAACACCAACTCCAAGGAAAGAGTCGTCCGATTTAACATTAACTAAAAATAGGAGAAAAATGGAGCTGAACGGCCACGCGCGAGTCATAATCGCTTTGCTCTGGCGCCTGTACCCTGATGAACTCGATGATTACTTGCATCAGCGCCACCCACTTGCTCCTCGCTATGAGTCGCGTCTTGTTAACAGTCTTCGCGTTGTCGCTTCATCCGGTATGCACACTTCAAGTCTAACTTAAGTCACAATTCACTGGATATTTGGCCCTTTCATTGGAGGAGGTTAAGAGTGGTTTTCGTAAAATGGGCCATATTTTCGTATTGATTTAGAATCTCTGAACATCGCTGCGTTTAGCAATTTTTTCTCAGATGCGATATGCGTAGTATTGAGTTTCGAATTTTAAACCCGTCACTTCAATCAAATTCAAATTAAATTTGATTAAAATTGGAATTATCGAACTTTTTTTACAATTATTTTTCGCTTTTCTTTGCTTCGATCCATCCAACGTGTCAAATAACGTGTCTAAAACAGAACCTCTTAACCACTGGCAACCATAAGGATTTAGAGTTAAATTACTCTTAGAATGTCTCATTCGATTGGATCTCGTCATTAATCTCCAAAAATCACGTGTCCTAAAATTTTAGTAATTTTAACAGAAATTACTACAGTAATATTCATTCGAAATTATATAAATATCCGTAATCACAACGCGATGGAGTACTCTGGAATTTGAATCTTTGCTTTCTGTATGTTCGAAAGAGAGCAAACCTCGATCGAGAATACGACGAGTTTATACCTAAATATCATAATCGCCTCTCTAAATAACAAAATTTCTCAGATCGCGAGACGCGATACTCCGATATGTTCGCCGTGATAACGAGACGAAATCGCGAGAGCAGGAAATAGTCGGCGATTGTCGAGGCACACAGCTTCGAGGGTACACGGAGAAAGGTGTTTGCGGACAACCTTGGTGGGCCCCGAAGAACGGGGGCCCCGCATTGTTGGTAGGTGTACCGCCTGTCGCTGGCCTCTGATTCATTGCCGCGCCTTGCAATTCATCATTCTACTTCTCGTGTCCCAGCGTCGTTCTGCCCTTTCTTCCTCCCTGTCCTTCCTCCACGCCTCTCTCTCTCTTTCTCTCTTCCTCTCTCTCTCTCTCTCTTTCTTTTCTTTCTCGACGCCTTTTTCGTTTCCGTTGCCGGCACCCAACTGGTAATCACCGGTTACTTTTTTCGTGAAACATTTCATTTTCTTAATTACTCGAACGTTAGATAACATCGCCGAACGTCGTGAAAGTACCGAGTGCGGAATAATGTGTGTAATTATTTATTACTTTACTACCTCCCCTGTCGTTTTCTTCTTTCGTATTGTTTCGTCATTGAGCGACACGTGCGCTGTGCAATCTGCGCTTTTCAACAAAGGGGGGAGGGGGCAGAAAACTTTTGCAGATGTGTTTGAGAGAAGAGAGAGAGAGAACATCCTTAAATCTAAGAGTAGCTTCTTAAAATTTTCACTCGTACCATCTTTCATTTCACAGCGTGGACATAAAGTCACGTTTTGAACAAGATGATTTAAGTCATCATTCAGAAAAATTGATGTTACTTACATTTTGAGGTTCTGTTACATATATATTTGTTAATATGTTATATATGTTATGTGTTTATATAATATATATATATAATATTTAATTATATATTCATACCATCATCATATAAAGACAGCAGTCAGTTGTTCCTGTCTTTATTTTTACATAGAAATCAGTTTATTAAAATTCTTCCTCAGCGGTCGTCTTCGCAATCTTTCCCGATCGCGTTATTTCTCCCGCAGACAGAAAAAGTTGAAAGAACTTTTTACGAAAGCCGTGCTTCACACCGAAGTGGAACCGTGGGATTAAAGCCGCGGGGAACTTCGCGAGCGCGGATTAAAACTGCTGAAATTAATTCGCGTAATTGCGGTGGAAGTTGATGCTGCTTGGCTGGACCCTTCAGTCTTCCGGAATCGAAGGGATTTTCTCTTGGCTAGCTGCAAGAGTGTTCCAACGGGAAACGTGTCTTACTGCCGGGGACGGGTTTCGAGTGTAATTAAGTACGAGTTTCAAACTGCACCGTTGGATTAACAGTATCGCTTAAGCCTTTCTACGCTTCTACGACGACAGCACGTTAACGAATGACTCGAATCAGAATTTTATAACGTAACTTGATTATATTTTAAGAAATTAACAGGAAACCTACCGTGTGTATATTTGTAAAAAGATATTTCCTTGAAATACGAAAATATATAGTTTCTCAGTAGCCATATTAGGGATACCCATATGTAATAATATCGTTTTTTTTCAAATTTAATAAAATATATTCTAATTAAATATATTGTTATTTAGTGTGCTATTGCCATTTAAATTATATTATAGATTAAAACTGTATTAACTCGTAAATAAAAAAACTGCACGACTTGTACCCCAGTACGATTCGTCTCATTGAAAGATCCAGAAGCAACTGTTCTGACTAGGAAATGAAGACGACTTTTTTGCCATAAAATTTTATCGATATTTGAATCGATAGAAAACAAATTACAGGCGCGATCGCTCAGTACCAGACAACACCGCTCCTACTCGAGGTCTACGCCACGCCCTCTCGCGAATCACGTGACCCAAATCAACCAATCGCTAATTTTCGTTGCATTAGCGTTGCATCTGAAAAGGCCCGATTTTCTGAGTTACCCGCTAAAGTCACTTTCAGTGATAATAAAATTTTATACAGTATCGAGAAACGATATTACTTATGGGTACTCCTGATATTTCGATATATATTTCCATCTCATTCTCAACTACTTAGTTCTTACAATACAATTTCAGACAAACATATGTACGTAATTTCTGCAACTTTTTTTAATTACAAATATACAACATAATACACTTGCAACACTGATACTACGATGTAATACGCTTCTACCAATTACGAATTTCTTGCAAGGGGCCCTAAGTAACCGTGAGAAGCAATTTCAAGGGTGATAAATACGAAAATAATATTTTACGCAAGATTTCCACCCGGCTGGTCCTCACGTTGAATTCTTTATTAGATTAAACCGAGCGAACGCGCTTCTGCTTTCCGGTTTTTGTCCTCCTCGGCTGACAAAGCTCGCGGAGTCGTACCGACTTGGGTAAACTCGTCTATCTCGTCTCCGCGCATTAATTAATTAACGTTCTCTTAATTGAATCACTCCGCGAAACAACGCCGCATTAACTCTATCGTCCCTCGCGGATACTCTCAAGTGAGCCGACGACATTTCATTTGCTTTTCACTCGTGCTTCCTTACCAGCTGTTTCCATTCCGGGTGAGCGTCGAGTGGATTTTCATTAAGGACGAGTATCGTGCCTTCCTGTACACCGAGATTAGATACCAGACAGAGCGTTTAAAATTTTACTGACAGCACGCTAAAAGCAAGAGTCTCGTATTTCTATCTCTTTTGAAGATGGATATCGCGGAATAATCTTTCTAAACGTTAATTGTCAGTGAAAAAGTTTGCATGTATGTACATATATGTTGGATATTTTTGAGACAGAATGGATAATAATTTTCAAACGTTGATTGTCGGTGAAAAAGTGTGTGTACGCACATGCATATTTATTTATGTCGTGAAAATTAGATTTGTTTATATAAAGTATTTTAAAATTTCATTATCACTGTAATAAGATACGAGTGTGTCAAGATCACATTGATAACAAATTTGAAAGTGTACGAGATATTTATCACGTAACAATATTAATAAATATAGTTGACATGATATATTTATTTGAAATTATTCATGCTGTGTCTCGTACCTTTTGCACACTTTCGAATTTATTTCAAATTTCATCGATGCAATTGATAATTATATTTCGTCACAATGCTAAGAAATTATTTGAGTTCAAGCTTAGATGATCGATAGTCCTGCAAAATCTCTCGTTTGTTCAGTTATACTGCGATAGATGCGTACGTACACGTACCGATGTAGGAATTTTCTGGACAACTTTGCCGTAACACCCGGCAGTTCAATATTTGAATCGATAGAAAACAAATTACAGGCGCGACTACTCCTACTAGTCCACGCCCCCTCGCGAATCACGTGACCCAAATCGACCAATCGCTAATTTTCGTTGCATCAGCGTTGCACCTAAAGAGGCCCGATTTTCTGGGTTACCCCCGCTAAAGTCTCTTTCAGTGATAACAAGGAAAACACCGATGTTGCTCCGAAGGGAATTTCCACGAAAGAGACTCTTCTCTTTAGGGCTTGACGTATGTCACTCCTAAACAAAATCGCAATGCGCGGAAACGAGCGAAACGTCCCTTTCCAAGAAACGACCCAAGCGACAACAACCGGCAAGACAAAAACCTACCACGACCCCGAGACAAGTCGCGACACGACCGCTTCGCGAGACAGCATTTCGCAATTTGTATCTATCCGTTGGCTCGCAAAGTCGTGGAATCTGCGAGAAAGAAAGCAGTCGAAGCCAGGGGAACGAAAGCAAAAGGCGCTGGAAACCGAAGCGAGGGGACGATGAGAAAGAGAGAGAGATAGAGAGAATGAGAGAGGCGCGGAAGCATGAATTATTCTCGGCGACGCGCTGTCCAGAAACCGCGGGGATCCTGTTTCCCACGATTCATAACGCGTTATCAATAATTAATCGCGTTGGAGGAACACAAAAGCGCGGCGAGGACAAGGCCAGGGACCGAGGAGGTTCCTCGCGAGAGAAAGAGAGGAAGATCGTGGTCTCGGGAAGGAATCTCGAGGATGTGTGGGAGCGCAAAGGCGAGCTTATTCCTGGAAAATCGACTTGCCCGTTGAGTCGCTCTCATAAATCTTCGCCGATGACAGATCAGTATGCGACCCTCGTTATCGATGCGCGTGCCGATTTTGCCGATACACGCGTCTCCGAGGAGTTGCACTTTCGATCCTGCCGAGAGAGATTCTGTTCGAGAGAGAGAGAGAGAGAGATCGCGAACGTGGAATAATCCTCGGTGAAGATGTTCACCGATTGTTTTCCGGCAAATGGGGAATCGTTTTGTAGAGAACGATCGTTGAATCGTGTGAAATATATCGGTTGCTCGAAGTCCTTCAGTCCTTTGTGTCCGTGAAACAATTTTGTCGTTTAAAGTGTTATTTAAAGTGCACTCGTAACCTTCAAACGAAGAAAACAGAAACTAGTGATACAGTGATCGTAGATCGTACGATGCGTCAACAGTGAGTCAGCAAGCTACGCAATCGTAGATCTGGTAAGTCACTCAAGTTAAAAATTTTTGCTTCTCAAAATATTTAATCCGAGTGAAAGAAAAATGTATAAATTAGAAATAGATTGATAGATGTTCTCTGATGTACTGACATATTATTAAAATTAATCCTGTCCAGTTGTACCTTGTAGTGCCAGTTTTTGAAAAATGTAATTATATAACTTGACTGTGTTGAATTCGTAATTGCGTTACATCCAACAAACATTCGAAAGCACAAAAATGTATATACAATGTATATCTAAAATAATTGCATCGTTGAATGAAACAAGTCTCAAGGCCGCCTCGATTTCTGCAACTCGCGTCTGTAACAATTTGAATTTGCACAAACATTCACGTAACACATCCCGTGAACCATTGTGCCAATTTCGTCGGCGAGGATTCGTATGATGAGAGATGTTATTGCGGATTCGTCTGGCTGCAGTTGGACTGTGGCTGTTGAATAAATGCTCCTCACCGATTCGATATTCCCTGCATATTTGCAGATATCGTAAACACGATGGCGGAATGTTTTAACGCGTTGTAAGAGAATGCTGTTGCGTGGATATTTTGATGTTGTAGATTTATGGGTGGCTGTTCCTGAGATAACGCACGATATTGAGGAAAGGCGAGATAGCATCAGGGAATGATGTTTAACAAGCAATGTCACTTTATGTAATGATAAACTAAGAATCCGTACGAAAATTAGCACGAGTAAATAAATAATTGCTCCAAGAGGCTGTTAATAAATCTTCCACGATTGAAGAATCGCGGAATGATGAAAAATATTCTTATTTACTGCCAATGTGAATTATTAAGCAGCTTCTTTCGTTCAACGTTGACACTGGATATCTTTGTAGATTTATAGGCTGTGTAAGGAATTTCAAACATTTTTATCTACTTATATTGACAAACTATTTTGAGAGAAACTTTAACTTCGTTCTCGAATTCGTTCAATAGTGCAAGACTTATTTTATTTCAAGCTTGATCATTGTTGGCATTTTATAAGTTCGGATATTGATTCCTCACAAATTGAAACAGAACGATTTTCTGACGTATGATTTAAATTCATCGAAGCGTTAATTATTCAGACATGTTCAAGATTTTTAGTTAATTATAACACTTTGGTACTGTTAGAAATGTTTCAATGTAAATCTTTTTCTGTTGCAGGTAAGAGGTTCAGAAGTGCATTCAAGAAGAAAGGCATCGTATAAAAGTAAGTGTACATTATATTTAACACTTTTGTCATCGATTTTAAATTAGTTTCTCAGTATTTATGATAAATACTTATGTGCCCAAAATGACATTTAATGGAAATATGCAGTCGCGGCAAAATCTCGACGTATCGCGCGATTACTGCATCGTTTCTTTTTTTTTTTTTTTGAAAAATTGATATCGGTTATATTACTTCAAACTTATTTGAAGCTTTAAATTTCACTTCTTTTCTCAAAATAAAATTAAGAACAGAATCAAAGTCACACGTACACTCGTGGAAAACTGATCGTGAATTTAAAATGACAATGGATTCATTCATACTTTTCTTTCTTTCTTTGTATTTCAAACTTTAAATGCCAAAAAAAATAATCGCTTCTTTTCTCAAAGTAAAATTAAAAATTGAGCGTCTTTCCCCATTTCAAACAGTTTCGTTCGAAATAATTCAAGCTTCGAGTCCTAAATCGCCTCTTTTCCCCCCAAAATAAAATTCAGTGCAAACAAGAGTCGCAGAGCAAAATCGAACATAAAATGAAAACAGTTTTATCTCGTAAAAATTTCGTTGTATTCGCGGCAAACGAGAGGTTTATCATAAGCGTTCGCCGCTTATCGCCAGAACGGAATTGTTAACCGGTGACTCGACGCGAGAATCGGCCGTCGATTGGCCGACGCGTTTTTCACGCATAAATTACCGGTTGCCGCGCGCGAGCACTTGGATAACAAATTTTCAGCACGCTGCACGCGTTGCACTCGAATTTTTCCAAGCGCGTTTATCTCGCCGTGAACGATCCCCTGATATATTTATGTAGCCTGGCCGATGTGTATTTATACGCGGTTTCAGGGGAGCTGCGTGGAGGTTCCCAGGAAAGCAGTTTCACGGAAGCTCGAGCTGTTGAACGAAAGGTTATACTCGATGTTCGAACCGATTTTAAGAAAAACAATTCTCCTTTTTGTTTAAGTGCTTCTCTCGCATTTCTCGGGTTTTCATTTCGTACGTTTTATGGATTTACTATTTTAGTTTCCTTTTGTAACTTTAAAAACATCTTTGTCCGAGCGATAGAGATGAAGATTGTTCTCATTAATTCTTGTCAGACTGATTAGATCCACTTGTTGCAAGTTCTGAGTAAATTTGACCTTTTCACAGATTTAATTTAAAGTGTATAAACATTTGAAACATTTCTTCTTGTTAAACTGTAACTGAAGCTAAGTCAAAGTTCGCTGATATTTCTGAGGAATCCGCGTGTCTCGTGTCAGGTTTAACACGTCTGATCAGCCTCTATTGTCCGAATCTACTGACTGCAGAGACTCGGTCTGATTCTACTGACTGGTCACAGAAGTATCTGGCAATGTTCGCGCGAAATTATGTTAAAATTTGCTACTTTCCGTGATTACGTACCATCAAAATTGCATGCTATCTACTCTGCCGCAAATAACACCACAACAAAAAACTACACGACTTTTATCTCAGTACGATTCGTCTCACCGAAAAGCCCAGAAGCAACTATTCTGCCATAAAATTTTATCGATATGCAAACATTTGAATCGAATAGAAAACAAATTATAGGCGCGATGGCTCGGTACCAGACAGCGCCACTCCTATTCGAGGTCTAGCCCACGCCCTCTCACGAATCACGTGACCCAAACCAACCAATCGCTAATTTTCGTTGCATCAGCGTTGCATCTGAAGTGGCCCGATTTTCTGGGTTGCCGCTAAAATCACTTTCAGTGATAAAACCATAATTCCACCTAATTTCCGCTCGATCCGTAACTGCGTAACAAGGTCAGCGAAACGGTAAAACTGAACAATCCGAAGCTCGATTCTTTCACTCTGGCCAATCTTCCCTGCCTCGATCGTATAAAATTGTGGCCCGCCAAACCGTTTCATCTTCCACCACAGGCCAAAATTACAATTACGCGAATCCATCCGGCCGACACCCAATAAATAACACGTCGGCCCCGGTACCCCGGCCCCGATGTAAATCTCGTCGATCGTTAAATCACGAGCCAGCGAGATTACACTTTCGCGAGGATCCCGCGGTAATGATCTCTTATTGCTGATATTTCATCGCGTTAAGTATGGCCGGACGTTTATCGCCAGCCGCGGCGCGGCGCGGCCATTCGCGCGGTGGCCCGTTAATTTCGTTACGAAAATAACGTCCGATGTGAAATTGCCGTTTCGCGAATAGAGACGCCGGAGACGCTCGTTGCCGCGCGGCCGCGTCGCCGATTATTGGCGTCCGCCCGCGCAAACAGTCGCCGGCTGTTTACGAAAATGTCCCTTTGCACGATTGTCCGACTTCCGGTTGTTCTCTGCACGGCCCCCGCGTATTTTTCGCTTGCGGACTGCGCCGCGGTTGGCCGCACTTAGGAGGCTGTATTTACGTGGACACGGCGCGCATCGCCGCGAAAATACGACCGCGTACGAGCTACGAGCGTTGTCGAAGTCGCTACCGCTGGTTTATTGATGTTAGGCTCGTAAAATTCGCGTCCGCGCAACAGCCAAAGCGAGACGCTTGCAAGATGTTTGTCGCGTGTAAGGGTAATTCCTTCGTAACAGTTACAAATTTCTTTTTTTTCTTTTTTGCCTCCCGCCGTGGAAGCGAGTCGAAGCAGAGAATTACAGGGGTGTAAAACTTTGGCTTTTATGGTTGTATAAATTATAGTCTTTTTACGTGTATTTTTTACATTAACAAAAACAAAGTACATTTTTCAGACTCGATAAAGTGTCCACTGAAGTGTCCGATACCGGCTAAACGAATATTGCAAGCGTCGGTCCGACGTCGGCTAAACGAATAATAAAGTGTCAGTCCGCCGAGAACGTGTTAACCGTTTTAGCGCCACGCAGCGCGATCGCTACTTCGTGTCGAATAGCGCCGCAGCGTTTGGTCAGTTCCGCGATACGGAATTGATAGAGCGAGACTAATGAAATTGTCATGTGCAAGCAAAGAAACAAACAGCACACGTAACAGCGTGAAACGCGATCACGCTGATTCGTATTTATCAACGCGGGAATAAAACAGCGTGCGATCGCGATGCCTGGCATTTTCTGCAATTATGTCAAAGAAAGTATGGCTGTGGCGCCGCGTGCCACTAATCGGCGCGTGTTTTTCGAAACGATCCCCGATGCTAAAACGGTTAATGACCTCGTTCGCGTGAACTCGTCGGTGGTCTTTGGTTCGGGATTACAGAACTGTCCGACAGATTACATCTGTCGAAACGTGAAATTAAATCGAACCTGCGTTTTCAGATTACGTTGAAGTTAAAATACACGTCTCTGAGATGATCCGAGGCAGCGAAAAGGTGACACAGACTACTCGTCCGACGTGATTCACGCTTCTTTATTCCGCGGAGTGATTCGGAACGTGCTTAAACGCACGTACGAGAGTCCGCTTTCACGAAAGCGCCATCTTTCGCGGTTGACAGGGCTGGGGAAAAAGTGTCAAGAGCCGCGCATTAACTTCGCTGTCAAACGTTTAACGATGATAGATATGCGAACGAGTGCGAACGAGAGCGTTACCCGCGTTGGCAATTAGTGTGAAGTGTGTCGCGCGAGCATAATGAATCGCACGGATAGACAGGATGGTAATTATATTTTCATCTATCGATTCTGTCGGGAATAATTAAAAAGCCACGTCGAGGCCATCGTTTCGAGCCGTGGATCACCGCCTGAGGAAACGAAAAGGATACGTCACTCGTTCGCTTGCGAGCGAACACAGTATCGCTGTCTATCGGTGTCATCATCGAAATTGGCCGGCCGCGATTAAAATCGCGCTCATCTTTAAACACTTGCGCCGTCAGAGTGACAAGAGCGTACCTAATTTATTTGACAAATCGATGCATCCTTACGTACGCGCTGTTATAAGCGTTTACTGATGATGAGATTAGACGAGCTGTGTGACGTTTCATGCAAATTGGTTGACTCTTGGAGTCCGTGGAGGGGGAACTCCAGTATCTTTATTCGAACGCGGAGTGCAAAAATAGAAGCAGTGGAAGTTGGATTGAAGAAACGGAAGCGGGAGCAAGTTTACACAAAATTTCACTTATAAATCGTTCAAATCCTCGAAACTCTGCCGTGGTAAATCTCGAATTTACATGAATTCTAACAAATGAAGATACATGCACGCGATGTGAAAAATAGCAGAATCCTTGAGTGAAAGACTTTCGAGCCACCGAGGGTATTCGCGAGACGAGACCTCTGCTCGGTATCGTTGGAAAGGCAAGTCTACGTTACTCGTCGAACGTAAAACCTCCGGTTGGACGACCAGGCGCTTTAATAACGCTCGATACCCTCGCTGGTGTGCGAGACAGGCCGTAATAACTGGCAAAACGGGATCGCGTGTACCGATTGCGCTGAAATTGCCTGCAAACATTTAATATCGGCACGGTGCAAGCGTATCGGGCCTCGCGGAAATCGGCGATCCTCGCGGAGAGACGGTGACAGGACCAACCAGGATGCACCGTCGACAGGATCTCGCACGTGTTCACGTACGTGCGTTCTGTGTGTTCCCCTCCTCCTCTCTATTCGTCTCACCCTCTGTTTCTCTCATTGCAAAGGTGTGTACACAGCGGTATAATTAACGATTCGTGCATTTTATTCCCCTAATTACGAGTACATAGAACGCATGCGAATGTTTACGCTCGTCTGGTATAACGTTATTCAGGGTAATTACAGGGTGCACGCGATTCCCGATGCATAAATGATGCGGACAGCGGAGGGGCGAGGGGGAGGGTAGCGGTCGACAGATGAAAGCGAGTGTTTGTTTGACCGAGGATGAACGAAACGTCTCGCCGTTTCATCTGAATCGGAAACAGACTTCGGCGCAGCGCAGCGAAACTACGTTTGGAAGCGCGGCTTTCGTTTGTTTGAACGAGATTTTACGTAGACAGCGTGACATCGATCGGATCAATTAAAAATTCCGAGCGTGAGATTTTGTCGTTTGTTTGAATTATATTAACGTAGTTAATTGGCATTTGACAAGTTTGCAAACGGAGTTCTATTGTATGTACTGGGTTTGGGAAGGATTTAGGCTGGTGAATTTAGAGAGGGGGAATTTAGAGGGCTTGTTTAAACAGACAGAGGTTGGATGGTTTCCGGACAATTTAGAGACAATTTATCTGTAGAGGATTCTTTATTTCAGACTTCATTTCCATTTTGGAATTAAAATGTTTGCACCCGCTGCTACGAACCAAACACCTTCAAACAGTCAGCGATGCTTCCAATAAAATGACACACTTGAACAACGTCCAAATTCTTAACTTAATTCCTCCCCGAAAGAATCAAACTCGTCCGTCTTGTTGAAATCAACCGCGAGAGAACATCAACCGTCCGAGGAAACGTCAGAGGAACTGTCGGGACGCCTCTTCGACAAAACGTCAGAAATTACGAGACACGCGCGCTGGTTTCGCCCGGCAAAAATCATTGCGCGCGACGTACGTACAATTACACCGTTGCGTTCCAGGCTGGACACGAGCGAGATCGCGCTGGACTTAAACGCACGCGCGTGTCCAGTCAGCAGGCAGCCCGGGCGTAATGGCCGATGATTGCCCTTTATTACAGCAACGGTCAAAGCACGGCCCGGAATCCGGTCGGCGCGTATCCCGTACGCGGCTGAACGACGGTGTTTCGTCGGGTCCACGGAGATGCGCTCCTCCGCTCCTCTTGTTCGAGCCTCCGTGCGTGTGCCTCCGTGCGCGTTTTCGAACGAGATCGATCAGCGACACGCAAACCGACTCGCTCCCTGCTCGAGTCCGCGATTGTTTCGAGGAAGAGGCGTCGGTCCTTCGGCGATGCCGCGCGAACGAACGGCAGCCTTGATTAATTCCTCCTGAACAGGGTTTGTCGCGATGCAACACGGCGGGGACAGAAATTGATTTGGACGATTTTCTTCTCAGTCGTGTCGGATGTAATTTGTATTTATTAATCTCTCAAGTTCAGATTCACGCAGGACGACAAATTAGTCCGAATCGAAATCTGGAATAATTCCTGTCGCGTGTGTAACTCGACGTTGTAACACCAAGAGTTAAGCAGGACAGTGCTTCTAGGGATTTTAGTGAAAATTTATACGAGAATGACATCGAGTTTGATAAGGTTTTGTGAGGTGTAAGGTTTGTAAATTTTGAGGGGAAAATAAGTAGTAAGAAATTGAATTAGTCGACCGTAATCTGGTTGACGCTTATCCTGCATTCTAATTCTTCGTTCGGGGTTCGCAATTATAATCGTCTTCGTTAAGACAGGAATTACTTCATCAAGAAATAAATTGCAATATATCCGCCATCGTATGTTATCGTGAAACAAGTACAACAAGCGTGATCACCAAGCTCCTTGCCTCTTTTTACAGTTTAAATTAAAATCTCAAACTTTGATTTCGATGTCTTATCACGCACACGCAAAAGACCAACGAAACCAGCACGACGACGTCATCGTCGAGCGTAATTTTCGTTGCTCCTTTCTACATACTTTGCGCCAGCTTGTTTTAATAAAAAGTAACAAATTAGACAGCGTAATAACGAGCGGCGAAAGAAAACAAGAGCGAAGGCCTCGATCGCGTGGAATCGTCAGTCGCCAAAGGATTGATCATCCTCGATCTCCTCCGCCGTGTAATTTCGCTGGATGTCGATTGATCCGCGTCAATACCGGTTTCAATCACCTTCAAATTTGTAACGAGAATTTTTTTATCATCCGGTTGAAAGATTCCAAAAAGAAACATTAGAAAAAAAGAGAATCAGAGATCTGTATAAGCTCGGTTTTCCCTACGCTGATCAAACATTTCTCGCGCATTCTTGTACTTGCGGCCGTATTTATGTAAATCAGGGTTTCCGATCAAAGGCTTCGTCAGGAAATCTGTAATGTCTGATGAAACACGTACGGTGTCGCGTAATTTATGTCGAAATATGCAAGAATTGCGTACACGTTTCAAGGAAACGTTTTGATCAACGTTGAATTTAACAGAGTGATTACCGAGTGATTAATTTGTTATTTATTGCTCGGAGAGGTTCGCTCTAAATAATTGGAAGTTGAAATTACTGCAACAATTAAAATCTTTGAAGTTTCGTCGCCCACAATTATACGAAGAAGCAAACTAAGGTAGAATTACGTGATACGTAATAATAAGAACAGTCAATGATTGTCAAGTGTCAGTACATTTTCAGTGGAACAATTTCGAATAATTCATAATTCATGCACAATGCGTGCATAAACCGAACAGAAAGTATCCTACCACGAATCGTCATGTTAGCAACGACGAATTGATCCAGATTTCCACAATTAACAAGTTGAAATTTTATATTTGGTGCATGATGTGAAATTTTGGAAACTATTTAAATGAATTTGAAGGAGGAACAGTAGAATAATATGTATAGGTAATTATATGTAATAATTATATATAATATATATATATATATAGGTAATTATAATATATGTAATATATATGTAGATAATTATAGATACATATTATTATAATAATTATTATTATTTTTATAATTATAGTATATATATAGATAATTATAATATATGTAATATATATGTTATATATATAGGTAATTGTAATATTGGAATAATATAACATATCATGCGATCAAACGCTTAACCGGACGCGAGTTTAATGAATTTCAATCTCTGGCGGAAGAATTGAACGTAAACCGAGAGAACGAACGATACATCGCGACATTTCATGGCGTCTACGTCGCAACAAGTGCAATATTCGCGCAGATGGACCGACTGGCAAGTTTCCAGGCCGTTTTCGTGCAACGACCATGATATCGTTCCCATAATTTTGGCCATCCTCCGCGACTATCCGCTCGTTCTTTCAAAATCTCCAACTATTCGTTCGAACATCCCCGTTAAATTTACCGTGCACCATCGCAACAAATCGTCCACCAGTTTCGACTTGCCGAAAATAACCCAAAATAATACGTAACCAATCGCTGTTATCTACAGAGCGCGTCTCTGTCGAGTATTAAACTGAAATTAGAATCGAACCCGACGCGACCCATTACTGAACTGCGTATATCGAGCATGAAAATTCAAAATTTTTAGCGTCTAAATTTATCAATCGACATTTCAATTCGAATTTTCACACAAGAGGTCTTCCCCGACAAGAGCAAATAATCGAAATCGTTGAAATCTCTCGTTGTTCGCGAATTGAATTTTCTTTCTCCGTATTTTGTATTTCAGATATTTTGGAAAACTTACGTTTAATCACTTTTTTGTTAAAGATGCATTGCGCATTCGCGCGCACGTGTCTCAAAAAGGCGGGAAAGAAAGAAAAATCGGCGTTTGACGTGCCGAGCCGAAATCGAGGAATCGAGCGCTAAAAATGGTAGCCGTGTTGTAGTCCAGATCGCTATACATCGCGAGTAATTCGCGATCGCTTCATCGGTCGAGCGATATTAACAAGCGGGAATCTGAAAGACCATCTGAAAGATGGGAACTTGGGGGCTTTCTGGAGGCTGCACAGAGAGAGAGAGAGAGAGAGAGAGAGAGAGAGGAGCAAGAAGAGGGGAACAAAGAGGGACAGAAGACTGGCAAGAAGAGAAAAGAAACGAGGAACGTATCGCTGAAAGCGAGCGAGAGGAGCACGAGACGAAGAGGCAGCAGGCATGCCTGGTCCGCCTCGCGCTACTCTCCGCAGCCCAGGTTCAACGACACGCCTTGCCTTCTTTGTAGTAAACAACCTGGCGTAGACTCGCTCGTTGCCTTCTAGCGCGAGTATAGTGGTTCTCAGTCGATCTTCTCTCCGCCTTGCTTAATTAGCAACCACGCCGCGGCGGCCAAGAGTGACGTTCGAGCTTCTGTCTCGTTTCTCGCTGGCTCTCTCGCGTGTCTTCGAGCGCTGCAGCTTCCAGGAATCGGACGTTTCTCGGATATCTTCGCAACACTTGTAGAGTGGGTTTATCGTATCGTGCATTTATTCGTGAGTCACAATTCCCAACTCGTTGTCACGATGTTTCGTACCGTTTCGGCTGCTGTACGAGCGTCGGATTAAAAATATTTGACGACTGACCGTTTTACGAGATTTCGACACTCTGGCTGTTGGAATGTTAGAATTTAATTTGTAGTAGATTTGTAGTAGTAATTTGTCCGCGTTCGTTTATTTTTATTCTTTGTATATTTCGTAGTTCAAGAACACTTGACAACTCTTTATATAGCCTCCTCTTTATCAAGAAGTAACGCGTTTCGTCACTAACAGGCAACACTCGCTGCTACGTGCCAAAGTTAATTTAATTCGTCCTCCACGTTTCTCTCTACATTATGTACATACAGTTCAACAAGCAGAACGATGACCAGGCACGATACCCCCTGTTAATGCAGCTTGTAATTAACACTAGGTTTACGGGACCCGTCAATTTGACGGGTTTCGAACTTTGAAATGAAACACGCAAAAAAACCATAGCATTAATCTTAACTAATTTGTATCGTAAATTTATAATTTCATTAAAAGAAGTTATATACACAATTATTATTTTCTTAAGCTTTCTAAATTTTGAAATTTTTATGTGGTATACCTATCTCTACGAAACCCGTCAAATTGACGGGCTAGCAGATTACGTAAACAATGCTTATATATTTGCTTCATTTGTAACATTATACCTCCAATAGTAAATATAAGAGTGAACGAAAAGTCTGAGATGCCTCAAACTCATTGTATCTCAATAGCGGCTCGATAATATGACATAAAGTAAAATGTTTGAAATGGTGCCCTTCAACGAAATCGCTTACCAGAGAGATCCCCGCGTCATTCGAAACTCAAAGCAAGTGGCAGACCAAATGTCGTGCTGAAAAGATATTCGGTTCATGTTTGGTTCAATATAACAACACACAAGCAATTTTCAAAGCCGGCGATAGCCGACGTTAGGCTGCGATATGGTTTGAGTTTCGTATGCTGTGAGTATTGGTTTTCAACGATATACAAAGATATCTCGAAGGCACGAGCTGGTCTGCAGTATAGTTGTTGCAGTGACAGTGGTAAGAACATTTTTCGAAGATAGTGTGCAAAAGTTCCGGTTATTGTAGTTTCCGCTTATCGTAAGTATTTACAATAGGGTAATTGAATTTGGACACAGTATTTTTTACTTTCGCCGATCACCCTTTTCTAGCAATCATGAGTAGAAACAGGAGATATAATAAGAAATTGACCAAAATTACCAACATCAATGAGGATTGTTCTGAGGGTAGCTCCGAAGAAGATCAATATGAATTAGGTGAAAGTGAAGATTCTAGTGAATATTCTGAATCCACTGAAACTGGAGAAATGGAAGGATCTTCGGATAGTGAAGAGGAAAACTTCGTCAATATGCGTCGTAAGAAGAAAAGGGCGCGAATTATTTCTAGTTCTAACACCGAGGATGAAAGGACGAGTATTCCAAATACATCCCGAGATGTAATGGAAGATATTGAAATTGCAGCTGACGGGACACAGTGGGTGAAACTGCAAGCAGGAAAATCTGCGGGTAGGCCGCCTGTTCATATGATATTCAAGGATATCGCAGGGCCTACTGGTTACGCAAAAAGAAATATTATGTCGGGTTGTGTAACTAGTGCTTTTGAATTGATAATTGACACTCACATTATGAAACATATAAAAGAATGCACCGAAACCGAGGCAAGTCGAGTTTTGAAAAACGACTGGACAATCACAATCTCCGAATTAACGTAGTTTTCTGGCAGTACTATTTGCCCGGGGAGCGTACGGAACAAGAGCATTGAAAGTATCTTACCTATGGTCAAAAAAATGGGGACCTTCTTTTTTCCGAGACACAATGCCCAGAGATAGGTTTATAGAAATTCTGAGGTTTATACGTTTTGACAAAAGAAGCGAACGATCCGAAAGGTTACAAACCGATAAATTTGCACTGATATCTGAAACATGGAACATGGAAAATGTGTTCCAGAAACTATTACTTTTTATAATAAAACAAAGTTTGGTGTCGACGTCGCAGACCAGATGGCACGCAAATATAGCGTGAAAGCGGGGTGTTTCCGATGGCCCCTTCAAGTTTTTTATAATATTTTAGATTTGGCAGTGATAAACGCATGGATATTGTATAAAGAATGTACCGGATCGAAAATATCGAGAAAAAAGTTCATATTTTGCTTAGCCGAGGAATTAGCTGGAGAAAACAAGGAGAACCATCGTCAAAGTTCAGACGTTTCAGTTCTGTCACCGTCAACATCAGGAGTCCGAAAAAGTTGCCAAGTGGGCTACTGTAATAAAAATAAAAGCAGTAATTGCTGTATGTATTGCAAGAAGATCGTATGTGGAAAATGCACAAAAGAAATTCAAATCATATGTAAAAAATGTGCTCAATAAAAATGATTACCGTGTAGTGTTAATATTATTGTTATTATTTCCGTGATATCTTAAAAAAAAAATTTTGACTTATTTATATTTTATTTTTACGTGAAACCTTATATTGTTCAACTCAGACTTAGTTTGAATAAATTGATTTTTTAAAGTAAATACGTATTTTCACATACCCGTCAATTTGACGGGTGCTCGTAGAGATAGGTATATAAGAAACGCCCGTAAACCTAGTGTTAAAAAAGACGCGAGAACGTCGCCGGGGCTCGGCCGGCCATCGATCATTTCACAGTCGGCTAACAGGACAAACTATTTTCTATAGCGCGTTTATCATAATGAGGCCAAGCGATCGTGCAACGACCCGCGGGCACCGAGGGCACGCCAGGCCTTCCTTCCTTCCTTTCTTCCTTATGGCCAAATTACAAAGGGAAGAAGGGATTAAGAAGGCCCGTGCCCGTGGTTTCACCAGCGCACATTCACGAGGCGTGTAGTTGAAATCGGTCCTCGCCCCGTGGGAATTGCGGTGTACGCGACACTTTTTCTCTTCCTCCTAACCTCTTCCACCTTCTCTCCTCCCTCTTCCCTTTATTTTTCTCAGCATTGTGACTCGGTCGCCAACGCAATCGCAGCGATTCTCAAGTTCAACCGTCCGATACCCCGATATCTGTTGTTGTTCGTCGTATCACTTTTTAACTCAATGAGATCGTATTTGAATAACCTACTGGTTGCTGTGAAATCAGATTTAAATACCCTACCAGAGCATGATAATTTTTAAAAAAACTACACGACTTGTACCCCAGTACGATTCGTCTCACTGAAAAGCCCAGAAGCAACTGTTCCGACTAGGAAATGAAGACGACCTTTTTGCCACGCCCCCTCACGAATCATGTGACCCAAAGCGACCAATCGCTAATTTTCGTTGCATCAGCGTTGCACCTGAAGAGGCCCGATTCTGGGTTGCCTCCGCTAAAATCACTTTCAGTGATAAGATCAACTATCTATTAGCTAGGAATCTAACTCCGTGCATTCAAATCGTGAAGCGCGCATTTGCGAGTGTGAAGCAAAGGGGTTAATTAATTAAGGAAGTGCGTTTGTCTCTCCTTGGCCAAAGAGACGCTGTGAATTGGGTAATCGATCAGGAGGATCTACGCCCATGGGAACCTGGCGTTTTGATAGTTAGCAAGCTCTGGAAACCACCCCTTTCACGTTCGCGGATATTACTCTGTAACACTCAATGTGTTCTCAACAGTTGCTTTCAATAGCTGAGATTAATCTTAGTCTCAATCTTTTTGGCAATTAATTTGTCAAAAATTTATGATATCTCTGATCTAATAGATCAAATTAGATCTCTTTGTATGAAAAATTTATAAATATCTGAGCACACACTTCGTCGAATCAAATTTTATTTATTGTAGCATAATTGAACTACTCTGTAGCTTTACCAAAATTGCTGAATCAAGGATAACAGTCTAATTATTTAATGTATTCAATTCAGAATTGAGAATTTAAAATTTAGTCAGTAATATAGGGTGTATACATAAAAAGAACATCAAAAATAAAAGACAAAATCTTTTCCGTTTAAAGCTTCATTTTTAAAGAAACCAAGTTTGAATACGTTTTTGGTAAAAGTCGGCTTATTCGATAAATTTTTGAATTGAGTTTTTTCAAAAACGAAGCATCTCGCGAAAAGATTGCATTCCACGCTTTTGAGAAGTAGAATAATTTCCTTTTGTTCATTTCCTGACCAGTTCAGAATTAGTTAAATTCAAATTAATGCTAATTGATAAATTTTCAAACTTGATTTTCTTGAAAACGAAGCCTTAAATGAAAAAAGTATACTCTTCATTTCCTTTTTTATGTAGTATCACTCTCTGTACTTTCAATACCGGAATACTGTGTATATTATTAATTATTCTATCTCTTAAAAAAAAAAGCTATAAATATAAGTACTGAAGTATATTGTATTAATAAATTTCATTTCATTCGTTCAACATGTCGTTCTTAAATTTGATTTTAAACTTAACGTTGGCGATATTTCCAAAGCAGCGTTGGAAGTTACGCAAATGGAATATACGATTGAGTGGTGTGTACTTAGTTGCTACTAATCGCGAATGCTACCGTCGCTTTTACGGAGCTCGGCGGCCAGTATCCGTAACATCTGTTACTCAAGTGTCGAGTTAATGCGGTCTTGTGTTACAAGAACAAGGAACGTTGTATTTAAGCAACATTGAGGATGGCACGAAGCACGCTGTACGCTGTAGAACGATGATGGTACTTGCGATATTTCATCTTCGCAGTGAATCGTAGATTTCTCACTCGCACCATGTGCACAATGTGATTCTACAGCCATGAGAAATATGTTGCGAGTTGGAAAACGATGAAAAGCGTTAATAATAATGATGACTTCTACAGTTTCGACGTAGCTATATGTAGCTACATATTATGCAGCATGTGTGTGATTGCTATTTGGGAGTAGAGTGTGCGCAGGAATATTTTTGAATGTTACGTTACACTTTGAAGAAACTGTGCTATCCTGCCTTTGTTTCTAAGCGTGAATATTCTTTTTTTTTTTTGTTACTTTGCATATGAAATTTAAAAAAATTCTCTATGTTCTATCATTTTGAAGATACAAAAACACAAATGCTGTTCTATGATATTCGTACTGACCACTAAACGACTCTCCCGTAAATTGCAATCAATTTTTCAGAAATACATCTGCAGAGCTCTGCAGTGTAACAAGCGTAATGCTCACTCAACAGAAAACAAGTAGGTTTACCAATTAACACGACCAATATAACCTGTCCGGAAGCATCGACGACACGTTAAATAACACAGCCCAAAGTCAATCATTATTACAGACAATCATCATCGTCGTTCCTTAATTTATAGTCTTTATAGGATTTTAATTTTCTCTCGATACATTGTGAAGTAGAAATAATGGTTGAAATCCTCCCTCAATCGTCCACTATAGCGAGCCAAGTTCCGTTATAAATGTCGTTTATTTTGGAGACATGGGATGGTCCGTGGTGTGCAAAACACGAAAATCATGGTTACGCGATCGTTCAGTCGCATGAATTACCAATGTCGTCGGTGGCATCTGTTGGTCAGGCATGTTGCCACGGTTAATGCAAGGGTGAACCGACGTACAATTACACAATAGCGAATCCAATCACTGCCGGACAAAGAGCGGACCTTAATTCACTAAGGACCAGACAATGACACGTGCATATATCACAATGCTGTAAATACTGAAATTATGGAGTAGAGGTAGAGAGAAATAATATTTGGCAATTTTTTCGCGGCTACGTCGAAAGAGTAGAATCAACAGAAATAATTAAAAAGAAAATCACAGGAATTTGATAATGCAAATCAATTGAGCAAACACTGTGATATTATAAGTAAAAAAATTACGGAATCCAAGCAAAGAAATCTCGAGGAAATCTTTGGAAATTCCTTTGGTGGTTACGTTGATCCAAGTTAGAATTAGCAGAAATTATTAAAAAAGCAGAATTTCGTGATGTAAATTAACTGAAAAAAAATTACAAATAAATACTGTAACATTGCAAGTACAAAAATTGTAATTCGAATAAAGAAACAACGAAGAAAATATCGAGTGAATGTTTGGAAATTCCTTTGGTGGTTATCTAACCTAAACCTAACCTAACCTAAACCTAACCTAAAAATTCGAATTTGACGATGTAGATTAACTGAGAAACAATTGCAATTGAAACGTAGTATTCTAATGTTAAGTGACGTTAAGTAAAAAAAATTATGGGTTCCAGTAAAAGAACATTGAGAGAATCTTTGGAATTTCTTTTCAAACGGTCGCAACATTGATCGATAAAGGAAGAATCACAAACGAATCCGAACGATCGACGATCATTATTAATTAATTCAATGATCTGTGACGACATTACGGCAGATCTTGTCATCAAGCCGTCGCTTATTGATAGCTGAAGGCACATTGTTGGAGCGTGTCAAATCGAAGAGATCGTCGGGGCCCCGGGTTTATTAGCGATATTAAACGACGTCCTCTTTATTAAGCCGATATAGAAGCTGATAAGGCGATAGGAGGGGCTCGGTTAGAACCTGCATAGGTGGAAGGGAAGCTATACATCACACTAAAGGCATCGGGAACAGTAATGACTAAATTGCGAACTTCCAGTGCGCCTGCACTTTCGTGCCTTGATTCGGCCTGGCAATTTTTACGCGGAAGGCAGGCCGTGTAGCCCGGGCTACACGCCATTTTGTCGACGATTAGTGGCCTCGATTGACCGTCTTCGTCACCCGTCGCTCGCTTCAGATTATAGATCGCTAGTCGAAAATTACAGGATCTTGAAAAACTGAGTAAAATGACAAGTATAGGGGTACTGAAAGGACCGACGAACGTGCCTATAATGGCGAGATTTTGACGATACGTTTATCGGCAAAGGATCCACAGATGCGGATAATAGATAGAAATGATAGTTTTTGATATTCTTACTTTGTTCTTAATCTCAGTGAGTGACTCGAACTGTGTCTTTTAAGTTCATCTTTAACGCGTCCGCGTGTTCCGAGTGAAAATCGTTGCCCGAATCGTTGCTAAACCAAAAGCTAAACCTAAAATTATTGTAACAATAATTGTCGCAATTGTTTGATCAAAAAAGGAGAGGAATTTCAAGTAAAAAATTTCGAATATTACGTGCAACTGGACTAAATCTCTCGTTACATTTCGAAGAAGAGATCTGAGAACATTTTCACCGGTATGCGTGATTTAAACACCTTCTCAAACTTTTCGTTAACATAAGAATCTACGATTAGTCAATCGTGCTATTCGATAAGTTCATGGTTCAAGAGAAAAAGAAAAAAAGGGTGGGGATTCGTCTAAAAAAAACTGGACGTGTCTCGAGCGTACATATTTTAAACGAGTACGTCCGGTCGAGGTCGCTCGCAATTTTTAGACAGATTCCACGTACGTACGTACACGCACGGCCGGCTAAACAGATGTGTGTATGCGCTGGCGCTCGTCTCCCAGGCGACACGCATCCGGCATTGTCGAGTGAGCCCGAGCAATAATCCATCATTTATATTAATTGCGCCCCGCGGTATGTCGCGCCTCCACATAAATGATATCGCTGTGTTTGTACGGCCGCGGCGTGTGCTCTCTTCATAAATTCTAATTAAGTTCGCGCGATCGACTAACGGAATTGCGCGCAGCGAGATCCCGACTTCCTCCCTCGTACGCTCGCGTTCGGGGAAACGAGAAGGCTCGACGAAACGAGAAACTTCGACAGTGGACATCGAGCAGCAAGAAACCGTGAAAATTGTTCTCGAGC
Source organism: Melipona bicolor (assembly GCA_030673865.1). NCBI lineage: Eukaryota > Metazoa > Arthropoda > Insecta > Hymenoptera > Apidae > Melipona > Melipona bicolor. Next base: position 1,436,541 of record JAHYIQ010000027.1, read on the forward strand.
CTGCGTGGCACGATATTAAATCGACAGGGACGGGAAGAGAATCATTTTTGTCTGAGAATTGGTTCCATTGGGAGACCATTGATGCTATTTCTAAACTATATACAGCGTTTTAGTCCTGCTAAAATTGTTCCCGAATTTTTCTACGCCAGGTTCTCAATTTATGGGAGTATTTTCTCGAGGCGTCAATTTAAAATAGGGGTCAAAATGACGGAATTCGGACTGTTTGAAATTGTTTGAAATTGTTTGAAAGTGAAACTACGATAGTAGCACGATTGGAGTTTGGGCAACTACCTTGAAAACTTTGTGTAACCTAATTTTGATTTTTGATTTCGTTCTGAATTTTGAGAAATAGAACAATTTGAATGAAGAAATATAATCACTCTGCAGTAAAAAGGCAGCGGGATTGTATCATTACTGAGAGACGTCCGACTACAGAACTATCATTACGGCACAAGTCCAGATAATTCTAGACAATTTAGTAATTTAATTTAAACATTTTTAAAGAAACAATGGAGCAGAAAGCTACTTGCCTGGGATAATTAAGGGTTAATGGTTGACAGTTTATGATATATTAAAGCTAATAATACGCCGCGCGTGAGAGTAAAATAGAATATTTATGCCTTTCTCTTGGTACCGACCGAGGAGTAGAATAGAATCTACCGTTCTTTTTCTCCTGTTTCACTTTAATAAGGTGAATTGCCAGTTTATCAGATTTCTTACACGACGAGTGTATATTATCTTCGTAACGAGACCGCGATTAAAAGCGATTTCAACCGCTGATACGGTCCCCTTGCGTATTGATAAAGATAAAAAAGGAGGAAGAGTCGACTGTGTTCCTTTATCGGCAGTCTATTTTTTGCCGATTTAGAGAATGAAAAATGAAGACAACGCACGAAATGTTGCAGGTGGTGCCGTGAGAACTGTATGGGAGGATGGCTCGGAGAATTTTTACTCGTTCTTCACGCGTGTTTACTTATTCATCAATGCAGCGGAGGAAAAAAACGTTTCATTTCCCCCTTTTGAAATGTTAGACTCCAGCTGTGATACTTGCACGTAGCCAGTTTTCAGCCAGTATCGTATTTTTACGTAAAAGTATTTCAAAGGAAATCGTCCTCTTTTCGCGTCGCAAATTTGGATTCAGTCGCAGCCTAATCGAAGGAATAGGATAAATCGCGCGTAACGTATCTAATTCTTACTCGCGTTTCTGTTCTTTCAACTTTCTCAGGAGTCAGTCAAGGCTAACTAGAACCTGACTCGCACATGCATCTCTCACGATATTTATCCTTGCACCCGCACGTTCTCTCCCTTTCTCTATACTTCTTTATCCCTCTCACTTAATTCAGGAAAATTCTACCGGCCACTTTGACGAAACATCTGGAACGAGACCGTGTGCCTGCAATTAATACGCAGCAAAGTAATTTTCAACCGTACGCGTTGGTGAATATTCCCGAAACAATTTCAGAACAAAATTTGAAAAAAAGATGACACGTACCTTTCTCTATGTCCCAATGGTTTATTTGCAAGAGGCAAGTGTAAAGTGATACTACGTATATTTGTTGGGTTGAAGCGCAGATATCTTAAATATCTAATTCATCGACAGATGATGAAACGATTTTGTAAAATGTTGTAAATTGTTGTGAAGTGAGATGTAGCAATCGATTGTTCGAAAACTTACGCATATTGTACAAATAATATTTAAATTTCTTTTTTTTATTTTATTTTTCTTTGTATGTACAAAATAGTTACACTTTCTTCAGCAAGTGTAAAAAGTCAGAGTGTAACGTAATAACGATCAAGATTTCGATTACAATCATCGACAATCCTGAAACATTTAAATATTTTAGTAACGCCCAACTTTGTAATTTCTTTGACAAAAGTGTGTCTTCGACGAGACGAACAGATTTTCCACGCACTTTTGAAAGAAAGCGTTGCAACAAACGGAGAAGCAAGACGCTAAGGGGTTAAGGACGATGATCGATAAAAGGTCCCCGTCCGCGGCCAGCTTTCGCAGGTGCACAGAAAGATAATAAGGCAAAGTAGCCGCGCGCGAGGATCTCTCACGCCTCGGCCGGCCGCTTTTTCCCTTCTCGTCGACTTTTTCTTGCCGCTGCACGAAACCAAACCGCCGGTTACCTGGAAACGCTCCGCGATTCTCTTTTCGCGGGCCGACGATCCCGCGCCGATCTTCGCTATTTATCCGCCGATACGCGAACAGAGAGAGAGGCGAAAGGAGCATCGCGTCACGCGAACCTCCCGCCTTTTGCAACACGGAGGCTTATGATCGTGCATCGTCGGTTCATTAACGCAATCCTTCGGGATGCACACGCGCGTTTCTAGGATGACCGATCGAGCCTAGAGAACCAAGACGATTTCACTCGGTGATCGACCTTTCGATGATCAACGGACTGTTTCGTTGAATTGTTGCGTAAATAACGAAGACGTTGTCTCGCTCATAAATATTCAATGGCATATATCGTTCGGACTGCGAGTCTGCTTGTTTCGATCGATCTATTGATTGACGGTAGTCAAGTTGGAAGTTGAGCTCGACAGCGAACGATCTATCAGATACGATTCAACGGACTACCGATCTAAGCAACTGTAAGGAAAGTTATGTTTTGTACACCAAGATTGTGCGTTAAGGTTCAGATTCTTGAAGGATTCTTGAAGAATTGTACGAATCTAACAATCCCATGAACTCTTGTTGTTATAATATTTTTATAGTATGAACTTGTAGTTATAATATTTTCATAGTACTTTTGTTTGTGTCTCGACTCAAGTCAAAAGACCATTTAAATTCACTGATTCGCTTACAGTAAAAAGCACAACAGTGAAAAATTGTCGATAAATTTAAACTGATGTAACTTTGTAAAAGAAGATCGTACAACGATCCATTTGGTCTCAGTTTAAAGCGCGAAGCTTTTACTCTGACAGTCGTGCACGTAAATTGTAAAAATACTTTTCGTCACGACGAATTTAATGGTGTGTATTTGCGAAAAAAGCCACATACTTGAACGAAATATTTTGAAAAATAGTTGAAAGATAGTTGATCGTTGCACGATCTCTTTTCACAAAGTGATATCAGTTGATATTATCGATCACCTTTCATTGTCAATTCAGTTACTCTCTTAGCTGTATCTATCGTACCTATTGTCTAACCGGATCTAGTTCACCGATGTTATCCGGTCCTCGAAAATGCCCCCGCAATTAATCCAATCGTCGGCGAATGCAACGGAGAGCCGCTCGCTCTCGTAAAAACCTCGTCAAACGGGGGACAGGGGGCGGGAATCGACAATATCTGGCCGGGATAAAATTCACCGTCGTCGTCGGGCGATTTCTCGGTGTCGACTGACTGTGTCACGCCGTCGTTTCCACCGCGTACTTTTAATACTACAATGCGATATCGAAAGGTCGCGCGAGCGCGAAAACAAAGCGCGTGGCGACTTAAAAAAAAAAAAAAAAAAAAAAAAGAAAAGAGAGAAAAGAAAGAAAAATCGTCTCCCGTGTGTACGTCGGTTGCCCAGCTCCTTTCATTCGCCACATGTCGAGGCGGGACACGGTCGAGCTAGAGTAAGCAGAACAGAGAGAGAGAGAAGGAGAGCGGAGATGTAAAAGAGTAAAAGAGGAAGAGAGGAAGAACGGTGTTCCACAGCCGGCGCCCTTCGTCGCCGTTCGTCTCGTTTCAGACGAGATACAGAACAATGGGGCCAGGCCATTTCGACAATCCCGTCACGCGGTCGTCGCCGGATAGAATCGCGGGGGAAAAGAGAATTCTCTCTCTTTTTTTTTTTAGCGGCAACCCTCGCCTCTGCCGGACGAAACGGTGGTGGAACGACGCGCTCGCTCGCGCGGGTGGGGACGACGTTGGTCAGAACGGGGAGAAGAATACCCAACGCGCGTGTAACGTGTAACGTGACGAGGATCACGTGAAACTCCGGCGGGCCTCTGTTCTTCTCTCGTAGAGCGGCCCTCGCAACACCGAGGAGCAAGCAACCCCTTTTGTGCGGCGAGAAAGAGGGTGTATCGCCGGTGTACACGCGCGCCCTTGATAACCGGAGAGATTGAAAATAATAACGGTCGCAAAAAGCACGCCGCTCGAGCAAGAGAGGTACGAAAGGAGAAAAAAAAAAAAAAAAGAAAAGGGGGAAAAATACGCGCGCGCGCGCGCGCTTCCGTACTTTTTAATCCGCGCGCGGGGGGGATGCTCGCGGTCGTGATATGCAGATTTCACGAGCTACCTTTTCCCCGTCCTACGTTTATACCTACCTTCTCTCTCTCTCTCTCTTTTCCCCTCTTTCGATTCGTTTTTTTCTTTCCTTTTTCTTTTTTGTTTTTTTTTTTCGTTTTGTCAGTCGTTCTCCTCCGGCACACCGGGGTGTGTCGATCCTCTCGTTTCATCCCTTCGCCGCACGTCGCGCGATCGCTAAATCAATCGACCGTTATCCGGGACGGTCAAATGGTAATATTGTTGAATAATCTGGGATCGCGCCTCGGCGATTCGCACAGCAAGCAATTCGATCGTCAATGGATGGAAGTGACTTTCGCCAGGAGGATGTTTCGCCGATTGATTCGCGCTTTCGATTCGTGAATATGGAGCGCACGGCGGTCGATGACGGGTGTTTTTTTCGGAGGGACGGAGAGGGGGGAGGGTGGCAGAGCTTGTGAATTTGTACAGATCGGACGGATGTTTCCGCGGTGGTTAGAGTGATTGTGCGTCCCCTCCCCCCTCCCCCTTCACCTCCCCACCCCGGTTTGTTTGGTTGCAAAGCGTGCATAGAACGGTCTAGGATGATTGTACGCGGATCACAGATGAATCGCGATATTTGAATTGCAATTGAAAGTTTGGCGAACACGATTTTTATTTGCCAGAGATAGTTAATCGTGCGTACCTGTGTGCGTAAAGTTGATGCTGAAATTTGAATTTCGCTGCTTTTCCTAAAAATTCGAAGACCTCTCTCAGCCGAGACGATGCAGTGTTGACCTAATTTTTGTATTTTACAAACACTTGAGCCATTTACAATCTGTAATAGAGAAACTTTTCGCCATAACTATAGTTAGTAAAGAATAAGAAGTGTCAATGTATGAACTTCAACCACATAAACAAGACAAAAGAGTGTCTGCCTTGGGTTCAGACAAATGAAATTGTACTATATGTAAGCATAGAGATTAAAATTTAAATAAACTACCTTTTTTATGTTAACTTTTTTTCGTTAAAATTTATTTTCTCCAAATCAAATCCAAAGTCAGTTTCTACAATACATTGAATAGATTCAAGTCACTTTTGTTATCGTTACAGTTTACGGAATATCAGATTTTCAAAATAATCTCTCAGACGAAACATTTCGGTGGAAGAAATTTTTAAAAAATTACTTCAGTAGAAAATATATCTATAAAAGAGACAAGTGTAGCAGTGCGTTCACGTTAAATTTTGAAGTGCACGGTACGAAAGACGGTATCGAGAAACGTTTCTGTCCGTGATAATCTTAAGAACCGGTATTTCGTGCGAGCAACTGATCGAGAGGACTTAAATTCCGATTTAATAACGGGTCGGCGATCATCGCCGTTAAAATATCGTTTATTTTCGAGCATCATTTGTTTCTTTGTAGTTGGGCCAATTCCTTCGATTGCCGACTCGTCTCTGTAAATTCGCGCGACCAATGTAACAGGTTGCCCCTTAATACGCGGACGATATTCGGACGATATTCATTTCGAATTATGGCGTGTTCTTCGTGTTTCATTAACGGTCCTCTTCTTTAAACCAGTTCCCCTCCTTGAAATTTTATAGCTTCCCGAATGTACAACTATAAATTCTTAAGTGCACGGTATAAAACCGTCGTGCTTTCGTTAATTTACGCACTGACCTTTAATATTTCCCTTTTTCTGTAGTAACTCTTCGGAACTAGTAATAAAGTCAGTTTCAGATATGCGAAAATTAATTTTCATTACGTTTGTGGACATAAATATTTTAAGTGTGCATTAATTTAGCTTATCGAGTAAAATTTTTCGTTAATTTATCGCGGTATTATTTGTCTTTGATCTTCGCTCGCTTTATACATATGAGATTCCTTAAAAATTCCTCACCAGCGAAAGATGTAAAGGGTTTAAGTGCAAGGACAAGATTTTGCTTTGATTTGCTCTGATTCGTCAATTATTATCTAGAAATTATCTATATTTTAAAGAGTTTCATTCTACTTATTCTCCTAATTATTCTACGTTCTATATGTTATCCTTTGTCGGTACACTAACTAATTTCCGTACCATTTCTATTTATCCATCTCCGCGTTTTACGTCGAATTAAAAAATCGATCTCTCAGAAGCAAACGAAGCTCTGTTTGTAAATAATCACGAATTGCAGGCGGATTGCAGACACGTATTCTCTTTTATCGGTTCGTAGGAAACCTTTTCCATCTTGTTGCGCACCCGTGACGAAGTACCTCGAGGGAAAACGGCTCGCGGTTATCAATGAAACGATCCGCCAGCCAGTCGATCGCGGAGTTTTTAATTTAAATTTCAGTCGGGCTCGCGCACGCGTAAAGTGTTTCGGCAAAGCGTATTACGCTACGTTCCATTAATAAATATGATATATCGCCGACGCGCCTTCAGGCATCGGCGATGAATCGCTCATCCGTATTTATCGCGGAGACGCGTTAACGCCTTGAATTCCAATAAGTTCCCAACGCCGTGGAAACAATATAACGCGGCATTATCATTCGTTACTGATTTTCCCTGCTTTCCTCCAGCAGCCAACGCGAAGACGCCGCCGACTTTCATCTCGTCGTTCGCTTAGCAAATCGGCTGAGATTCCTTACGAATCGCTGGAGATCCAGCCGAATGAAAATTCGCACGAAACCAGAATGTAAGAATTGACTCCCGATTTAATTATGAGTTAAACTTTTATTATTAAAATGTTTTAATTTAATTTAAATTTCAATCCAATTTGATTTAATTTAATCTTGATTTTAATTTAATTTTGATTTAATCACCGATTTGATTAGTTGTCCGTGGATATTATTTTTAAGGCGTGGAATTCTTGAATCTTTAGATCACCATTCAACATTATCTATCGTACCTTGGGTATTTTGTATCATGAAATTCACTTCAAAGTATCCTATATAAATTATTCTGTCATAATATTTATACGAGTCAGCGTGTACGATATACAGGGTGTCCCACGATTCATAATCGCCACCGACTGGGAAGTGATTCTACGTGCAAAAATGTGTCGAAAAGAAAGAATAAAATTTTCCCATTGAAGCCTTCGTTTTCAAGTCGAGGAAATCGAGTTTGAAAATTGATCAAGTACTCGTGTATTCAAGGTAATTTTTATTCCTTTTATTCTACATTCGTTTATTTATTTTTATAGTACATCCACTAATAGTGTCTATTATCAGTCTGTTCAGTACGAAATTAACTAATGTAAGTTCCAGTATACTTGACAAATTCTCAAACTCGATTTTCTCGAAGAGTGAACGTAGAATCGTATCATCTCTCAGTCACCTTGTACAGAAAAGCATGAAACAAAATCGTGGCAAAATTTCGAAACACGTATCCTCCGAAGTGCCTTTGAAACCATTCTGAATTTCACCTCGCATCGTCCGCGTGGCGTTCACGCGGCAGCCAACCAGCCAGCCAACCAGCCAGTAACCATAGAGAGAGAGAGAGAGAGAGAGAGAGAGAAAGGAAGAGGGAATTTAATTCGAACCGTGGTCCGGGGGTTATATAAGCAAACAGACAATGGTTGTTATTGTTTGAACGGGATGAAAAGGACGGATGGGACAGCTGTGAACGTGGATATACACGGCGTGGCCGTGACTGACTGCAGAGACCGTATTTCTGAAGCAAAAAACCACGCTGCCGCGGGTCCAAGAAGCTGGCCGGCAGCATGTGCATTCGCATGCACGCGCGCCGGTTCGCGCGTACGACCCGCATATCCCAGCGAGAGAGATGAGCCAGCACAATGACAGCTTTCACGAGGGCCGACGCACGTTCTCCACGATGCCAATGCAAGCGTACAGCGCGGAGGGCCCTGCCTGCCTGCTTGCCTGCCTTCCTCCAACTTCTGATCCTCTCGTTAGAGCCGATGTTTTACTTGGACAGAATCTACGCGCGTGTTCAGCAAGCAAGTTGATTTTCTTGCAAACGAGCGGGACTTGGCTTGGGTCGCGTCTACACGCGTGTTCAACAACTGATAAATTGAGTTCTTTGTCATCGAGACGGGGAAAGTTTCGTTGGCTTCCGAATGATACCGAGGTTTCAATGGTTTCGTTTCGGAACCCGACGATGGGTTTGGATTTTTACTTCGATACTGTCTAGGAAGATTTGAGCAAACGTTTTGGCTCTGAGTGATGACAAAGCAATGGATTGGACTCATTTTGCGAAGTTTTAGTACTGTCTAGAGAAAGATTTAAATAAACAAATAAACAGCTCTGAGTATTTTATATACAATGACTACCTACTCCTTTTTCTATCACTGAAAGTGATTTTAGCGGGGGTAACCCAGAAAATCAGGCCTCTTCAGGTGCAACGCTGATGCAACGAAAATTAGCGATTGGTTGATTTGGGTCACGTGATTCGCGAGGGGGCGTGGCGTAGACCTCGAGTAGGAGTGACGTTGTCTAGCCTGTAATTTGTTTTCTATCGATCCAAATGTTTGCACATCAATAAAATTTTATAGCAAAAAGGTCGTCTTCATTTTCTAGTCAGAACAGTTGCTTCTGGGCCCTTCAGTGAGACGAATCGTACAAGTCGTGCAGTTTTTTTATTTATTTAAGTATCAAATTTTTACAGCCGTGTGAAAATATTACGAAATAACATAGAAATACACTTGTTGACCTGATTCGAAACGGTTTGAACGCTAACTCACGAAACAATGGAAACGTGGCGGTTTGTCGAAACTGGCAAAATGAGAATCACTGACGGAACGAGCAACGACCCATTGGCGAACGCGACGAAAACATCGGGTTTCCAGTGAGTGGATTAATAACCGGATGGCGCTGGTTCGTTCGAAATATTGCCAGGGCACCCTTCCTTTACCCTTCGACCCCCTGCGACTCATTTTTTTTATCACGCCGTGGATCGTTTGTCTTAATAAACAGCACGTCTCATTGCACGTATCGCTGGCAAAACAGACCCTGCTATCTTCAGCCCGAATCCGTTTCGTCTCTCTCTCTCTCTCTCTCTCTCTCCTTCCTTTTTTCGCGAAGTGTCTTGCGAAAGAACCGAAATAGGATTGCGTTCACAATTTCACGCTCCCATCGTTTATTAATGGCTTGCATGCGAAACGTCTCAAAACGGTCGACGTTCATTTTTTCGCCCGTTTCTAGAGAAACGTGAATGATTATTGATGGAAAAGCGAAGATTTACAGATGAGTAGCTTTTTTTGTTACGAGGTAGAATAGAGAAAGGTTAGAAGCATTTTATTTGGTGAAATTTATATTTCTATTTCTTGCAATAATTATAAATAACCAAATATGGTTAAAAAAACAGCTTGCATTTCTTGCAACTGTTATTCTTCTCTCTAATTTTTATTTCCATCCATGTTCATTCGCATCTTTGACGAATTTCTCCGTTTCATTCCATCGAGCTTTCTCTTAAACTGGAAATTATTTCCTTGAGAAAGATAAATTAAAAATTAAAAACTTCCAAACGCTCGAAGAGTTTATTTCTTACGTTGTGGAAGCACCTCTCTTTTATTTGAAAAGAAAAAGAAACAACTATTTGCTTCAGGCATCTTGACATCAAAAAATTAAATTCTCAAAATGTTAATTTAGAAGGAACGATCAGTTTTCTCCTGATTGATCTTAATTGAGAAATGCAATGTTAACCATCACGATAAGGAACACTCTGCGAAAACGAACTAACAAAATGTTATTAATTTTAAATTGACTGATTCTCCGATTGCTCGAAACTTTCGAATTACTCCAACAATACGTTCCCCTTTATTCATCGTCTGCTTACGTCGTCAGCAACGTAGTTTCATCCCAATTTACGAATTGTATTATTCCAATTCAAAAAGGCGGTAATTGCTCGTTCCCAACGACCGCCACTTTAAGCAGATCATCTAATTAACGTAAGCCTCCTAACTACTTCAGGTCACCGATCTTCCAATTACTTTAAGCCGTTAAATACTACTGCCAATTAACTATGGTATTAAACACCACGTTCCATTCGGTCTTCTACAAATCTCCCGCCTGAACAAAATGAACAAGGGAAATTTTTCCAATTAGAATGCCCAATTGACAATTGGAACTCTTTGTCATTCCCTTTTCTGCGAGTAGGCAAACATAAAAACAAGCAGAATTAATACACTTGCTACTTGTTCTTCCACAAGTTTTTTAAACAGACAAGCGCATGGAATTGATACATCTGATTATTTTGATCGTTTAATTTCTTTGATCCTCCAATCTTTATATATTTTATATATTAACCACATTGAGAAGAGACATACTAAATAACCTACATTGTACATTGATTGGAATGGAATGTTGATCACTGTCTGATTAGGTAGCGGCTGAATCTACTTATTTAATCTTACTGCTTGAATGAAGAAGGTACTAAGGAAAATCAATAAAGTTTCATTACGCGTTGCACATATTACATGAATAATTCTAATAAATAGTTTACTTATAGATTATTCCACGTACGCACTATCTTTGGATTTTTACAAACAAATATTCTAAATAATATTAGACAGATAATGGTTGAAATTTTTAAATCTAAGCTGCACGGTTGAAACTGAAATATAAGTATATAAATAAATAAATTAATTAATTAATAAATAAGAATTTATTTATAGTTTATTCTACATACATACTATCGTGATAATGATCAAAATTCGTAAATCTAAACTGTCCAACTATACGTGCATACTGCCTTTTTAATTAAATTTTTACAAACAGGCACACTTCGAATTGAGATAATTCTAAATAACACCAGACAGATAATGATCTAAACTACGGAAGATTGGAACTAAAACATAAATAAATAAAGGAGAATTCTGAGCGCCAGAGGTCTGAAAGTTTCGCTCCGATAAATGGAGTTCTGCCGCGGTTCAATTAATTCTTTTTATACGTACGTACGTCCAGCTCTTGATTACGAACGTTACAACGAGCTTTCTTGCGCTCGCGATCGCAATCGCTTAATGGCAGTTTATGAAGGTAATGTGCATAAGCGAAGATTCATGGCCGGTCGGTTTCCAGCGGATTCGAGCGTCGATGCACATGGCCCGAGCCTCGGTCTGACATAATTTGTCCCGCCGCGCGCAAAAATTCGACGAACAGTGTGGGATAAAGCGAAAGAGGGCCTCTACGTAACGAGTGCTCCCTAATGAACGCTGCTGCGCCGTTTTTGTCCCGATCGCGATTCCTCGTTTTCCCCACGTCGCTTTTATGGATCCTCCGTGTTCGAAATGTTTCGTGTCCTTCGATATCGACGACGTGATTCTGCCATTGCAAGAAGATATCTTCTAAGAAGATGACACGCTAAGTTTGTACATTTTTTTTTTTTTTAGAAATTATTTCATCAGATATTTGGCGATGTATCTTGATTTTGAAATGTATCCTTACGGTACGATACATCGGAAAAATAATTGAACGGGATATAGTTTGGAGAATTCATGACTTGTAATGTAAAATTTTGTTCCTTTAAGTCATATTTTCACATCTTTACGAGACAATTGGTACAGAGAAATTTGCTTCTTGTTGAAAATCCAACAGTATAAAAGTTCATAATTACTCTTTTCCCTTCTAAATATAATACTAATTTAAAAAACTAAAAATAAATATAATACTATAATAAATATATATAATATAATATAATATAATAAATATAATACTATTTGAAAAAACAGTATAAAAGTTCATAATTACACTTTTCCCTTCTAAATATAATACTTATTTTAATATACACGAATCTACATTTGTTTCAAAAAAAGAACCATCGTTTTCATCTCCGTTAGAACGTAAATTCTCGTCCAAATCTACATCTACATCATCGCGAAACGTACCCGACTCGCCTCGTTCGCAATCTCGATCCGTTGAAACAGCATTCCGAGTTATTTGTGGCCCGGCCGGGCAATATTAATTAATTAACAAGTGTAACGATCCTCGCTATCGTTAATAAAAGTGCATCTCGGAGGGACAGCGAGCGCGCGGAGGATTGGATCGACGGGATTAATGACTGGAATACGTCGGACCATACGGAGGATACCGCGTTCCGGCTCGCCAAACAATTTGATTTGCATAAAACATTCCTATCGACCCTAGCCCTTGATGCTCCCGTTATCCCTCGCCCGGCCCGCTCGTAAAAACGTCGAAAATTCACCCGAATCCACGCGCCGTACACTGTAATTCGGAATCCGTGTCACGACGAAACACCAGCTCGACGGCTCGATTCGCTCGCGGTATGACCGTGGAAAGCTGTTCCTTGAATCTTTGATGATCCGGCAAATTCCGCACTCGGTTGAATTTCAGCGAGATGATTCTTCAAACGAGAGTCAACGATGGACAAGTCTGCGGATCAATAAAAAGAGATTGAAAGCTATAAAATTGCAAAGACGGTGTAATTTTATGGAAGGGAGGAAAAAAACATAAAAGTGTCTGAAGTAAACGAGAAAATACACAAGATGTACGATAAAACAGAGAGATAGGTGGATCCAACTGGGGATTTTTCGAATTCCTGTTGAATCGAAAGGCTCATAAACGGGTTACCTGACCTCACCGGGTTGTGTTCGGTCGATGTCGGACGACAGACGACAGACGACAGACGACAGGACCCCCGACGGCAGCAACAGCAGCAATTCTCCTTGCTGAAGGGTCCTCGTCCACGGATCTCGGAGCCCGAGCCACCCTTGAGCACGACTCGCTCCTCTCTTCGTAGACCCCTTGTCTCATGGCGTCTACGTTTCACGTAGGCAGCCCAGGCCCCCTTTAAGCATATAAATTATTAGAGCCGTTTCAAGGGCCACTTGGAATCCGCCATTGTTGCCAGCCAGTATATATACTTATATGCCCGTAGGAGAAACGTCCGTGTCCCACACCTAAGACGCGGAGAACTAATTCCAGGAACCCACTCGAAAACGTACTCGACGGTTCTGCACCTTCGCGACCCGGTCTACGAGCGTATCTTGCACTCGCTCCACCTTTGATACACCGTTGCTAATTGTTCAGCCCTTGCGACAGACGTTTAGCTTCTAACCGTACTCTCTGCTACGTTCTCTTCTTGTCGTATTTCAAATCGATCCTACTTTAATCTTACTATTTTGAAAAAAAAACTCGAACGCGAAGGTAAAAAGTAGAAGAGACAAAAATTGATTCCAGCGATATAGAAGTCACGAATCCTCGCGTTATTTTGATCCTTACTGTCTTTGAAAGACTCTGCGTCTGCTCTGCACGGGATCTAGAGATATTTGCAGATACAAATCACCAAGGAACTAAATTTGTTTCGTACTTCCTCACTGCGAGTATCGTTGACTAATTTCACTTGAGTCTCTACGAGGAACACCGGAAAAGTTACGCGGCGACGCTCGTTTGAGAAGCCACTCTAGGAAACGGAAACGCTCTGTTCGTTTTTTCTTTCTTTCTTTCTTTCTTTTTTTTTTTTTTGCATCTGCGAAAGTGGCTGCAACGATATTGTCACGACGTTGCACGAGAACGTGATGTCAAGTATGCCCCTAATTATGCGAGCGAATATTAAGTGGAGCCTATTGTAGGCGAACGAGCCAGCGAGAAGGGTGCACCGGGGAGAGACTGCCACCACACGGACGACGAATTCATTCTTATAATTACAGCGTTCTCTCGCAGCAATTCAGTAACGTCTGCAAGCTGAAACGAGAATGGCTTTCAAGCGTGCCGCTTTTTACGAGAATTTTTTATTGCCCATGCCCGCAATGCGTATACGTCCATTCTGTTGGCCTCTGTGTCGCGCTGCGAAACAATTTCGCGACTCTCTCGTATAATATACACGCGTGTACATACTTTGCTCTCGATATTTCTCAAACGTTTATTTCGACGTTCCCCTCGTCCACGTTGAATTCACTCTTGGTTTATTACCGCCAGAATGCAATCTCGGCGCGGATTCAATTACACGTGCTCGTTTGACCCTGCTGCATTCTTTGGGTCATCGTCGGACGTAATCGGGTTTTCCCCCATTGCTGAGAAAATTCTCCAGTTTCGAGGTAAACACAGACTAAACGTTGCACAGACTGAGAATTTGTAAGATGAAAATTGTCGCAAAATTTTTGGATATTTAAAGAAAATTAAATTTCCTTTGTGACAAGGTATGTTGGCACATTTTTTAATAGAGAGCGTATAAATATCTGTTCCTTCAATTAAATATTTTACCGTTTCAAACCCGTCAGAATATTCATACAAACAATTCAGAGAATGAAGAAACTAGAAAATTATAAAACAAACTTGAATAGAGTTTAATCGTTAAATATTGAAATGAAAGAAATTAAAATAAAAGAAAAATTTTAATTAAATTGAATTCGAGAGCGAAGCGAAGAAAGATGGTTGTCGAGTTCTGTTCGAGCAGAAGGAAAGCAACACGGACGATTTAGCAGCCGCGAGTGTCTGCAGGATGCCCCGTGAACAACTCGGTACTCGAAGGCACACGCCGCAATCATAATTAATTACAACGAAGACAGCCGTAATAATAGATTCGGTCCGCTGACGTGGGCCCTTCACGCAGAAAATCTTCGCGGAAAGAAAGCTCGCCGTTGGTGGTACCTCTCGACTCTCTCGCTGAATCGAAGACAGAGTAGAAACAGCCACGTGTCGCGAGGCAACAACGACGCGAATATACGTCGTAAATTTTCCTGCGAGACGCGGAATTTCTTTCACGAACAACTGCTACGCGCAAGTGTTTCACGAGCGCAATTGAATCTGATTCGTATATTGCTGAACAACACTCACACTGCGTGAGGTACAAATGTGGAATGCGGGATGGAATGGATCATTCCACTGCTAGGTTCAAAAAAAAAAAAAAAAATAGTTTGCATTACAGAGACGATTGAGGTTGTGTAATTTTTGAGACAAAAGTACGTTCAGTTTTTTTCTCATTCAAACTTGCGCTTCTTATTCTTTTAAATTTCCTTTTAAATTTGCGCAACCCACTCCTACTCACGTGAGTTGCTTTTGTTGCATTCCCTGATAGAATCCCTGATAACAAAGTCCTCTCAACAAAGTCCTACTCTACTTCTCTCACTTTCACTCTCCTTTTCCCTCCCTGTGTTCGAGTCACCGACTTCTCAAACGCGGCTAATTACACCGCGAACCCACCACCCAGAGGCAGCAATAATTTTTCACTTATCACCGGGATCGCGATCCCGCGCAATTTTCCCTCGTACCCCGTAATTACCCGTCGTTTCGGGACTCTTGATCAAGATGGGTCCGCGTGCGCGTGGAAAAATCGAGCCGTTTCGATTCCGTTACGCGCGGCGCCGATCCGAGAGGGCGATCGATCTGGTACCGGGTCGATCAACGCTCGTCTCTAACCTTGGAACCGATCCGCCGGCGGTCAATTTACATTTCGTCAACGCCGGCTGTCGTTAGGCAGATGCGAGCGCAAATTGGACGCTGCCGATGTTCCGTTCCCCCTCCCTCCCTTTTTTTTCTTTCTCTCTGGATCACCTGCCTTCCTACGTGCAATTACGGCCGATTTCATCGGGCTTTGAGAAGTGTCGCACGATCACGGAACGATCCTCTTCGGCTCGAACGTGTTTCGAGCGTACGGAGCTTCTTCTCTCGCCGATCGGCCCGACATCGACCGAATTGCTCGTGATTTCCAGGCACGGCGATGTCGCCCTCGAAAGAACTCGGACGTCGTCGTCCGCGTAATTTGTCACCATTACCCGAAATTCGCGCGACGCAGCCGGATCGCGTTTTCATTCCCGCGCTCGACACCTGAAGCTCGCTTCGTCGAAAACTCCACGTCTCGCGAAGGTGCACGGTGATGATCGCGCGTCTCTCTTCCGCCGGCTGCTTTTTCCCCCGAGTATTCTCGCAGGCTCTTTTTTTCTCTTGGCGATCGATTATTTTCCACGATCGCAAATTGCACGTTGTTTCGATGGCAAGTGGCGGGATAGAGGAACGAGCCACGAGATAATTCATAAGCGAGTTGACAAGTTATGGATTGTAGAATTTAGATTTCCTTTTTTGTAATAATAGTATTCGATCGGTAGTAACTTGGCAAGTTATAGTCATTGATTTTAAATTTCTTTTCTGAAATTTCGAGTTGGTTCACGTCCGTTACGATGGTAATTTGAATTTCACGAAAAAGTTGGACAGGTTTTACCATCGTATACAGTGACACGTACAATTTTCTATGGACGAAGAATATTTAAATTCTCGAAAAATCGAAATCTGATCCTGAGAACGATCCAACGACTAGAAGCTTCACCCGTTGCATCGAGAAAAATAAGGATTGTAATTTTAAAATACACAAATTCCTCTGTAATTTTCAAGCATAACGTTAAACCGTTCCACCGGGCTTTTATGATTAAACTTCGTTTTTTCGATCGTGTCAAATTGCACAATCTCCTCGCGGCGAGTGTGTCTTTTCGAGGGGAGCGCGTCATAGTCACGTACGGGCGATGCGACAGAACGACACGACGATATTGAATCGCCTCGAAAAGGCTGGCAGCGCAGGAAGCGTCGTCGAGAGAAGGAAATGTCCTTGTTAGCGGGCCAGTCGTTCATTGAATCATTGTAATTAGAGGTCATTGAATTTCATGAGAAGGCTGCTGCTCGCCGATATTTCGTTGATGGCAGGCAAAGTCGTCTCGTGATCCGACAGGATTCAAGACGCCGGAAACCCTGCAGATTATCGCCATCGTGCAGTTTCGTGTATTATGTACGAACAACGTGCTGGTTATAATAATAATGGCACCTAGTTTCAAGCGCGTTAACGTTCCTCCCAGGAAGAAGGTATCACCGGACGATGAAGCGTTTTTTTCTAGTATCGCGCTATCATCTATTTTTTTTCTTTTTTTTTTTTTTTTTGTTGGTAAAATCAATTTCTTGTTTTGAGTAAAATTTTACTTAAAAACTCGAGCTTCTTTTTTTTGCGTTTCTCGTATAATTTAACATTATAAGCACTGAAGCGTAAAATTTGTATCGGAGAAATGACAATAGAGCGCGAATTTTTATTTATGTATTTGACGAAAAATATAAATCTGTAATAATATAAATAATATAAATCTGTAATAATGAAAGAATTAGGAATTAGTCGTGTTGATCATGTTAGTAATTCTGGTATTGATGTATGTATAAATATGGCTTGTCTGCGACTGCTTGTCTGACATGGTACGTACATTTTTCACTGATCGTTACAGTTCGTTTGTGTCACTAATAAATTGAACTCGTCAGATTCAAATTTTAACGAATACTATCTCAAATGTGTAAAATTTTCATTGTCAAAACTGACTCTCAGTTTTCCATAGCGTGTAGAATTGAAATCAATAAATTTGAAATGATCTACCCACATTTCCTGTATCTTCAGATTTCACAAATGTTGCAAATATAAAAATCCACCATAATAAAAATGTGAAATAAATTAAAGTAAAACCATCAAGGAAGCCTTCCTCCAGGCAACTACGCGTGAATCACTTTTTGAATCTACAAAAGTACGAAATAGTTCTTGAAATAGCCGGAAATAATTCGAAGAAATACGAGCGAAATCAACGATCAAAGAAGAAGAAAAAGAAGAGAGACGTCACGCTTAAACAACCATCCGTGCAGGCAGCTTTTCAACTTTGATTTAAGCTGAAAATATCTTTCTTTCCGCGGGCATAGGCGCCGTTGCCATTGCGACGCCTACAGAATCTCAACATAATGTCGACGGCGTTGCGACAGTAAAACATATTTTAGCGTTCGCCGCAGACTCTTCGCCGTAAATAATTCCGGCTGACAGTTTACGGGTACGTATAAATATCAATAATTCCCGTCAGAAGATGTGTTACATCGTGCGCCGTGTCTGGTCCATTTCTGGCCGACACTTTTTGCGCGAAACAGGCTCATGAATGACGCCCGTTCAAGAAATTGAATTGTCACGCGAGCTCAAACGGATGTGGACAACTTATTGCGATTGAAAATACGTCCGAGTAAAATTGGTCCCGCTGAATTATCTTAGATGGTAAATTTCTGTTTAATACAGGTGAAACTTAATGGCAAAACGAGAGTTGGGAAATTGATATCGAGTAGTTGTTGATCGTGCAGAATGGAACTTTATGAACGTAGCTAAAGAAATGATGTTGAGGTTTGTTTGCGTTAAAAAGGTTTATATATTTTCTACAAATGGGATAAAAATATATCTTTTTGGGATTTGTCAGTGTCTTTGCAATAAAAATTGAAAAAAAATTACAACGTTTTGACAAAATTGTTAACAAGTGTGTCATAAGGCGTATCTTATCTACTTAAAAGATGAAAATAATTTTTTAAAGTATGCAACATTGTATTTGTGTTAATAAATACTCGGTTAGCTGTAAATACAAGGGAGACAAATTTTTATTCGAAAAAATTCATTCTGTCGAAGGAATATGGTCATTTATAGTCGTCGTAATCGTCAGCATGGTCGTCTACTCGCGTCTCATTCTACTTATTAGTACAGTACAAAGATAGTAAGGATAGATCTTTATGCATTAAAGTAATATCGTTTCTTGATCTCCTCTTGCCTCTTTCCCTTTCCGGATGCAAACTTTGTTTTTCAGATATTTTTAACAATTCAAGAAAAAAAGAAAAGAAAGTTAGATATTTCGCGAGACACATGCCCGCAATTGTGAAACGATACCAAGCGGAATCAAAACATAATTATACATAATAATTGGATTTTTCCACAAATCCGCGATCTACTTGTCACACTTGGAGAGCAATCTTTTAAATCATTAATCGCGTATAATCAAGCATGTAACGTGGCAAATATCGCGATTAATCGAAAGGAGAAGCTTCCAATTTGGCCACTTGCTGTTAAGAATCGGCGTAAATGGAGCACGCGCGCGTGAAACGGCGATCCCTGGCGAGACATCAATTCCGATAGTCCCTTCTCTGAATAACATCCCCGCGTACGTACGATACATATTTCACGATGGAACGACACGCGTTCGCGTTTACGCGCTACAGGCCTCTAACCACACCCGTGGCCTCTAAGCGACCGTAAATATCCGCTCTCGCGCGGTGAAACTATCTCTCGGAAATCCGAAGGAGCGCGCGCCGTGGTCCGCTCAGGGCCTCGCGGAGGCGCTTAGGCGCGGGCAGATCGGACCACCAACGCTCGCAAAAACTTAATCGCCTCGTGGCTTCGACGCGGCAACGGCCGGACGATATACCCGGCGTCCCGGCGCGATAAACTTTAAGGCGAGCGTGATTTATCGCGCGCACGCCCTTATAATGCTAACATATTTCCGATGCGACCGAACCGAACGAACGAACGTACTCGCGCGTCGTCCGCGTGAAACGAAAATGGAAGTCCCGACGCGGAATGAGAAACCAAACGGGAGTGAGAGGAGGAGGAGCGAAGAGGGAGAGGGAAAAAAGCGGGCCACGATTTATAGCGGGCACGATCGAGATTAGTAACAACATTTTGCCGGACGCTGTCGGTTATTACGTTCACCACCAGCGACAAACGAGACACCGGAATTTATGAAACGCGACGTTTTCGACGTTTCCTTTGAATCCAGCTGCTGCTGTTGCTGCTGCTGCTGCTGCGAAGCTCCTCCGGGAGGTCCGCTTCGAGTTTTGCGATAAGAAACGCTCAAGACGAGGGACTCAGTGATTTCGTGCATGGTTTGAAGATGTATGAGCACGATTTACGTGTTATGTTGGATTAGGTTTCTGATGAAACTGGATGAAGCGAGAGACGTCACAGTTTTATGTTCAGCTAAACTGATGGATATTGGGATTCAGCCTTTGAATTTAATTTAATTGTCGAAATTATCGAGTTTCAATACGTATTGGAGTGTGTGTTTAATTGCGATTGAACGTACATAATGAAATTGAAAGTATTTCTATGTTTTTAATAATTGCAGAAATATTCGAATATTTGTCATTTTGAGGAGATTGGTAATTTTTATAACTGTTGACTGATTACTCTGGGAATATGTATACATGTATATATATGATTTTGATTGAATTTTAATTCTAAAATGTTCAGTTCTGATTTTGATATTCGAAATTTGTCATTTTAAGGAAATTGATAATTTTTATAACTGATTACTTGACTGATTACTCTAGGAATATGTATGCATATATATATATATATACATATGATTTTGATTGAATTTTACTTCTATAATGTTCAATTTTGATACGTATAATATGATATAACGTGATAACAAATACCATTGATTCTTTATCACGTCAAAAACATAAAACGTCAATTGGACGGAGCCTAATTCGCCATTGTCGTTGATCATTCATAATTTAACGATACTTATCGGGCAAGCAAAGAAAGTAATTTTCAAATTCTGCCCGTTTCTCTCCGGTTTTCGTCTTTGTGTGTTCAACAAGTTTCTTCAAACAACCGTGACCGGAATCCTCTTACCTTTCGCGTCCAGTAGAGTTACAAATTCACCGGGCACAGCCTATAATGTTGCTGATTAAGTTGTGAACGAGGTATATATTATTACGGGCAGCTTTTATATTTTTGATTTACGAAGCTTCTTTCTGCGAGAGGAATCCATTCCGCGAGATACAATGAAATACGAGCTTCGTAAAAAGCAGAATTGCGAAGCGGGCGTGATTTATGCGATGGACACTTCACAATAGAAGGGACCATTTGCAATTACGATGTCTGAGCCGCGTATTTTCGTTAATGCATCGTAACACGGAAAAATAATCGTCCGCGTAAATTAATCCGCCGTGAAATCCGGATTTGAGAGTGGCGCAAGATGCTCCCGGAGTGGCTACGCGCCGAGTGGAGTATAAATTTGTGGAGACACGAAATGCCGGATAACGCTACCTTCGAAATTACACGATAGTATTTTGATTCCACTCGAACGGAAATTTACATTCTCCGCGAGAATTGACACGGTACCGGTACAGAAATGAGAATACAAAAGCAGAAATTCTTTTTGAGAAAACAAACAAAATTTCTATGAATTTCTTAAACATTCATCTTAATAAAGGTTAAAGAAGATCTTTTACCTAAAAATTTTGTATGAAACTTGTATGAAACTTGCATTATTGTTCAGTTTTGGAATTTAACATGCATCTTTCAAGTATTCGAGTTCCAGTTAGTATTGATTTGAATTATTTAAACTACATATGCAGATGATTTAATTTGAGAAATTGTTGTCATTAAAATACACTATTTCTTTTTTTTAATTCAATGTGTATCAGGTTATAATTTTTTAGAAAACAAACAGGTATGAAACGTTCAAAGTACGATACTTGGATTCCTCTTTTTGAACGAAATTGCTCTCGAAATTCCATACGCATACCCGCATAAATGACGCAAATATTAAATTTCTCTGGTAAAAAAGAAATGTGCAAGAGTGCTGAGAGAAAAATGTGAACAGATATCCAGACGGTACGACGATCGACAGGGAAGCTTTTACACGCATGCGACCGGGATCATCGTCCGAGTGGAAGTCAGCTCGCGCTCCAGACGCCTCCTCCTTGGCTCTGGTCGTTCACCGTGCCGCAAAAAACTGAGGCCATCCATCTCGAGTCCGGACAGCGCCCTTACGAATTCCAGGGACGTACGTGCCGTATAATTAGAACGTAAAAATTTACATTGCTCGCGAGAAATCGCGACCGGGTTCTCCTCCTCCTCATCTTCTTCTTCTTTCCACGTTGTTCTTTCTCCACAGAAAAAAAGAGAAAGAAAAAATAAAGAAACGAAGAAGAGAATATGAGAGCGGCGAAGAAAAAGGGAAAAGAAAAATCGAAAGATAAATAATAGTCGACCTAGAGAGCGAGGAGGGCGTTGAACGCGGAGGAACGAAGAGGAAGAGAAAGAAACGAGGAGAGGAACTCGTTGCTTTCTCGACGGGGGTCCCCTTTCGGTATCTGAAAAATTCCATAAAGCTAACTTACGTCTCTAATTGAAACGTAAAAATCGGATGCACGACTCGTGACGCGAGGCGTCGCCACGACGTGCAGCGTGCACGCGCGCGTAGTTGTAAAACACCGGTAATCGAGCGCTCGTAAAATCGTCGAGGTCCCGGATTACGAGACGCGTGGACTGCCTTCAAGAACTAGCCTTAAAGGACCATAGACGAGCGTGTAACGACCGGTCAAGCGCTGTGAGAAAAAGAAAAAAAAAAGAAGAAATCGCATATACAGATGGATAATTTACAGAATTTAGTTAAACGCGCGTTAAAAGTTGCAATTTCTTGCCGGTTGATATCAATTGATGATGACACATGGACGGCGTGTACATGTGGATGCTCGTTAACTTTTCTTGCTGTACCAGCGATAAAAAAAAAGGCTGAACCCGACTGACCTCTTGCGCACCGAGTTGTCTATTAATGCCACGAGCGAGATTCACGAGTTTCAAATTGTTCACGCTTGCGCGAAACATCGTTTTCGTCGTTTCTCCAAGTTGAATTATTGTCGCTGGTGCGTGAATGACTTTGCAGATGTTCGCGAGGCAAATGTTACATGCTTGCAAATTATATCGAGTTACGTTAAGTTCTTTCGTTGAATAAAGATTGGTTATTTGACGTGTAATTTTAAATGCAAATGCCGGCGATCGATCGCGAGTGTTTATGAAAATCTGTCGGTAATTTGCGATTCGTAAAAACGTCAAAGTTATTAAACAGATTGTGTAAAAAAGCTTTGCGTTTTTGTTTGTGTAGAATGATGTGGATGTTGCAGATTTACGTGCAACGGAAGATTATAGAAAAATAGTAATTAAAAATATCCGCTTTTCTATCTTTTTACTTGAGAACATAGTTTGCCGTCGAAATGTAATTGACAGACTGTAGATTCTCACGCGTTTACGAGAAACACGAAGCTGAGAAGATTCTCAGCAGTGCACGTAATGTCACAAATATGATTAAAGCGTCACAAATTTTTATTTAGGTTCCATTTCTTATAAAAGCGACAATTAGACGACAGTTGATAGTTAACTCGATAGACTAATGACAAAAAAATCATATTACCATGAACAAACTCTCCATTCGTTCGCTAACGTTCGTTCTACATCTTTGTAACCTGAACACACACTTATTCAAACACACTGCGACATTACGCGTCTGCTACACCAAAAGACACGCTACCAAACAGAAACACACCGCGTCTCCACATTTCAAGCGTAAAAATTCAACTTTGCCTCCATTTTATCACTGAAAGTGATTTTAAGAAAATCGGATGCAACGCTGATGCAACGAAAATTAGCGATTGGTTGATTTGGGTCACGTGATTCGCGAGGAGGCGTGGACTAGACCTCGAGTAGGAGTAGCGTTGCCTGTAATTTGTTTTGTATCGATTCAAATGTTTGCATATCGATAAAATTTCATGGCAAAAAAGTCGTCTTCGTTTCCTAGTCAGAACAGTTGCTTCTGGTTGCTTCTTTCAGTGAGACGAATCGTACTGGGGTACAAGTCGCGCAGTTTTTTGCCTTATTCCTCCCTTCCTCGCGCGGAATGTTCCTCACGAAAATTATTGCCTGTACTTAGCGCGCAACAATCTTTCGCAGATAAATCTGGAAACAGGTTAATCTCAGGTAAACGTGGCCGGATAAGAAAATATATTGAGTCACTTTGCAATGCTAATTCGAATTCCATTAACTTCGCGTGTACCGTTCGCATGAATCCCCCGCAGATAAGAGGAGTTTTACGATCAAGTTCGACATAAATAGAGATTCCTCGGGGGAAATTAATTACTCATAGTTTACAGAGTGTGTCTCGGGTTAGGTTATTGATACAAAGGCGCAGCGTAATCACACGGAGGGTGGTGGGTGGGTGGGGGTTGTATTAACGGCTGCTGCGGAGAACGCGTCGAGCGTGATCGCAGCCCGAGCACCGTCTTCACGGTTTGTTGAATTTTCGGAAGCGTCCGTAAAGTGTCTGCCTTTCAGCCTTAATTTAAGCCGGGCAAGCAGAAAATAGTGTGCCGGAGCCAAGTCTGGCAGGATGATATCGACGCTCCGACTTCCTCTTTTTGCCTCCGTGAATTGTTTTGCCAACGGCTGTGTATCGTAAGGCCGCGCACATTGTCGTATCGTGCGCGAGATGACGGGCATCGGAATATCGCCGTTTTAAAAACGATGTTTAACGATTTTTAAACCTTTTCGGATTTTTGCGCCTTCTGTTGCACTTTTTACGAACCTAGGCAGAACCCAGGTATTGCGACAAATGTCGTTTTGGATATTTCGTACGTTCTTGCGCGTTATACGCAATGTCATTTTATGAAATAATGGTAATTACGCTTGCATTTCAAAGGTTTATTGCGGAAGTTTTCAAAATCGTTTAATCGGATGAAAATTCGAACTTTGGATCTTTCGAGCTGAAGTTACTTGAAATTAAAAAATTTACGTTGTAATGAAACTAAAAGTAATAAATATTAACGTTTGATTTATGTTATTAACGCTGTGCTGGTTATGATAAAAGTACGTTAATTATCCTTCTATATGTAACGTTCGTATTCTACCAATTTTGAATAATTGACGTTGTTTTACAACACAAATTTCTATCAAAGGAACGATACGTGTTGAAACTGTGATTAAGCTTAATTAATTAGCACTCTCGTTACCGAGAATTTCGAAGCTTGTGTAATAAAAAGATACGAAGCGATCGAAGGAGATAGACCGGGATATATCTTTCCACTAATTTGCGCTGCATCTGCGCTTCCAGTCCGCGTGAAAGAGAAAACAAACAACGCGTCGGGACAATGCAAACAGACGGAAATCATTAACGCGATCCAACCGCATAATTCGAGGAACCATTCCAGAAAGGTGTTAGATCCACTAACCGTGTCAAGATCCGAGATACCCGCCGAATTTAATACTCACGTACCAGCCATAGGTGCGTGTTAGATCGAAATCTTGCTGCTTTTATCTTACATCGAGAAATCAGCAGGATCTACGTCGACTATCATCGGCGCTACAAAGCCAACCGATCTGGCAGAAGGTTCGCGGCATTCACGGATGTTAGTTGATGCAAACAGAGCAATACGCGCGAGGTGATCTCGTATTTGGCAAAGAGAAGAGAGAAAAATTCCCCTCCGCACGTATTTTCGTGCGCTTAACTCGAAGTCAATCTCCCGGGCGATGTCGGGAGAAAAAGGAACAGAACCGGCAGAATCGGTTTTACGAGCGCGCGATAAATTATGATCTGTCACAACAGGACTACCGAGCATTCGGCACGTCGGACTGTTTCCAGCCTGGTACCAGCTTCGTCGATGCAGGTGCGATATCAACGCGATCCGGCCGTTGCATTTTTTTCATTTCGCCTTTCGCCGAAAGCATCGATCGTCTCCCATTCGCTGCTGCCGTTTCGAAATCACCCTCGATCGCGTTGTTCTACGAAACTCGTAACGAAGCGCGATAGCTACTAAAATTTAATTACCGACCTGTTTCATTAACAAACTGGCGAACGAACGTTTCATACGGCACCTTTGTTGAAAATAGCTTTTTGCGTTTGTGGGTGTGAAAATTCGTGTAGACGACGCTGGTTCGTGGTGGAGTACCAAGTGACGAGCAGATAGTGAGAAACGGTTCGGAGAATTCAGTAGAACAAGACGCGCACGTGTCTGACTTAACGCAAAGTAGAACTCGAGATTTTTTAATTTTGGTCAGCTTCTGCTTAAAAATGAATCAACTGTCAACTGAATCTATTATCTACTCATTATTATTTGTTGTATGAATGAAAAATCGGAACGAAAAATTCTGCTGCTTTGGTGCGTATGAAATGAATCTTTTCCTGCATGTGATTTTTCTTTTTCTCTCAAACGTTGCACATCTAATAATAAGAACAACTCCTTTATGATCTTTAAGATTTCTGTGAAAGATTTATCAAAATTGTTAGGCTTGAAATTGAAAAATTGTTGGAAGCTGCTGGAATTTTCCTAATGCAGAATACCAGAGAATGTCTTCAATCTTCCTCAACTACTAAATCTACATTTTCAGCAAACTGTCAACATAATTTTGTTTCTCGCGATAAATTCCTAGTAGTTTCTTATCGTAAATTTTAATACATCTAATATTTCTCATACTTCTCTCGTAAATCTTCCAAAGTGTAATTCACGTAAAATATATTTCTCTTTAACATGGTTGATAATTGATTGCCACGAGAACAAAATTTATCATTGACTCGTCAAACGCACCAAAAAAATCACCAATTTAATACGCATCGTTCTCCCGAATTATGGCGTGAAGCTTCGTGAAAGCGTAATGACGCGGCACGGATTGATCCGAAGATTCTGTACCCGCGGATCCTTCGATAGACGATCGGCTTAACGAACCAGCATGTCCGCTCGAGAAGATTCCACGATTCTCCTCGGTGTTTACGATACCGAGGCCGGCTGAAACGCGGAATCCCGTCAATAATTACAGTTCATCGCGCTGTTGCACCGTGATTCATAATCGGTATTCAATTAACGTGGCCGCTTGATTATAGGCCAGCGGTTGGCTAAATCCGAGCCGCGCTCTTAGCGGTCGGAGCTGCGCGTTGAGAGATTTTCGACTCTCCCTGATCTCACTCGTAAACAGCCGAGCGTGCTTATTTGCGGCGTTCCTCCGCGAGGAATTTGTCGAAGACGTTTAACGAATTAATTGATGATTTATGCCCTGGCACGATCGCCGATACTCTCCTCGCCATCGTTGCGACGATGAAGACGCTTTTGGACGAGCGCCTAATTTCCTTCTACAGATTCGCCGTTAATTGTGATTTTTCAGCTAATAGGGAAATTGATGGGAAATTAGTTTATTAGAGAGTGTGATCGCTTTATGGTGAACAATTTTATTTGAATTTTAATTCGAAAAACTTTGTATTGTTGTACCAAGGACGCGGTTTCGTTTTCGTCTTTTTAAGTTTGTTACAGATTAATATTTGTAGTAATAAATCTTTGCTCTTCCAAATGCGAAAGACTTCGTTCTCCTTTGTTGAACGTGATAGATTATTCGAATAATTCTGTAATTATTAATACTAGAGCTAGTGGAGTAGTCGAGATGATCAATTTTTTAGAAATTTAAACGATTTCCCTTAAAACGTATAAATGAAAACTGAATATATAACAAACTCCTGCCTGTTCTTTGCTCTTCGATTCCTCTGACACGAATTTCGTGCTTTAATCGTTGATAATTGTATCAACACTGTAACTGCGTCGTGTGATTCTCAGCTAACGATACTACTATTTGTTACTACGAAATTTCAATAGTCATTGACCGTCGAAAATATGACGAATATGTTTATATAAACGTATCGTCTATTTAATCATCATAATATAATAATCATCTATTTTACTATTTTATTCGATACTTCTATCTTCTCACTTTTTCACACGTTCGCAGTTACCGATCTTTCCTTTACACACGACAGAATCAGAACCAGAACTTGCCGGTCACTGATGAAAATCACCATTGAAAATACCCCGTCATTATGGTGTTAATAATACGAGCAATTATCCGATTTAATCGTAGTACTGTTCGTTTCCTGCCAGGCCAATGACAACCGAGAGAGAGAGAAAGAGAAAAGAAGGACGAATCGCAATGCCTATGCGGTTACAGTTGCTGACGATTCGAAACAGCGCCGAGGCATCTAGATCCCATCGACGGTTCTAATCACCATGCACTGATTCCCGGTTTAATTCGCAGGTGACACGTAGTAGGCGTTACACGAGTCAACAACAGCTACCAGTTTCCAACCAGCCGACCAGGTTGGTTATCCCGGTCACGGTTAATCGTTAATTAGCGCGACGTATTTTATAGCGTTGCCTCGGTTTTGGCTCGACTTTTGCCTTGCGTCGTTCGATTTTTGTCGAAGAAAACAAATTACAGGCGCGATCGCTCGATCGCTCGGTACCAGACAACGCCACTCCTACTCGAGGTCTATCCCACGCCCCCTCGCGAATCACGTGACTCAAATCAACCAATCGCTAATTTTCGTTGCATCAGCGTTGCACTTAAAGAGGCCCGATTTTCTGGGTTACTCCCGCTAAAATCACTTTCAGTGATAAAATAAATGCGTAAATCCTGATGCAAGTATAAAATACACTACCTGACATTGTTCAAACAAATGTAGATTTTATTAGGACGAGTTTGAAAAATGTTTCACCCTTTAGATTTAATCTG
Organism: Melipona bicolor; assembly: GCA_030673865.1. Classification (NCBI taxonomy): domain Eukaryota; kingdom Metazoa; phylum Arthropoda; class Insecta; order Hymenoptera; family Apidae; genus Melipona; species Melipona bicolor. Next base: position 1,464,768 of record JAHYIQ010000027.1, read on the forward strand.
TTTCTTAAAACAAATTGACATGAGTAAGTGTCGCTCTCGGAAAATTCTCGAAATTCCTACGTCCGAGTGAATATTGATACGTAGAGTATCCACTAAATTCGCTTCGATTCACTCAAGCATTGGAACGATCTCGGGGCGTGAAATACCGATCGGTCACCGATCGACGAGGAGTTGGAAGTTAAATCACCACCGTCGACAGATCGGTTATTAGCTAAATATTTTCTCCGCGCCGAGGTATTACGCGATTACGTTTACGTAATATAACCATACTCGGTGCGATCATTTTCTTACGAGAATACGTGCAAACATCGTTTCACCGGTCTCGAGGTATTAACGCCTGGACGCGGTATACGTATCCGCGATAACTCGCGAGGGACGACGATATTTTTTTCGAGCGTGTGCGCCGCCATCGAAGTTTCCACGGCGGTCCAATATTGGCTGACAAGCCAATATCTGTTCTTTCACCTCTGTTCTGCAGATGGCTCCGTTAAATTGCAAATTAGTACACGTTCACACCTACTCGTGTCGTTTTGTTACAAGGTTTCTCGCGAAATTGATCCGTGCAATTTGTCGTCGATTTTAGTGCCACGATAGGCGATATTATCTGCCCGTCGCGCATAAAGGCGGCCCAAGCCCTGCGCTGGCGCGTCGTATTATTGCATTTTAAGGTTGCGAAAGCGCGCGGATTTAGAGGCGATTCCGGACGCTGCGTAGTCGGAGGTTATGAAAAATTGAGGTTAATAATATAATTTATAGCCTGCGAAAGGTGATTCGAAAGCTGCGCGTAACCGTGCTTAAAATTGATTTATGCCACGTACCATAAATGGAGAAGAAGAACATGATTGTAGGTATTTGCTCACATTTTTCTCTACACGAATGTCATAAAAATAGTCGAATGCTTCTCAATACTATCGAGATACACTAATGTTCGTGAAGAAAAAGGAAATTAAATTTATTTTAAAAAAGAAAATTACACTTTATGTAGATTGGCGTTACTCGGTTGAAAAAAAGTTGAATATATATATATATATATATATAAGAACAGATGTGAAGTTTCAATTTATATATATATAAATGAAATTTTATTTATTGAACAAAAATGAAATTTCGCCGGCCACAGACGAGTGCAGTTATTTGCAAGAGAGAGCCTCAGCTGCGCGCGTGCGATAATTAGGCCGCGATCTGCCGGTCGGGCGATAAATTTCTCGCGCCGTGTAAATAATAAAAAGAAAAAAAAAAGAGAAAGAAAGAAGGAAAAAAAGTAACAGAAACCAGCCGGTGTCTATGCGTATCCGCGTTGATCCGCGAGCGAACTTTATTGAGTATCGCTACGGAGCTTTTGCACCGGTCATAAATTGCTGGAAAAAACGATCATGCGTCGAGAGTTATCTGCGTGAAATGCACCTAGCAAATAGCGTAGTGAACTCAAGTACCAGGAGAGGAACGAGAGAGAGAGAGAGAGAAAGAGAGAAAGAGGGAAGAGAGCGAGAGAGAAGGGCGGGGGAGCTGTGTGTAGAATATCAGATAAGTCGGAATGAATTGCCCAGCGCAAAGTCACCGATTGTCAGAGATCTCATTGCCGATTGCAGCGAGCTAGCTTTCAGTGTTCGAGCTCGCACATTTGATACCGTGCCGGCACGCAACGTTTTACGAGATTACCGTACGTCACATTCGACCCGCGAACGTTACGTTTCTGAAATAGATCAACAATGAACGCCTGTACATGGCCGCTGGTTTATGGCACGTTGCTGGATAAGATGCGACAATTTTGCGCCTTCCTAACACTGGATAGAAAGAAATTGCAATACACGGTCTTTTGAATCGGCGTGATCGTCGAGAGAAAATATTGGTATTAATTAAGTAATTTGTATTTTTATTTGTTAAATAATTTTAAGACAAGACGCAGTGATTTCACTTGAAACGTTGAAAGATTTTAATTAAGAACGTGTAGTCTTATCATTGTGCGTCTAACACAAGTTAGATTTTAGATCTTCCTTTCAAAAATTCATTTTAACCAATATACATTCCTGCATCTGGTAATTCAATTCCTACGTGGCTCTACTATGATTTTACGTCCGGAAGCTTCGATTATCTCTAGCTAACATCGGCACTTGTAATGACGCCGATTAACGAGACCAAGTGGCACCAGCCTTGCAACAGACTTCTTGTAAATGTTACTAGTGCGGCAATTACCACGTATCGTTGCTCGTAATTACAACCTACCGGCACAATCGGCTCAGTAACTTTTACAAAACTGTTTCCTTTCGTTTAACAAGGTATGCCTGCGGAATATTCTTTGAAGCAGCAGCACGAAACAGTACAACAGTGATCAATCCTAATTCTTTTAGTCGCCAAATGCAATTTTCCTCGAACGAATGCAATCTTGAAATATTCAGTTTTGTAACCTCTGGACAACTAAATAATTTTTTCATCATTCTTTCTTCCAATCTTTTCTAAATCATCTGAAATTTTTGTTCAACAAGTATCTTTCAATTCTGAATACATTCTCAATCGCTGTACGTTCAATATACAAATGACCACCGTTTTCATGACTTTCTACTTTTTGTTTTTTACTCTGTCAAACCCCTGAGCTTTTCAGTTGCCACCCTGTATACAAACTATTTGTCCCCTCTCGAGACAACTTCATATAAACGGAGTTGCACACGGTGGTATGAATTTCGCGTCTCTCAAGTACGAAACAGCGAGACGTTCCCAGCGTGGAAAACGGCACGCAAGGAGACAACAATGCCACCGGTAAAGGATATTTCGTTCGGTGAAACGCGAACAATGCAACGATCGCCGCGGCGGCGACGCTCGCTATCAGATAAGGGGCAAGAACTTTATTACTTCGCGTTATGAATCGGCCCTCCCGCGAAAAATAAACAATAGACACGCGTGTACGCTCGCGAAAGGTTATCGCCGGTGTACGAACACAATACGAGACATCAGATAAGATCCGCGACGCTGCGCACAGGCGCATGATCCCTGATTATCATACATCTCACCGCAGATTTGCCATCTTCATCGGGAATCAGTCTGCGAATTCCTTTCTCGCGACGCTCCACCGACGAAAAATACGTATTCTGTTCGTCGTTCGGAGCATACTCGTGCTAGTTAATCGAATCAAATTTTTTTAATTTGCACATTTGTCTGCTGTGAGGTAGTTTCGTACCTGCGGTTAGAAAATTTGTCGTTTTTAATTTTTATATTCGTCGCCCAATTGATCATCGTGCAGTATTCTGAATAATTTTGAAGTGACGTTGCACTCGATAATTTTTTAATTCCTGTCAGATTTTCTAAATAGGAGAAAGAAAATTGTAACATGAATTCTCACGCGAGTTGCACGACACAGAAATGTCATTCGCGAGCCTCAGTTAATTTATTTACTTTTTATCATCCGATATTAAATTCTCTTTTTTTTTACGTTGATAAAAATCCGAAAATTCGAAAATTCAATCTCAATTAAACAAAAGTCCAGAATCGGCGGGAACGGACGCAGTAATCCAACTAGGATACTAAATTTCCGCGTAATCAACAGGCTAGAAGAAAATTGAATTCAACGTGTCCGCGCGCACAAAACGTTCAATCGTCTATGAATAAATCAAGCGAGTTCGATTAAATCGAAATAATTTCCGAACTGCGAATACACCGTTCGATTAACTCGAAATCAAACGGCTGAAATGAATAATGAACGCGTGCATCTTCTGGCCATGTGAAGTTACTATCGTTACGAGATTACGGTAATAAAAGTTCTCGTTACGTAACCGAGGTCCGTGATATTTCACCATTCGATTTGATACGTCGAAGATACAGCAATATATCCTTTTGCATTTGTTGCGATCTTTTACGAACAAAACCAACCGATCCATCGCGATCCGTTCATCCAGCGCTATTTATCGAACGTGGTGAATTTTGACTCGGGGAAAATGTTAATCAATATTATTTGTGACTAATAAAAATATGAATGGATTCTCACATACAATAAATTTACGACAAATCCTAAACGTATTTAAATTTCCTTTCAAGATTCGAGCTTCGAAACTTTCAAGCTTCCAAACCGAATTTGGAGATTTTCGACTCCCCGAGCTTTTAAATGTTCAAATTTTGCAACGTCGGGACTTGCAAGTTTAAAAATTTCCGAACGCTCCGAAATTCCCAAAATTTCTTGAAATTTCTGAATTTTCAAAGTTCGAGCCTCTTAATTTGCAAATTAAATTTCCAACCTTCCCAGGTTCGAAAACTCGAGCGTCCAAAATGTTGAACTTTCAAAGTTCCAAAGTGTCGCGTTGACTTCGACTTTCGACCCAGTTGTTAATTTCTAACAAACAGCAGCGCAACACGCTCTGCAACGTTTTCATCGAACGATCCGAATCCGAGATTCCGAATCCGACTGTGGCGGAAGACTTCCGCGTTTCCCGCCTTTCGTTCGAACCCCATCGATCGTCCGCCATTTTCGATAACCGTGAGAGATCCGCCGGCAAGGTTCCCCTCCCGTCCAATTACGGGCCTTCCAACAAACAATCGTGCGAAACGAATGCACTGAAAACACAACGGCGTTTGCGTCACGGTGACATTAAGAAGATACATACGTGCCAGTGGAGAGAGTCAACGCGATCGGATCGCATTATGCATCGAATCGATTATATTTTCTGCCTTTCTCGCTTCTGCGCCTCCTCCGCCAGCGAAAATGCCGCGAAAAATCGTAACGAATCGGACGCGTGACCCGCTAGCGATCCATCTATCACTATCAGCGATGATCACGGAGTTATGCGAAGGACGTCGATCAGACAGACCGTCCTGCAATAATACACGTGTACGTGTGTTCTTTGTTATTCTATCTCGTTTGGTCATCGAGATCTAACCGGATTCGAGCCACGAGGATGTGCTTTCGCAATCCTGCAACAATTGTGCATTGTTTAAAAAAAATTGCGCACAAGCGTAAAACTCTTCTGCGATCGTCGCGTGGTTTTTGCAGTTATGGAGGTCTTCGTCTGCTATGAGGAATTAGGAGAGGATGATCGAACAGTGTGACTTCTTGGATTGACAGAAAGTTGAACGTATATAGAAACAGGTTCATTCTGCAACTTTTGTCTAAAATGGTAATTGTTCAGAATTTAGTTTGGTCTTGCAAGTGGTATTAGCAAGAAATAAATACTGTTTCATCCAACGACAGACGCTTCAATTGTAACGATCACGACAAAGCTCCTTCTTCGAGCACGCGGGGTGAAAGGAGAGAAAGCTCGATTAGCTCGCGATCGTGGTTTTTCTCGCATTCGAAGTAAAACTTTGAACAGATATCGTGAAAGATAACGGTTGAAAGTCAACGGTAGTTGCCGTACGAGTGATTCCTTACTTTCATTAACCTTTCAGCCACCGATTTTTCTCGCGCTTTCCCCTGACCCTAGAGACCCACTCGCTGTAACACGTATTCCCACGATCACGTATTAACTCGTCGTTTCAGACGCGAACTCTAATTTTTTAGGTTTCTGGTAAATTTAAACGATAGAAAAATTGTTGTACAACGTGTTTAACTGTGTTTGACTGTGTTTAACTGTGTTTAAGTCGAACATGCAACATGCAACATCCAAACAAGGACTCGATATTTAAAACCCAGCATTAATGAGTTGGACATTTGTTAATCATGCTCGTTGTTACTGTGGTCATTTCAATCAACAATTTACAATGTTTTTCGTCTTATATTTGCATCTTTGCAGACATTGAAGTACCCAAAGTTTCAAGATTTAAAGTACTAAAGTATCTTTAAAATTACGAATTTACAAAATTCTTGGAATATTTTGAAATATTTTAATATTCCCAGTGTCTAGTTATTATCAGATTAAATTTAAATATTAAAAAGTCATCGAAAATCGATTCAAAAAACAGATGACCAGCGTTAGTTAAATTTATACGTACTTGCAAACCTTATCGTTGTCGTTACGAATCGAACGACCAAATTTCGACTAAAAATGATTGGTGTAAAATAAAATGACTAAAGACTGGACCGGGTCGTAGGAGGTCAACGCGCGGGGGTCGGATCGGGCGACAATTTCTGTCTTCGACGGAGTAAGGAAAGCAAGAGGGAAACGGAAGAGCCTTGGGCGGAATCCTCTCGCAGCGGCGTGTCCCGTGATACCCTAGCGTTTGATTTATGTCGCGTGTTTATGCGAGCGTTCGCGTAGCCCCGAACGACAGGATAAAGGGACGAGGAAAAGGGATACCTCTGCTGCCTACTCTGCCATTGTCCGATGATTTACGCCCGTCCTATTATCGTGCGAAGATTTCTGGCAACGTTGTCTCCTTTGCTCGTCCAGTAGAGAAGACCAACCAACGAGAAACCAAACACCAAAACGACGACGAACACGAAGAGGAGGAGGAAGAAGACGAGATGAAGAAGAAGAAGAAGAAGAAGGAGCAGGAGAGCGGCGAGGGCCTACGGTGAAATCGCCGCGAGAAAGCACGCCGCTACGGGGCCGACTTGTTGAGTGATTATGACTTTAAATGGACTCTAAAGAGGTCCTAATGGCGTAATTATACGGAGCAGCCTTCATGGAAATTACGTTTAAATGCGTCCGCGGAACGCCTTCTGGTTTTCACAACGTTTTCACTTGGCTCGCAGCTGGCCCCTTTGACTCCCCGCGTTCTGCCTCTCATCCTTCGTTCTTTCGTTCGGTACTCTGGATCCTGTTTTGACGCAGGCACCGAGATTTGATTGAGAGTAAGTGAGTTGGGGATTTCCTTTCTCCGTTCTTGAGCGATCTTTCGAGTACTTTGATACGTCGAAATTTGGCTAGAAATTGAAATTGACAAGAGGTTGTGCAAGCTTTCTACTTGCGTAATTTTCTCGAGTACTTTGACGTGGCTGGGTTTGAAGATTGGAATTTTGCGACAGGAGGTTATGCAAAATGTTTGAAGAATGGAGTTTAGGGTCGCAGGGGCGCGTAATGTTCGGCGAAGGGGGGGCCAAAAATGGCGATTTCTCACTCTGACAGAGTTGATTTGTGGAGATTGAAGAGTATTATGCAGTTTTATGCCCCGCAACTTTTTCTCGATGCGCCGTATGCTCGCCCGTGAGTGTTTTCCATTTATTTATGTCGCCCTTTATGCGACGGACAATCTGTTTTTATTATTGAATGTTACGGCACACGAGCGTGTAACGTTAAGTCACGAAAGTAACATTTGTTAAAGAACGCTCTAAGATGGGACTTGGATAGGCAGCGTCGAGAAAAAAATTTATCAAACATACATTTTTCTCCGTCGTCGAACACGAATGTCTATCACGCAAAATTCTTCTCTTCTCGAACACAACATTGATGACTGACAAATTAAAAGTGTCTCTAAACGAAATCAAAGTGTCGAAGATCTCCGAAACTTCAAAAATTTCGAATCAATTTTTTTCCTTGGAAACGACGCTTTGCGAAATTCCAAGATCGAGCAATGAGAGCGTCTCAAAAAGTTCGAAAGTGAAAGAAAAGGAACCCTCTCTAGTATCAACAAAAACGCGAGAAAAATGCAGCTAGAGAAGAGAGAAACGAAGGGAGAGAAAAGCACCAAGGAGGACAGCTCATCGAGAGGATACGCTCGCTGGACGAAACGGATTACCGACGGGTGTCCCGGGCGCGGCGGGGAACAAAGAAACGGTTCGGAGAGTAACGCGATCCCTTTCATTTCGGCCTTAATGGAAAAAAGTGCAAATTAAAATCCGCAAAATGAAAATGGCCGACGGACGGGACTGCCGAGGGAGAGGTGGGAAAAGCGCGTGGCCAGCGCGTCGAGTCGAGTCGCGGGGATCGATAGATAAAACGAGTGGAAAAGCGCGGACGAGACCGAACCCCGGTACTACCGAATTATTCGAAGAGGAATAGGCACGGTGGATGGACGGAGAAGGTCGATAAAGAGCGGCAGAGTAAACTGAACGAGGAGAGTGAAAGAGTGAGAGTGAGAAAGAGAGAGAGAGAGAGAGAGAGAGAGGCGCTCTCGAAGGGATGCAAGAGCGAGGCTGTTCGTTAATTGGTGGCGCTAATTAGCGGCGAGGCGTCGTCGTCTCGAAAGCCCATTCTCGTACACCTGTACGTTTATACGGCCCAACGAACGAACGAAATTTCCCCGTGTACACGTGTTAATTTGCACCGATGCGCCCCGATGTAACACGAGAGAGAAAGAGAGAGAGAGAGAGAGAGAGAGAGAGAGAGAGAGAGGCCAGGTATTACCGCATTCGTAAACGAGCATTCGAAAACGTTGTTCCAACCGGAGCTATGGATCCGCGGGTAATTAGTCATTCGAACGTTCCTCGACCGGTCGTCTTTCGCTCTGCCTCTCTCCCGCCACGCGGCCGTCGCGATGAGACGACCGGCCGCGAGTAATTAGCTTTGCGCGGCCCAACGGGTGAAAAGAAAGGAAAAGGGAGTAAAGGGGGGCAGGAACGAATGGAAGTGGAACGGCGGGAGGGGTTGGAGGGGAGAAAGGAAGGACAAGGAGGACCTGGCCCCGCGCGACACCGCGCTCGCGAATGTTCCGCGACGTTCGCTTTATCGTCGGCCCATCGTCATCCGTGATTAATTAGTATTAATTAATTAACGGCGCAGTCCGCTTCGCATGCAAATGCCTCGCGCCGGTATCTTCTTCCCCGTGGTTGGTTCAATTATTTAAAAACGCCGATGGAACGAAACGCTTTGGGAAACGCGTGGACAAGTCTCTCTGTCCTCTTCTCGTCGCCATTCGCTCGGCTCTTCTTCTCTCTCTCTCTCTCTCTCGCTTTCTTCCGCGGATTATCAATGATTTCGTCGATTAATCGTTTTAACGCGTGGGATTGTTAAATAAACGAAACGAAAAGATAGCGAGAAATGGAAAATACGATAAATAGAAAATTCTGGGAAAAACTACTGAATTCTTTTTCAATTTCGTCGAAGAATTCAAATTTACCGGGAAACATTTTTGACGGTGGAACGATATATAAATATATATGAACGATTGATGGCGCGTTCCTAATCGTATACGCGAAATGGAAAATGATTTTTTTGTCGCATGTTCCAAGCTGCATCGTCGTGTGGGAATAGTCGCATGTCTGTAATTCGATGTTCAAATTAACCACATTTCTGTTTGGAGAGTGACGAAGGTATGACAAACTAGTTCTGATTTGATGAGTCTAAACGAGAGAGTCCCGTATCTATTTGCGGAAATCATGGTTTAATTGACAGTGTCTTCATACGTTGAAAGGTACCTGTTTTAAACATGTATGCTCTTAACGATGTATAAATACACGTTTCTGCATACTTGCGTTTCAAACGTATTCAAAATACATCAAAATCTGAGATAAAAATTTAATTTAAATCTTCTACAATTTTTTTACAAAAAGAATATTTATACAAAATCAACGTACAATATAACACGATATACTTACATCAGATCGTATAATCTATGATTATAACGGATGATTGTTAACAATAAATTCAATTTTATTGCCGTCAGAGATTAGCAGATCCTAAAGAAGAGAAGACACCCTTTCCACTTTTTAAAAAGAGAAACCTATTTTCATTATTGGCAGTACACAATTTTAATCGTGAATGATGAATTTGCTATCTACCTGTACTTCGTGAAAAACAACAAAACCGATTTTCTCACGTTTCTTCACCCTATTTCCCTGTCAGAGCAGGTTGGTATTGGTCCACGAAAAGTATTGCGTTGCGACAGTACTGTATCACACGGCCAACACGAAGTGCGTTGAAAAATGACAAACGAAGAATTGGGTACGATCGATGTTGGACAACGAAACGACTCAACTTGCGCAGCGTACGTGTGATGATTAAAATATTCCACGGAGACAATGGAGATCTGTGTGTGAGCGCGAGAACGAAAGGAAAGCACGTGACGAGTGAAAGAAGACAACCGCGGCAAGGTACGACTGCGACTGGTTCTCGAAACGGCGTGGCAAGGCGGACAAAGCGGCCTTTTCCGCTCGGCGAGATACGAGCGTGCAGCGGCGTGTGTCGGCCAGGTATTGGCCAATTGCGCGGCTGGATCGCGCACAGAGGGACGTTTGATTTAACGGAAGTCGATTAGTAGCGACCAGATGAATCACGTTCGGCCGGGCAGAAACAACACGTGTTGCCTGAAAGCAAACGTATGTTGGCCGAGCGATCGCCGAGGGTTTTCTTCCTCCGGTCGCCAGCGCGCGGCCCGAAGAAGGAGGGAAAACGAAGGAAAAGAAAAGCAACCGAGAGGCACCGGGCGCGCTCGACAATCGGTTTGCCGGGGAACCAACTGAGTCATCGTCGCTCACGAACTCCGCTCGGTTTAATATATTTATCACGATGTCGAGCAAAGGTCGACTCGCCGACAAAGTATGCAATCGCCGATCGTCGAATCCCCGGCAATTTCGCTTTCCGAGGCATTTCCCTCGTGTGTCGAATTCGAAGGATGTACATAGGTACGGGACGGTATCTCTCGATCTCTTGAATGATTTTTATTGCGTGGCGATAGATCACGCGCTGGTTCGATTCACTGTGTTTTATTGCCACGTGTTTACTGTAATTTTGTATAACAGATTGTGGGAAACACTCTTCCTGCTGTGCTAATTTAGGAAATTTCACGGGAAATAGGAAACGTGTCATTTGTCATGGTAAAGTAAACGTATAGTAGATTCGTCTGACAATGAGTGTAAAAAAAGTTTCTTCTTTCTAATGCGCAAAATGAATTTTCCTAACAGCAAGTGCAAAATACTAATTTAATAATTTTTTTCCATCGAATTTTTTCCTATTGATATCATTTTCTAAAATGTGCACAGACAACGGAAACCATTTTCGACAAACGTCGATAAGTTTGGCAATTGGACCATCTTCGGATCTACTCAGAATCCGCAAATTCATTTTCGTTCGAACGCCAGAGAAAAGTGAAAGTTGACCGAGATTGAATTTGTCAGGTCGCAATTGCGTCAATTCCGAGATCGAGGATTGCAACTGCGGATGAAATGATCAAACTTATCAAATTATGTTAAACGAATTTTATTTTGTCAAATTGAATTTTATTAAATTATTTGGATAAGTTCTGCTTCGATAATTTACTCGTGAAAGATGGATTCCTTTCTATTACATAAAGGACAGTTATCAGAAAATTGGAAACTTTGTTTTAAGTTTGAAGCATTAAATCTTCGTCGTAACTTTTTTGAAACGCTTATTCTCGATTGTTTCCATGTTCAGAAGTTAAACGAATCATTACGGTGGAAATCAATGAGATGGGAAATCTGTTTCACTTAGAAACTTGTTAGCAGCAGATCCGTCACTACGGCTGTCTATCGGATACGAATCCTAGACACGGAAACATTTATTAGGAAAGGCGATCTATTCGAATGGATCGGCGGTTAGCCGTGGAACTCGCAGGAAACAGCGATTTCGTAATAACGATGGAAACCCTCTAATGGCAACAGCCAGCCGCAGAATTAGCGATAATATGCAGATGGTCTAGCACTCGGATTAGTAGAATAGTCACGCGTCGAACAGAAGGTATACACTAGCTTGCAGTCCTAATTCGTACGTCTGTGTTTCGTCTACGAGTCTTCCGCGCTATTTGAAATATGCATGGGAACTGAGACTTTTCCCAGAGGATTTTTCAATTGAATCTAGACGTAAAGATTCATAACTTGCTCTAAATATTTCCGAGAATTTCTTGGAATTTTGGTGAAGATATACTAACGTCGTTTTTCTTTTTTAAATTAATCTCTTATTGATAATTGTACTCACTAATTCTAACATGACACTAAGAATGTTCATCAGTGACGTTCAGCTGCAAGGAATGGGGAAAAGTTTTTAATACGATAAAGAACATAAACATTTATTAATATATTTCGAAAAATTATTCAAATTTTTATAAAAATACATTCCTACAAATCTCCAAAATTTCTATGAAGAATTACAAATTGCACATTTTGATAGTTCATATTGGTAGTTCTAGTGTTAAAAAATTTGTAGAATATCGAAAAGTAAATACTATTTAATTTGAAATGATTTCAATCCCCCCTTTTACGTCCTACGTGAAACTTTCTTCGAAAATCTAAACCAAAATGTCCATACCTTTCTATCAATTTCAATCTAAATTCCCGAAATGAAGCAAACCAACGAAACAATCCCATCTACACGCTGGACGTTACGAAACTAAAAACATCGAGAAACTCGTTATTATCCGCGTTGTTAACCGTGGAACCGTTAATCGAACGTCGATATCACGGAGACCAGGTGACAAGGTTCTCGGAAAGCTGCCACGTGGCGGTCGATCCGCCAGAAGGCAGAAATTCTTCTCGTGGCTTCCCCCCCCCCCCCCCCTTGCTCTCCCCTCGCTCCTTGGCAACACTCGCCGATACACCGAGAGAACTCGGGTATTATTAAATATGCTGTAACGACTCGGTTGAATTATGAGCTACAAGCCGCGAATTGGAAGCGTGTGATCTATCGACGGTAAATAAAGAGGTATTCGATTCGAAGGAGGCTGAACAGCGATATCGCGATCGATGATCTGCTGTATTCAGGTGCCTCGGCTAACCAGAGCTCGGGGCCCGCGTGCGCGCGCGCGCGCTCACTCGCCCCGTTTTCTTTTAAATATCAACCACGTAGCCTCGCCGCGCCGGTGTTCGGAGCGGATTTCTCGCCGTTGTTGCCAGCCTCGTTTGGTCCCACTGGTGTTTAGCTGCCTATTGTGATTCCGTTGCTCTCTCGCGTGTTCGCGCGCTCCGGCTTACCGGTTTACCGGACGTTTAATGAACATTAAGATAACGATTGAAAATAAAGATACCGTGGGAGCGAGTGTATCGTACGTACACACCACAGGCAGTACGCTTGGAGTAAACGATCGCCTGGGATCACTTGTTCGCCCGGCCAACGGGGTCGTCCGTTCCGAAGATACAACTCTAGATTTTGAACCCAGGGGGAGAGGAATGGCACGAGTAATGATGTTAACGAGTCACGGTTGCGGCGTGACCCTTTTTCGCTCCCGAGAAGCTCGGCGCTTCGGGAATACGCGGCGTTTCGAAGCTGACGTCTGGCGAATGAACACGTGTGCTGCAATGAAAGATTAGTGTCGTCGTTATTCACGGTTTTTTTTTTATCACTGAGCGGGGGTAACCCAGAAAATTGGGCCTCTTTAGGTGCAACGCTGATGCAACGAAAATTAGCGATTGGTTGATTTGAGTCACGTGATTCGCGAGGGGGCGTGGGGTAGACCTCGAGTAGGAGTGGCGTTGTCTGGTACTGAGTCAAACACCTGCGTGCAATTAATTCATACATACAAGTAGAAACATCCAATTTGTACAATACAAACAGAGTATTTAAATCTGTGATTTAAAGATAAAAAGATGCTAATTCGACGAGACATCGTCGAAGTAAGTGTCACCGACTGCAAACTCACCGGATCTCGACTTCAAGCGACCATTCTCATCGTCGAGTCTCTGGAATAGAATCACGCACACGCGAGAAACACGCGACGCGTGCCGAACGAGGATCGCGAACGATGAAGACGGCTTTCAAGCGGCACGCGAAGGGGTGAAACAACGCGAGCGCCGCTTGCACGCGGAATAGAGATCTTCGATTGGAAACAGAAGTCGCGATCGATGGATCTCCTTTTTCGGCTGGGCGCCTCGAGGGCAGTGCAAACACGCGTGCGTGCACGAGCTCGCGGTTTCGCTTCCTTCGCTGTGCAAGCGTTACGCACGTACGTAACGTATTTGCATATTGCAACGATATCGATATAGCGGCACGTTAATGCCACCGCTGGCCGTACAAAAGCGAGGGCACACCTGCGCTCGCGCCCGCGTTCGCGCGGCGGCCCTCCGGCATCCGGTGATTGTCCGCTCCCCGTCTTTCCTCGTTTCTCTCCGTGGCGAGACTCCCCTTTTTCCATCGTCTCGTTCGATTCTTCCACTGTTTCCCCTCCCGGCGATCGAGGGAGGCACGCCTGTGATCGTCACGCTCCTCTGACTCCGTCGCGATCGCGTTTTGGACCGTGTTGTGCTTTGCATTGTGCTATGGGATAGTCATTGTGCTATGCGATTCATTCTCCGTTTCGATAACGGTAGTAACACTTTATTTATTACGCGAGGTATCATTTCTCAGAGAAATCCCGAATTTAAATGTCGAAACTTCAGAAAATCATTAAAAAACTGCACGACTTGTACTCCAGTACGATTTGTTTCACTGAAAGGCCCAGAAGCAACTGTTGGACTGGGAAATGAAGACGACTTTTTTGCCATAAAATTTTATTGATATGCAAACGTTTGAAGCGATAGAAAACAAATTACAGGCGCGATCAGACAACGCCACTCCTACTCGAGGTCTATCCCACGCCCCCTCACGAATCACGTGACTCAAATCAACCAATCGCTAATTTTCGTTGCATCAGCGTTGCACCTGAAGAGGATTTTCTGGGTTACCCAGAAATGAATACAATAAATGAATTACAATTACAAAGATGAAGAAACTTTAGGAAAAATTTTGTCTCATTTGACCTGTTGCCTGTGTCGTATGAAATTTACACGGATTGAAAATTAGGGTAGTTAATGTATATTTTCCTTGCTTCCACCTAAATCACTTGTACGTCTGAAAATTGTAGTCTTTAGCACAGAAGTTGACATTATTCACAATGTTCAAACATATATCTGACAAAAAGAAACTGAACATTCGTTAGAAATTTATATCCTTTTCTCATCAAGAAATTCATCAGAAAGTTTATAGGATTTTCCTATTGACTCCAGAACTTCGATAACATATCTTGTAACAATAATTCGTTTTTTTGTATTAAAGAAGCGTTAATTTCAAGAGAAAAATTATAATTAATATCAATTGTGGTCCGTCTGTCTTCAAACTCGAGTTAAATTAAGAATTATAGAAAGCAATCAACGTATGATACGATTTAGTTGCCATAAGCTTATGGCGATGGATTAGATCTTCAAGATACATAGCCAGGATACGTATCTGATACACGATGAGTACCTGTTGCAGTAGATTAAATCCTGAGGATACGTAGGCCGGATATGTAACTTGGCAAATACGTATTAGATCTCTTTGATTCAATTTGCGAAAATATATATAGTCGGGGATCCAATTACAAAGTTAATCACGAATGTCATTTGAGTAATCGCCTTAACGTTATGTTCATTGCCATGTGTCAGATAAATGAGGGAACATATATACATACACGTACATATTCATGAACATGAACGAACGAGTGAAAAATCTTTCGATGATACAAAGAGGGGCATCTTCTTCTGATAAATCAACTTGATAGGATTCAACGATCTTCATTTCCCTATGAATTAATAATTTTTATTCGCGTGGAAATTTCAGTCTTATACAATACTCTGTTGCAAAAGAAACATTTTTATTGAAATAAAATGCTATAAAATTTCAATTTTAATTTTTATATTGTATTATATTGCCTCCTATATTATAGGATATAAACTATAGATATATGCTTCGTTAAAATATTTTTCACACAAACATCTCCATTACTCATATACATTTATGTGAATTGATCAAAAGATTTCCTCCAATTCTTTTTATCATTTATTTAAAACAATTTTAATCTAAGCTAGCAGCGATTTTTGTTGTTCTTCGACGCGTCAACTAGGTCATTCCTCAATCGTAGACTTGTACAATAATAAAAGTGTAATCAATAGAGAGGCGGAAGATGCCTAAATACAGGAAACGTCGCGTCGAGAGAATCAGTAACTCGAAAGAGGTAATTCGTCTTCCTCGCTCGGTAGATTAATACCTACGACGAACACCGAGGGAAGAAGGCTCTGAAATATCGGCGGTATTGAAACTTCACGACCTTCCTTGCGTTTCTCGCGGCGGCTATACGTCAAGGGCCAATAAGAAAAACCATTGGGTCGGCGATTACGCGTAAAAATCGTATCGATACCGATAGCCCCCAACAACGTCGACGCTTCCTGAACATCGTTCTCAGCGGGTCGTCGATCAGGGTGGCTTCGCAGGAGCCGGAGAGAAAGCCGGGGAGGGTTGGTTAACCAGCCTCTTTCCTATTTGGTCGACGCGCAGCGGGCGACCAGCAGCCGACCAACAAAAGCCAAAATTGCGGAGCATTAGTCAAACATCGCCACACCGTAAACCAAAACCAGCCGCGCGATCTCTCTCCCCGTCGTGGCCTGCTCCCTTCCTCTGGCCTTGTCTTTTCCGTGCTCGATCCCCCTCCGACCGTCGCGGAGAAGTCCCTCTCCTTCGCTCTTTCGTTCGATTGCCAACGATACGACGCCGGTTCGTCCGTTAGAAAACGGATCAGAATCTGACCACCTGGTGGCAGCGAGAGGCTCCGGATGAAGCCATCAATAACCGGCGATCGACCGGGGAGCCCCTTGGCTTCCATGTACGTCTTACGTGCGCATATTACGAAACGCATCTGGGCTCGCGAACCCAGTAAATTATTGCCCAGGCTGCAAGGTGATTGGACGAGAAAGGGCAAAACTGAACGAGAAGGGTGACGAGGATTTGGTCTTCTTTTTATCTTTAATGACTCTATATGTACAGTAAATAAAGAAAGAATTGGCGACTCATTTTAGAATCGTAATATGGAGATACGGTGTTTTTTTAAATTTGGAAAGTTTCGGTGTCGGTTTGTTACATGAGTGACGAACATATTGTAAAGGAAGTGCAATAAAATTCATATTAAAGGAAAAACATAAAACAGACACAAAGTTGACACTTTCCATTGGATTGTACGCGAGTTGGACGAACTGCGACGTTTTTTAACAAACGTCGAATTATACAAGTGTATAATTGTACAAATTGTCTAATTATACATGTATATTCTTTTAAGAAATTCCTTTGAAATAAAAAAATTATTACTCTTTTCAAGTTTCAGTAAAATTGTTTGTGCTTGTTGCTTGACGTTTGAGAAAGGATTAAAGCCTCATTTTCCACTTCTGTTTGCTAGTTTATTTTTAAAAGAAATGTCTAGTTTTTTCAACAAGTCGAGGATAAAAAGTTGGCTCTGGAATTATAAAAATTGAGCTTTGGAATTATAAAAATTTCACTGGTTATTAGACTATTGGAATAACATATTTCACGATGAAATTTGACAAAAGGTAGAAATCCAACAATTTTCTTCGTTTCGAACAAAGTCAACTTTTGAGCGAAATAATTTGCCTTCGGAATTGCGTTGTCGTTCCCCTTTATCTTTCGCAGGGAGCGCGCGCGCGCGCGAGTGTAGTTCAGCTCTGAACTGCAGTCAAAAGTCCCATAAATCTTGCGGCAAACTACGTTCTGATGGACTTTGACGACTTACTCGCTGCCTTCGATCTGTTCTGTGTCATAAATTTCTGGCAATCCAGACGAACGAGTTTGCGACGAATGGCAGGAGGAAGTGCGAAGGCTTGTTTGGCTCGAGCTTGTTTGCGACTGTTGGCTGGCACGGGAATTTTCGTGGAATCGATATTACAAAGAAGCTTATCTATGACAGGAGGAAGTACTAAAAATCTTATGTCGGCCGTACGTCACGAATTATGGCTCGTGAAATGGTAAAAGATTATTGTGACTCGCGAAGAGGAGCAACGTGTCACGATACTCGGGACATTTGGAAGGGAATGTTTCATTTCAAAATTAATACATACCAATAATATAAATTTATTTAATCAATAACAATGTGAAAATAGTTTCAAGGAAGAATTAATTGCCAGAAAAGTTCGATACCTTGTCACTTGTAGCTTCTTGAATTCGTAATTTGTCCTCGTTTTCAAATTCCCTAAAACAATCAATTACACTCAAATTTATTTTCATCAAATTTGAAAGCTGCAATCGTAGAATTTAATTTCTAATTTAAAGAAATACATTTTTTCGTTTCCAAGCTTTAAAGTTCCCCGTCATCCACCGAACGTCCCCACAGCTGACACGGAGGGAGATTTCGGAAAGTATTCCAAACGCGAGAGAAAATGATTAAGAGCCAATCGAACCAATAAATTTCTCTAAACACGTTCGACCGTGTTCGGTGAAAATTTTTTTTCGCCCCGCGAGCCGAACACGTGGCTGGGTTGGTGCGCACGGCCGCGGCCCGATATTAGCCGGCCAATTTGTGCTTTACATTGTTCACGAGCGTCACGAGCGTGTAATTAAGCGTGTGTGTCGAGGCGTGGGTCGGAATATCATTAGCGGGCAGTGGGTCTCTATGAATTGGAATAAATCGAGCCGGTGTGTTGGGTCAAGCCAGCCGGCGTTTTATCGCGAAAAAGTGAAAGATTTATTTGAATTCCAGCGGCACGGATCCCGAGATAAGTCAGATCTATCTTCGGGTGTCAAACGTTCCGGCTTCTTTTATCCGCTGGATGTGAAACACGGTTTCTTCGCGTAGCCTATTGTCATGCTAATTACTGTTTGAACCGCCGGCGATAAATACTTTCAGCGGCGATCAGTCGTCGGAAAAATCATCGTACGCAGTAGACGAGGAACGCGTACGAGAACTGTTGTAGTACACGATTCTTCTTTTTTTCTCTCTCTCTCTCTCTCTCTCTTCCTTTCTTCCACTCGTCGTCCTCTTCCCTTCTCTTTTAAGACGGCGAACGGACAGGTCTCTCCAAGTCGTAAATTATGTTAAATTATGTTGGAAATGTTGGCGGATAACGGTAGTTTTGAGGCGCGCAAGGACAATGTTCTTATTAATTGTGCGACGCAAGGTGTTCACTCGGACCGTTAATTTATTAGATTTACGGGTGATTAATGCATCATTCCGATTCGACGGAGTCATCGCGAGATCGTACGGTGATGAGGTGTGAATGTCACGCGAATGTACAGCCACGACAGAGTAATCGCCTAAAAATCTAAGTGTATATGAAATGTACAGATCACATTGTCGTTGTATAGTAAATTATTTATTATGACTATAAATTATATATATAGTATATAGTACAATGATATACTGTATTAATATACATTATATATATTAATTATAAATTATATATTATAGTATACAGTATAACAATATACTCTATAGTACAACATTTATTATAACAATAAATTATATATATAGTACACAGTGTAATAATAAATTATACAAATATTAAATTAATCAAGTATGCGGCAAAAGTGCGTATTACCAAGCAAACTTTTCGTTGATACTCGTATCATAAAACATTTTGTGACGTATAAATCGGGATAATTGATATCAGGAGCCGTTTAATCCCTTTCAATGGAATCACAGGCTACAAAAAATTTCGCGGAGGACAACTTACTTTACAGACAGGCTAATTACGGTCGACGAAAGAAACGATCGTTTCCGATTATTACCGATCGCTCGCGAACGATCGAAAAAACAGCGTGGCTCTCGCGGCCACGTTTTTACACGCGGACCGATCGCGATTATGCAAGAACTTATGAACACGAATACGCGACGTATTCGGAGCGAAGTAAGCAATCATCCAATTAACTGTCTTTTTCCTTTTTCATTTTTTATTTTTTTGGAAATTCAGACGTCCGGAGAACGTCAGCGGTGCGTGCAGCTTGCCACTGTCGAACCAGGTTGAAATCCAGGCACGTATGTACCCGCGTCGCATTACCATACTTGTCACCGGCTCGTCGCATTATATTCGGCCGGTGCGCCGAGTTTTCCCTACTTGGCGACTTCCGGTGTTGCCGACGATCAACTCCCGACGGTCCCTTCCCTAACAGGGCTGTCGGTGGTGCTCTGCAAATTTAATTCGTGCCGATCGTGACCCCCGATAATGTCGTTCCACTTAGGGAGCGACTCGCGTTGTGTACACCGGTTCTGTATACGCGCTGGGCCGACTGGTTTCGCGATCACGAAAAAACATTTTCGTCCATTTGGCGGTGATGCGTTCCTCGGATGCCTCGCCGACGGAATTATCTTGATGATAGTGCGCCGGGTTTCATGGGTTGCACGGTTGCTTTGAAGAACGCGGTTGCTCGGCGTAGGAATGCGGATGGCGAGCATTCGCTCGCCTTTTTCGGCTATACCGGTTTCTCCAATATTCTGCCCCAAATATGGCCGAAATTGTAAAAAGGAGGCGACGATGCGTCGAACGCTCGCCTCTACTCGCCGTTTGCTGGAAATCTCGTTTACCTCGTTTCGCGAATTCGTTTCCTCGTGCGACGAGAAAGAATCGAGATCGGCCAATTTGTGTTTAGCCAGTTTGTTTGACGGATTGGACCGAGGAATTAGGAAGGAATGAGGATGGAATTGGGACGTATAAATTCCCTGTTTCGCGACGTTGAAAAGTTAGAGTCGTGACAGGCTACGAGAATTGTACGTGAGATCGAGTTTACTCAGTAATCAGTGATTTTTATATTAGTTGTGGTCGAACGATTGATTGAACGTGCATACTTTACACGCGTAACTTTCTTCTAACCTATGATATTCCGTGAATATCACCGTTCCATTTTTTTTTTTTTTTTTAATCACTGGAAGTGATTTTAGCGGAGTAACCCAGAAAATCGGGCCTCTTCAGGTGCAACGCTGTTGCAACGAAAATTAGCGATTGGTTGATTTGGGCCACGTGATTCGCGAGGGGGCGTGGCGTAGACCTCGAGTAGGAGTGGCGTTGTCTGTAATTTGTTTTGTATCGATTCAAATGTTTGCGTATCAATAAAATTTTATGGCAAAAAATTCTTCAGAACAGTTGTTTCTGGGCCTTTTAGTGAGACGAATCGTACTGGGGTACAAGTCGTGCAGTTTTTTGGATTCATCTTTCTAGAATTTCAAATCTCTATCTAAATTCTCGCCAGCTTTAACGAGAGTGCGAAAAATCGCTTAATTCTTTTTGTGAACGGAACGAGTGTAAGAAAGCGCATTGCGAGTGGTAATGATTGTTCGTAAGAAAATCGCAATCGATCGATCGTATGTTCTTGGTTAAACAGCAAGTGGCGATGTGATTCCACGAAGAGCTAATGCTGTCGAACTTTCCTGGTGTGCTTCATTTCACGCTAACGAAGCCTTTTACTCAGAACTCCTGACCTCCGGCGACGTGGTCGCCCCAACACATCCGGTAATCCGATTAACGGCTCGTTTCCGATTTTATATTCACTCTTCCACGTTCTTCTCCACGCTCTCGGTATCGAGCACTGAGATCCATTACTGCCTTCGTAAATTCCATTGCGAAATCTTATCTCTTAAAAATGAAAATGTTTTTAATTGAAATTATTCCACGTGCAATGTACTCGAGTACTTGTGAACGATTTATCACTTTGCACTAAAATTAGTACAGAAACTCTACTGAAATTTAATTATTCATTTTTAATCTGGCAGAATTCTCGCCATGCAATAAAACATGAAGTATATTTTTCTTCCTTTCTCATATATCTTCTTTCGGATGTATCGATCAAGTTATCCAAATACACCTACAACAGCTACCAAAAGTTTTCATTTGAAATGAAATAGACAGACTTTTAATTTTGACAACTCTTTATCTTAACAGCGCAAGAAAATTTACACTTTTAATAATCGCTTTAAATCTCAACTTGGTCCTAAAATTACTCGTCAACATTCAACACCTAGTAATCGCTCTAAATCCCAACACAGTAGCCACACGAAGAAAATTCCTAAAGTTATTCAACATCTAACATCTAGTAATCTAAATCCCAACCTAGTCCGAAATACAATAACCATCCCAAGAAAATTTCAAAAATTACTCGTCGACATCCAATGTCTAGTAATCGCTCTAAATCTCAACCTGGTCAACTATAGTAACCACAGTAAAATTACTCATCCAATATCCATCGTGTTAACACTAGAACTAGTGAACCGACAAGTAAAGCACAAAATTTCCACCAGAGACATTAAAGTAAAAGAAACAAAAAATCTTTACAACACAATAGGGTATACAAGCTTTCATTCGTGCGTTTATTTCACAAAGAAAAAAAAAAAGAACAAAATACACTGTTTCATATCTACAAGTTGTCCGAACAAAAATTTTCAATCGGTCATTTTGACCAATCGACGATCGTCGTCCAAAGAGGTCGTCTAGAATTCCGCCTACGCGAAGATCGGACAAGGCGCGCCCGGCGTTCGTCAAAACGTCGCCGGCCATCACCGGTGTGCGTCGCCGGCTTGATCCGGCGAGAGCGATGTTTTATCCTAATGAGAACAACAGTCGCGTCCGATACGAGGCTCCTGGGAATCGGTGGCTAGGACTGATGAAGATGGAGGCAGCGGAGACAGGCAAGCGGAGGCGAAAGGGGTCGTTAAGCCGGGTAGGAACGAGCGAGAGAGCAGCTTAGCGTCGCCAGAGGGAAGAAGAGGACGCGGCTGGCGAGTGGACGGGGTCGCGCACGACACCCAGACAGTGGCCGATACACTAATTTAATTAGCAGGAAATGGACGCGCCAGGATCTATGCGGTCGCGCAAGACACGTGCGTGTGCAGCGGCATTAAATGCGCGGGCACGTTTCAACGGGAGGCTTGGAAAGGGACAGAAAGAGAGAGGAGCCGCCGAAGGTATTGCTCGATTTTATTCCGTTTGCATAAACCCCTCGATCCTTCTGTCTAGCCTGCTGTCTCTCTCCCCTCTCTCTCTCTCTCTCTCTGCGATAGCATCTACGGAATCAACGATAATGAGATACGGGCGAAAGAGCTTCACGCTCCTGTCACGATACTGTCTACCCTTGTAGCCTACTACTAGCCTCGCTGGTGATATCCCGTGATAATTCTGGGGTTTCACGTTGACGTTTCATCTTCGTTCTTGCTTCTTTTCTTTTTCACCTAAGTTTGTTAGATTTCATTGGAATTTTTTGTAAGAAATAACAAGTGAAGAGTTGGATAGCATTTTTTGGATCTTCATTGTCAGATTCGTGCGTCTGTTTTTTTTTCTTTTTTTTTAATCAAAATCATTTTAGCATTTAATTGTGATTCGTAATTTTATTCTTTAACTTTCCGACAGAGAAATTTTCTGGGAGTGATAAATCGGTCGATTTGTTAGATTTTGTTAAAATTTGGAAGAGTTGGAAAGCACTTTTTTGACGATTTGTGTATCTTCTCTTTGTCAAAATCAGCATTTGATCTATGATTCGTAACTTTCATTCTTTAACTTTATTCTCTGGAAACGATAAATCAGTAAAAACACCGGTCGGTTATGGATCATCCGATTCGTGAAGGAGAGAAAAGTGGATGGAGTATCGAACAGAATTTTAATATGATCAAATAAATTCTATTATAAATGGAGAGACGTATATTCGCGATACGCGATCGTTGCATCCGAGCTTAATGCTTTAATTCAATATATCGCGGGAGCTACTATGCAAATAATCGAATATGAGGATATCGGAAAGGACATTAATTTAACGCTACCGACAAAGTTAGTTTGGGCACATAGTGAGATGTAAAATAATCACATCTTGCACATTGATAATTTTCAAATCACTCGCTAATACATATCACAAATTAAATTGTTATCATCACATTGAATTTTCCTTCATTTTCTCAAGTTCTGTTCTCAATGATCCGCAACAATCTCCAATAAAAATTTTAAACTATGACCAGAGCATAGAGCATCAATAAATTAACGTTCCATCAGTCCAAAATGACCAATTTATAATTTTCTATGGAAATTTTGTTCATTTGTAACTCGAATGATTTTTAATGAAATATTGTATTTTTTGTACTTTGGACTTTAATTTCTTTGCTACGAATATTATTCTCCAGTCACCGATAGATAGTTCCAGTGTTAATTCGAAGTATCATCTCGAGTCAGAATGTAATTCCAAAGTGTAATTCCAGAAGAAAGAAAAGGAAAAGAAAAGCACTCGCTACGCACTGCTTGCTCGTCCTCGTGTCGCAGAACGGTTCGTTCGAGCGTACGCGTATTACTAATCGGTAGGTATCAGTTTGGTGAAAACATGGCAGTCAACCTGGCTGGTACTCAATAAAATGATGATATCGTTATCTGCGATCGACAGGAAGAAATTACTCAGGAGGATGACAGTATGGTGGACGTTGAACGGCGAGGTTACTATTATATTTATTAAGGCTTCGCGGAGATCGAAAGATCCGATAGGTGTAAAGGGTGAAATATCGTATCGGACAATGATAGACGAAGAAACAAAGAGAAGGCAAAAGCCAGAGGCTGCTCGTATATCGTGTCTTATGATCGTGGAACCTCTTTCGATCACGTTTCCATTCCCGTGCCTGATCTTTTCCCGATACGACCTATCGATCGACAGATTTTTCTCCGCTTCTCAGCCGTACACCTGCGCGTACGGGATGAAGCTCGTTTTCGCAATTCTACACCGTTGCGATCAACGAAACACGCGCTATGTATGCATATGGCTGTTACACAATTTTATCTCCGGGGAATAATTATTTAAAATGGACATTTTGCATCGGCGTTATTGAATATGCTGAATACAATCGACGTATAATGTTCGTTCGTTCATTTTTATAACGAGGTGCCCACGTGCGGAGTAAATTATTAAACTACGTGGAACCTTCGTCGAGGAACGGAGTAACGTTTCGCGTGTTATTGGATAATATCATTTACAATGATCATAAATTAAATAATAAAACTGGGTGGTGTGAGAGAAGCATTAGAGTGTCAAATTTATCGTTAAAGTAGCAGTAAAGCGATTTATTACCAGAGTATTAAATTGAATTAGAAATGAGAATATTACCTCGTTGCAAGCAGATTTTAAGTATCCTTTGATTTCAGGTTTGATGTACACATTGTACGTACTTGTTTTGAACGAGCTAAGGAGCGTAGAAGTCGAACCGGGGAGAGGTATGTTTTCCAGGAATTGTTTCGATGTTGTGTAAAATTTAAGTGGCAAATTGGCCACAGCAGCGAAGACGAAGGTCAGTGTTGTTTCGGAGTTTGACCGGGTCGCGTAGTTGCTTCTTTTCTCTCTGCGTGTTGAATGCGCATAATTTGTTACGTGCGTCGTTTGTTGCGTAATTAAAGTGCCTGTTTTAACAAAAGAGAGAGAGATTCACTGGGGTGAATCCAGTTCCTGTGATCTGCTCTCCGATCGAAGGTACGTGGAACGAATCTATAAAATATCTCCATACGATGATATGATATTGTTAGGTTGGGATGGTGATTTTGCCTATTCTTTTCAAGGGATGATTAACCTTCCAGATTTAACATTTAATTCTATCTTCATTTTGATTCGACACTCGTTCAGTACTCATTATTACAAAATTGTTAATATACATTGTTAATATACTTTCGTACTAAAAAATCATTTTTCTCTCGACAGCAAACGAAGGTTTTAGTCACAGCGGGTTAAAGTACTGTCGCTAGTTATTTTCCGATTATTCGCTCTTGAATTGTTTAATACACGCGTTCTTGACAAATCTTCTCCAAGAAAACAAAGGAAATCGATTTTCTTTCATACACGGAATAATCTCCTGTCGACCATTCATCACTCTTACTCAGCCCGGTGTCATCAAATTTAGGTGTACCTTTGTCAAAGTATAAATTTTCTATTTCAATCTCCTCGAAAACGAAGCGTTGTGAGAGAAGCTGTCAGTTTACAGCTTGGACTTAGTTTTACTCCAATCGTGGTTACTGAGACGCTCTAGCTGGCCATCACCAGCGTCACTTGTCGCCATTTTGAAGCAAAGCGAGACGAAACGGAAGCCATGATGTGGCGGCGGTCCCGTTCGCGGAAAAACCATAAAGACGATAGCAGAGTGGCGATTGAATGAGCGATTACGCGCGATAGTTAGAGCGAATAAATCGCCGGGATAATCGCTGGGTGTAAGAAGCAGAGTCCAACAATAAGGCGAAATATACGTATTGGAGAACGCGATGAAAGGGCGAACCGAGGAAAGAAAACGTGCGCTTCTCGTGAAAAAACGATCGTATCGGCGAAAGCAACACCTTGCGCCGTCTAGATACAAATAATTCGTGAGAAATCGTAAAACGAATCTACGACTGTTTGCCGGTCCTTTGCTGGTTTAATGATCGGGTTTAACGGCCGCACGGGCATTCGTTGAATGTTTTAATCTCTCGTTCTAGCGTTCCACAATTAGCGTTTGATGCATCGTAAAGATAGATGTACGAGGTGCGAAAGGGTTTCGATGTTTTTGAAATTGATAAACTTGGAATTTATGGCTAGTTTTTTTTTTCTCCCTTTTGTTTGCACGTCCACGTATTTTAAATATATTTTTTAAAGCTGTTCGTTTTCCTCGAGACATGTTCTAATATCCTTAGAAATCCAGTAAAAAGAGGAATCCAGTAATTGCGACAGCGATGATGAAAAATTGTCGATAATTTGAATTTTGAACTCGTATAACTTTGTAAATGAAAATTACATAAATATAATTATATAAATATGGCCTCGCTTTTTTCTCGAAAGTTTTAAAAATTCGAAGGCGTGAGGAAACGTTGGAAAATTTTGTTGTACGATTTCTCATTGAACTTTGAACGTTAGAGTTGAACGACGAATTGTTAAGATTTCTTCAATCTTTGGCTCTAACGTTTATCGTTCAACAAAATGGCAAGAAAACAAGATCGCGCAACAAGTTTTTGAAGGGGAGAATTCAATCGTACAAGTGCAAACGTCGATCTTCGAAATGATAGCAGATGCGGTAAAGAAACGCTTTGAAACGAGACCAAGTGAATCGTGATGTACGATCTTCTTCGCGAAGTTACACCAGTTCAAATTGTCGGCAATTTTTCATTGTTACTGGCACGATCACCTCGCCGCGAGCAGATCAACACGAAACAAATGATTTCCACCTCTTGAAAACCAGTTCGACACGAGTCGAAGAAAGCATCGAAAAAAATTAAAACACATATTGTCTTTGTGCTGCATCCGTTGTGCATTGGATCGTGCGGCTCGCGGAATCGAGGCTAAAACGAACAGAGACCGCCGAATCGATCTGCCGGATGGTAATAGCTCGCGGAGCGCGGGTTAACGCGCCAATCGAAATCGCTTCTTAGCCCGTGAAACGCGCCTTCGAATCACAGAGTAGCGGACGAATTACAGATTCCATATACGTGCAACGGCAATCGAGTTTCTTCCCCCCTTCTCCTCCCCCTTTCTCTCTCCGTTTCTCTGTTCGGCAGGCGTGCACACGCTTATCGTTCGGCCGATGCAAAAACACGAAAAACACCGAGCACGCGGGATTCACCGACGAGAAACGGCCGAGGCGAAACCGTAGAGCCTAATGACTACCTGCATCAGGCCTCCCTGTAACACGAGTATAAACGCTCCACTCTCTCTCTCTCTCTCTCTCTCTCTCTTTCTTTCTTTCTTTCTTTCTTCTAAGCTCGTCCGTGCGAGTCCCGTTTTAATATTCGCATCCGTTCCTTAAACAGGGCCCGCGCGATAGAATCTCCGCGATGCAGCTTTTTGCCGCGACAACCCGCGTTTCCGACACGCAGCG
Organism: Melipona bicolor; assembly: GCA_030673865.1. Lineage (NCBI taxonomy): Eukaryota > Metazoa > Arthropoda > Insecta > Hymenoptera > Apidae > Melipona > Melipona bicolor. The sequence continues at coordinate 1,492,092 of JAHYIQ010000027.1, forward strand.
AGATAGACACGCTGCTCTGCCACCCCTTCCGCCCTGTCCCGCGGTATTTGCACGGTTACTTCCGGTATTTATATTTCACTTTGACCACGGCCAGCCAGCTTTTCGCGTCGCCCCGCAACACTCCGCCGAGCGTGCTTCCCACCGCGGGGCGAGGTTTCGAATTATTCGAATAATTTCGTTGGCGCGCGGCGTTGGAATTTCGCGGCGCGCGCGGGGTGAGGCGGACACCTTCTGGTAATGGTAGGTGTGTTTGTTGTGTTTTTAATGGGGAATTGATGTTGGCGAAGAGATGGGCGAGGAACGTAACGATGAGACGGTAATTTCGCTTCTGATGCGTTGCACTCGAGCAGCGAGATTTATACGGACGGTGAATTTAAATAAGAAATATTTACGACGTGAGAAAGAGGGAGAGAGAGAGAGGTGGATGGTCGAGATAAGATCGATGCGATTGTCTGTGTTTTTTGTTGTAATTGATAATTCGAGGGGGAGGAGTCGAGAGGAGATTGAGTTTCGGTATTTTACTAACGATGAGGTCAGAAAGTCCTGTTAGAATGAATGATTATGGTGTAACATTTTCAAATCTTTTTTTCGAATCTTACTGCATGAAGAAATATTCCGAAGCTGCGGCAATTTCTTTTTCAAAATTGCAATTTTATGCATAATGTTTGTTAGTTTCGTCGTATTTATATCATCTCTCTTTGGTTACGAGTTTCGTTTTTCCAAATTTCTCTTGTTTCTCACTGGTGTGTTAAATAATCAGTTACAGAATTGTTATTAAAACCTTTTCATCTTCATCTGTCCAAATAACATTCCAAGACTCATAACAGACACAAAATAGATAATTTTATAAGATAGAATAATTTTCGTAACCGATTATGGATAAAAGTTCATTTCCCTTTAGTGAAAACACAGAAATTCGTCACCGTGTGTGACGAAATTCACGAAAGCCAGTTGGATTAATTAGAAAATTGTCAGTCGTTGGAGCTGTTGGCGAGGGAATCGATAGAATTGTTACAAAGACGAATCTTTTAGACGGATTCTAAAAGAGGGAAGGCAAAAGGGAGAAAGAAAAAGAAAGAGAAGAAAGAACTATGGAACGAAACAGGTGAACTGCGTAGAACCGACATGCGTTTTACACATTCCCGCAGTGTTGCAAGTATACATGCCTGCATCATAGCGTGTAACATAGAATAAAAGGGCTGCATCCGTTCGAACAACTGTAGGACGCATCAACCGAACAATAGGTTTCCTCGGTAGACGAAATTAATGTTATTATTGGACCAAATGTCTGGGGCCACGTCGTGGGAAGAAACAGTTTCTCGACAAACCTTCTCTTCCTTCGGCTTCCTCTTACCTTTTTCCCTCGGACCCTTCTTCTCTTCCGTTTCTTCCTCTTCCAAACGGGACATCGGGAACGACTCGCCACTCTCCTTCTTTCTCTTTCTTTCGATCTGATGCGAAGAAAGGTGTCCGTAACCCTGTTTTGTCGGTCGCGTAATTATTGGTCTACGAACGCACGACTCCGAAAATTGCCATGGAAATGCATATTCATTGTGTCTTCAATTGTTTAACGAGCCCTATTGTCGTCCGAGCATGACCGATCGTGACGTACAATTTTCGAACGGACGGCATCTTTTCTTCAAACGATGAAAGGTAGCCGTGATTTTATTGCCTTAAATTCTCCTCCGTACAATTAAAACTAAATTCCTACTTGAGGTTTGAAGTATTTTAGTTAAAAGAATACGTGTCTCAGAATCTCAATTTTTTTTACTTGGTGAAGATTTTTAATTTAATTATTTATAGTCTTTTTCCACGATGAAATTCTTTGAATGTAGGCTGTTTGATTTTGTTTTGTATATTCATAAAACTCAGCTGAACTGAAAGATTAAAGATTAGTTAATTTAACTCTAAATTCAACGATATCAGTTGATAGTTGACACTAGAACTACCAACGTGATCAGAATGACCAATTTACAATTTTTGTCAAAAATGTAGAGAAATATATAAATGAAAGCTTGCATAGTCTATTATATCATGAAACTTTTCTGCACGGAAATTTTATACTTTAGTCGTTCAGTTCTAGCATTAATACAAATCGTCACTTCTCGAACAATTATACGTAAATTGAAACTAAAATTAATTATTCAATCAAACAAGATAAATAAATTAAAAACCAAATTCCGAACTTGCACAATCTATACTTACTATCGTCTATAATATTATTTATTTATTCTCTAATTCTCCCTCCAATCAAATTTATCTATTACCGCTCGCTATCGGTGCAGATTCCTGTACCCTCGTGCCCTCGATTTCTCGAAACCGAATCGAGTTTCCAAAAAAAAAAAAAAAAAAATAATAAAATCTCGAAAAGAATCCGCGGACGGTGCACGTGCAACCAGTCAACGATCGCGACGATACGCGTGAAAGGTTCCGCTGCGTTTCGAAGTGCGCAACACGGCTTGGAAAAGGGAGACAGTTGCTAACGAAAGGTGGCCGAGTGGAAGCGAGACAGGGCGAGAAAAGCGAGAGAAAAACCAGCGTGCGGCACGCAAACGCCGGTGGGATTGTATTCAGAGGCTCGACAGGAAGTAGGCGTTCGATGGAATTCGGCCAAGGTAGGAGAGCCCGGCCAAAGGTGGAAGTCGCCCATTACGATTACGTCGTTCCGTTTGCAAAAACAAACGTTTCTCGCGCCGCGCCGCCGGCGTCGTCGCTCGTTTCACGACAATTATCCGTCGGTCGTTGCGAACGAGTGAAAACGCGCGCCGAGCGAGAAAGAGCAACGTTGATCGCTAATGGGGCGAAAACTGGCATGTTCGAACGAATTCCTTGCCCTCGTTTTTTCCTTACGGTCGCGTTCAGGTGGTGATTTAGCTTCAATCGCCTTTGGTTCGCCTCTTCAATTACGACGGACGTTCGCCGGGAAACTTCGCCGAGCCTAGAAGAAACGTTCGAAGTTGCAAGGCGTTGGTGCATGTTTGGAGAAACTTGGCGGTTTTAGGAGAAACGAATTAAAAATTGAATTAAAAATAATGGGACACGTTGTGGTAAGAGATTTGTGAAAGGGAAAAGTGTTGAGGAGCTATTTTCTCAATTATCAGTTCGAACGTAGTTAATATCGAAAAACTGGAACTGAAATCTCTGATTTGAAATCGAACCTCCATCGTTAGAAACTGTATTCTTATTTTCTAAGTAGAAAATATTACTCGGATTGAAACAGAGACAAAACATCGTTTTTGATGATATTCATATATATTCTACTGCAAAACGAAGCTAACATCTTCCTGATGTTTAAATGGTATAGTAGGTACCAAAGTATTGAACAAAATCATTAAAACCCCACAAGTATATTTGACACTCGTCATCCACTTATTTCGCTTAAGTGCAAGATGACGAGGTGTCTAACTCGTCATTCAAAATTATTAGTAATTTGCTTTTTATTTTATACCTTGATATATAACCCATTTGTTTTCATTTCGAATTCTTACGTAAAGTCTGCTGTTTTTACACATTACTCCATGCACCAACAAATTAAATCTATTGCCTGTGCAAACATCTTTTTCAAATAAATCGGCACCCAAAGGGTTGATGCACTTTCTCTGCTTATTGTTCGATTTTTGCTTTTCCCCCTCGTATCAAGAGCGAAGAAGAGCTACGTTCACTGGCAAGGCCACGCACGCTCGTTCCTCGTAATCACTCCGTGTAATCTGGTCCATTCCCTCCTTCTCCCGCGAGTGTTTCATCATCGAACAGTTTCTCAAGAAGCTGTTCATTTGCTCGATCTGTTTCCGCGCGTTCCGTGCGATGAGAAGCTCGATAGTCTTTAAATCGGCAAGCATGATTGATCGATCTCCGCGTCACGTCCATCCACCACGGCCCTTTTGCACGATCTCACTGTGTACCTTTCCCTTTTTTCTGGCTCGTCATCGTTGACGGCCCACCCCTTCCCTCTCCCCTCCTCCTTCTCGTTATCGATTTTCTTAATAATTAACAGCTTGTCGCGCCCACTCTCGTCGCGCGTCTTCGTCTCGACGACGATTTACATGGAGGTAAACACGCTTCTCGTCGTGACACGCGAGACAGGCCCCGCTGACGTGACGTGTAATTCGTCGGACTGTGTTCTTTGAGGGATACAAACTGGGCGATTAAAATTGGATGGAGCGATATTGAGAGGAATTACGCAGCGGTCTTCTGATTTGAGAGGGTAGAGTTCACGAAATTTACTTTCACGAGGTTTAGATTAATTGCAGGTATTACTGTAACAGATAGTATTGAAACTTGTAGGTAATAGGTATGTGAAATATTTAAATTTCTATTTTCGTTCTATAGTAGCAGAACCTTAACGTTATGACAATTGGAGAACGATAAAATTTTGTGGAAAAGTTACATATAGGGAAATAATCAGTATTGCGGGGAAAGTAAATACATTCATACTTATCACAATTCATTTTTCGATGGTCAGTAATAAATTACACGAGTCTACACTCGTTTTAGTGCCAGTAGAATTACTTTATCACTGAAAGTGATTTTAGCGAGGGTAACCCAGAAAATCGGGCCTCTTCAGGTGCAACGCTGATGCAACGAAAATTAGCGATTGGTTGATTTAGGTCATGTGATTCGCGAGGGGGAGTGGCGTTGTCTGGTACTGAGCGATCGCGCCTGTAATTTGTTTTCTATCGATTCAAATGTTTGCATATCGATAAAAGGGGTACAAGTCGAAAATAAGGGAAACTATAATTATTATCAACAGCCAAGTGATTATGTATTCATAAGCAAACTATCACAATACCGAACGATAAAATAAACCACGACAAACATGAATAAAAATAAAAAATAAATTACCAATATTCCCGATATATATCCGTCTCTAAAAATGGTCATCCTAAAAAGTCCGAATTTCCCGAGTCTTCGAGCATCCTAGACGATTATTCGCGTCTTATTCGTCTGTCAGTTCCAGTAGCTGCAAAACCTGCCCTCTCTTTTCACCATCTCACGCCACAACAATGTCCTGGAGGCTATCATAAATTGCAAACGATTTTCTCCCATTCCACGACCGCCTCTTCCATCGCATATCATTCCGCCTCTCGACCTCCCTCCATTCAATCTTCACCTTATATCTTTTCTCCTTGTCACACTTTCTTCTACTATACATCTATAATTCTCTCTCTCTCTCTCTTTCTCTCTCCCCATTCCCCGTTTCACTCGTTGCATGAACGTCGAAGGAGAAGTAGAAATCACGGTCCACGAGAGTATCAACCGCGCGACTCGCGGTGCCATTCCACCGCGACATGGCTGTGTTGCAGATGGAACCGCGAAGACAGATGCCGCGCCGCGAACGTATCGCCGGAGCTCGCGAGCACCCGCTTCGCCGTCCTCTATCTGTCGTATCGCAATGTGACGGGTGTGTCGGCGGTATGTATCAGTCCCGGGTCCGCCAGCCAGTCATCGTTGACAACGAGATATTAATACAATGCGCGAGAAGCCGCCGCTCGTGCACGCGCACGAACACGCCAAGCTCGCGCCCGCTCTCTTTCCGAGGGAGAACAGGCTGGAAATTATGATAGTCGATAGCGTGATTAAAGCGGGCTGGATGGAAAGGAAAGGATATCGGGTGGGCGAGGATGAGGCGGATACAGGAGATTGAAAATGGCAGTCGGGTTTTTCTCTTTTTTTTTTTAAATGAAGGAATTATTTCGAGTGACTTTGACACCGGGTTCGTATCGAACGATTCGTTGATTCTCGTGGAAATTTTGCAAATTTGTTTTTAAACGACTGTGGCATTTTTTGTTCGACGCGGATGCAGATTGAAAATGGTAGTCGGTTTTTTTTTTTTGTTTTAAATAAAGGAATTCTTTCGAGCGACTTTGACACCGGGTATCGAACGATTCGTCGATTCTCGTGGAAATTTTGTAAATTCGCGTCTGTTTGCTTTTAAACGACCGCGGCATTTTTTATTCGAGGCGGACGCAGGAGATTGAAAATGGTAGTCGGTGTTTCTTTTTTTTTTTTCAAATAACGATTCTCGTGGAGATTTTGTAAATTCGCGACTATTCGTTTTTAAATGACGGTCGCATTTTTTATTCGACGCGGATGAAAGTGGTAGTCGGTTTTTTTTTTTTTTTTAAATAAAGGAATTATTTCGAGTGACTTTGACGCAAATATCAAACGATTCAGTTGGAAATTTTGTTGATTCGCGACTATTCGCTTTCAAATGATTCGCATTTTTTTAACAGTGAAGGAACAATAAATTGTTGTCGAGTTTTTTTTTTAGTACAACCATCGAAGCGACGGCCAGTTAGTAGAAATTTTGTAGATTTACGATAATCGTTGCATCTTTTAATAGCAGAAGAAGAAACATTTTGGTAATAAAATGCTTGGCATTTTGAAAGAGTTCCAAATTCGTAGTTGTAGATTTACGATGATCTGTTTTCGTATGGTTGTCACACCTTTTAATAATAGAAGGAGAAACACTTTGGTGGTGACGCTTGATATTTTGAAGGAGTTCCAAATTCGAGAGAATTTTAGATGGAAGTTGGTTGGTCGGAGCAGAGTTCTAACCAGAGAGTTTTAAGGGTGAGATTTCATTTCGCGAGAAACTTTGAAAGCACCGAGTAGGCCAGTTTTATATTTGAATTTCACATTGTTGGTAATTTAAACAGAATTTCACGTGATTGAAAGCGCGAGACAATGTGGATGTTTTAATTTTTTTCGAAACACTTTGGTGCAAAGTGATCAATGACGAAATGGCGTGCAAAAGAAATTTATCTTACCAACTAATTTATGTTAGTTAAACATTGTACGTATTGTAATATATTAAGAATTCGTCGTCTGTTAAGCAAAAATCTAAATTTCAATAAATCCTCAAAGTTTTTAATTATCTCGCGAACATTACCGTAATGTCAAATCGCATAATTTTACACACTGAGTGAAACGCGTCTAATTCGAGGAGACGCGGTAAAAACGGGCAAACGGAGAGATAAACGGGACAGGCCGATAAGTAAATGACTTTATTGGAGAGTAATGTTGTAAGCCAATTGCAGCAATTTGCTAAAATACTCGGTGGTGCTGCAACGCGCGACAAACCGTGATCGCGTGATGAACGATCGCGCGAATACCGGGCGAGAAACTACACGGTGTGATCTGAAATCATCCGGAGGCTTTGCAGTACGTGGCACTCTCTGTCGTCATTTTTACTTGCCCGCGTGGAAATTTTCTCGTTCGGAAGGTAATGATACGTTTCAATTTGAAAAAAGGAAATGAACTGCACGTGTGAAAGTCCGTTCCGTCTGACAATGAGCGATTCGCGTAAAACATTCGTGTCATCAGTCGCGCGCGATGTTTTCAAATAAAAATGCAATTTGCGGCAGGAATTGTTACGATTTCTTTTAGCGCTGGTAATTTAGTTTAAATTGATTTATCATCGATAGATAAATCGCAGTGTAATTGTCCGTAAAAGTTATTTTTTAAAGAATAATATCGAGCAGCTTTGTTCTTCAATTGAAAGTAAAAAACGATCTTTTCGCTCAAAAAGAAAAAAAAAAAATTATTGCGCGTGAAAATACGTTTCTATCTAAAAATCGGAGAAAATGCGTTTCAGCTCAAGTGAAACGCATCGCCACAATCTCGTGCGCGAGTAATTCGCGGATCGCCGTGGAAACGGACGAAAGTCGGAATGGAATTTGAAACGGAACGAAGTCACTAGCGTACACAGTCGGTCGGTTCCCATTTTCCCGGTCGATGGCCGCCCATTTTCCCGGTCACCCTGTACATGCAACGAGCGGAATACGCTCAATTCGAAAGTGATTGTGTTCCCTGGCGCGGGCCGCTGTAAATAGCGACCTTGGTTCTCCATGCTGCAAACTTCAAGGCTATTGCAATCGGGTTGCACGAGTGGGTGGCTGCGAACGACATCGCGAGAGGGGAGATAAGGGTGCATTCACATCGTCTGCCAGAGACGCGCGCGTTATCTCGCGCGTTATCTCTAATCTGCCGTATCAATCTTTATCTCGAATCGGCCACGTTCAACACCGCATTCGCCATACTTTATTCTCTTCTCTCTCTCCTTGATGTAATATATTTTTCGTTCAATTTCGTTTCGTACCCTCTAGGACCAATTAGACTGCGTGTTACGATTATAAAGTCACTCTGAAATTTTCAATTGTTGCACGCACAATGTGAGATGCGATTTAAAATTTAATTAAAAATGTGAAAAATTGAACAATTTAAGTTGCAACGAAACACTCTGCCACGTTGATTTTACAATTATAGCACGTAAAAAATAAGTATTATTTATCTCTTTTGGGGAATTCGATTTTTGATTGACAGATTACAAAATGAAACACTTCTAGGTGGATTCACAGTTGCGAAAAATACTAGTAAAATTGGCAAAATATTTTCATTACCGTCGTTACCAATTTTACGAGAGGGCGATAAAAAGATGCGACTATTTTCAGCGTAAAGTACACTCGCGTTGAAGAGGAAATATTTCACTTGGTAAGTGGGAATGTTCATTCGTGGCGCGGAGAACATGATAATAACAACGAAATTTATTCGAACGTAGAATATCCCGAGTTGATAACTTTTACAGCTGTACGCTGTTATCAAGAGCGTCGTTTGTCGTTTTACGATCCATATTTATTAAAAGATTGTATTCATATATTCTGGTGTACGGTCGAAGACTGCGGTTTGCGCCGAGCCCGGTATCGCGCGCTAAGTTTGATTAAGTGGATATCCATGGTTTAGAGACGCAGAAAGGAGAGAAAGGTTGGGATTTTTCAACTCGTGTATCTGAAATGCAAGCGAATTTATCGCCACTCTCTGACCGCCCGATCGAGTTTTACGACTGATAAACTAAATTCGACATTTCAGATATAGCGCGCCGCGAGAACTGGGTACGATGCTCGAGCGTAAGTTTATAATGGGAAAAGTTTATCGTTTTTTTTTTTATTTTATTTCGCAAAAGTGTATAAACCAGAGCGATCCATGTTTATATTACAATACGTGGAAAAATAAGAATTGAATTAAAATTGAAAATAAAAATTAATAAATTCTTTTAAAATATTACCAAGGAAAGTTTATCGTAATAATTTTCACTGACAAAACTTGAAAAAGAAAAGAATTGAATTAAGATTAAAAATTTTTTTAAAATATTAGAAAATTTTTTTCTTAGTAACGAATCTATTTAACAAAATAATCTAATTAACAAAAATCAAATTTCACAATTTTTCTTAACATTATTTATTTTCTGGTCGAATTTGTTTTCTTTCTCGGAGCTCGAAGGTACCACCTTCGTTTGTGAATCATTCCAACTCAAGTCAGAGTCGTACTCGATAAAAAAAGAGAGAACGTGGCCTCCGCGTGCGGAATAGCTGCGGTTCAAACGCGCGCGGCGAGCGCACGATCGGTCGCGTTCATTTTTGCGGTCTCGACTCACGTCAATCAGTAGACGATCCACGCGAAACCGCACGCAATCTCCATCCGTGTAGAGTTGGCCAGCATCTGGCCAACGCACACACCCGTGGCGACGCGTTTGCATAGAAACGTAGACCGTACAAACGACACACTTGCCAATAAGTGAGCAACTCTCACGTTTGTTGCATTTTTTTCACGTCAATGAAGACGCATAAACTATTGGAAAGAATTGGAGAGAAGCAGGGATTTTTCTAATTTGGACGAATTTTTCAGAAATGTTTATTTGACAATTTGCGATAGTAGTTGAACTCGCGAGACGAATACACGTTCGGTAGAATTTGTGATTCTATTTTTCGGTACTTCGCGGTAATTCTACGCTTGAATTTTCAATCCTTTGCTTTCGTTACCAGTGAAAGTTTTTCGCGCGCTTTTTGTCAGCTCGGAGGAATTTTTTCAACTTTTTCGTGAAACGCGTTCGCACGGAACTAAAAAGACACCGGTGGCGTGGCAAAAAATTTTATTCAATTTTTTTTCGCACACCCACGCAAAAACGTTGGAACTAATGAGCCTCGCGTTTTACAATTTTTAACAGCTTCGCTGTGGCAACTCTCTTACATAGAGCCCAGGATTAAAGTTTCAAATCACATCGAGATCTTCGTCACGTCGACGGTGCGTGACTTAAACATTCGTTGAATAATTTAATCGCTTGAATTATTCAAGAATTTACTGTTAATGTTTCCAAGGACGGACATTTTTTTCCAAACGCACGCCACAAACTTCGATGACATTAAAATTTCTGCATATGAATGAATTTTCACTGCGAAGAATAGTGACTTATCCTAGTACTAATACGCGCATGTTTCATAAGTAGGGATTTCTCCCTAGCTACAACCACGCGCGTATCGTATCGCGGTGTAGCGTTTGCAAAAGAGAATCGAAGTTCGTGAGAAGTGGCGGGAACGCAGGTGCAGTCGACGAGGATTTGTTGTTTTTCGCCAACGCCGTGCGTGTTTTTCCTGTTTCGTACAACTGCGGAATTATTATTTAGTCTCGAGTGTAAAATGCATCGCGCCGCGGCGGAAGTCGAGGCAATGGCCATCCATGAAAAGGGGTCGCCCTTGGAGAACACTTTGTTTTTCACTGGAGTCACTCGTGTAACTTGTAAATTGTTAAGTTGATCGTCTGAGAGTTACGTTTTGCTTCCAAAAATTGTATTATCACTTAACGCTGGAATTGTCAAAACGGAGAACATGCTCTCGATAAAATTAATATTGATACCAAAATACGGTCATTTTATTGTCGTAATACAATCCAGGAACTTTCTGCAGTTAAATCCTTTAAAAGAAACTTTTTTTGCAATATTGCTTGGCAGCGTTATTTTCAAAATTAGCCATCACTGTTCCACAATGAAGATAATTAATTTTCAAGAATTTTCACATCTCCACGTTCTTCCATCCTCTTTGATATCTCGAGAACAATTTCCACCACGCACATTATATCCTCGCGTTTACGTTGTCGTTTTGAAGTTTCGCATGAAATTATACGACGCAAATACTCGCGTAACACCTCGCAGTGGTATACTCTTCAAACGATCGGCGGTACCGTTTCGTACCAATTTACATTAAACGAAGAAAAGAAAGAAGAAAAGAGAGGCATCATCCGGCGTTTCGATAATAACTTGGCCAACAGTTACCTACCTCTTCGCACCGGAATTTCGCGTTTCTTCCTCGAATCAATTCTCGCAATCATCGATGCTCCTCACACGAAGTTCCTCCGTTGCGTGCTCCGTAATTTCTGCGATACCCGGTAATCTCAGTGACACCATAGCTATAACAATTACCCACTATCTCGGCCGGTGTTTGAATCTCGACGCGAGCATACTCGCGATGGATCGCATCCTGCCCTCGTAGCTACTGATTTCACGCGGGAACACGACCTCGGGAGTAGTATCTCGCCGAGAGCCGAGAAGACGATCGCGCATTCGATGACTCGGAGCGAGAATTCGTCGTGCAACGGACACCGGAAACATGGCGGCAGGAAATCGGTGATACGTATACTTATGCGAAGAGTGAGCTCACACGCAGTGAGATCACAATGCTTGGAGACTCAGCCTTTAACGCTAGAATTAAACTAAACAATAATAGGGGCATCTGCGAGTAACGTCGTTTTTCGATGCTGTGATAAAATTTTATTATCACTGAAAGTGATTTTAGCGGGGGCTTCTTCAGGTGCAACGCTGATGCAACGAAAATTAGCGATTGGTTGATTTGGGTCACGTGATTCGCGAGGAGGCGTGGCGTAGACCTCGAGTAGGCGTTGTCTAGCCTGTAATTTGTTTTGTATCGATTCAAATGTTTGCATATCGATAAAATTTTATGGCAAAAATGTCATCTTCGAAAAAGATTTATTTCGCTAAAAACTGACGTCGGTCATCAAATTGTCAAAGTTTAATTCCCGAGACAGACGTGATTAAGTAAATTAGTTCTTCGTTACTGCAACTACTTCGATGTTTTAATTCAAAAAATTGAAACTGAAATTGTAGTCGATAATCGGGTCGATGGAATTTAATTTCGTTGAATCGGAATTATATCTAATCGTGGCGCGATATTACAAGACGAAGGGCTGGACCAGCGATATCTATTGCATTTTATCCATTACACCTTAGACCTTGAATCTCATAATGGAAAAGTCGAGTTAGTTGCAGAATTCGTACATATATTTTTTCTTTTTATCAACACAATAGTTACTACAAGATACAATTTTTCAAACTACAAATTCAACTCTCGAAAATGGTGTTGTCGCCGTTGGACAGTTGACCAATTTGGGGAGTTGGCCGTATCTGTTCCGCCAACTATGCGCCGTATAATCTATTCCCGATGCGTATCGTCGAACGGAAGCCGATGCATATGGAAACGACAAAGACATTAACGATGTAGCAGCGTAATCACGAGTTTGACCGGCAATTATCGTTCGTTTCGACCGAGCGGCCGACGAATATCGGTGTTTGAGCGGTTTATAATGGTCTGGCTGACGTGTTCGAATCGTAAATCGCGGCCGGAGCGTTGAGCAAGGCAGCGGCTAATCGAGTAGCCCCCGTATACTCTCCCTGCCTTCGTAGGAACGAATTCCATTCCGTTTCGTTTCATTGCGGTTTCCGTCTATCAATTATTTCGAGTCTTAAATCGTGCCTATAAATCCACCGAACGGAGGATACGCCGCGCCGCGTTATTATTCTATTCCCTCTTCTATCGGTTGCCGAGCGACGCTAATCTCGTTTGGTTGAGAAATTGAATCGAAGACGTCAAACCGCCTTTGATAGAAATGATTAATTTTTCATCTCGGTTGATCGTTAAGAGTTTTTTCGTTCGCCAGATAACGACTGGGGATATTTTTTATTTTTGTTATTTAATATTTGTCGTAGATGATAAATTTTAATACATTAATACAATGCCTAGGGGATTCTTCGACGTGTAAAATATTCTGTAATTTTTCTAGCTTTCAAATTAACGTAATGGTCTGTCCTGAGATTTTTGAATTAAACTGTTTGGTGTAGGATGTCTGACAATTTTAATTTAATTAATTTCCATTTTGTCCTGATACAAATACATTCGAAATAATGTGGTAGACGCGGAACAAAATATCCGTCAAACGTACGTACGGCAGTTGCAACGATCAACTTTTGTTTCTCGCTCGTCGTCAATTCTGACTCACAGCGAGAATTGTTGCCTTATACACAGACGCCGTGGCGTCAGAGACGATGACGAGCCTCGAGGTCGTTCGCACCCGCGAGCTGGAGCGAACAACCGCAGACTTTGCGTACTCCAATTATAATGGAATTAAGGTCGCGCGATGTGTCGTAATTATTCGTCTGAATAGCGTGCAACAGGATTTCGTTGCGGTCGTAACGAGCGATCGGCTTGCGCAACTGGTATTAGTTTACTCTCCTCCGACAGAATTTTATTTCCATCAGCCGGAGAACGTGCCCCCGATCTTCGACGCTCAATATGTTGAACACTCTTCAAACTTCAGCGAACGAGACTTCTGTAAACTTCCTTCGGCTCGCGCTTTAACGAAAGTGTTACGACGTGGTTGGCATTTTACTTGTTGCGTGCGCTCTGTTTCTTTTCACGGCGACACTGCCGATTTTATAATTTCTAACATTTTTCTCTCGCGTGATAAAAATTTTACGTCTGTCGATGTAATCTACGAGACACTTTAGGTACGCTTGTGTTATTACTTTAATTTTATCGAGTCGTAAATGTACGAAGGTGTAGCATGTACTTTGATATGATTCACAAGCTACGAGAAATATCTATTGGAACAACAGATGTGTACTACAAAATAAAAGAAATATTGCAGTTTTCTTAAATTTTATAAAATTATTGTAGTCTCCACATGGAAGCAAAAGCAGTAATAAATAAAATAACTAAAAAATGTTAAACAAATGATTTGGAATCCTTTGTCATAATATCAAAAAAAAAAAAAGAAAGACTTGAAATTTTAAGTGTACAACGAAACAATAAATTCTTAAAGCAAAGGATGATTTTAAAAGGTGTGATTGAATTAGCATCCGAAATTTCCAAGAAAATCAATATCCAAGTCCAAACGAAAAAGCGAAAAAGCTCCCTTTTCTGGGAGTCAAAACGAATCTATCCGCGGATGGAGCTCGAATCAGCTCGCCTAATTTCTTCGTGGTAGCGGTGATACGTCCACCGGTATAACAATATATTTCCTTTGTCTCCGTCTTCTCGGGCTCCTTTCCTCCGTTTCCATGGTACGATCCTCTTTGTCTGTGTTGGCCCTTTGTTCTTGCGGGACAATATAAGTCCGAGCACAATAAATTTGCTTCGCCTCGCCTCGCCTTGCCTCGTCTCGTCTCGCGAGAGTCCTTTCTCGCAAGATCTGCTCGCGAATGCCACGGGCACGGCTAATAAGGCTGGTTTTCATTAAACGGCCACCGGAAAAACGCGCGCCGGTTTCGAACAACGCCGGGCGAAAATACCGGCTGGACTCCCTCTTGCCGGCTCGCGATACGCGCAATTAATTCGGCGAACACTCGCCACCTATCCGCTTATGAATATTTAATCGTGTCAAGGTAATCACACGGCGCTCGTGTTAATTTTAAAGACTCGTTTTCGCGTGCGCGTTCCCTGCTCGAGCTTGGCAAATGCTGGGGATGTACGAGAATACGCGACGAAGGTTGGGATTAAGTTCAGTTTGAAATTGGAACTCGAAGCTGGAAAAGGAACAATAATTTCCGAGAGAAGATAGCACAGATTAGAAATTGCAGCTCGTAAATGAGAAATTTTTTTTTTTTTTAAGAAAAAAGAAAATTTGACTTGCCCGCAGAGAAAAACTTTTTACCATCTTCTTGGAGAAAGCGAATTTTTAAAACATTTTGTTTGATAATTTTTTTACAAATGTCTGAAGGACAATGGTCTTTATAAAGAGAGAAATTTTATTAATTTTACTTTTACTTAAGTTGATCTTCGTGTGGATTTTACAAATATTTTCAAACTTTCTTCATCGTCTCCTAAAGTAAAACTGCACTGGTTATATATGTATCATAAAAAGAATTAGTCATGCTGGCGAAACAGCACATGTTTTCCTTCTCTTGTCTGGTCGCTGTCGTTCTTGCGGCCTCCTGATAACAGTTATCACTGTTAGCCGAACGTAGACGAAGATAAAATGTTTGTTTAGTGCCACCTTTCCGTGAAATCTTCGTGTCGTAGAAGGTACGACATACCAAATTAGTTGTAGCGTAAGATGTCAGAAAGACTGGTCCGACTATTAACGTGATAATCCACTTGTGCGTATTTAGTAAGTAGAACGCAGCAATATTAGAAAAATGGTGGATTACCTTGTCTAATTCAGACTTTGAGGATGCTCGAGTAAGCTTTAAAAATGAAATAATCGAAAATTCAATCTCGAATTGGAGGATTGAAAATTCGACATCCACAAAGCAAGAAATACTTTTTTGAATAAAAAATTAAACGAAATTCACAATATATTAAAAATTATATTACGTATTTCAAATTTTTATCTTTATTATTTTCGCATTTTTTGCTCAGAAATTAAAAGAAATGAGACCTTAGTATTTCTCAAAGGATTTCAGTGTCATCAATCTAAAATTTTTGTAACAATTCGGTGTATTTTAAGTGATCGGTTGAAATTATTTGAAAACCTAGTATTTTCCAACATTTATATTTTTAATATTCCGCCGGCTTTTTCTTCCTTTTTTTAATTTCTCTTTTAATGGTCGCTGCACGATAGCACACGAAAAACGTCATCGAATTTATTAGCAAGCAGTCACGTGCGGCGAATGCGTCTATTTATTATACGACGTTATCAGCGCAGCTGCTGCGCTCTGCTATCACCAGAATGCCCAAACGTGCGCCACTTGCAGACTTTTTGGGCGTGACCCCCTGAATTCCACGAATTTTATTGCGACGAACTACTTGCCGTCTGACAAAACGCGTATCTGCGTCGTCCATTCGTAAAACTTTTTTATTCTCACATTCGAACGTTTGGTTAATTATCGCGATATACTCGTTCTCGTTATCATTTTACGACGCGTCGTCGAATGTAATTCGCGGTAACATGCGAGTCATTTCCACTCATGCACGTTTCAAATTTAAAAAAAGAATTTCTCGCGATAATCTTTCGGCGTAATGTAGAGAAGAAAGATCGATATTGCAACAAGTGAGTGATATCGCAAGCTGTTGCTTGTTAGCAATAATAATTTTAGCGTAAATATTCTTTTTACAATTTATATTTTTACGATTGCAACGTGCAAGTCCAGCTATCCATCTCCAAATGAAATTTTAAGTATACAAACAGAACGTAACGACAGACTATCCTGACCAATCAAACAACTTGCAACATGTTTCCTCGACAGAACCGAAGGTTTCCCGAACGAATCATTAACATAATTGCCGAAAACCAGTCCAAAGACCCACCTTGTACTCTCTCGAAGCACAACCGATCAGCCTAATACCTAACAATTTGCCCCTTTTGGCAAACCGAAATTTATGAATCTCGAATCGTTAACACACAGTAACTACCAAAAAACCGGTCGGGGTGGAAAAAAACCATCTCCCGTGCCCTGGAACGCAGTTTCGAACATCCACGAAACGTATCCTAATAAAACAAACCTCCTCGCAATTAGTAAAACGAGTCTGAAAAACTGCATATACATGCATATGTATATCGAAACGTCGAAGAGCGCCGCTCACCTGCTCGTTGGAGAAAACAGGTCTTGGAACAACGAACACGCTCCGAAGCATCACCGTGTCCTTTTATTCTCGACTCCTCCCTCTTTCTCTCTCTCTCTCTCTCTCTCTCTCTCTCTTCTTTCATGCACAAGAGTGCAAGTCTCTCGACTTGTTCATATCCGTTTCTCGCGGCGCGATTCTCGTCTCGTTTAGCAGAAAACCGGTACGAAATTTACGAATGAGCCGAACGAGGCTGGCGTGCAATTGTTGTTAACCGCCGTGCCGGGGCATGCACGATGATCGGCCCGCCACGAATAATAATCGGAAATCGACGGTAACCGAGCCAGACGATCGTGGTATATTCTGACACGGGGTCGTATCGTGTCGGTGGTGGGTATTACGACTGATTGTGAACACAATGCCGGTAATATCTCGTGATTTAGTGGCGGGCGCGGCTAGATAGCCAACGCCGGCGTGTTCCATTACCCGAGAGCTTCCAGCCCTTCCTGTGCTTCGACGTCTCTTCCTGTCTCTCTCTCTCTCTCTCGCTGTCTTTCTCTCTCTCTCTCTTTCTTTCGTGTTCTACCCTTGAGAGAAAAGAGGGAATCGCGAGACACTCGTTATAAAACGAAACAATCCAACGTCCAACAAGAGCGTGCGCGTAAGTACGTAATTGCGATTCGACTCGTCGCGAATTCGTCGGGGTTCGTCGTGCACAATGACCTTGACTATCCGTCGACACGTCCCATCGAAGTTGGCCAGTCGATGAAATCCCTTCTGGATTTTGTTTCCTCGCCAAGTCGCGCAAGTAGATTGACTGGATTGGTCTGCTCCAGTGGGAGAAACAGACGTAGTTGTAGTACATAAGCATAGGAGAGACGTATTTGTTCCAATGGCAGAGAGTTGACCTCTGTTTACAGTAGAATCCCATCTATCTGAACCCATCGGGGAATAAACAATTCATGTAGCTGTAATTGATCTAATAGCAGTTTACCAATTGTCTCTCCTGACTGTGCTCTCTCGTTCAAACAATAGGCCAGTCGAGGTTTAGAGAGGTTGTTATTAATTATTATCTTATCCATGATGTTTAATTTTTAAAACGTTCGTCTCCGTAGATTTCTTTCGTATTCTCAAACTTTTACTTTCTATATTTCATCGTACTTCCCTCCCTCTTCCCAAAAAAAGAGTATGACAAAATATAATTCTTTGTAGAAAATGAGACGCAACGTTGAAAATGTTGAGCAAGTGGGAAACAGCGGAGCAAAAAATAAAACGAAGCGAGTCATGTAAATGCATCTCATTCGCTGGAGAGCCGCCGTTTCGTAAAGTTGTTGCCGCAGATTTATCAGCGGACCCGCGGTGTCTGCAGGTTTATCAAGATCCGGCTACTCTCTCTTTCCTCGGTTCTTTTTTTCTTTTTTTCTCCTTCTATCTCGTCGGCCAGGTGCTTCTGGGCCGCGCGTGGGTGTTGACGGAATTTTCGGTAGCACGTGCACGCGTGCAGTCTGCCGCGTGCACGCGGAGTAGCTACCGTGCGCGACATAAATAACTTTCGATAAGCCCCGCAGGACAGGCTTTCGCTACCAATCTTGCCCGCGTTGGTATTGGCGAAATATCTCGTCGACGTCCGACGTCTGTCTATCTTCGCGTGAAAAACTGACTTTGCAACGTTCTACGTGCCAGAGATTCGGAAAGCTACGAATTTTGTAAATTCACCTTTTGTTGTGATCGTGGGGCAGTAAAGAGGGTTTAACACCTTGGCTACCGCAGAGAACGTGCATACATTTCTCAGAAAGTGTATCGAAATGATCGAAATATTGATTTGCACTATATAAAACCAATATTATTATCACTGAAAGTGAAAACTTTAGCAGGGGTAATTCAGAAAATTGGAAAATCTCTTCAGGTGCAACGCTGATGCAACGAAAATTAGCGATTGGTTGATTTGGGTCACGTGGTTCGCCATGGGGGCGTGGGATAGACTCGAGTAGGAGTGGCTTTGCCTGTAATTTGCTTTGTATCGATTCAAATGTTTGCGTATCAATAAAATTTTATAGCAAAAAAGTCGTCTTCATTTCCTAGTCAGAACTCAGTTGCTTCTGGGCCTTTTAGTGAGACTTTTATTCGTATTCTGTGTTGAATTGTTGGTGCACGTACTGAAAATTTAATTTTGAGCTTTATTTTGTAATATATCTAATATTCTAGTAAAATATGGTATAATCCGTCTGATCCAATATTTTTTTGTTGCAATTATTGCCAGTAACATATTTTTTCAGTAAAGTAGTATGCTCTAGCTGCGAAAAAATGAGCATACTCGTGCCCATTCGTGGCTACCTTCCAACGAGAGGATCTCGCAACGGAGGAGGTGATTTTCATTTCGATTCTACGGCCGCAACAGCGACTTTACTTTCGTGCTTCGCGTTGCATCAACCCGTTGTTCCGCCTACGCGGCGGAGTAATTTGCACGTACGCTGGCTGCCCGCCGATACGACCACTGAATACAAGCGATGCCCTATTTGCAAATGTCAAATTGTCCATACGCATTACCATCGCCCCGTCTACGCTACGTGCCGAAGTGTCTCCGCGAGGTAGCCAACGCGCGCGAGCTTCGTTGCATGTAATTATTCGTCGAACGTCGAATTCTTCGGCTCTGGCTCTGGAACGAGAACGTCTCCTCCGTGCGTGGTTGCGCAACCACGCTCGAGCGGAATCGCTCACCTGGGTGGTAAACAGAAATGAGAACATGCAGAGATTTCATTCGGGCAATTTTGGGGGAGAATTTTTTCTTTTTATTTTTAGAAATTAGACGCGATTAGTTTGATTGATACTCTGATGGCGACTTGAAAAGTATATAATAGTTTTTATCTTTCATAACAAGTTTGCTAACAAAGCAATCACTTTCCAAATCTCTCAATCTTTCTTCGATTAAATAACAAATTTTTCACTGTACTGTATATTTTACTTTCGATAAAACAGTTGTCGATATCCCAAATTGTGCAATTAATGCGAAAATTTATCGTGTCGATTGAAACGTTTAAGTATCAAGAGTAAACCAAGTTGGTGTACGATATTTCTAGACTTTTTTCCTTTGAAAAGTTATTACTCTAAGTTCAAATGTGCTCTTATCACACAGCAATGCCAAAGAAGCATTATCTCTCGTCTCGATTATTTTACCCGGATTGACCCGTGAATAGAATTCAAATTTCGCCGTGAAAGGCAGTGAATCAATTAACGGACCGGAGGGATAGATAGATAGACTCAGCGAGAATTTGTTAACACTTGCGTCAAAAACGACAAGAGACCCGTGACAGAGGGTTAACAGAGGACTGAACATTTCTACTCGTAGCCGTGATACGTTATAAGCTTCATTAATACCTCGAACAAATGCCTACATCCGGCAAACACACTAAGAAAGCCTGAACAAGACACGACGTTGACGCAGATAAGATGGAATACCACGTTGAAATCGTGTCGCTGCGGGAAAAGTGCATCTCTATCTCTCCCTCTCTCCCTCTCTCTCTCTGTGGTTTTATCCTCGATCGCGAACGAGGGTTGCACTTATCCGCGCAGTTTCTAACGCTTCGTTAGCGATGACACGTTAATAGCTCGTTAATGTCACGGTGTATCGGTGTGTCCGATTCTCGTACGGTTATTTTGCAAATGTCACATATCGCGCGCATTCCGACGCTTTCTTGTTTCTCTAACGAGGGGCTCATTAACGGAGGCGGTCGTCCACGGAAGAGGATAACTCATTTCGCGGGTTTTAAATGTTGTAAACGTCACGTCATCGCGAACGTCTCCCGGGTGATCACTTCGTCTTGACAGTGACATACAGGCCAAGAATTCGGGGCCTGATCATTGTGAACTAACGCAGCGACGAGTGGCTGAAACGTTTGCTGATTACCAAGCCTTTCAGTATATTGCGCGCGGTGCTTTTTCTACGTCGTCAATTGATCACTAAATTGATTGTTCAGTTTCACTTGGTGTTTATTCTCTCACTAATACAAGTTCAAACGATTGCGAAATTTTTAACACCAGACCTACTCAAGTGCTCAAAATGACCAATTTCTAATTTTTCAAAGTACAATCCTGCAGATTTGCAACATATTTTTAGTGATTTCCACAAAAAAATATATGAATAAAAGTTTGTATCCTGTGTTGTATCGTAAACTTTTCCCTATTTCATTTGTATTTCTTTAATTTCTTCCGTACAATCTTTAGTGGTTGGTAGTTCTAGTGTTAAATTTCGGAGGAATTAAAAATTTTTGGAAATTTGTTGTCTCTTGGTTTCACATCGAAACTGCATAACAGAGTGGCTATTTTAGAAATTGCTATTTTATTAGTGTGGAAATACAAAGATTTATAATACCGCGTTCTTTCGAACAAATTTCGTTTCAAACTAGTTTATCGTAATGTATAATTGTAAAGGAATGCTTGAAGAAGGAAATTTTCTCTTGTCAGCATCCACCTACGACTTTTTTTTATCGAAGTTTGAAATCGACTGCAAAGTAGATCGTGGCGTTTGTGAAACAATTCGACATCGATTGAAACGTCGTATTGACATGAAACAAATTTCGATTACGAAATATCATTACAAATGCTCTCGCTCGATATCAAGCATAATCTTCGTTATATGAGACACGTGGAAGTAAAATCGATCAACTTCATTTAGATGAAAATTTATTTGAAAAATTCATCGATACAAAGATGAAAGAATTTCCGGGAATATTAATTTTGCATAAATGCATATGACGATATACGTACACGATATATACGTGCTAGTAAAACCTTTACTGAATACAAATTAAGAACCGCATCCATTACCGTTCCACGATAAATTCATTCCCCTAGAAACTCGGTACGGAACCGAGAACGTTAGTCACTGATGCGACTCGCGCTAATTGGCCATATTATGGAAAACAGTCGGCGGGTTAAGTAGCCGCGTGACCGCTGATGTCATCGCCGCGAGTGTGACACACGCTCGAAGTTGAGAAAAGCAGTCGAGGCCTGTTCACCTCCTCGAACCCTTGCGCCACGTTTGTTCGCACTAAGAGGAAAGCTTAGCCAGTCGCCGCGAGAAGTGACGCGTAGACGATCGTAAAGTTGAATTTAACGCGCCATAGACGCCATGGATGGACGCCGTGGTCTGGCCAGGCCAGTCGACGACGGCAGTAAACGGGCGCGCATTGTCGATGGTGGCGCAAAGAAAAATCCAAAGGCGAAAGTTCGCACCAGTGAAGGGGTAGATCAAGCGGTAGGCTCGCGTTCCTCCGAGTGAAAATTTACTCGACGGTTTCGCGGAAACGCCTAACGACCGGCAATCGCAGTTCCGAGGCTCGCGTCTCGCGTGGAACCGGTGACAGCGTGAAACAGCAAAAAGAAACGAAGCGGTTTCGCGATGTTCCTCGAATTTTCCTTTTGCTTCCTTGCCTCGTAGGCAAGGTTATCCAAGGGGGGTTGTAGAAACGGAGAGAGTGGCGCCGGTGCCACTCCGCGCAGACTAAATAGACGTTCCAGCTAGGAACGTTTCAGCAATTTATCACGGTTGACGCGCGCTCGTCGCCGACTCGTTGGGCTCGTTCAAGGCGGCTTTGATGTCGACAGACAGTCGCGACGCTGCCGAACTGTTTGCCCCTCTTGTTGGTTGTTCGTACGAGCGACCATTCTGATAAGGGTGTTTGCAGAAAAGCTGACCGACTACCGTCTCCCGTGATTTATTATGATTACGCCCAGCTGGTTACGCGCACTGGCCAGCCTATCGCGTACACACCTTCGGTCAGGAATTGCGCCATCTTCAACCATCGACGTCGCGTCGTCGACCTAGTTGGCCGAAAGTCCTACCATCGGGAAACGTATAATTGGAGGAAATACTTTTTACACTTCTCCGTGATGCCCGGCTATTATAATTGACTCGCAATGACTCACATTTCAAAATAGCGTGAAACTTTTTCTCTTGCAAATCTAGTTACAGAATTACTCGTATATGCTAGAGAACTCGAATATGTCTGGAACTTGAACTGTTTGGGTCCCGAGAGAGTAAAATTTCAGGATTCCTGAATATCTCAGAATTTCCCGCAAATTGCACAGGAATCGCGTTAGAAAAACGTGAAATTGCAAGCTTTTCTGGGACTTTTGGCCAGCTGTATTTCAGTCGAGTACTATTTGCGACCTCTTGCCGCGATGAACTCGCAACCCGGCTTTAATGGATCCTCTCGAATCTTCTTTCACTCTCTTTCCCGCTCTCCTCCGTACGTTTCTCTCTGTTGTTCGTCATCGTCTTCTTGCGATGGAGGCCCGTGTGTAGCCCGTCGAGCATCGTTCATCATTCGACACTTTTTGGTGCGGCTGACAAGTTCCGAGAATGTTGGCGCAATTATATTAAACATAAATCAGTTATAACAAGCCTACGTGGTTGCAATGAGGAGTTCGCTATCGATGCACAGCGAAATACATATATAACCAATTCCTTCACGGTGCATCGTTGTCCCTCCAACTGGTTGCTCTTTGAGTTTCGTTTATTTCTGCTTGATCACAAGAGTTTGACTTCTCTACTTTGCCTCGAGTGTCTTCGTTTTTTTTTTTTCTTTTCTGAACGTATGTCGCGAGCGTAGAGAGTGTTTGTAGATACGCTTCATGCGGGTTGATAGACTTAACTGGGAGTATTTAGGTTGTCGCGTGGAGAGACGTTGGTAATAGCCATTTACATAGCAAGTGTCATAACGGCTCTTGTGAGTAAGTACGCGTGTGTTTTTCAATTATTCAATGACATTTGTCGAATGTCCGAAGGAATCGTGTATTTACAAGTTCTCTCGGATTATTGAATTAATTTCAATTCGTTTACCCGCCAATTCAATTAAAATCATTGTATAATAATTTAATAATCATTATTGTAACAATCATACGTGCATGTATTAATACTATACAAGTTATTTGTTACACCGTGCAATGCTTTCTTTTACGCATTCTCTGCTCTTTACAACTGTCATAGCTCTCTCCGCTCTTTCGAGTTTAATCAACTTTTAAATTCTCAAAATTTCTCCTTCGTGTCTCTCGAATCTCAAGTTCGCCAACACCGCGAGCAACTTGGCAGTCAATTTCTCTGGGCAATTCTCCATGATCACTTTCTACCGCACGCCTAGCCATTGTCCTCGCACACCGAACCAAGTGGGCAGACTTCCCATTCAGAACCTACGGCACGATTCGTCCCCGATCAACAGTCGCGACACGGTCCCCGCGGCCATTCGTTTCCAAGCAAATAACAAATTGAACAGCGGTGAAAAGCGGCGACGAGGTTTCGGAGAGTCTATTTCGTGTCCTAGTAAGGCCAGGCCGATTAGCAGCGGCGATAAGACCAGCCCCTTATTAGGAGAAACTCGTAGAGGCGTTCTCGTTGAGTCGTTCTCATCCCTCTGGCTCCCTTTCAGCTCTCTCTCTCTCTCTTCCTCCTCGTCGTTCTCCCTTCTTCCTCGCTCTCTGTTCTCTCTGTTCCACTCGACTCGATCGTTTCTCTTCCTCCCACGAGCGCTAAGACCGAATGAAAATGTATGAGGGCGATATCTATGGGACGGTGAAGAGGGCCAGAAGGGAAGCAGATGAGATACGATCCTGTTCTCCCTTTCTCTCCACCTTCTCGCGGTGTGCATCACGAGTATAATGCACACGTGTAGCAACTGCAGATGGCTGGGCAACCAGCGAGAAAAAGGGAGAAGTACGACGAAACAGGCAGGAAGAGGACGAGAGAAGGGAGTGAAGAGATCGCGCGGGAGGGAAGCAGTTTTGTTTTCAACAGACCGTACGCACCGTGTGTATACGTGTGTCCGAGGCTGAGGAAGCTACCTACGCCCTGAACCGAGGCACGGCGCCGCGTCGTTTCTGCACCTGACCGGCTAACCGACGATAAATTTCTGCGCAAGAAAGAGCGCTTCCTTTAAAGGGCGCTGGCCAACCCCCGTCGCCTCGATGTTGCTAGTTCAGTGATTCCGAGAGAGAGAAAAAGGGAGAGAGAGAGAGAGAGAGAGAGATGGTTAGTTTTGCAGTGTTATGGTCGAGAGTGACGATGGAAAGGAGAAGGTTTTATTCTTGGAGAAATGACCAATATTTCAGTAACGTCAATTTAGTTATCGATTAGTTTGTGTGGATGGTAATACGCAGAAGGGAATTTCAAGGTTGCACAAAGTGGAGAACTATCCATTTAATTAGAGCATTTTTCAATCAACTGAGATTTGTTCTACATACGTAATTAATACATGTATGAATTAATCTATTATATACATTATCTAAACATCTAAACTATTGTTCGATAGAATTGTTATATATAGAACGAATAAAATATAATATAGAACGAATTCTTAGACTGTGATATTCGCAAATCTTGTTTGCGTAATTCTATGCACTCCTTTTAAAAGATACTTGTTGCTCAAGTTTTTCAAATTTATCATTAAAATTTATCATCAAATTTATCATTTATCAATTTTATCATTCTACAAAAGCAGAACTTGAAAAAAATTTCAAAGTATCGTTTCTTCTCTTAAAGATCCATCATGGATTTTTCAACACCGCCGTGAAGAAAAACCAGGGATGTTCAAGACGGCTAGGCAAAATCACAGCCCGTGGCGTGCTAATGCGACGGCGTTATTAATCGTGCAATAAGTGGTGTAATCTAAACCATTACCATGGCGTAATTATGCGCATAAATCGCAGTGCAGTGGTAACGGTGCTAGCACGCTACGTTGTATATTGCGCGCATGGACACAGAGTTGCGCGCGCATCGGCACACGGTTGCGCGCGCATCCAGCGCGCCATAATAGCCTCTACCGCGTTAGTTGCTCGCCGTGGTTAGTTAATTTATTTGATATTATTCATCGTAAAGTTAATTGGCTCTGGAAATCGCAAGAATGAATAAAGAAACTTGGTGCTATGGAAATTCTATGAAAAGTCCAGTTAACTGCCAGTCTTGGTATGTAAGATAACAAAATTTATTAACATTAATAATCATATGGTACCTCTTAAGGTATTAACCGCCTAGGTTAAGTAACATTTCCTTCGAATAAGATTTTATGACATTATTGTATTTCAATAAATTGTATTAATTACACGTGTAAGTGAAGGAATTTGTTTTTTGAAACAATTGATAACATAAAGAAATCAATTGTTGCATTAAAATGTATACGTAGCAAAGTATGCTACGACCATTGTCAGTTTGATAAATTTTGAGGTTAATGTTGTTCTCAATGTTTCGTATAAGAATAATAAGATATGATTTATCAGAAGGATAAAGTATCAAGTTTTTCTTGGAAAAACAGGGAAATTGAAAATTGATTGAATAACTTTGTTGATTTCGATTTTGAATTCATCGGGTAGATTCGTGAGAAATGAAACAAATGATAGTTGGACAATACACAGACACTTGACCTGAAGCTATCTTATTTAAAAACAATTCTTAATTACATAGGAGCGCCTTTTGTTCAATTCATTATCTTATTATTTCATAAAAATTCATAAATTATTCAAGACAATATTAAAACTATGAAGCGAATGCCTGTAATCCATATAACACATATTGGTTGATTTCACATATTTTGAAAAAACAAACAGATCGAATTCCTTTCGTAGAGGTCTCGCTCTTCGACCAACTTTCGAAGTTTATTCCGTGTGTTTCGCCTATTTATTAAGCGTCTTCTAATGACTCTATTTGTGAAAATCGGTGGTTATTCAGCAAAGGGAGATCAAGATATTGGAATGGAACAGAAAGAGGGAAATTACACGCGTTTCTGGCGTAAGATCGTATCTGATTCGCCGCGAGATTCTGACGTTACTCGCCTATTAGCTCGGTATATCACGGTCGCTTGTAATAGCTATTAATGGGGATTCAATTTATCGATTGGCAAAGGTTAATCCGCGCTTCTTTCGTTGAAATATTCGCGACACCGGCGCCTCGTTAGGCACAGCTTGGCCGATGAATAACGTTCCTTGATCGCGGCTAGATCGACTCGATTAACGCCACGGGGTCTTATTAGGTTGGAGGATGTAGGTAGATAGGATAGAAGGCTATACAGTCAGTCGCAAAAGTCTGCGATACACCCCTTATAAATTTGGAACTTTATAACAAAGACATTAATTTTTCTCATATTTTTAGCCTCGAATTTCCTTGGTAATTATTCTTGGTAAATCGTATTTTTTCATCGTTAAAATTTTCTTCAATTTCAAAAATGCAGAGGAAAAATTTTTATCGATATACGTATTTTTATATTACAATCTTACGCATAAAATCAAGTGATAAAAAAGAAATGAATTAAAAATGAACAAAACGTCAATATTTTACAAGCCTATATTCTTTGTGACAAATATTTCTGATAAATATTTCTGGTGTAATTTCGTCGTCGGTCTTTTCTCAACCAACTATTCACATTTCTTTCGAAAATACGTCAATACACCTCGTTTTTCATCAGTGTCGAAGCGTGCACGATTCAGTGACAAGTCGAGTATACGCAGACTTTCGTAACAGACTGTAAGCGAACGTTCGGAGGAGAATGTCTGGGGTTGCTGTTCGATTTATCATTTTCTCTCCGATTATTACGTAATGACGTAGTTCTTAAATTTGTTAGAACGGCGGAGAAAAATCGATTGGTCGTGTTAGACGGGAGTTTTTTTTTTTTTTTTTTCGTATAGCGAACACGGTACGCTCCGCCGTTACCTAAACCAGTGGTACACGTTCACTGGCTCGGTCGTTACTTCATTCTGTACACGATTTCGTTGTTAAACGAATTTTCATCTCCGCCGCTGGTTCGATGTACACGGTGTTGGCAAACCAGGTAAATGTCTATGAAACAGCAAAAACGTGATTGCATTCACGGGGTCCTCGATGGAACGTTTGCGTTTTAGTCAAATAATAGCGCGGCTCTCGGGTGAATTCCGTATCGAAGGGATGTTGCAATTGTTTGTAATGTTTCTCCCGGCTAATGGTACCCTATCTTGTTTGCACGGCGTTGCATTATATTATCGTACGTTCAAGAGGAATTGCGGCGCACGTCAATCATCCTTCGCTGGTGCCCGGTATTAATTTCTCAACTTGACTGCATGATAGGTTAACAACGAGCGACACATCGCGCTGAAACATTTATTTCTAGTACGAAACACGTTGCGTTCCTCTTGCTTATGCGCGTTTTTTGTCGACCCGAGTTATGCACAAGGTGATCGACGCAGTTTTAATTATATCTTTGAAGAATAATCGAGTTGTTTTTTTTTTTTTTTGAATGTTAAAATCTAAATCAACGTGACAAAATTTTATTTCAATGAAATTATTAAATGATATACTTTATCAAGGATTTTTTTTTTAATATAGAAAATGTATCTATCGGTAAATCAGTACTTCATTTCGACGTATGATTGATGGTGTTAACTTAGACATTAAAAATATTCTTCGCTTAATCGAGACACTTATCGATATGGTCAAGGCGTTTCTCACGATCTAGTTGTACATGTAAAATAGAACGATGACACGAAACGGGCTTCCAAGAAACTTATGCAAATGTGACGCATATGAATTGTTTCTTTCACAAGTGTGAAAGAAAATACGGTCTTACCTTTAACGCTCTTTCCTTAATTACATTGTATCAGAAAGAAACTATTTTGTCGGAGTTGCGTAGTGTCGCAACATGTGCATATCTGCACACATATATAAAAAAAAAGAGAAAAAAACGAAACTACTGAACTGTTCGATCAATCAAACCTGCCTCTTACTCGTAATTACTATCCTGTGAATGTTTATTCATTTATGGAAAACTCAAATACGCAAAAATACATGGAACGCGCGTAACGTGCAAAAACATATCTGTACACACGATCTGCATTTAGATTTCCATTTTTTCCCCCTCCGTGGAACTATCAATTTGCATAAACATCTCGCCCGCTAATCACTGCAAATCGCCGCTCGCCATTTCTTTTTCCCACCGGCTATTACTCATTTCTCATACTCTCATACTCTCTGTATGCTATCGCGTTAACACCGAATGATTCTCGAGAAGGGAAAAAAGAACAAAAAAAAAAAACAGAAAATAAAAGAAAAGCAGCAAGCAACGTTTCTTCGGCGAAAAGATAAATCACTGGAAACAGCAAGAACGAATGTGACTAGGCGAAGAATGTTACGGAATACCGTGTGCACACGGTAGAGGGCTATCGCGTATGCTCAGGCTTGCGAGCTTTTTACGCAGTGCTCAGCCGGAATCCCGAGGACGTTCACGCGTGTTTACACGGCCCCTGAATGCGCTCCTATATGCAGTTTTAGACACCCCGATAAGAGCGCGAACGGCGCGTATCGACTATCGAGCCGCGCGTTGCAAAACACCTGGGTGTTGCAATGCACCTTCGTCTCTCTCTCGTAATGCCGTTGCCTGGCCTCCGCGCTCCGTAACTCTCGGGACAAACACGAGCGTGAACTCGCGCTCGCGCTCGCGTGAGTGTGTGTATGTGTGTTGTGTTGTTGCATCGTTGCAGCATGCGGGCGTGCAAACAGTCGGAGATAAATAGGCAAACACCGACGCGGTTCGTCGTTCCGGGAAAAGTTACCACGTCCCACGAAATATTTACGAAATTCTAGGCTCCGCTCGGACGATACGAGAGGAACGATAAGGTGGTTAACGGAGGATTATCAGAGAAACGGTGCTTACGCGTAGGAGGGTGGATGTTGTGGCACTGTTTGCGCTTGGAAGGAACGTTCGATAGAGGAAGGAATGTTGATTTGAGCGGCTCGTTATCTTCTCTCACACTTTGGTCTTTATTTTTTGTGATTTGTTGTAACTTTCGATAGCAATTGGTTTATAATATAAATTAATTTGTATTAAATTGGGTTGATAGTATTTTTTATTTTGGAGGTATTCGTTGTTTGTAGTAAACTACAATACAGCATGAATATTTTATATACGTACTGAACTGGAAAATGGAATGAAAGAATATCAGCTTTGGTTCAACTCAAAGGAATTAATAGATTCAGAATTCGAGACTTTCTAAGAAGCGATTTGTTGTCTCTTTGAATCTCGCGCGGGAACAAAGAATTCTGAGAAGTTTGAACATGCGCCGTGCTTCTCATAGGGGACGTTATACTTGGAAGTTCTGTATTTGGAATATTATTTCATAGTGAGACAAATATTGACGTTGTCGGTGACATCTCGACGAAAATCTTACATCAAAGACGCGCAACGAAGACACATTTTTTTATCAATCCTTTTTCAAACATCCACAAAATTTATAATATCCCCTTTACCAAAAGTTCAAATAAGAAAAAGAAAAATATTCGAAATATACTAATAATTAATACGTACTTCAAATTGTTAATAGAATTTGATATCTGTCGTTGAACATACCTATCATCAAATCAAAGTTAGTTCACCTGATATCGTAAACAAATTTTTGTAGCTGTAAAATTTTATAATAAAATTTTGTAGTTTCGATATGGCGGATGGCCAGATTCAGAAAGCCGATCGCGAAATCCTGTTGTTCCCGGTTTGCAATGGCTCGAACGAGTTTATCTCGATACACGATGCTCGTTTGGTTACCGTGGTATCTCGGTGTATCGATAGATCTCGATAGAGAAAGGAGAATCGGGAATTGGTTACTGCAACAACCGTTGTTGATTTCGGTAAACGGATTGACGTATCAACATCGTTTATCGTCGGTTT
This sequence comes from Melipona bicolor, assembly GCA_030673865.1. Classification (NCBI taxonomy): domain Eukaryota; kingdom Metazoa; phylum Arthropoda; class Insecta; order Hymenoptera; family Apidae; genus Melipona; species Melipona bicolor. The sequence continues at coordinate 1,522,390 of JAHYIQ010000027.1, forward strand.
CCGCCAATCTCGCTAAAACCCCACGTCGGTTGCGTCCACTTTGTTTGTTCAATGCGTTGGATGTTGATTCTAAAAGATTTTAGAAGACAATTTTGAAAAAGTTGTCCGAACGGAAAATTAAAATTCGAGGAATATTGGTATTCGAGCCTTTTGCTCTGAATCGGAGATCAAGCTAATTCTTCTTTGAATTCCACTCTTTATTCCCAGGTGTGCAGTTGATATTTTTGAGAAGCAAATTTTTGACTTGTTTCTACGAAAATATAAAATCACGTTTCTTTATTTTCTGATTTAAACAGTTGATCATTGCAACTTCCAAAGGTTTCATCGACCTACTTTATCCTAATTTTTCTTTCCTCAAAAATCCTTCGCCACCGATTTATTACTGTATCATTTGTTACCCTCCTGCCACACTCGAAACCGAAAATTACGATTCGTTCATGTCGGAGGATATACACGCGGCCCCCCGCGGCCATCGTTCACGACTTTTCAACAGCTCGTAGGTATCAGGCTAATATCAGGAAATTACCGCTTGTCAACGCTTACCGCCGATCCGTGTGGCGCGGATCTTCCAATTTTCACGCTGCAACTCGATGCCAGGCTGCAGACCGCTCGTTTCCCCCGAAACCTCCTCTCCGTGAACGCCTATCGACCACGCAAGCATGCGCGAGTCCATTTTTCTCTCTTTCTTTCTTTTTTTTTTCGTTCCTTTCCTCTCCCCCCTTTTCCTTCCCCACGTGAAAACAGCTTCACTTTGCCGGGTCTAAGGCAGATTGTTCGTCCCGTTAGGTCCCATCCGCGAGGCAAAAGCAATCAGTTATCTCTCTGCCGTGAACCTTCCACCTACCGAGGTTGCAGGAAGCGTATCCAGGTTGATCGTTACGGTCGTCGTCGTCGAGGTACCACGGGTCATCTCGATTGCAGGGGATAATCGAGCCTCGAGGAGGCTGAATGAAGCTTCTTCTCCTTCTCCTTTTTCCTCTTCTTCTTCTTCTTCTTCTTCTTCTTCTTCTTCCTCTTTTTCTTCATTTTAATCGGTTCGCGAGTGTTGCGTTACTGGCCGAAACACCCGTGGATCGCTTGCCTTTCCCGATACCGATTTATCGGCGCCTCATAGAGACGTAAAATCACAGTCCGCTTTAATCTTGGCCTGAGCCGCGATCGTGGGTCAGCCGACGAACGGTCCGCGCCTCGAAGATTATTGAATAGTATGGTTGGTTATCGCTGGCCGGGATCACGCTTTATGACTCGCGATACAGAAATCGCTGCTGGTATCCGCCGTTCGGGGAAACTCGACGAGGGGCCGCTCAACCGACCGATGCAATTAGGGGGACGATTATTGCATAGGTAGCCGGACGTTTAACCGACACTGATCCTTACTGAACTTTATCGTCGCGGAATTCATCGATGTCGCGTACGATCCGACGAAACTGTAGCTGACTTATTTATTTACGGGAGTTGCGCGTCTTATTTTTACTGTACGTTCGTGCGATGATTATATAAAGTAGAATCATTGTAGTTTCACAGTCGAATTGTATCTCTTTAAAGGCAAGAAAGTGGCAGCACGTATTTTCATTCTTTCGAAGAATTTATCACGATCGGAGGTAGCATTTCATTAATTCTCGCGATCACAAATTTGACCTCGAAAACATAAAATTCAGGGTAAGTTTGATGCAGCTGAAAGAATTTAAAGTGTAGATCTCTCTTGCAAAGTTATCACGAAAACTCACGTGTCAATTCTTCCCGATAGTGGAGTCTACCACTACTCTTATTCGTTAGCAGCAATTTCGCAACTTCGTGCCTTCAACGAATCATCACCGTCTTTAGAACCTCTGGCCTCCGGTACGATTCGCACGAAAACTCTCCGGCAAGCGGTGTGTTTCCCACAGGCAGAAACGAAGGACGCGTAAACGTTCTGGTTCCAGGAACAGGGAAGATTGGATCCGTTGCCGGGCAAATTGTCCTCGTCTTACGGAAGAAGTGAAACATCATTGTTCACCATCCGGAATGATGAACAGTAACGTACGTTACTGTGAGATACGTCTGCTCGCCACTCGCTTATTACATCTCTCTCTCTCTCTCTCTCTCTCTTTCTCTCTTTCTCTCGCGAGAGAGAACGTTCACGGAGGAGAGGGCACATTACTTCTCCTAGGAGGACCATCTCCGCGGAGGTTCGTCTTGTCCTCGTCGACCGATGACCCGGAAGCCTTTAACCGCGCATACGTGGAACGTTTGGTGCACACGTCCATGCGCCGAGTTATTTTATTGCGCGCGCGACTCTATAATCTTTCCGCGCGAGCGCACGGTGTGTGTATGCGCGCACCGACGACTTATTTCCAATGCCTGTACTTACGTTTAATGTCTATATCTGCTCGCGGGACCGGTAGCTTAATCAAGAGAACGAACGGAGGGGGACACGGCTCTTTTCTTCGTCGTTCCTTCATTTTTATCTCTTTTGCGGCAGAATGCTGAAATGTCGGTGGTTTTCTTTTCGATAATCTGTCGGCAGAAACGTACAGCGTCGATTTACCATTTCTGCGCCAGCGCGCTCAGGCAGAAATTTGTTGGAGGAAGAAACAGGTTTATCAATAGGGTGCTGAGTGTTCCTTTCTTTCTTTGAGCTTATACGTTTATTTTCTGCAAGTCGTTTGTCCTTTTATCCTTTCCGAGACGTGGGTGAGAAGTCATTTTCGCGCGGTATATTATTTCGATATATTCGTGTTCGCGTGGATATTTTATTACGTCAGCGTGTAGAACTTTTTGACAGAAAGACTTTCCAAGTGCGAGGCAGTACTCTTCTCGGAGTGCTTTTTTCTAAAATGACGTCAAAGAAAGGAACTTTCATTTCACATAATATTGATACATGTACATTCGTTGTTAAAATTCTTTTAATAGAAAGTGAGACTTGAAAAGTAACAATCTTATTATTATTATTATTTTTTTTTTTTTGCTACAAACAAACTAACTTTCGTCTTAAAATGAAATTATACTTTAAGCATTCTACTTTCCCACAATCACAAAATATACCAAATGCATAATTGTGAATAAGAATCTGTATCTAAATAAACGAAAAGTAAGATAAAGGTGAATAGAGAGGAGATAGATAAAGGTAAATAAAAAGATAGATTAGAAAGAAGGTCCGAGAGTAAAGTTCACGTTTCGCTTAAAAATTCGAAAAAAAAAAGGAAAATCGGCCGAAAAGATTCTTCCGGTTAGAAGCGGGCGTTTCTCTGCCAGCTGGTTTCTTTCGCGGCCGGTATTTCTCGGTTCGCTTCTACGTTTGCCACGGTTTGAAATTTATCGCATGACTGAGCACCAGAGGCGGGCTACAGTGGTTGATATTTCTTACATTCGTACGCATTGTGCTTAACGAAGCTGGCTCCGCGATATGTGTCCGGCGATACCCGGCTGATTGAAGTGACTTACGAACTTCCAGATGACCGGCTGCGCTTGGGATATGCGCGGGCTACTATTCTTTGGATTTACGATGTGTGAATACGGTGCGCCGCGCGGAATCGTTGCGACATTTGTGCGGTCGCGCATTCTAGATCCTAGATCCTTGCGGTGCGCCGTGTCGCGCGATTTGAATAACACGTTTATCGTTTGTTTTTCCATACTCGCGGCGAGCGTGCAAATTGATGACACGATGAAATATTCGAACGCTCGTTTCTACTGCCATCACTTGTCGTCGATTGCAATTTATTACTACTGAAGGTGGTTATCGTAATGTGATTGGACATTCTCCTTTATTATTATTATTAATCTCATCAACAGTCTTAATTAGCGTCTCCTAGACAGATTTTAAATAAAGAAAAAAGTTCTAGCAGATATGTTAGAAGTTAATGTGAAAGAACTTGGGAATCACTCATACATTCAAGTGTAGTATTCGAAAAATGCTTGGAATTATTATATGCACGAGTGAGTGTCTGTTTGAACGAATAAATGATCTCTTCTTCAAGTTAATTCATCCTTTAAATAACATCTCAGATTTTATTCGCGATGGTTAATTAAAAGGGAAACCGATTTACGAGCTAATCCGCAATTTATAATCGAAAATGTTTGTCGAAACGAAGAGGAAGACTTTTCAAGGAGAGTAGCCAAGAGGAGAAGCGAGGATTAAAGCGATTAAACGCCGCGTGTAATAATTCTTCGCGTGCTTTCGCGGATGGTAAATTCGTGTGGGTCGAAGGCTGGGTGTGCGAGGTCCAACCGCGGAGTATCAAAGGTATGGGCCACTCCACCAGGTGCGGAGAATGGCGCGCCTCGATGGCAATTACATCGGCAAATAAACCAAGAGGTGAATATACTGTAAAGTTGGCTGCGGGTTGCGCCATGAATAGGCCACCGCACGTAGAGATAATTCTAATCCTCTCCAAGTACCGAGCAACAATTAAAGTGACGAAACACCGTTATGCTCTCCGAGTATTCGCGTGCCGTTTCTTTCTCAAGTTTCGAGTTTTCAATCTTCGATGATAGAAATTTCTAGCCGTTTCTTATCTTCTTACGTGCCTTTTTTCATTGGATCCGTCATTCTTCTTCAGTTATGAAAAACCTAATGAGTCTTTGCTTAGAAATCTCGAGAAATCTTCATTTACTATTGATCATCGATAGAGAACAAAATTTTTAATTGGATCAACATCAAACTTATCAATATAATCATCGTTAAGTTGTAAGACGATTAGTTAGAATTGATTGAAATATTTAAATTAATTTAATTAATATTAGTTTATGATACTTCTGAGAGGCATCGCGCGATCAAGAAAAAATTTAGTTCGATTACCAGCTCGCATTGTAAGGAAGTGTATCACTTTTCACACGAGGACACGTGAAATTCGTATTAAAAAATTAAATTTAATTAAATTTCGACGGAATCGAGTGAAACGACACTTTGGACGAGGCAACAATCTCCAAGCCGAATGTTACATTCATACCGCGCGTACAAGTGGCATCTCCTTCGCGCTCTCGAGCACTCTTCTCGTCAGACCGCTCGATTAAAGCGCAAACGCTGGCCGAAACCGCTCCGTCGACTTCCCACGGCTGTTGACATGTTTTGTGTTCATTAGTCGGCACTCAGGAGACTCAACACACACACACACACACATACAGAGATCTCGCGACGAAACACGGAGTTTCGCGGAGTATACGGCGTGAGAATAGCCGGTTCGAGACGATTGTCGCCGCGGTCGCTGTTCGCCGCGATCGCGAAACCTTCGTTTCCGCGATCGCGGAAATTTTATGGAGGCGAGCGGAGCCAGCTCGTTTGCCACCGAGTGGCAAACGGGGTCCGTCTACCGTTACCGCGAGAAACCACGTGAGAAAAGAAACGAGAAACTGAGCGTGAATTTCAGTGTTCTCGCGGCCGGTATCAACCACTCGTCGAGCAAACGTTCCGTTTACGAGAGAATAAAATTAGCCGCGGAATGCGGATGGAAGGAGCCGCGATGCTAATGTTTCACGGTTTTTCGGTCTCCGATGCGTTTGGTTCTCGTTGAACGTTACGCGCGACACGAGTTGATCGCGGTTGATTCCGGAACATTCCGGTTTGGCTAAGAGATCGCGATTTGATAATAGCGTTCTGATAAAGTGTCTTTCCGTATTTAATAATAATCGGGCTCGAAACTCTTTGAATTTCGAGTTCATTGTTAAATTTGTTATTTCCTTACTGACTTTGTTTTTTATCATTGTACAACTTGATGTAGTTGATAGTATAGTAGTCTTATTTGTTTCCACTTAACACTAGAACTATCGACGATTAAAACGTAAAATTTCTATCAGAGATGTTAAAGTAAAAAGAAAAGGAATAAAAAAGCTTTATAATGCAATAAAATACGCTAAAATAGGTTTTTATTTACATGTTTCACGAAGAATCATTTAAATCTCTAAAAATACACTGTCTTACATCTGTAAAATATCCAACAAAAATTACAAATTGGTCATTTTGATCATTTTGGTAGTTCTATTTTAAGCAAATTTCCATAAATAATTCTGTTCAGAGAAAAAAAAAATAAGATCATACGGTATAAAGATATAATTGAAACATTATTAAAAATTAGTATCAATAATATAGATATTATAAATGTAATCAATTCATATACACTTATATCCAATCTAAAATTTGACCAAAATTGCTCTAGTCTAGCTTTTGTTTGCAATCTCTTCAACTTTTCACGCGAAAATTCGCACACATTCACATTCACTACATCATGTAAATATGGTACATCGCGGATGTTTCTCGTCGGGGATACGAAACAAAGTAATTCATTTGCAATTACTATTCGTCAATACGTTCTCCCTGATAGTCCCGATTGATATCGAGTTACCAATTTGTTCGCTAATATTCCGCCAATTCGCCGTTTCAACAAATACATTTCTGTTTCGCTGTCGCTTTGTCAAAACATCGCTCATTGCCCACTGAATATGACATGACAACGATAACAACCGTCCCTCTGATTCTGCGGTTGTTTCGAGTAAGCGTAATAGCGTACTCGCGAAATCGAGAAATCCAGGCATTCGGAACGTGGCAGTAACTTCAGCTATTACCAATTACCTCATCAATGATTTCTTTTCATTTGCGATCGCGTAGAAATCGGACGATTTCTAACGATGTTGGAGAATTAGTCGCGAGCCAGTCCCGTTTCCAATTCAACGAAATTCGAAAGAGAAGGAAGGAAGTGAAAATCTTTTCACCCCGAAGCATGGAATTTTTTGTGAATTTTTCGTGTCGTGAGACACGAAGTGACTAACACGCGACTATGGACTCGAACTTTGACGCGTTGTTCGACGTCTGCTTGACTTTTGACGTTGCGACAAAATGTTCGATCATTTGACGTTGCGTGTTTTATTCGTTGTTAGGAGTATGTACGTTTATTTCAATGCGTGTTACGAGAAAATAACCTTTTTTTCTTGGTAGTTTTTTCTTTGTCATTACGCCGATGTCATTTGTGCTGCAAACTTCAGTCACTGAACAATGTACTCGTTGGGTGAAATCAAACTCTCTGTTCGTACATTGAAACACTAACGACATCGTGACATAATACCGTGTTTTTCTCAATGCAGAGTTACTTCTTTCGAATCAACCGCGCTCTTTGAATACGCGCTCTTCGTCAAATAGTTCCGGAGGAATGTGAATTGCCTTGATTCGTTCCCGTAATGCTTTTGATACAAAAGTTAATTTTTATATTTTTGCCGAACAAAAGATTCGCGAGAGGAGGTACAATCATATAGAAAAATCCACGTGCGTCCCTTAAGCTGTATCATTGAACGTTAATACGCAGTTAATTTCTTTTCATAAATAATGCTCGTTGTATCTCCGTGAAGTCATAGGACAGGTGAATTTTACTACAATTCGTATTCTAGGAATTAATCTGATATTTCGTGTTTTATTTAATTTTTTGCTAGACAATTTTTTAATAGACAAAATGAAAGGTTTCAATTCTTGATATAGTTCCAAGACACTGAACTAAATGAATTGAGAGTTTCAAAGAATTTATTATCCTCTCGTGTTATTATAAATTCATTTAAATCAAATACGTAAAAGTAGCAAGTAATAGGCGCCAAAATTAATTACAAAGTCGTCCGAAGAATCCGGTTCGGAGCGAAGTAAAGATGATTCTCGCGAGCAATCGACAAGATGGTATCCCAGGCTCGAACAAAATAAAGCAATCGCGGTAATTCATTGGACAGTCTAAAATTATCCAACGTCCATTACTCGGCAAACAGCCCCGAGGCACACTTTGATCAAGCCTGAATGATACACTGGGACTCGGCCTTTTGACTTGAATTTTTAACTCTTCGAGCGACCGGTTGCCTCGAAACCGATTTTCTAGCATTCTGAAACGAAGAGTCGTAGAAAATCTCCTATGAGAGGAGGCGTTCAAAGATGTTTCACAAAGCTTGGTCTAGCTCGTAGATTCAGCAGAAACGATGGCTCGAGTCGGCTGACTGAGAGAACGCGAATAAAGGAACGCGATGATAACGAGGAGACGGCATCGCGAAAACGAACGGTGACGTCTCGTCGAGTGGCGTCGGATTATGACGATGGAAGCGGTTGTGAATTTTCATGACTTGGCCGGTTTGAAAGAGAGTTTCAACGGAAACTGACTTCGTGGATAAATTACGATTATTCTGCCAAACAGTTGTTAGAACGCTCCCTTTATTTCTCTCTTTCTCTGCTGCACTATCCGTGTGAAATTTGAATTTTTCTCGCAAATGATTCTCTTTAAACTGTATACAGATGTATGTACGAAGATTTCTATATTTTTCTCGAATTTAATTTGTTTCCAGGAAGTTCACAATTTACAACGGATGAGTAAGTGAATGAATAAGCGCGTTGTTCGTGAATAATAAATCAGTGTGCACGATAGAGATTGTCGCAATTTGTTAAATTAAGAGACATAAGGGATGAAAATAATTAAATAATTGAAAAATGAGCGTAGTAAAAACTCCAAGAGATAAAGTGTGTCGTGAGTCTTGGATTATGTTACATGTGAACTATCGAACAATAAACTCTTGATACTACTTAAAAATTTTATCATACATATATAAGTTATTATATATTTATACAGTAATATATTTTATTATGATATACATCTATATATATAAATATAAATACATATATAATACTTATTATGTATATTTATATATAAATTTAAAAATATTATATATATTTATAAGTAAATTTATATATATTAATTAATATTTTTATATTTATTTAAATATTTATTTATATATCAATGTTTATTTATTTTATATTATTTTATTTTACATACTGAATTCATCAACAATTCTGACACTATAGAATGAGTCGATGGAATCGTTTCGCAAGTTAAGGTTCACTTCAACTAGATTTCATCTCGTCAAACTTTATCGAGAACATGTCGCTTGCTCTCATAAATTCGAATCATTAATCAGTCGTATCTCTTAAATCATAATTGACATACTGCGCAAGTAAAACTAACCGCAATTATAGAAGCAGGATCACGATCGAACATCCTCCCGAATCGTCGAAAAATCTTGATACACGATGCGCTATCAAGGCCCATCCAGATAGTCAAATTTTATTAGGTTATTAACGCGACAAAGTAATTTTCGTTCGTAATTTCGTTCCCGCATTCGGGAATAAATGATTTGTCAAACGGTTGATTAATCGAGGAAACGGTTGTTTCTCTTCGTCGACGTCGGTCAAGATTAGTCAGCTTCTGATTAATGCGCAAAGACGGGGGGAACAACGTGATTACCGATGACCGTGATAGCCTGTCGGATAAAAAGGAGGGAACCGGTCATTATTTAAAGTAGAAAAGTGCTGAAGGTGGATCGACGATGGCCCGAGCGTCCGTCGAGCTCTCTCGGTGCATCAGATAGCGCTCTGCTTCGATTTCTATGGCTCTTTAAAACGCGGATTGTGAAAGTTTTCCAGTTCGTTTATCTCGTCGGGAGGTTTAACGAAATTATTAGAGTCGGCTGCAATTACGATTGCTAATTTCTCAGACTCTTTGTTTGTTGAAGTGTTGCGGTGTTTCATCTCGTTTGAGAATGTAAATGTAGAAGCGCGAGGATGTTTGAGTGAGATTTTTATTTTATCGTACGGTTTATATTAGTAGACCAATATGTGTTGCATGAATGGTAGACTATATTCTGAATAGTTGAGTAAATTTCTTATCGATATTAAAGCCTAAACAATTTGCATATTTTTACAAACGTGATCAAATAGAAATTTTTGTCACCCTCCAAGCAGCTTAACATCAACCTGCTGTTAATGTATCCTTCTATTGATCGAAGAAAGATAAAAATTCCAGTTTATCAAGAAAAGGAAAAATTCTAAAGTTGGATCAATTCATTGAGGAGACCAAACAATAATCATCGCGATATTACAAACATTTCAATTTCTTTAGATTTCATAAAAGTATAAAATCTAAATGGTGAGTGTAATGGACAAACATTAAATGAATTTTTTTTGTATGAAAACACGAAACGGGCTGGTTCACTATCTAATTATTTAATCGCAAGAAATTTCAGTAGACATCTGACCCCATCCCTGTGCACGCTCAATGTCTAGGATGTCCTTTTTTCACCGCGATCGAAAGCGATCGTACTTGTTCGAAGTCCTTCACATTTCGCGAGGAGGCGAGCGAAGCGACGAGGCGAGCGATAAGTTACAGTCGGCCATAAACGAAGCCATTAGAATACGCGAGCGAAGTGTCGAATGTCATTCGTGCCGCGTCGTTTTCGCGACGGAATCGCCCTTTCAGAAACACTCGCGAGCGTATTAATCACTCGTCGAAATTTCGCGCAAAGAAACAAACCAACACCTTTAACGGGGGAACTCATTCTTCAAGCTCGCCGGTATCGGGCCAAGCTGCTGGCATGTATAAAAGGATCACGCTACATTACACGCTCCTACGTTTCGCTCGATCCATCACGCCTTCGTGTCCTGCTGCAATTTTATACATGTACATATACATACATATATAGATGCAAGAGTGCGCGCGTTCTTCGCAAGAAACGCTGTCTCAAACACGCCCCTTGAAAAACGAATCCACTCGTTATTACGCGAAAAGGAGCACCTCGGGTTTAGAAGCGAATCCCCGGTTTCGTTAAACGTCCCATTTCATTGTGCTTTTTCATCATCGAACGTGCCATTAAACGCGAATTGTTTTTGAATTGCTAAGATGGTAATACGTTTCAGAAATTTCAAATATCACTGTAAAGATAGTTCAAATTGGGATTAGAATTCAAAGTTTTTCACATTTTTTCATTTACCGTGATATGTATTGTATCAACCTGCCATTAACCTTTGGGCTTTCCTCGTGAATTATTTTATTACACGTACGTAAATAATCGTGGATTTCGAGATAAATTCGAGAAGCAATGTTCGTAATCGTTAGATTTCAGTTATGTATCCGCTTGTGTCAGAGTTGTAGTAAAAATTCAAAGCATTTCGAATAAGTAACGCATTTATTTACCGTGATATATATCGTATCAGTCTGTCAAATATACATTTTGAATTTCATTAACCAGAGCTTTCTTCGTGAATTATTTTATCACACGTACACAAATAATCGTCAGATTTTTCAAACAATGTGTCTAATTTATATTTAAAGTAACAAAATGTAACAATCCCCAGTATCCACATTTCCTTCTGCTCTCACTCTCGCGCGATTCCTTCCTTTCGCCAAAACTTCGATGCGAAATCGAAATTTCGCACGCTCGCACGCAAATTACAATAACATCAAAATCCTCTCTGTCATCTATCGCCTGGGTTCGCGCGTTCGCTGGAGTCGTGAACGAATTAGCAATCCAATAGCGGGCAAGCGAGCTCCGGGAAACTAGAAATCCCGAGCCTCTGGTGGCCGGTAGCCGGTAGCCGGTGGAATCGCACGCACACACGTCCACGTTGGTGGGTCTCCGCGCGGATAATCGGGCAGCCGGTGCATCGTCGGACCGCGGGTGTCCCGGTCGTGTCGACATTAATACGCGATTGGATCTCGCGCCGCGTGGACGCTTGAAAAAATGCGCACGATCAGTCAAGCGCGGTCGTCTCGCGAGCGCGCGCCACGCCACGCCGCATCGAGGCCTCATCTGCCGCGACTTCTCCGTCGTGATTGCATTTGTATGGATCTGATCTTGCATACAGGGTTCGCAGCGAGCTTCGCGAGTGGAGAGCGGCTCTCCCTCTCTGTCTCTCCGCCAAAGGGGGTCTCTCGCGGGATCATCGCGATGCGTCCACCCTTGGGAAGGATTCCTCCTCGCCTAGGTCCGCGTGGTCAACCGCTAAGCGTTCGTCGGACATTATAAATTCATCTTCGATCGCGGTTATGGTCGTCGACGACGATGCAACGGTTGGTTGGCTCGCGCGATTCCATCGTTCGGATTCTTTTTTTTCTTTTTTCTTTCTTTCTTGTTTCTTTCTCTTTTTCGAAGAGAGAGAGCAAGAGGGGGATGTAGACAATACTTCCGCGAGCGTGTTCGAGCTGGAGGGATCGTACGAAGGATTCCGAATCGTTTGCGCCGCCGTTTGATCTCGTTGCGTTCGAGCAACGAGAGAGTTGGATAATCTCCGGTGAATTTCTGCGGAAGCGATGCCTCTTGTTGCATGTCAGGAGGTCATTATAAATTCATCTCCAGTCACGCTCCCCTAAGTGCTTCTGACCCTTGTGCTCTGTTATTCTAACTACGCTTGAAGGACTTACGCGTCTCTCCGGCCGCAACGGGACTTCTCTGTGTCCTGGCCTCTGCGCGCTCCACGTGGACACAGGTATTTACTCGGGGAGTTTCGTCGATCGGTGACAAGGGACCTTTCCGTTTATGACGTACGTCTCGTGCAGATTTATTGGTCGTTTCGTGCAGATACGTAGAAGAGCCGAGGTTATTTACATAGATAGGTTTCGAGAATTGTTTGTCAAAAATGTAGATTTACGTGCACACATGTGTGATATTGAGTCAGTGCATAGACACATGTAATATCGAGTTTTACAATACAGAAGTACTTGAGAATTTTTGTATTCAATTCTTTTTAAACCGAGATTAACAGGACATGGAAAAGCTTGGGAAACTTTCTACAACACACACGAACGATATTTCTTATTTTTCCTCATTTGTAACTGGATTGTGCATCTTTTTAAAAAGTATTAATTATTTTCATAAAATTTGTCTAGAACTTCAATCACTTCTTTGCAATCACTGTAGAAAATAATCACATCGAGCATCGATGATCCTTCTCTCTCGAATACAAAAGTAATTGTATAAAAGTAATCGAGTCGTGAACATATACACATATAAAGTTGTAGCTGGGTGAAACGAACGTCTAACACTATAATAGAAAACCACACCTATGTTCGAGCATTAAAAATTAAAATTCCCTCGACGGAATGAAGAATTCTCCAACTCGAATATCTTTCCATCATTTCAAACAATGGAGATCGTAAACGAATGGCCTAACTAATAGAGTGACTATCCGACAAACGAAAGATCAGAGATCAACTCCCAGTCCATTAATCCCATCGGCCGAATCTTTTTTCCCGTGCTCAAAGACAATAAGGCAATTCTACACCTATAATGACAATCATTTATTTCCGTACGATGCACCATGAACAGAAGCAAATAAATTTAGCCACGCACGTGGCGTCGTGCGACGGGTCTCGAAAGGCTATTACAAAACGCGGTATCATCCTTCAGATATGCGTGTACCCTCCCATCGTTACTCCTCTTCACTCGTGCATCATAAACTGGATGAACGTTAATAGGAATTTACGACATTCTGAAATGTGTATTACTGCAAAAGTTGAAATTTTCGTTGTTTCGTCACATTTTTTATAGTTTTACCATAGGTAGAAAAATATAGAGATCATCCATTAATTATTTGTTAACGATACTCCATAATTTTCAGTGTTAAATTGTAATCAAGGGTAACATGATTTATCTAGATCATAATTGTCAAAAATCTCGTTTCTTGATTTTGTGATTAATTTGTAAGTTTCAAAAGTCTAACAGTGACTTGTATTTACACGAAAATATTTTGCAGATATTATCAGTAGTAATATTAATAAATTTTTCAATTTTTTCAAAGTTTAATAATGCCTTACCGAGAGTTAGATTTTCCTTTTTTTTTCTACGTGTCATCTTTATTTTTTATCCTCTAATGTTTCACAGAATCTCGAAAAATTTACAAATTTATAATTTGCCTATTTAAGGCTGCTTCGTTTCTATCTTTGAGAATTTGACAAAACTTGTAAAACTGTTTTCCAGAAATACACAAACCTGTTCCCACTTCGTGTCGCCGTATTTTTCCAATATTTTTGCAACATTTCTTCCAAAAATCACACGCGCAGATCGGTCAGATCTCGTCTATCGAACAAATTCACGTGAAAGGCTGGTTTCTTTGGATCGATTTCGCAAAAACCGCTTTCCGTACTGTTGCTTCCAACGAAGGTTCGTGGGCGAACAAAACCGGGCTATATCGAACACGTAGATAATAATAGTGATTACTCACTGGTAATGAGACGAATTAATCTTCCCGGGACGAGATCATTCGATGGACTTTCGATCTAAGCGTCGTGTCGGTGGATGAGGTAAATCCATTATTGCGACATCGCCAGCAACATCTTAGAAATGATTCTCCGCGTGATATTCCAGCAGTATGAATTGCACGTCAAATATGGAAATTTTCTTTTTTTTTTCACGATTATGATAAAGAGTCTTTGGTATCTTATAAACTGGACTTGTATCTTGTAAAGAATGTAACGATGTGTATAATGTTGTGGTTGTTTTTCTCCAAGTCTAAGCAGAATATACATATACATAATAGTAATCAAAAGATGTTATTTATCATCACGATAATAATCATTCATGTGTTGGATTTTTATTTTTTTTTAGGAATTACGTTTTAAAGTTTCTTTTGTTCATCACTGTATAATATTACCAAGTATATGAATGATTGTTACCAAATGGTAAATAATATTTTTATTATTATACTATGTACTGTATATGTATTATATATTATATAAATATATAAATATAACAGTGATTAAGTATGTGTTTTGTAGATTTACAATTGTCTTATTCACCTTAAGATTTGCGACGAACTGATTATATCGATGTTGCCTGTCTGACACGGACTGTCCTTATTCTACTTCTTTCTCAATAGAACTAGTCAGTCATAGCTACCTGGTTTCATTGTTTTAAAATTCGTAAGAATTATATCACTTCTAGTACAAACATTCTTGAACTAGAAACATGACACTCTTTCTTTGGTTACAATTAAAATAATTAAAACAATGTTTAATAACAATTAAAAAAACCTATCCAATTGAAATTTAAACATATATAGGGAAATTGTGCAATTATTTTGGTTATTGATAGTAACCAACGATGAGATTTTGATATTTTTATTGCAAATTCTATCAGCCTTCGATATATCTAATTTAAACATCAAATGCGACGAACAATCGACGATAAAACAAAAATTTAACACATTCAATGCGATTTCTATCTTACACTGCCTATAGAAATATAATGTAAAGTATGTGCGAAGTACTCCATCTATCGGTATTTGGTTCTGCTGGAAAGTATCGTTTTCATATTGTGAAAGGGGTGAAAGGTTGGTGAAACAACGTTCGAATCTCCCTTAGCAGTACCATTGGAAACAAAAGATTCGAACCTGTGCTCGATCTCGTCTATCTAAGCACAGTTTCGCGATCGAAAATGGACGAAAATCGAGCTCCGGTTCTTCCGAATAGCGAAATAAGGCAATTCCCTCGGCGCGAAAAAAATGGCCAGTGATTCATGCGCCGCGTGCGCCAACGGAGGAAAAAGGGGACGTATGTCGTTGGCCTGTCGTACTTCCTTTCCCGTGAGCCCCGGGAAGTCTATTCAGAGGCCGCGCCACGACGTCCAGCATCCACAGAGGGCCTCAGAGCGTTCCACGGTGATTACCATATTGCATGTCACATTGTCGGCGCACCCCACGGACCAGAAGAGGAGAAGGAGACACGGCGGCGTGGAACGGAGGAGGAGCAGGAGGAGGACGAGGAGGACGCTAACCACATTGCAATATACCGGAGGGCACGGCGTCTATAAACCACCGCAATTCTATCTACGTCCCTTCTAAGCGTACATAACTCCTGCCGCCAGGATTAAGCCTTTTATAGTCCTTTGAAGCGGCGAGCCCTCGGCCTCTTTCCATCTTCCTCGCTTCTCCGCACGGTTTCTCTGTTTCCAGCCCGCCAGCGTTTCCTCCTCCCTCCTACCCATCTAGTCTCTTACGTCTTCGTGTTCCTCTCTTATTTCGTTTCTCGCGAACGCGTTGTTCTCTGGCACACCATCGAGGGGTGGTAGACACGCGAGTTTTTCTTCGACTCGTAACTGCGATTGACGTCGGTCGGAAAATGTTTGGACTTGGACTTGGACTTGGATTTAGATCTTAGTGGAACACTTTCACATCCGCGAATATAGGGTCCGTGAGTGTATAAATTTCGAAACTTCGTTAACTCTTTAACGTCGTTTGTCGTTAGCCTTACGTGAATTTGTTTTTTTTTTTTGGCATCCGATTTTTTGATACATTAGGTGTTTGATTTTACCCTACTTTTTTCTGTAACTCAAATAGTTTATAAACGGACATCTGTATCTTTAACAACGTGATCTTGTCTTATCTGAGAAAACATAGTTGGGTGCACAACAAAATTAACAGACATGGTACTTTCGGTGCATATATAAATTTATCGTGTCCTACTTTCGCACGATCACTTTTAACGAAATTTCGAAACACACGCGCGATATGTGTACGAGCGGATCGGGGTACTTTCGCGAGCTCGCGTATAACGCTCGCAAAATACAACGGGGAGCGTGTGTTCCCTAATACGAAATTTCTATTTGCGCGAGTGGCGGCGAACGCTAAACGCTAACGATGTAAATTTCCCATATTCCGGCACGAGGTACACGCTCACACGCGACGCGCATTGATCAGCCGGCCGCAGCCTCGCGCGCCCTCGAGATCTTTGCCTTCTTTGTGCGTTTTCGCGGGCAGACCGCAAAGGAAGAACGGCGATATCGCCCGGCCGCCATTTGTCCTTTTACAGTACAATCGCGTGCGCCGCGCGCGGAAATTGAAAGGAAGTCTCTTAATCCGTGTACCGCAATTTTTCGCCCGGTGGCGAGAGGCCCGCCTCGTAAAACAAACAATCGCGTATCCGGGATCCGAGCAACGCACCGGCCCGGCCACGACAATGGGAAGGCGTTCCTGGAAAGCCCGCGGAAAGCAAGCACGCGACACGGTCTCCCGAACAGACAACGCGCGAGCACTTACACGCCGACCGCGTATGCACGTTCCGCGGGTACACGTGGCGCGTGAATCACGGGACATTTGTTGCTGCCGGCAAGTTGCGTTTCTACGACGGTCTGCAACGACCACGCCAGTATGCAGGAATGTGCATTCCTTGATTAATTTCGACACTGCAATAATGTCTGGTTTCTTTTTTCGTGCGTATGGAATATCTTCTTTCGTTGAAAATTGAATTTGGCGGGTTAGTGATACTCATTGTAGGATCGTATTATCAATTAGGACGGACAACGCCGGTGTGTAAGAAGGTACATTCCTAGACTAATTTCATCAGTATACCGACGACTGTAGTATCAGGTACTTTTTTGCGTGTATGAAATGTCTTTTTTTTCGTTGAAAATTGAATTTGGCGGGTTAGTGATACTCATTGTAGGATCGTATTATCAATTAGGACGGACAACGCCGGTGTGCAAGAAGGTACATTCCTTGACTAATTTCATCAGTATACCGACGACTATAGTATCAGATACTTTTTTGTGCGTATGAAATATCTTTTTTCGTCGAAAATTTGATGGGTTAGTGATACTCATTGTAGGATCGTATTATTAATTGGGACGAACAACGCCGGTGTGCAAGAAGGTACATTCCTTGACTAATTTCATCAGTATACCGACGACTATAGTATCAGATACTTTTTTGTGCGTATGAAATATCTTTTTTCGTCGAAAATTTGATGGGTTAGTGATACTCATTGTAGGATCGTATTATTAATTGGGACGAACAACGCCGGTGTGCAAGAAGGTACATTCCTTGACTAATTTCATCAGTATACCGACGACTATAGTATCAGATACTTTTTTGTGCGTATGAAATATCTTTTTTCGTCGAAAATTTGATGGGTTAGTGATACTCATTGTAGGATCGTATTATTAATTGGGACGAACAACGCCGGTGTGCAAGAAGGTACATTCCTTGACTAATTTCATCAGTATACTAACGACTGTAGTATCAGGTACTTTTTTGTGCGTATGAAATGTCTTTTTTCCGTTGAAAATTATTAGTAACAATTATTAACATTAACGCAGTCACTGTAGGATCGTATTATTTTTATTAATTAGAATGAATAACGTCAAGAAGGTGCATTTCTTGATTAATTTCGATAATACACGTACAATTTTTTTTTTGTACATTTGAATTCTCCTGTTTTGTTCAAAATTGAACTCGACAAGTCAGTAATCATCGACGCAGTCACAGCAGGGTCGTATTATTTTTAATTAGAATGAACAGTATGCAAGAATGTGCATTCCTTGGCTGATTTCACTAGCACACTAGTATCAGGTTCTTTTCTCACCCGTATGAAATATCTCTTTTCATTTTTTTGGAAACTAAATTTGGCGGGTCAATAAGGATCATTGGAAGATCTGTCTGTTGGAATATTATCTCTGATTAGAATAAACAGCGACATATGATTAATTTTTTATCATTCCATTTTATAAAGTACGTACGTACGTGTTGCCAATCATAGATAGATACATGTGTGTAAGACATAAAACTTCTTCTCCGGAGATTTTTTTTTAATAAAAACAAAGTATATAAATTGTACATAAATATTGCAACGTGAAAAGATATTTCTTCCCAGTGGCATTCAGTATTTTGGGAACCATCTCACGTACGTTTATCAATCGACGAACTTTTCTTTTGTGTCCACCTTATCTCGCAGATACTTTATCTCGTGAAACTTAACCCACGCAGCAAACGGCGTCGAAATTGTTTGCGACCATTCACCGATCCCTGCATATCGTAGCGATGTATGTACGCGGCGTTTCCTATTCAACGCGGCCGTCTACGCGGCAGACGAACAGAAGAAAGCGAGAAAGCGGTGGATACGTACGAGAGAAAACTTGAGGTATTAAAGTTGGCGAACTTGCCAGCCGACGTATCCACCTTTTCGCCGATCCTTTTCCCCGTATCTTTCTATGCTCCCATCCCTCCGATCGCCGCAACCCCCGCGCGGTTCATCGCGTCTCTCGCTCGGCACCAGCAGCAGGATATTGCGATAAAGGAATTACTCGTTTTTCACTCTCCGCGCGAGAACGTCGCTCGCTGGACGAGTGTGAAAGAAAACTCGCGATATTAAACTGAATCCCGAGGCTGTCTTTTCTGTCTGTCAGACGCCTGCATCGCCCCGGAAACGACGACGTTCCAAAGAATTCCCTCCTCCCCCTCCCCTTTTTCTCCTTCTACAATATATCTACTTCGGCTGCAGCGTCTTCTTTTTCTAAATTCTTTCTCTCGCTTCTTCTTTCCTTCTTCTCGACGAACGCCGAAGAATGAAGAGCGAAGATAGTGGTTGAACATCCCATTTAGGCTGGAAATGATTTTTAAATAAAATGGTCGATCGTCTTTGAATAGTTTCAGTATTTTATTAAAAAATAGAAGAGAGAGTTCGCTAAAAAGAGTCACTGGTGTAACTTTTGACAAAAAAATTCTTCCTTCGTGACGATGTTTCGCGATTCTGACGAGAATCAAAGCATCCGGAAGCGCGATTCGTCGCGAGGCGCGTCGTACTTTTGGCAACGAAACGGGCGCGCCTGGCGCGAAACAGCGAGAAACGTGTTCGCGATTATCGCAAATCAGTCACCGCGGGGGACAAACGACGTGCCAGCCTCTCGCATCTGAGATTCCGCGCGTCGTTTCCCTCGAGGACACCGGAGAAAATCCACGTGTTCCTTTTGCCGACTTTTAAAATTGCACGAGAACGAAAAAAAGAAACAAGAAAAGGATGAAATTACAGTTGATCGATAAATCGAAGAGGAGGGAGGAAAGAGGGGGAAGATGGACAGAAAATTTGAATGTATTATTAAGCCGGGGATGAAATCAGGTTGGGATCGGACAGGTGGATTCTATATGGATTGGTTGGTCGCGATCGATAAACGGATGCAATTTTACGGGAACCGTCAGTTTACGGCACGGTGTATCGTTGCTTTCTAATTTATACACTTGATGTCTCAATTTGTGTCGTTGAAAAATCCCTCGGTCATCGTGTATTGTGGGCTAATTGAACAACGAACACGAGGGAAGCCAGTTTACTCGAGTAATTTTCGAATGTAAAAGTCCCGTATAATTTCGATGGTAATGGATCGGTCGTAAAGAAGAAAAGAAAAAACACGTCGTTGATGGATGGTTTGATTGGAATATGCGCCGATCGCGTTGTTTTGACCGGCTTGAAATTATTTTGATACTTAAGCATTATATATTTGTTCAATGCAATCTCTGAAAATATTTTATCTTCATCTTCATCTTATCGTGACAGAAAACGATTTTAGGTTCATTTGCGATCTTAAACTTCGAAGGATAAGAATGTTTTTCGAATCGATAAGAATGTAATTATCTGAAAGGCTGTTTTCCACTTTCATGTTGTGTTACGCAGAAATGATTTCATAATTTACCAATCATATCAGTTTTACCTTATTTCGAGTCACTCCATTTTGTCACATGGACTTCTTATGTATCTTAGTTTCATTAAATTTCGGATTTTAAATTTCGCTCGATCGTTCGTTCCGAATGTCATGAATTCTTGTTTCCGAACAATATTCAATTTGAATTAATTCCACGATTTTTCAATTGAAGAAACGCAAGAAAGGATCTTCAAACTGTGATCGAGGAATCGTCAATCTTCAAAGTCCTCTAGAATCGTACAACACTCTTCATACTCGTTTTAAAGAGCAAAGTCTCTACTTTCGCACACTTGAACTCAGTTTCTTCAAAGATCCAAAGACCGAACGTCGTCGAATTTTACAAACGACGAACGGAAATATGATTTCGTCCAGTCGACAAATATCTTGTTATCGTATCGAGACGTCTTTGTGCATCTGATGGCAGTCGCGGACCAGGCCGTGTTCGATCTTTCGCGTAGGTAGCCAAAAGCTATCAAACGGATGGCCCTGGAAAACGTCGTTAACAGCGTTTAAACGCTTCAGGTAGGGCACGTTATCGGCTAACGAACAAAGTTACGACTCGGTTGCTGATGCCCTGTTTACACTCGTGATATCGCGACATTGTTTAACGGACGCTGGCCTGGAAGATGGCCCAATTGCTGGCCAAGCGACACGCTAATTCCTGTGATTTCCGCTCGCTCAGCGGGCCTTGTCCAGTCTCCTTCGTACTTGTCTCTTCTCGCGTTCTCGCCTCTCGAGGATCGACTTTTCTTCCTCCTCTTGTCGGTGGCCGTTGCACTTCCAGGTATCCAGCCGCGTGATTACTCGCAATTTACTCGCCGCGACGCGAGATTTCCTTCCTTCTTTCCTTCTTTCTTTTTTTTCCCCGAGTCGCACGGAAAGAAGCAGCAGAATCGCTCATAGCGTTTTTAGGCAAGCGGCAGCCGCTGACAACTTCGCTATCAACCACCTTGCGTTCCTGCCGCAAGAGAGCTCGCCGCGAGAACGATCATGCTAGGTGTAAATTAAGTTATTAAAGTCGCTCGGTTTTTTATCGGGCGAAGCGAGCCGTTTAACGGGCAGGATTAATCCTTCTGGCGGGTTCTTGCGCTGACATGCTTCGGATGGCGTCCTAGTTTGCGATGAGTGGTCATGGTTGATGCTGTAACGAGGGGTTGCTTTCCTGGGGAGTTAATGGCGATCTCGATCTCTGTGGACTGTGTTGTGTGTTTAAGATACAGAAGTACGTGCAAAACGTATACAATACTACAAAGTTTAAAAAATTTTCGTATGATTTCTCGTCTGTTTATATATCTGTGGAAATTTGGCTATGTGTATCTCTTATAGGAAATCGAGAATTTTTATTGTTTTCTATTTTGCGTACTTTTGTCTCGTTTCTATGCCCTGTAACTCGCATCTGCTTCGATGATTTTTGAAACGATTCATTCATCGATCGGTAGATTCTTGATGACTAATTTGAGTTGCGAGAGTCATTAATTTGTTCTTCAACCTGTTTACTGAAGGCTATCTTGCAAAATGCTTTCTTTTCAAGAGAAGGGCACTTTTGTTTCTCTGCAAAGATATCGCGGTATCGGTGTCAGTGGGGCGATACAGCAATAGGATGGAGCAAAGGTCACGATCAGCCTCCGGGCACCCGTTATAACGCGCTAATGTCAAAGTCGATCGAGGCGTTAACCGAGAGCGATTGATTGTTGCACGCTCGATACTTTCGCCTTTTAACGAGCGTAATTTATGCGACCGTTCATTATAGTTATTTAATAATTTACACGTTCTGAGCAAGCGCCTGCTATATTAAAACCATCGACTCTTATCAGAGATGTGAAAGAAGTAGGAAACAATTTTTACAATGCGACAGAGAACGCCAGATTATTGTTTACACATTTTATTCTTAAAATTACTCGAATCTCTAGATATTCTTCTGTGTGATAAAAGAGAATGATAGAAACAGAAACAGAAATATTATGCGAATACAATATTACGTCTTATACGAGGAAAAATTGCCTGTGAAAGAATCAAAACTATCGGCGACTTGTATTCACTATTTACTATTAAAATTATTCCAATTTCAATAGATATTTCTTCTTCGTAATGATGAAAAAATTTTCCACATTTTGACAAAGGCAGAAGTATCACGCGCGATATTACGTCTATACGTACAGAAAAATTCGTCTTGCAAGATTCTGATGGCAAAATTACAGAATAAATTTCCAAACGCGATCAATCTCCCTACCTTCGAAATAATATTAAGCAACGATATGAAACGAGCGCAGAAACCAACCAACTGTTTCAACATCCGCGGTGTTTGCCAGAGACTGCCAGTGGAATGTCCACTGCAGATCGAAAACCATAACAGGCACACCCTGGCAGCTCGTGTACAAGGCTAGAACGAGCCGGCGAAAGGGCTAATAAGGTTTGGCACGGTGCGACGGTCACACGTGCAAGTCGGACGAAACGCGAATTACCGTTGTACCCGCGTAACACCCTCGCGAACATTATCGTCTCCTTGCCTCGTAGGCTTGTTTATGGCCGGCCGTGCCGCGTGGCTAATGGGCATCCTATTAGTCGGTGCTGAACCTAGAAAAGTCCCTCTCGGCTGCCCTCTAATGCGCCTTCGCTCTAATAGAATAATTCACCGGGCCGCCGCATTAGTCAGTCCGCGCGAGGCTCTAATCACGATTGCGGAACGCGCGCGGTTATCACGCGCGGTGAACCGGACGAATGAAAGAAGGGAAAAGAAAGGAGAGAAGGGCAGAGAGCATGCAACGCGCGTATGATAATAATTGAATTAAGTGGACGTCGCTTAATGACACTCGTTACGTTGCCAATGGCCAGGTCGCGGCGGAGCACCGACGCAATCGCGATCTCGCGTGTAACACCGGTCGACGAAGACGATGCATTTTACATTAGCGGCGAACGGTGTTTTAAAAAGGGACGACCGACCGCGAGGAAGTTAATTTTACTTTGCTCGAGCTTTGACTTTGATTTCGAAGTTTCTCTTGGGTCTTCGGAAGTCTTTCAGTTGGGCCATTTTCTTTTTTTATCACTGAAAGTGATTTTAGCCACGGTGCAACGCTGATGCAACGAAAATTAGCGATTGGTCGATTTGGGTCACGTGATTCGTGAGGGGGCGTGGTGTAGACCTCGAGTAGGAGTGGCGTTGTCTAGTACTGAGCGATCGCGTCTGTAATTTGTTTTCTATCAATTCAAATGTTTGCATATCGATAAAATTTTATGGCAAAAAAGTCGTGCAGTTTTTTTTATTTAACTGACGATTATTAAACCAAGTTCTTGAAAATATTCGGAAACAACTTCCTACTTTTCATTATATCGCATCAACGAATCTCTTTTGATGAAACTAATATAATATATTTAAAACTCGCTCCTCGTTTTACGCTATAGAGCGAAATATGTTTCGTCAAATACACGTTTGCAATAAATGTTTTGTCATTTTTACACACATCTTCGTGTTGATTTCCAAACGACTCATCTTGTTTGTCGTTGCCGTGCTAATGAAATCTGAAAACAAAGTTTCATACGACGCGCTCAATAGGTATGTATATGGTAGTTTTAGTGGCGAGCGTCGAATACTTTCTTCAGCCAGCGTGCCATATAAGTCGATGGAGTTCCGTGAAAATTTCGAGCGTATACGAGCCGTGTCGATGATTAAGGGTCGTTAATTGAATTAACGACAGTACTTTTCGATTGTAATCATCATGGCCCGTTCCACACGACGGCTAATCGCTGGAAAATCCTCCCGGACTCGCGCGGTCGTGAACGATAAAGGCACCGCCGTAGAAACGTAATTTCCTGGCTGTTTGCTTTTGCGTTAATTGCCAGCTATCCACCAGGCCGGGAATAGCCGGCTTGTTTTTCCTTTGAATAACAAGTTTTCCACCGGGCAGAACGCAATTATCCATTCAAGTCGGTGCCGTCATTGGCGAAACTTACGGCCAAGCTTTTCCAGCCACTTGATCGACCGACCGACCATTTGCAAGTTAATTTGTAAACGCTCGCTGTTACGGTTGTCTCTGTAACGCGAGACATTTCTATGTAAATGCTGATTTTTAGATCAGCTTGAAATTTCGTCGAGTTTCACCATTGCCACGAGTAAGTTTATACTTGTTTAGAGGAGTTGCTAATTGGAAGATTTGGAATAATCTCGAAACAAATTTCTCCGCGGGTATGTTGAAATTTGAAAGATTATCAGACGTTTGGATTTACTGTTGTCGAAGTTATGAAGGACTTTGGTTTAATTTTATCTTTGAAATCCAAAATTATTTTGTAGTTGGTGGAACTCTGAGACTAGAGTCATAGACTAGAGTAGCGGAATTGCGATTAGTGTTTTTGAGTTTGAAACACTGGGAATATACGATCGTTGGAAATTAAAGTTCCTAATATGGAAAACAAGAAAGTGTAAAATTTAACTGTTTTCTCATTTCGTTAATGAAAACCGTGAAGAATATTTAAGTTTGGTTAAGATATTACATATTTACATAGAATTTATAATATATTACAAATGCGTTGGAACTGACGATCGACAAAGTGTCTCGTTAAAGATAAAGAACCTGAATTAAATGTAGCAGATGTATTTAAATTGACGCTGCAATTATGATACAGAGAGATAAAGTTTAATAATGCAGTTGAACGATTCTCTCGCGATAGCGTTGCATCCACTTTATTACTCCCGTAGGCATTTTTCGTGGCTTTTCTTCTCGTTTTTCTTCCTTTACCTCGTTCCTCGCTTCTGTCTTCTCGTTTGCGTTTTCTTTATCGTTCCCCCGATCGTGTACTCGAGACGATAAACACAACGATAGTAGGATCATTTTCTTTGAAATTATCATTCCTCAGGCTCTACGATTGATTAATGAGCTTTAAATGGAACTAATTGTAAGCGTTTCCTTGTTATTCAAATTATAAGCTTGTAATCGCGTAAAATACAGGCTTCCATGACTCTGAACTCGTGAGTAACATCATATTTTTTTTACTTTACTGCATTCCACTCGCAAAATTGACTGCAATTTTAGATAAACTGACAAATATCTACCTGCAATTTAACCATCACTGAGCGATCGAATCGATCGAGTTTCGCTTCTGGATAAAGTTGCTACAAATATCAAACTGTCTCAGAGACATACAGTGATAACTTTTATTTCAAATTATAATATCTCGCTGAAAGAGGAAGCAATTTTTATTATCAAATATTTCTACAAATTAATTTCTCTCCTACGTCTACTTTCTCGTGCTTTGATAAAATTTAGTCGCAATTATGTACCTCCAATTAACAATATTAAATTAAATTATTCTCCTTAAATTGTCAATTATTATTTCTACTATTTTTTTTTTTTAAACTTCGCCATAACTGATTACGTTCAATTTCACGCGTACGTACGTACGTTTTTAACGACTCTGCGTTATCGTACGTTCGCTGTTCTTTCGCATCGTATGGTTCTTTTGCTCTTTCTTTTTTTTTTTTTTTTGAAATCTAAAGTTTACTCAAGGATAGCAGGATGTACTCGGCGAAGGAGCAATAAAGCCCAATGAGAGGCTGCGAGGCATAATAAAAATGCTAATTCGCAGCTTAACGTGCGTCATGTTTGTTTAACGAGAACGTTGAAAGTTTCGTGGCCAGAGGTGGGAAAGAATCGTTCGTTCGAACGATCTCAAAATGGCTGGGAGTATGTGTCGAGTAAATGGCTGTGGATCGAAGGCGGCGCGTTGCGGACGAATATTTTTATCGATCGATTAACATCGAAGCTGTCGTGAATCGACAACGGTGTGTCCGGCTAATCAGGCGATTTGTATTGCCATCGAGAAATCATTGCGAGCTGTATAAACTCGCGATGCGGCATGCTATCTTCTACAGAGTGTCGTAGAAATAGGTGTTGGACAAGATTCAGTGAATTCAATTGAATTTTATCGTGACGTGCACGTGCACGTGAACTGATTAGGCATTTGAAACAAAAATCACTGTATTTTCTGAATATTACTGTATTCAATGTTCAATATTCAATTTCATCGATATTACCGTATTTTTATCAAGAGCAAATGCTACATTTTGCTCTGTAGAGTAATAATCTTTTGATGTGATATTATCACTGAAAGTGATTTTAGCAGAGGTAACCCAGAAAATCTCTTCAGGTGCAACGCTGATGCAACGAAAATTAGCGATTGGTCGATTTGGGTCACGTGACTCGTGAGGGGGCGTGGGTTAGACCTCGAGTAGGAGTGTTTATTCATAACTTTTTCTTCTACTTTACACTTTAATTTCTTTATATTCTCTACAAATAATATACTCTAGTTATCGATGGTTTTAGTGTTAATTTACCTCTGCTCATTTAAAATATCGAGAAACGATAAAAAAAGTATCTACGTCCGTCACAGCCAACATAGACACAATCTTTGCGCAAGCATAATAATGAAATTACCTCCAATCAAATCGATCGGTGACAAGAGAAGAGTTCATTCCGACGAAACGAAATTCCCTGGCTAGTTGGCTGCACGTGACTGTCGTTCCCCAGACGATGGATTGCATCACACACCACCTCGTGGCGCTGGTGATGCAATCTAAAATGATCGATCGTCCAGGAAGATCGAGGACTTGACATTTCGCTTTACGAGATCCGTCTCGTGGACCACCCGGTAGACACTCGGGGCGTTTACCACCTAATACCAGCCAGCTTCTTAGCCGACGGATATTACGTTCACGCGTGTGCGTGCGTGATTTTGCGCGTAGGCAACAATGTACGTGGACAATTAGCGGGCGTGCGAGCACGCAGAGAGCCACGTAGGGAGGAAACGAATTGGTTACACGGTTGTCTGGGTGGGAATAATGGAGTCTTAAGCTTTGCTTGGTAGACGATCGAGATAACTAATTGGGTTACTATGGCTCGTCCTCCTCGCCGTGACTTTAATACCGAAATTATCACCGGTGCGTGATTAAATCACAGAGGGAAATTGCTCGATCGAGTGGCGTTATTAAAATTAATCCCTTAAGCGTTTATGACGAGTATACTGAAAGAAAAATTCGCTTTTGCTATTTGTTGTAAAATTTAGGTGAAAAGATTTATAGATGTATATATTTGTAATTTTAGCACATTTTAGAATATTTCAAGGCAACAGAAAAATGAAATAAAACTAATGGAATTAAAAAATTTTCAATTTATAATTTAACTCAATCTTGCAACAAGTGCATTTACCATGTTTCGTCGTCGCCTGGAAATAATTAAGTGCACATATATTCTCGAAATAAACAAAACAAAAAGCTTAATGAATTCAGGATGAACTGCTGGCGAAGATAGTTTTGAACAAGAATTTCGATTGTAGTAATTTTGATTCTGACATGTTTTTCACACAGTAAGTAACATTACATTTTTTTTCGTGTTAGAGAAGGTCGTTTCGTTCAGCTCTTATTTTTATCTTTTAATCCTCGTTGTAAAGGTCCTCTTTTCGTTTAATTTACGTTCTAATAATCTGATCATTCCGTTGAATGCCGCAGTAATTATTCTTGAATATCCGAGATTTATGGCACGATTATGAAGTAAAGTATCAGATAATATTCTAGATTTAGAAGTTGGAACGATTACTCGTTTCATTGGGATGTAATAAATCAGGTTTCTGATACGCGTATTGGTTATAAATAGTACTCGGGCCTGATACGGTGTGTCGATAAGCTAATTAATTACTTTGAACAATCCGGTCGCATGCATGCCTTTTCTTCTGTCTGAATGTAATCATCTTAATTGGCGTTTCGCAGGGTACAAATGTGCTAAATATTTAGACGTACATACGTCACGGTACGCAATCAGCGAACGAGCATGTTCTCTTGAATTGCGCGAATGTGTATTCGCACCTTCCACTCGCTTTGAAATTCTCACTTGTATCCACATATCTGTCACTTGGCATACGTTCAATGTTCCGATTCGCTACTTCAAAAGAAAAAAAAAAGAAAATGTGAATTCCAATATTCTATTTCCTTGGAAACGCACCGTTCGCGGACTAACCAAATAAACTTCGCGTAACCGCAAACACTCAGCTTCCTCCCAAGTGCCGACAACTTCAGTCGTGTCCTCGAAAAGAGAAAGAAGAGAACCCTCGTTGGCACCTTTTATGAATGTATAAAATATGCGTGTCACGCGAAATATTTCGAAACTTTGTCGTAACATGCAGTTATCCAAAAGTAGATATAGCATGGAAATTAAAAAGTATTTGGTGCAACTATTTAATAAATTTAATAAATTTCAATGTACACACAGTGAGATTACATTACTATACTTGTCTGTACCATTCAATCTTTAATACCTAGATATAACATTATTTTTACAATAATTGCAAGTTCTGTCATACAAATTTTTCGATTGGCTCCAATATGCGTTTAACGCTTTGTCGCAGTGCCAACAAAGTTCCGAAGTGTGTTTTACATTAGAGCACGCAATATAGATTTTGAACCATTTCGTGAGCTAACGCAACACTATTTAAAGGTTCATCGTCGTGTTAATAAAACGTTCGAGCAGGATTAGGGTGACGCGGGAGAGCCTATGAATCAGTCGTGACCGCAGCGTGTTTCACGTGCGGAGGCAAAACAACTCCGCCGTTCGTTCGGTTTCCTCCTCTGCACGAGTCGTCGCATGCGTGAAATCAGGGTGCGGCCACGTGTTGACTCCCTCGTGGCCTCTCACCCCCGTGCGTTCTGCCTATTTTGCGTTTCTTCGCGTCTTTCCCTCGACCTTCCCTGCCGCTGCTCCTCATTTTTCTGCTCGTTTCTGCCCCCCTCGTCGCCTATCCTTGCCCTCTGCCCTGTCCATTTAGCAAATTGATTCCATAATACTGCCCGCATCGCGGCTTCTGACTAGCGTGATGTTTTAAATGCCTGGTCACTGGCACACGCATGCCACACGACGAGACGTCAGATAAATTTCACGTCAGTGCTTCCGACGAGTGACGAAACATTCCACTCGGGCGTGCAACGAGTCGAAGAAATTTTGTTTGTTGGAATTCTGACGCGACTGATAAATTTTTTTATTCTTCGTTCTATTTTCTAACTATCGTCCTAGCTGCGCGTGATTACCGTAAACACTTGGGCATTCATTTTAGAAATACGTGAAATATCCAAAGCGCAGTGGCACGTTACTAAAAAGTTAATCGCGTAGACGATTCTATTTTCGTTTTACTTGGCATTCTTTAATCGAAGAATCAGAAACTAATAACATGGACAGACAGATCTCCCAGTAGATAAATTGCTTCGTCGTGGATATTGACAAACTGAGTAACGAGTGAACCTGGCTTTTCCAGTTGACAAGTTAACAAGCGTGACTGGAAATTTTGTTATCAACGCTTCAATATTTCATTTAATGTCAATCACGATAGGGTCCTCTCTGCGTAGAAAGCGCGTTAAGTGGCGACGCAAAACAGAACCGTGAGTTTCCAAGTGACAGCTAATTTCTAAAGTCGTTACGTCAAAATCATCCGTTAGTTGTATCAACCGGCAGACCACAATTAAGTCGACAGATAATTACACTGAAATTGATTTATACAACAAAGTATATTAATTTACACGATGAGGAAACACGATATTTAATTAACGAGTATGATAGACAGTGGTCGCGATATTTAACCCTCAATTTGTATTGTTGAATCATTTATCACTCCAACAACTTTGATAACGTTGTATAATCAATTGCTTGCTTCGCCTGTCGTGTAAAATAAAATAAAATAAAGTAAAATATCTTGGAATTCATTAATCTAGAAGCGTTGTGACTATCTGAAAGCCAACTTGTCGCAATTGAGGTTCAATTGACAAATGAAATGAAACACGTTCTTATTATTATTCTTCCGAGCGACTTTTCTTATAAATAATTCTCACAATTTATCAAACAGATTCCATTGAAAATTTCCGCCCAATGTATCAACCTAAATAATTCAGGTCATCTCTTGAAAAATTCCTCCACCTTTTAAAACACCATCAATTACGTTCGTCGACCTTTTTTCAATCATCTCCTCCGGCAAAAGTGTCTCGAGCAAACGGGGAAAAAGGAAGGTGAAAATCGGCGAAACGGAGAGGGACGTGTCGCGCGAGTCGAAGACAGAAGGAGAAGGAAAGGTGGATAAAGAGGTGAACACGAAGCGATTTCGTAATTAGCCGTGGCACGTGGGCCACTCGGTGGTGATTTCGTTTGGAAAGGGCCCGGCCTCGCCGCGTTTCCTGGCGCACGCGCGAATCGTTAAGCCGATCGACCGGGTAATTAAGCGACGATTAACGAATTATCGGGAAGCAGGGCCCGTTCTTTCGCGGCGAGCGGCCGAAGATTAATGGTAACGAGCGCGCAACGGGCAAAAGTTCGTTTAACTCGAAACGTGCGGACGCGGCTGCGTGCAGAGTGCACGGGGCCCGCGAGCTTTGCTTTGCAGAAGAGTCACGTACGTGCTGATTTGATATCTGCATTTCATGTGACGATCCTTGGATCCTTTTTTCCTTTTTTTGTTTAAGAGCGTTTACATTACGATCATTTCTCCTGAGAGAAATATAAGCAATTAGGACGGCATGGAAGTGTAATTTATTGTTACATAATGTTGATCTGTGTGAGCGAATGCACAGTTTGAGAAGATTAAATCTTTTGAAAATCTTTAAGATTTTAAATCCAGACCAGAGAATTCGAACGATGGCTTACGCGTTGAATATAAGATTAAGGATATTTGGCGTTTGAGTTAGGATCGTGATGTTTGTTTGCGAAGACGATTTTTATTTAGCTTCGTGGTGTATTTTCCAACGTTTCGTGATCCAACGTTTCACCGCGCTGCGAACGCTTTGAGATTAATTTAATTTTTCGTTCTGTGAAATCAGAATTTCCTTTTGGTAAGAGAAACACG
Source organism: Melipona bicolor (assembly GCA_030673865.1). Classification (NCBI taxonomy): domain Eukaryota; kingdom Metazoa; phylum Arthropoda; class Insecta; order Hymenoptera; family Apidae; genus Melipona; species Melipona bicolor. The sequence goes on from JAHYIQ010000027.1 coordinate 1,553,479, forward strand.
ACTGTATTTGAACAGCAATACATTATAATAATTACGATATAATCAGATTATGGAACCTCTGTTCTCTTTGTATTTAGAAAATAAATAAAAATTCCACAGCGCAACTCAATTACTTGAGTACGAAAAAATTATACGCTTGTTATAAAGTTAAATTTTTTAAATTAGTTTTAAATTAGTTTTAAATTACTGCGAAATGCGTGGCGTATTGAAGAACTCGTCAGACCTTTCTTAAATGTAGAAATGTTTTTTTTTCTTTTAGTCGTGTACGTTCGAAACCTGCGGTTTAGACATTCACGAAAATTTATATAGGATTGTAAAAAGCTGGGATAATTTGGTCGGTACGTAAGTAATTTGAAAGATAGTCGTGATTAAAATGATGAAGCACCAACATCGGAAAGATTTACGGCAGTGATCTTACATTAATTCGTCACGCAAACACATTTGTTTCCAAATTAGCTACATATTTCCGAAACGCTGTGTACACTTTCTCTAAACGAGTTCCTCGAAACAAATCATTGTATCAATCGTTCTTTTAGCGGACCCAGTGTAAATAATCGAGACTTTCTAATTCTCTGAATAATTGTTCGATCGTCGTTCCTATGTGTTTGTGAAGTTTGTTTAAAATTATTCAAATTTGTTTATTTAAAATTATATTAAATTTATTTCAAATTATACGAAATACTTTGAATTTGTCACATTTATACGCGTTGTAATACGTGATTGTTTCAAACAGCACATCGATTTACGTGTTGTTGAAACAATAATTTGGAATTTAAAATGAAGTCGTATGTTTCGAGTTGTTTAAAAAAATATCTATTATACATTACAAGGATAGACGTGTGACATTTACTTTTTTAACAGCTTAGATTCTTTGTCATACTAGAATCAGTGATTCTCTTGTCATCGTGAAATTTATACAATTTTCTCGATAAACGACAGACGAGACAGCTCAAAAATTTTTCGAAAGCCCCGAGTTGTTGCAAGCTACTATTCACAAGACTCGTGAAATTTTACGTTATTTCGTCAGAAAAAGTAGTTCGTACTTACATCGGTATGGCTGATAGAGGCGCCCACATGTTTTCCTGCGATCTCGTGTGGGTGCTCGTGCGTGGAAATCAGTTTCACTGCTTGGAAGTTCGGAAACTGAAATATGGAATTATTTTATTGCGAATTTTCTTTTCTTTTCTTTTCTTTTTTTTTTGTGAAAGAGTGAAAATAATTTCGTGAAGTGAAATCAATCTCAGTTTGTTTCTAATTTTAGTAAAATACGAACTCTGCATATTTAACAGCGTTCGATTTTTGCTTTCTTCTTTTGCTAGATTTTAATTAGGAGAAATTTCACTTGAAAATGGTGTACAGATAGAGAAATACTCGTAAATACAATAATTACAATTATTTGGTAATACAATTATAGTATTTGAAACGTTATAGTATAGAACTTACAAAATTTTATTTTTAATAATTAGTCTCTTCAAAAGAAGAATTAATTTCAAGTATAACAAAAAAAAAAAAAAAGAAATAGCGGCCTATTTGTGGAATTTTTTTCTTTATACACAAAACAGTCAATCTTGCTCAAAATTTTCGCTATTTTTACTGCTAATTTCGCTGATTTCGCCATCGGTTCGTGTCGACGAAACAGACGGGACGGCCACGTCATCGTTTAGAAACCAGCGCCACCAAAACCTACGAACACTTGTAGAACACTTTAATACGATACGTTCGCGTTTCAGTCTGATTAAATTCGGACATCAAGCTTCGGGCATCAATCAACACGTTCTGTTGATAAACGGAAGACGTTCCCCGCGTGTCTCGAAAGAAATTTGAAGAAAGTCCTGCTGCCGCTTGCAAAAATGGAATAATAATCAGATGTCAGAGAATTATGCGTGCTCATATACGACAATGTTCGACGTAGTGCGCCTGTTACACTGAAAATATTTTTTTCTTACGATTCTTACGGCCATCTAATAAATGGGACACGTGTTAATGCTGGGCATTAACATAAAGTGATTTGTGTATTTATCTCTGGCGCTTTCGTACGTTTACGAGCGTCGTTAGATCCATTCGTCGTCTCATTATGCGCCATCGATCTCCGATCCGCGTTTCTGGGAATGTAATTCTTAATTTAAACGCTACTTTTATTTTCGATTTCTCTTGCAAATGTAACGTCGAATCGCCTTGTTCTCGTATTTATCTTTAAATCTCGAAATCTGGCAACATAATTTCTTACGTGTACGAAGAAATTTGTTCTTTTTCTACTGGAAGAAATTTAGATTCTCTGTGTGTCTAATATCTTAAGTCTTAGACTTATCTTCAGGTGTCATATACTTAACCAACTCAAGCGCCAACTTTTCAAGGCTTTCGAGCATAGTGTCAAGACTTTCAAGATTTCCAAAACTTGTGAAAACGTTCTCGAAATTTATCGAAACTTTCAAGACTCGAAATTCGAAGCTCGTATTTTGTTCACTTTCGTTTTTAATTTTCTCGAATTATAAGAACTCCTGGCGATGGAATTCCATTATTGAGATTCCACGTCACAGCTTTGCACTGCGAGTGTCAATTACAAGTGCCGGCTCTAAATATGTAAATTACAAATAATTAACGAGAGCGACAAGAGTGGTAAGAATAAACGAAGCTCGATGTAATTTCATTTGACCGATCCGTTGCGTAATTCCTAATCGAATGGCCGGAGAATGGCAACTTTTAATTCCGAAGAAACGACATCTCGTTTCTCTTTGTTGGAAGCTCATAGGCCGATTCTTTAACTGCTAATTGCCGCGCGGGATAATATTTTACTGCCTCGTTTCGCTGTCTTTCGGTTTCATAACTGCTTCGGGTAATTAAATGCACAAGCGGCAGTTACACGTGACAACTGCTCCCGCTGAATGAATTTAATATTTTCTTACGCAGTTTCAGCGGTATTATAAAATTATATATACGTGCGCATGTGCATGTATATTGCGAGCCATTAAGCTGACCAAGTCTCCAGTTGTTTATCACGTTACAACGTACGCGAAATACCACATAACTGTCTTGCATTGTTCTCGTATTTATGAAGAATACGAGCGGAGTTTTTTCTTTTTTTTTTCTTTAAGAAGTATTTGCAAATTTTCAGAGAATTAACAAGTGATAAATGAGACAGTCTGTATAATTAGCAGTACACTGTGAAACTGTTGTTTCTGTTTATTTCTTGTTGAAATTTGAGAGCTTTCTCTGTTTCTACGTCCGAAGCAATTCTTTCTTTAAACATGTCATTCTCCTGTAATTATAAAAATTTATTATGTTTAAAGGTGAATGTTTACAGCAAACGGGTCACCCTGTATAGACGCACGGTGTTGCGAAATACCGTATCCATTTTATTGGCACGAAATAAATAAAGCGCAGACTCTACCCATTTCAGCGTCGTTACGCACACGGCTAGTTTCACAATATTACAACGTGTAACCTTTTATCTCGGCGAATAAATTATACATTTGCGTGGTCATTTGTATCGTACGGTCTTGTCTCGATTTCAGTTATCATTATTATTACTGCCGTCGTGGAAACTATACTGAAATATTTAATAAAAATAAGGAGTCGAAGAAATTCGGGCTAGCTCAGCTCGCGCGCGTGCTCGTATGTGCCCATTTGCCTGTGTGTGATAGCGTATGTGAATGTTTGAAAGTCCAGTCAGAGATTATCGTAACGGTGGATTTTTAGAAAGAGCTACAGCTACATCCACAGCATGTTTCACTATCAATTACACATCATTTTGACATTTTAAGTTGACGTGTCCACATAATTTCCGGATTAGAATCCGAAACTGTCGTCTGTGAATGTTGATTTTCCTTTGACATTCTAATCTAACATTTTTAAGTAATTTTATATCACACTTACGGGAAATTATCCTTGGATTGCTTCTTCGACTGTTATTTAAATCACACCTTACAATTAGTCAAGTTATTTAATTTGAGAGCACTTCATCCAAGGAGGTGGACTACAAAAATTAAATTAATAAATTAATAAAATTAATATTGAAATTACAATTATTGAATTAATAAAATTAATATTATTAAATTATTGAATTAATAAAATTAATAAAATTAAAGAAATATTGAAAGAATCAGGTGATCTAATGGCATCACGATTGAGGAGAGAGAAAGAAGATACATTGAAAATTGAATACTTTAATCTTGACTAAAGGTGTTTGTCGAATCTCGTTGCACGAAAATAATATAATTGGAATTAGGAGACGTCGAAGCCCATAGCGAAGCGACGATGATTCATGGAAACGCAAGGAATAAATTAATGAGCGATCGAGGTGCGATCGTCAGTGGTACACGCGCTTTGCGTTTTTCGCGATCACGATGCTCGCGTTTGTAAATTAATCCCGGGGAATATATGTAAATGTTTACGGGGGAACCCTACGAGGTAGGGTTAAGCGGTATTTATCACGAACGATTTTCATTTTCAAAGTCGAAGTTACGTTTAATCAGCTGGCGTTTAATGGAAAACGAGCACGAGAAATCGCCGAGTCACGTGTGCGATAATTTTTCAATCGACGAAACTAATTCCAACAGCGTGCTCGAGAATCGCGCATATATCTTGAGAAATAATCGTATCCTCTCGTCTGGTGGTCTCGTTTTACGATTGGTTTGTTCCTCTCGTAATTAATACTTTTTTAATTAATGACCGCCGTAAAAATCGTGATTTCAATTTCGGCTTTCTTGCTATTTAATTATAGATTCATCGGCGCTGTGAAATCGATCGAGTATCGAGATAACCGGACGAATTTCAATTACGAACATTGGAAATTACAGGCGTCGAAGTCGTTACGCGGAAAGATTGAATTTAATGAACGGTCCAAGAATTCTCGGAATAATTACTATTTAATCAAATTCTTCCCCACCTACCCGCTGAAATTTTCCTTTGAGCCTCGTTGCTCAGTCGCCGATGCAAACTTCCGTTTCTGTTCTTGAATTTCTCCGTTTTCGCATCCTCGCGGGAGAGGATTTTAAATTTGCTAAATTCAAATCTGAATTGCTCCATCTCCAAGTTTTTCAACCTCCAAGATTTCTAATTTCGAGTAACTAGATTTGCTCGTTACACTCAATCTAATCATTATACTCTTTATTCTTTACAGTAATTTTTAAATTCCATAATTAGACAATTTAGAACTAGAAAAGTGATAATAATGTAACCTCTGCACGATAATTTTTAATTACATTTACAGCGATACATTTACACAGATTTGAATAATTAAATTTTATATTTTATATTTAGAGTAAATTTTCAAATATGTATCTGTTCTCCGATACAAGTTCCAGTGTTAATAATTTCAATAATTTCGTGTAAAATAAAAATCCTACTCTGATAAAAAAATAGAAAAACAAATTGTGTCTTTAAAAAATACGACGGCGTTAAGAAAAAAAGCTTGTGAACCGTGGATCTTGATATTTAAAGCGGGTATGATTTCACCGCGGAGCCACGTGGGCGACTGATCGATCGAAGGATCGATCGGGGATCTATCGGTTGCGTGGCCACGCGAAAGGCCATCGGTGAATTGCTTCGTATAAATTGTTAATTATACGGAACCGTGGCGCGGTGGCTTGTAAAGATCGCGTGGGAGTATTTCGTGGCCGGACCGGTTTCGGGCCGATGGTAATTAATTTTCACACTCCGTTTCTAATTGAAAAGGATCCAAACGCTGCCTGACTAGGAGACCGGCAGCGTTTGTTTGCTGGCAGCGTAACTCCGTAGCCGATAATTGAAAACGGGGCGATCGTGTTTTAAAGGCTGGCCTGGCGAAAGTGCGCGCCGCTTTTTCGTTTATTATCGTTGCATTTGTTGATTTATCGCTTTAGCGGTCAATTTCCAACGGCTTAGCGGCCCAATCTCGCTTGTTAATGTCACTCCGCTCCGCGCGAGCCTTTGTTAACAGCCGTAAATTTTCCAATGAGAGCGCATTAGGAAATATACTTAGCGGAATTAGCGGACGCGATTCGATCTTTACGGTACACAGGTTTAACGAGCCGCCGTTAGAGCAACGATTTATATGTAAATTCTCTCTCTGTCCGGAGACAGATAGTCGCACAGGTTGGGAAATCCATTCCGAAGATGAATTAATTTGTGCTCTCGCGAGGGATGAATCTTGTTTCGACGAGGAATCCGCACGTGATACAATTTCAGTGAAATTGGAGATTTCTGATTCTTACTTTCATGCAGATAAACATTTCTATGTTGTAGGTGATGTTAAAAATTTCTACACTGATGTGAAAACAAGATTTCATATTTTTGTAATTTTTATTTGGCGTGTTGCATTCAATTTCGTCGTGTTTCGTCGAAATTTAATTCGAAAGAAAGAAACGATTAACACGGCTAGAGCGTAAATTGACATCCAGGGAACATTTTGCTCTCGATGCTCTTCTTCATTCTTTCACTCAAAACGAGAGACCAGTTACCAAAAAAAAAAAAAAAAAGAAAAATGTTTCGTAAAATTTCCGAAGAAGATACTGAAATTTCAGTACGACTCGCCAATACTGCACGCGTAATCAATCTTGCGGTATTAAGTCATCTTGCGGGCAACGACGAGCATAACGCGAGATGAATCTCGACAAAACATCCTATCTACGAGGCTGTAACCAATAAAATATGCTGCAGGGGTCACGGGCAGCTGTAATAAATATGTTCGCACACACAGCGTCTTGTTCGAGTGGCGGAAAGGGGATGGAGCAGGCGAGAAATATCGAGCACTGGTCTCTCGAGTGGCCAGGAGAGATCGCGTGGCCAGGCAACATCAATTTCGAGGGTGATTCTCACCGCTGTCGGAAGAGCCTCGAAAATTTCGAACGGCCGAGTAACCGTGGAACATTCTGGTGCACGAAGCCGAGGAGGATACGTCCAGCCCTTCCTCTTTCGCCTCCACACTTTCTCTTCTTTTCTCTTTCTTCCTTTTTTTCCTTTCTTTTTTTCTTTTTTTTGGTTCTTCGCGATAATGATACTACACGCGTTTCTCTTCCTTGGCAATAATATCGATATTCTCGTGTATGTACTTTTGTAAGAATGCTGCAGTTTCGAAAAAAAAGTAGAGAGAGAGAGAGGAATATAAATTTTTATTTAATGGAACTTGGACGAGCTATCTACTGTTTTTTGTTGTTTTTGTCAGTTTCTCAATTGTTTAATTCAGGAATTAAATTATCAATTACATTTTCTACATATTTATCAAATTTATATTATTCAGTCTTCAATATCTCAGGAATTTATTTGTCGTAAGAGAAAAACTAAATAATTGTAGGTTTTAAAAAATGATATACACACTATGTGTATAATATAGTTAGTCTCAAGAAGGCACTGTTAAATTGGATTAGTTTAGTCTTCTCTAACGTGCAAGCTTATACTTTAAAACTAAAACTGTTAGAGGCTTTCACGTGTAAGCCGTGTTATATAGCAGTTTCAGCGACTAGAGATCTACGAATGTAATACCGCAACATTTATCCATGTGTCTCTGGAATGAGAACATCCTTTAAAAATGAATTACTAGAGAGCAAGTGAAAATGCTTCTAGTTACTAATCCCACTAAATGCAATCTTGGTAATTTTAAAAATATTTATATACTTAGAAATCAATAACCGCGAATTTAATTATAAAAATTTCCATTTCCACACTATAGAATTCAAAAATTATGAAATTTTTTATTTCAATTCGGCTATTTATATTTTCAAAAATTTAATGTGAAAACATCTTTCGAATTACAATTTTCTGCAACTCGCGATTCCATCGAATCCGAATCGTTGACACATATTTCGCATCAAACGACAACAAACACAGACCAACAGCGCCGCATTAATGAAGAAAATTCGCTCGACTGCTTGCACAACGTTAAATCACGTTATCCAAAGTACGTACGTACGTACGTACCGTTCGGGGTTGTAGAGAAGAGTTTAGCCTCTTAGCCGGCGATGGTTTCGCCATCGACAGATGCAACTTGACGCATTCCAGTTCATTATCTAATTTGCCGATCGTTTGCAGACTCACGTGCCCGGAGCCCTATTTCGTCAGCGAGGGCCTCTACTCCACTCTCGAGGAGCTGGAGAATACGCGCGAGGTTACTCTACACGTGATGACCATCGGCGGCTTCATCGAGGATCCGGCGAAGGTAAGTCGTCCACCGTTTGTTACGCAAACCGCCGTTTTCTTTTCGCCTCGAACGAGTAGAAATCGCCTCTGACGCGATGATCCGGAGCGATGAATCTTTCCGTTATTATTCGCGTTGCTAAATCGAACGATAACGACGAGGTTGCGTCCCGCACCAAGGAACTTAATTGCATTCTTTCCTCTTTCAAAAAAGAAGAAGAAACGAGGGGAAGAAACAAGAACTAATTTTAAGTTTGTTAGGACACATAACGTCGAGACGATAGATTTTTTCTTTTCAAAGTTTCGAACTGAGAATGAGAGATTAAATTGCGAATTCTTGGCAATTGAGTTGGAACAATTGGGAAAACTGGTCAAAGTTCAAAACCTTTGGTTTCGACTAAGGTCAAGAGTATCGCGAAACGATTACTTTTCTGGTAACTCGGAAATCCAAAGAAACGCAAGAGAGTTGATTTGAAAATCAAAGAAGAGAGAGCGCCCTCTCTTCAGGCGTCTGGTTGCCCTTTCCGGAGGTCGGCGCGCGGTGCAATAAGAGGCAGATACTCTCGGATAAATAAAAACACGGCTAATTGCAAGCGCGGCGGATGTCGGTTCATCCGTCGACCCTTCGTTATCTGACGTGAGCACCGATTAAAATTACGTACGACCGTGCAGAGAACCGTCGGTCTCGCGCGCTGCCTGCTCTATCTCTCGGCTCTCTCCTCCGGTTGCTAATTAAATGCAACGGCTAATTAGATAACTGATAAAAGGTTATGGCGGCCCGCGAGCCGCACGATGTGCTTTTGGCCCCACTTACGCTCTCTCTAGCCTCCGTTTTCTCCTTCTTTCTCTCCTTTTTTATTCCACCGTTTCTTATTCGCTTCAGATAACTACCCTCTGCTTCCCCTTCTCCTCCTCTTCCTCGGTGTTTGATTTTTCCTCCTCGATCGGGCAGGTTGCCTTGTATTCCACTTGTTGGTCAAAGTTGTTTATTTTATACCCTTTCTTGCCTTTGCTTCGCCACTTCTACTTCTTCTTCTTCTTCTTCTTCTCCTCCTTCGTGTTCCTGTACTCTTACTTCTTTTAATTCCTTCGCCGTACATGTTAAACTGTTGCTTTTGTTTCGTTTCCTCTTTCACTTTCTTCTTCCATCTCCTCGTATTTTTCACATTCTCTCGCGGTCTTTCCACGTTTTTTCTTCTTCGTTTCGCCGCCTTACCCGTGACCCCTTACCCTCTCCGCGCGTTTTGTTTCTTCGACCGCAACCGTTGTAAGAAACGAGTTGTCAAGTTTCAAGACTGTTTCGTCGTTTCGGAATAATTTACGCGGAGGCTGTTTTGACTGTTGGCGATTTTGCAACAATGTCACGAACGATTTTATGCTTAGAACTGCGAAAAGTTCCAATACTTTTGGCAAAAATTGGGGATGGAAAGAATGATGAAATTTGGAAGGATCGACATTGTATTTTTAAATAAATGAGATTTATTAATTATTGTAACCGTCGACCTATAAATATATTTTTTCCCATATAATAATAATGGCGTATTATGTTTCTTTTTTCTTTGCAAAGGTACAACTAAAAAGAAACTAAAAAGAATAAATTATATATTAGATAATGTAAAAAATATTTGAAATCTACAAAAGGTTTAAAAATATTGCACATATCGAACATACGTACGTACATTTCGCATTTAAATTTTCATTATTCTTTTTCGATTGCTCCATATTTCTTTTCTACTGCTACTTCAAGCCAACTTCTCGTAAATTTGTTCTCAGAAAAAGGTCTGCCTTTTTACATCTGGTTTTACTTGAGCCACTGTCGTTCTCTCTCTTTCTCTACGCTTCTATCATGCTCTCGTCGTTCATGTTATATTTCGGTGGCAAATTTATGCCTCTTCCCTTACAATCTTCTCTTTATACTCCTTGCTCGTTTCTTCTCATTATTTGTTTCTCGTTTCCATTTTTTTCTCCGCCGACTTCTTCAGGAAGAGAATCGCCAATTTACCTTTATTACTCTCAATTCACGTTTGCTCTTTGTCACTCTATATTTTTATTGCATTTGTCCCTTGCTGGCGGTTCGTCTCCCCTCTTTTGCCTCTTTTGTCTATCTCGAAACCTGTTATTTAACACGTTTTCTCGACGTTCTCCGTCTTCCTCGTTTCCTCCTTTCAGGCAGTTTCAACTTCTCTTCTTCGACGATGTCGCTACTTCCGCAGTTTCTCTCTTTCTTTCCTTTTCTTGTAACTCAGAAATCGCAGGGTTTCAGAGGAAATTGAAAGCAGTTTTCGCAATTGAGAATTTCAATTTTTCAATTTTTCAAGAAACATAAACAAAAGATAAAGCTAGATTTTAGTAAAATTATACAGTTATACAGCAATATTTCAGGTTATTGTATAAAACTATTCAACAAACAATTAAATCAAACAATTTTTCATCCATATATTCGCTGTAGAAGCGAAAGATTGGCAAATCTTGTCGATTACTCCAACTACTTCCGTTTCGTTCTACCACTTCAGCCAGTTTTCCCTGTTCTTTTTCGTCCGCTCTTGCTCACCCCTCTTCGTCCGCACCCTCTTTCCACACCCTTTCCCTTTTACCTCTTTTTCCTTGAACTATAGCCGCCCGCGTTCATTCCGCCTCGAAATTCGAGACTCGTCTCGAATTCCAGCGTCGATGAGGTATCCGCGACCTTGAGGCTTTCAGAGGCTTCACTTTGGATAGCGTAGCGTAGGAAGGGCAGCTAAGTGGAAATCTAATTAATGCGTTTTTACCGGGAACGAAGTTCTACGTGGAGCGCCGTTCCGGGAACTTGGCTGGTTTGTGCGCGCTCTAGGTGGCAGAGCGTAGTCACGTTATCGTTAATCTCGCGCTATATAACAGGGGCGCTGACGACAGGGGCAACGATCCTTCCACAAGGTGGTTCCCTGGCAAACATTCGACGACACGTGCTGTTGCATCGTAATTGTGTTATTCTTCACGCCCGGTCCGGAGTAATTTCCTCTGATCGATCGACGGAGCTATATACAGCTCTCCAACTGTGTCATTGTCAGACACTGTACACGATTACGAGTTTTGGGGGGAATTTTTGAATCTAGGAAGTTTCGATCGATCGACGAGACTTGGAGATGTACAATTTTTTGATAATATAACATTTCATTTAATATAGTATTTCATCAATTTGACTATTAATTGAGAATTACTAAAGGAGAAAGATAAAAAAAAGCTTCAGGTGCAACGCTAATGCAACGAAAATTAGCGATTGGTCGATTTGGGTCACGTGATTCGTAAAGAGGCGTAGGGGTAGGAGTGGCGTTGTCTGGTACTGAGCTATCGCGTCCGTAATTTGTTTTCTATCGATTCAAACGTTTGCATATCAATAAAATTTTATGACAAAAAAGTCGTCTTCATTTCCTAGTCGGAACAGTTGCTTCTGGGCCTTTCAGTGAGACGAATCACATTCAGCGAGACCCAACGATTTTAATAAATCTCTTCAACTGATTAGTCCCATTTATCTATAGGGAGTTCTGTCTACATAAATACTTTGAACAATCGAGTAATTGTACTAGACGATTGCTCGTAACTCTTCGACCATTTTAACAAGTCTATTTAACTGATTGTCTCTTCTTTTTTCTGCCTTGAAAATATGTTTAAAAAATATCAGTGGGACGAGTGTTCGGTCGCGACGACCTTTTCCACGAAAGTACCTTTGCCTGTTTGCCCGTGTCGCGATTAACGAGTCGAGAAACTGGTTCGCATCCCGTTTCGCACGCCTCATTACCTAGCCGTGGGGTCCTGCTATTTTATTTATGCGTCCATAGTCGACAATAGTTATTATAATTGCTTGTCGCTTCCACGTGATTTATGAGTGCGCTGCTAAACGCCGCCTTTTTAACGGCTAATCCTGCTCGTAATGGCTACCGTAGCCAGGCCACGCGAAAGCTCTCCAGTCCGGCGAGTTCCACCCCGGAGTAATGACAGAATTCGTGGAAAATTGAACGCATTTTTCAGTCACGAGCCATTTCCTTGCCTCGGCATTTCCTTTCCTGCCGCTTGATGCCCGCGCAACTTTTCTCTTTCGAACTTTTCTAAGGACGTGTTTCTGATCAGCTATCTAGATTAGACGAATTCAACGTTGTGAAGCGTCGCGCGAAATATTGTAAAGTTCGTTTTGTGAAAATTTCGTGATGTTTGATTTACATTTTTGACGACAAAGTTTGTCAAGAGAATGGTAGACTCAGAACATTGGTAGGGTGGGAAGGAAATGTCACTTGCTGATCAATTAATCGTTAAACACTGTAGGATCGTCGGATGATTGCTGTTAGACTTGTTCTTACGTTAATTCTAATTTACGTGTACCGAGGCTGACGAGGGTAATTCCTCGAGAAGAGCAATAGATCAAGGTACAGCGTAGTCGTTGTGCAAGCAGGGAATGTCGTTGTGCATAGAAAACGCGAGATCTTTCCAATCTATCCACGTAGTCATTTGTACAATGAAACGAGCGAATCCAACGACAGGAGATCCCGACGAATCTCTCGAATGTCAGCCTTTCGTGCAATTAAAGGGAAGAGGTTGGAGTTACGAAAGAAAGTTCGAGCTCTTTTTTTTCTTATCGCAAAAAGAAGAAATTTACTTTCTGTCCCAACTATCCGACACTGTGTCAGTCGAAAAGAAGCTTCTCTTCCATTCTCGATGAAGGAACTCGTGTTACGAAGCGCGCGGTTAATTAAATTTGAAAAGTAATCGAGGACAAACGGAGCGTCGTGATGGCGATTCGTTTGTAGTAATGAAGACATTGGCTCGGTTTACCACCACGGGTGAAGAGAATACGATCCTCCACGGCGCGGAGGAACAAGCTACCAACGCATCAAAGTGGCATAACTTGCGAAAAGGTTAACCGGCTAAACACGCATCAACTTCGTATCAAAGCGCGACGGCCTCTTAACAAGCGGCCACTACCGATCGCTAAACGCGCTAGGCGCTCGCTCCAGTCGCTAGATATCCCGGTAATGTTATAATTACACCACTGATGCGGCGATAATTCATCTGACTTCGCGATCGCGAAGTAAACGCGACCCGTATCCCCGTGTCCGTGTCTACGTACGCGCACGTACACGCTAATGGTGTACACAGCGCGGAGAGATGATTCAGGCGTGTTAAAATCAGGGGAAAACCGGTTTCGTCTCTTCGCGCTTTAACCGCGAAACGTCCGTTAACGCTGATGACGTGGAAAACAGACGTACCACCGTACGCGGGTTACAGTGAATCGCGGCAGGTGTTTGTAACACTCGGCTTCGATTCGAAGCACCATCCGAGCGAAACGCCGTCGTCGTCGATGATACGACGGCACGAGGGGATCGGACAGACCGAGCAAAAGCTGGCCCAAAAAAGAAAGAAGGTGGCCGAAAAAAGGTCGCGGTACCGCTAAGCGATGCGTTTTAATTGAATTTCATTTTACGCTCAGTTGCTTGGCCTACGAGCAGTCGGCAGTGTGTGCGATGTTTACGAACCTGGATGACCCAGGTGCTAGCCACTCGACGTAAATATCTCGCTTGAGATCCGACGGAATCTGCGAATCGTTACGCGAAATCACCTCGCGATCGCCGAGACGTTGTTAGCGTTGGATACCTCGTCGCGTGAATTGCGACAATTTTGTGGAGAATCGAGAGAATGTCCGACATTCCGGTTGTCGCAAGTGACGTAGGAAAATTTCGATCCGCAAAGTGGAGTGTAGTTACGGTCAAAGGTTAGAGAATAGGTTATGCGGTGGTATTTATTTTGCTGTTGGAATGGAATTTATATTTAGGTAAAGCAACAATAATTGGAGAGCAAAGTGCGATCACTTTCGAGGTAGCTGCATGTGTAATGCACATCTCGACTTGTTTCTTTGTCGATTGTAGTAACAAAAAGGAAGATATTTCCTTTTTGAAATTAAAATTTGTACTTGAAGTTTTTAACATGTCGTCGTATCGTTCGTTTATTAAAAGAACAACCACTTGTTTTTACCAAGCACAATGAACGTAATCTTTCTATATCCCGAGTTCAATAATGAAAGAAACACCAGAGAAATCTTTCACGTGGGATTTCTTCAAGTCCTGAAACTTGGTTTCCCTAATATGTTGAATAATGCATGTCACGACTGAAGCGAGCATTGTTGCAACGAAAACGCTAAACGGAAGCAACTTCCAATTGGCACGTAGACAGCTTTTACGAGCCAACGACGTGCAGCCATCGTGACGTTTCAGAGTGGAAAAAAAGATACCATCTTGAAGCGTTTGTTCTGCAGAAATGGAAGATCCAAACTCGTACTCATTGCTTAAGTAGTCCTAGGCAACTTTACGCGATAGTGAAACCAATAGCTTTTTTGAAGTAAATGATATAAATCTTATTTTCCTTTTTCGCTCTTCATTGTCATACTTGTTTTCAGATGCAGTGTGCAAAGATTTACAAATCTTAAATTAAACTTTTCGTTGTAAAGAATTAGCGTTCTTTCAACTCATTGTTTCAAAAATTACATTGAACTTTGCAGAATTTTTCAATTCTCAAATTCTCAAGTCGTTCTCAAACTTTCAAATACGACATATTAAAATTCAGGTATCTTATTCTTTAAATTTTCATTCCTTGAACTAAGTGGAAACTGGTCTACTCTTGAAATTGTTATTCAAAAGAGGACTAGATGATTTTTCGTGGTGCAACGAATACAAATATGACATATTAAAACTCAGAAACTTTATTTTTCAAATTTTCACCCCTCAATCCAAGTCATTGATCTACTCTTGAAGTCGTCATTCGAGAGAAAGGGAAAGCAATGGAGTCGCGGGCTAGATCATTTCTTAGTTTTTTAATGGTACAGATAAATACAAATACTATTAAAATTCTTAAGAAATCTTAAGAATTCTTCCAATGTTCACCTCTCGATCTAAGTTTCATTAGTCTACTTTTGAAGTCGTCATTCGAGAGAGAGAGAGAGAGAGAGAGGGAAAAAAAAGAAAAAAGAGAAAAAAAGGGAAAGCAATCGAGTCGTGGGCTAGATGATTTTTTTCTTTTTTTTTTTTCGTGGCGCAGACGAATACAAATGAGGCCTCGGTGTTCCGTGAAGACCGTGTATGTCGCAAGCGGAACGCCGCGGACGACGTCCCGAACGATGATCGGCCAATTCCTAGACACGGCAGCGAGCATAAATTATTCAGGCGATGTAGCAAAAGCGATTAATTTTATTGGCCGACGTCCCGGATATGGCTCGTCTGCACCCGTCACCGTCGCTTTGTTGCAACGTCGTATCCTATGCTCCGTGTTCCTCGGTTATGCGCGAGCTCGGGCTAACACCTTATTAACGTCGCCGGTTACACCAGCGCCGGCCACGGGGAAATTGCGCAAAAGCTGCTGTTGCTCTCGGCCGTGTTGCTCTTTTCTCATCGTCGGAGATCGGATGCTGATGCCACGTAGGAAACAGGACCTTTCGTTGCAACCTTACATCGACTGCTGCACCCGAGATCTTTAATGGCGTGATTTCTGTGCTTCGAGTTGAGAGTGAGAGATTAGATAGGGAGTGCGAGTTGGAACGACCGCTTTGCTGAAACTTGGTGATTGTCGGGTTGTTTCAGTAGTCGGTAATGTCTCGTTTCAAATTCGTTGAATATCTCCCTGCCTTTAGGACTTTGTACGATTGTACGTTATCTATCTTTTTACTGTTAGATTTTTAGGTTAAAGTTAGTTGAATGGAGAATTCTTCTAATGTTGCGAAAGTAATAAAATTATAAGTCAGTCGGGTAATTCATATTGGCGATTTCAGTATCGGTCAACACCTATCGAAGTGTCGTACTCGAAATTTACTTAAATAACTTGGTCAGATCAGAATCGGGTTGAAAACCATCGAGGGTTATTTAGACAACTTGACTCGACTTCTTCGAAAGAAATAAAATCGGATAGATTGTGCCGAGTTCCCGCGATATCTTCAAGATTTAATTCGACGCAAATTTTTTTAGTTTGTAATATAATATGTATAAGTGGAAGTTCTATTTTTGTTTAGAATTTGTGAATGTGTCCTATTGATATTAGTAATAGATTAATTTTTTTAAACGTTGTAGTACTAATCATTCGGCACTCTTCGGATGTTTGGTCACAACCTTTTATTACAAATTGAAAATTTTACGCTGGATTGAGTCTTGGATATCGACAGTTTATGGCCATTTTATTAGTCAGATTGGTCAGTCTTTTGACCGTCTATTAAGGAACGGTGAGAGGAAAATGAAAGGAAAAATGAAAGGGAAAACAGAAGGCGAAGAGACGGTAACTACTTTGTCAAGTCCGTGGCAAAACTTTAAAAGTGTTTGCTATTTATGGAAAACCTTGTTTCGAGAAACGTTGAGTCCTTTCGAAAGATTAAACGAAGTATCACAACGAAAATCTGGAGAAACACCAAGTTTGCTGAAACTCTACTTATTCCTCGATTAATTAACACATTCGCGAGCGGCGATCGTATGACGAGACGTTTGGCTGAACAGTTCATATAATTTCCAAAAGTTCACAAAATTATCTCCTTTAATATAATAAGAGTTTCTTTGAAATGATTAATGTGCGAAGAAAATGTATAAGTCTAATAAAAATTTGAAACGAAGATACTGATAATTTTGATGAAAAACGAATGCTGAATAATCAGTTCCTTACTATATAAATGTTATTACGTTCACTTTGCTAACTCGATACTATATTAATTGTGTTCATTAACTATATTGTTATATTATTATATAATAATATATAATATAGTTATATTATATTATTATATGTTAACTATGTTATAGTGTGGATAATTGCCATTATTGTTCACTTATTTACCGAATGTTCATACATTTATTAT
Organism: Melipona bicolor; assembly: GCA_030673865.1. NCBI lineage: Eukaryota > Metazoa > Arthropoda > Insecta > Hymenoptera > Apidae > Melipona > Melipona bicolor. Next base: position 1,570,439 of record JAHYIQ010000027.1, read on the forward strand.
TTATTTCTGTATACAAATGAAAATTGTAGTATATAACTTTTAAACTTTTGCGTCTGACGAAAAATTATTCACATTTAAATTATTACGCATAATTTAAAAGTTATTTCTGTATAAGCCTCAGCTAGCACGAACGCCAATTTTGTACTACGTTGCCGGCATTCAGGTAAAGAATTTGAAACGACGTAGAACTACGTCGCGAATATGTTAACATCAATCATTTCTCACGTTTCATCGTATGATAGAATCTTTGTTAAAATTTTTTACTCCAAGATTCGCACATTTCCTTGCATATTTCACAATTCGGAGAATAATATCTAAGCGCATATTTCTCGTCGTAAACAATCTTGAATCTTTTTATCACGCCACGATGAAATCACGAGCAAAACACCGGAGAGCAAATTGATTTAAGAACGTCGCCGTTCTCGCGTGATTCAGCGACATCTTCGTATGGCCGAGTCGCCCTAAAATCGCTGACGACGATGCTGACCTATGTTCTCCGAGGCCGGGGTAACCAGATACCTGGCTAACAGCCGGGTCATTCATGCTCATTATCTCGACACTTAATTCCAGTTTCTCGCGTAATCGCGTGATTTCTGCCGATGGACTTCGACGGACTTGCTCCACGCGACAAATAAAAGCTGACAAATATAGGCTGATTGATTTTTCTCTCCCCGCGATGTGAGATGGAACCTTCGAAAAGACTTGGTTTTTATTCTGCACATCGCGAATTTCTATAGAAAGACTTCCTTCGTAAATTTTTATAGTTGCAGGATTCTGCGAATCAGTGATCACTTACAATATCTGTTATAAAAGTTATACTTCGGCTCGAATTCGCATCGAGTGAGTGATATACGAAAAAGAAAAAATTGAATTTCATGGAGAATGCAAACCAATTACAACAACTGCAAACAGTCAATTTCTTAACGCTAGAACTATCAATGTGGTGTTAAAAGTTTGTAAAAAAAATTAAAACAATATGTTTGTAGAGATTCGTAAAACACACAATAAAAGCTTGCGTTGCATGATACACTTTGTAACGTAACTCTGTTCTTTTTTTTTTTTTTATTTTAATCTCTCCGATGGAAATTTTATGCTTTAATCGTCAGCGTTAGATTCCACGTCCGTCGAAACTGCTCCGTTCTCGCAATTCGACCGCGTTTCCACGCAGTTGAGAACTTGCGAGCCGCGCGCTGCGCAAGTTCTCAAGCCAATCCTCGAACGTATGGATCTGCATGCATTCGCATCTCATCGAAGCGGGAGATCGTCCTTTTTTTCCTATCGGGGGGGAATTCGTTTCGCGAATGGAAAGAAAACGGCGGTATGCGCCAGGTGTATGTACGTGGCGAACGTAAACGCGTTCGGCCAAGATCCTTCCGTCATTAAGTTTCTTTCCTCTTGCCCGGTTTTCTCATCGACCAAACATGTCCCGATGTGAGTGTTGACCTCGCGGTTACTGGGAACCCATCGCGAGGCGGACGTGTACGTTGCTAGACATCTATCTATGGTGTTGGCTGTCCGCGGACGGTTTTTAGGCTCGGGAAGAATTGACGCTTAAACCCAGGTTGGGAAAGTTGAGCGGCCGTCATCGTGCCGCAGAAAACATAGTGGACTCTCGCGTGTACTACACTGAATGTAATTCGTTTCTTTTTCTTTCCTCTTTTTCTTTTTTCCAACGAAACGCTGCTTTTTTCACCCTGCGCGATGACAGTTTGGAAATATTTTTGTCTCTGAACGTCGATTATTCTAAAGGTATCATAGCCGAGTTTCGCGAGATTAGACTCTGGACAGTTTGATCATTTTCACATGGTTTGCGCTCGCTCTGTTAAATACCAACAGCAGATCGAGAGTACGTCGAATGGTTGACGATGTCGATGCGAGTTAAATCGATCGAATCGTTCCGATTTGAAAACGTTTGAGAGCGTTTGTGACGCCAGCGCGGCAAACATTTCACGACGTATGCGGTTATAGAGAACGATATTTAGAATTTCACAAGTTCGCGATTTTAATTAGATACGATATACGCTCGGTTGTTAACAATCATCTGGTATTTTCATGGCAGGCGTGATTTGTTGGAAAATGAATAAAACATATACGACAATTCCGAAGAAAAAGATAAACAGTTTTTGTTATTTCATACACGATTCTTGCCAAACTCGTGATTCTTTCCACGATATACGTTGAAAGAAGGACATCAATGAAGATTTCATTCTGCAAAATAAATTTCGGGATATATAACAATTTTCCAAAAATAAAGCAAAATAAAGGAAACGTTCATCGTAAGCATCGGTCGCATTAGAACGAAAGAGGAGGAAACATTTCTCTGACTAATTCACCTTTCACTTGTCCATTAAACACGCGTAATTATGATTGATTGAAACATTGATTATCGACTACCAATTTCGCAATATATCACATAGAAGGAAGTGTTAAATTTAAATCACACAAACATCGTACACACATGCACACACACGCACATACACAGCACTCGATTACTCAGCAGTTTCAGCTGGTTCGAGCGCAACTAAATCGCGCGTGTATTTCGTTCTTTTTCATTTCATTATCTCTCCTTTTTTTCTCCTCTGCTGTTTCTCCCTCGCGAAATCGGCATAAATCATCGAATCGCTCCTTTCTCCGCGGCACGGAGAAAACAAATGTTGGAAACGAAACATCCATTAAGGGCATCCAAGCGAAATAGAATTTCAATCAATTCTCCATCAACGTTAAGTGCCGGCTCGTCGACTGTCAGGATCGCCTTCGTCGTCGTTCTGCGCGATTATCGTCATCAACAACGCGACGCCCAAACTTCGTCGTTGCGAGTGCGAGCCTCCTCGATGCCTAAGAGGCCTGATATCGGCTTACGAGTAACTCGCGAAGGTATTCGAACGGATATCGTTTTGGAAGTTTTAAAAATTTTATTAGCTCAATAATCACTGCCGCAATTACAATAATAAATTTTAAACCCAATCTGGAAGTGTATGTAGAAATCATGAGATTTATTGATAAAATTTGAAAACCCCAAAGTGACTGATTGAGAATCTGAGAATGCACGTAGAAATTACAAAAGATACTCTGCATATTGGAGTTTGTTAACTCGATGAAATTCAATTACTCTCACACGTTGATACATTAGTGACAAAGAGTTCCAAGTGCAATTGAGCAACAGCAAATGTATCGAAAACTGTGGAATAAAAATATGTAAAATAGTACGCGACGAATGAAAATTCGGAGAAGGTTCGCTATCTCACTAATTGAACACTTTTGTAATCTGTAAAAACACATACGCTTATGCCAAATATCTTGTATATATATATATACACATAATAGTATTATATAGTAATATATATATATTATACCATTGGCAATACTATTATATATATCGCGAGAATGTCACTGGCGAATGGAACGCCGCTTTCCAAAAGATTCTTGATCGATCGACGAAGATTACTTCCTCGAGACAATTACGGAAACGTCTGGCACGCGCCGGATGAAGAATTTGTTTACTGAGATATCGCCGACGCTGATTGCCCAGTTGGAAAGTTCGCGATTCCAAAACGAACGAAGAGGGAGAGGAAGGGACGCCGATTTCTACGAACGTGTTCGAATCAATAGAAAACGGCGAGGAAAGCGAGCAAGCACGGAAACAACGATTTCTCGGTGATATCAATCCGCGATTTGACAAAGTTTCATAGTTCGAACATGCAGATCCCCGAGATTTCTACGCTGATTTCTATGATATTAATTTGCAATTCGACGAGGATATTCGTAGGATACATTCGCGAAAACGCTGAAAAATGGAAATCGATCCGAGTGGGGTATATATGTATCTAACTTTATAACGCGCTCGGTTCCCTGCACCATGCACTTATCCGCGTTGGAAGAAGGCTAATCTTATTCCCCGCTTTTATCGGGCGTTATTTCGAATAGATTTCGTTCAAGTGCCGCCTAAAAAGGGGAAACAAAGCAAAGGTGCTTTACGCAACTACAATATTCCAAATGTTCGAAGATCATCTATCGCGAATTAAACCTGAGGATTCTCCTTATTGATCCACATCGCGCGTTCTATATTTGCCAGAACTTTTTGTCTCATATATGAATATTTCCTGTAGACGTTACGTTTGGATGGCGTAATTAAAAAACAGGTTGGATATAGAGGATATTTCAATCAAAGTAGTATCATACCACTTGAGATCAAAGGAATTCTCAACAATTCTTAATTCTTTACGGTGCGCTTTTCTGAAAGTACTACAAACTGATTGAAAAACGTGATAAATAGACTGTGGATTTTTCTGCAAATTTATATTTTTCAGAATGTAATTGAAAAACCAGGATCGCGATAGAAAATATTTTTCTGTGTAATTAAGGTATCCTTTGATACAGTTTTTCTTACTGTGTGAATCCTGTGCAATTTCGAACTTTAGAACTTCCCACAAACGCATAAAAATTTACAGTCTCGTAATAAATATTTGTAATATTTCTCAATCATTAAATAACGAATACGCGTCACTTTGAAAATAAATTTTGAATACTTCCAACGTGTCGAAAAGAGTTAAAGTTATAACAATATTTCAAAGTTAAATAGTTAAACGCGTGTATAATTAAGTAATTGTAGTTAAAATAGTTAAAATTCAGACAACAATATTAAATAGTTAAAATAGTTGACTAGTACTGACGTCACTGATACTGAGGTCAGTTACATGTGACGAACAAATTAATACGAGTCAAAGAAAGGAAAAGGAAGCGATGTTAAAAATTATCCTACCACCTTGTATGTATTAATCATTGAACGAGAGTTCGAAGACACGCGTAATGTTAAATGATATCGATAAATTATCCTCAGAAAATAAGAGAAATATCGGCTGTTGCCGTGCATTTCGAGTTTCATCGAATGAAACGATAGGATATCTATACACGATCACTGTTAATCGGCATTTAAATTGGTGTGGCGTTAAACGTTTACAGATAAACAGCAGAGACTAGGCGCGAGATTCTAACGAGCTCCAGCATTCCAATCGCCATGATTAATTATGGTTAAGATAATCGCGACAGTTGCGACATTCCATTTCGACTTTCTTTCTGACTTCTCGACTCGATGTGTATGACACGGTGAATGTGGAAAATCGTATATTCTTCAAACAAATTTACACTCTATTTCCTAATAAACGTATTTGTTCCTTATCAGATGGTGATATACCAAATTTGAAAACAATACAATCGATTCAATTTTAGTGATTAGTAATTTGATATTCGCGTTCAATTAAGAAAACTGATTTCGAAAGAGATCCAGATGTAAGTTTCGGATAAAACATTTTCTCGGGTTCTTGATAATCAAGTAAACAATTATATATGTAGTAAAATAAGTAACACATGAAACATTTTCTCGCATTCTTAACAGTCAAAGAAATAATCGCACAATAAAAAAAAAAAAAGAAAAGTAATAACATTTCACCAGAATTCGAAGATTTCACGTACGTATAACCCACTGCAAAAAAGAAAAAAAAAACAGAAGAGCAAAGAGAAAACGAGAAGATCCGAACAAGAAGTTCGGAATCCTGCGAATACCAGCGTAATTCACCTCTACTTCGAGACTGGCGGATCGCACGTGAGAAAACCGACTCGACGAAACCGATAGGTTGTACCACCGATTAAACTCCGTTTACCCGCTAATACCACCATCAACAACAACCTAATCGCTCCAACTATCCATTACGATTCGAGCGGGTACCTACCTACCTTGCAACCGCTGCCGAAAAACGTTCCACGGCGAAATCACCGTGAAAATTAGCCTGGCAAACACCGCTCTTGCCTTCCACTTGTTTCCCAGCCAACCGCGTTGCTTGCACGTACGTACGTACATGCTGCGGCGCAACGACTCGGTGGTGGAGAACGAACGAGTCCTTGATGGAGGGACGGGCTCGTGTAAAATGCAGGCGAAACGAGGATCGCGTCGGCACGATACCGTAAAGTTGAAGCCTCGGACTCGGTTCGTTCTATCGTATTCTATCCGTTGGCAGGGACGCTCTCCAATTACGATATCTCGTTTTCGCGTGCAGCTGTGAATAGCCGATCGTGAGGAACTGTGCACGCATATGTGGCAGCGAAACGCACGCGCGCGCGCATGAGAGAGTGAGAGAGAGAGAGAGAGAGAGATTCATTACACGTAGCTCGTGTCCGCCTTAATTGTGAACGAGGAATGCGCTCGTAAGGAAGTACAATGGACCTCTCGATATTTATAAAGAGCCAGCGCGGCGATAAGTATGACTGGGAGTTTTAGGTGAGTTGATAAAGGTGCCTGCTCGCCAAGCACCGATTGTCTAGCCACGGAGAGGGCATTAAGCCGCGTCCTCGACAAGATATTCTCTGTTGATGGTTGCGTGCTCCTTGGAAAAATTGCTAGCCGTCGCTGGGGATGTTTCCACGGGATTCCTCGCGTTTGTCGTTAATGGAGAGTTGTCTGTTTGAAAAGTGAGAAGTATGTGACAACGCATGAACGCGACAGAAACGAATGTTCTTCCAGCATGTGCGGCATGGTGTCGAGCATTTGTAACGTTGTATCGCTGTTGTCCGTCGAGTGGATGGGATTCTTATAACAGGATTCGTGTCTCTTGAGATATTTTAGGACCAAACTGCCTGTCAATATAGATTTGTAGATATAGAATTTCTTCTCCTTTTTATCACTGAAAGTGATTTTAGCGGGGGCTTCTTCAGGTGCAACGCTGATGCAACGAAAATTAGCGATTGGTTGATTTGGGTCACGTGATTCGCGAGGGGGCGTAGCATTGTCTGGTACTGAGCGATCGCGCCTGTAATTTGTTTTGTATCGATTCAAATGTTTGCATATCAATAAAATTTTATGGCAAAAAAGTCTTCATTTTCTAGTCAGAACAGTTGCTTCTGGGCCTCAATGAGATCTTCTTCGATTGAACACATATATTTATCTGTAGACTATTTATCAGACCACACATCACTTTGAAACATAAATTGATCTAAACTCGCTGATTTCAAATGATTCAACGTAACGTCGCGTTATATTTAAAAAACATTGGATCCAACACTTGTGAAACTTGCGAGACGAAACTAAAGTACGCTCGAGACGCGCAATTTCGTACTTTATACTTTAAAATTGAGGTTCTCTTTGGGACGAAGTGTTATTTCGAGATTGAGTACGTTTAACTGTCGAACACGCGCGCAAGAAGATGTTTGAAAAGAAAGTCGAGGCATTTGCAACGAAACGTCCGCGCCTATTTGTGAGAAGACACTCGCGAGAGCGGAACGAACATTCCTACGTGAAAGCGTAACAAAATTTTTGAACGTTGGGCTGGAATGCTCCGTCTGATTTTATGGGAAAATCGCGAAATTGAAATTCTTACTTGAGAGAATTTACAAGATCGTGTTGCGTAATATTGCAAAGCGAAGAACGGAATGTTTTTCGAATTCCTGGCGGCGTGCACGGGATTTCAAGACCCGTAAAAATATTCTGTGGTTGCGTGCCTGCGCAACGCACACTTCCCGATATTCGTAAGGGGTCAATGCTTGATAAATCATGCGCGGTTTGACGCACTTTACAACCACAATATATATATATATTTTACCACTGTTGAAAGAAGTAACGCGCCAATGAATATTAAAGGGCTATCCGAAAGGATTGTTCTTTTGTTCTCATTGTACCACCGTCGAAACAAAATTGCAAACAATCCCGATCCGTTCGCAGCATTGTAATACTTATGCCTTTAACGTGTTAATTAGGTAGCAGGTGTTGAGTGAGTTTAATCAGCGTATCCTGCAAAATCGCGACGTATCTTTGTCGGAAAATTGAATTAAAAATTGATACGTGTAATAGCCTAAAAAGTGTTTTATAATTATTGTTTGTCCGAAATGATATTAGTGAAATATCGCAAGAATCGTTTCACTAATTCACTGTGATACAATTGCATAATACTGATATTTAAATTAATACGAGGCTAATATAAAAGAGCTGTGTATGCTTATCTATCTTCAAATGGCAATATCAGCGAGATAACAGTTATTCTTAAAATAGAAATGATTATACACGGTCGTATCTGTACATACATATTTCAAAAATGAAATCCACGATACTTTCCCATTTGTACGTCAAGAATACTCGAGTTCCTTCATCGTAGGGAGGCGATATAAATAGAGATAATAAATTTTAGGATAATAAATTTCCTACTTTCCGACTTATTAACGAATTTAAGAACGCGATGATTGAAATAAAATACAAATGCCAAGAAGAAAGATATTTCAAAAAAATTGTATTATCTTGGCTATTCTTCAAAAATGTTACCAAGAGAACAATTCGTGCCATTACGCAACCTGATCACAGTGCAATAGTCTCGTGTGCGTCCAAATTGACATTTTTCATCGACATTCTGTTTATCGCTCTTATCGAATTCTATTTTACAGAATTGTGGATCGTCTCGTTGCTTTTTAGATTTTTAAATTACTCTCTTAATTGTACGAAATGATTCCTACTCGAGAAACGTGCACAGCAACGTATGCGTCGACGACATCGACGACTGTGACTTGCCTTGACGGCGAGAAACGAGAGAGAAAGAGAGAGAAGTTCCGCGATTTCGTCGTTTTCAAAGAGGCATCACTGCGCTCGCACGCGCGCTGGTCAGAGTTCAAATCAAGAGCCGGACGAGATAGGAACGGCGACGTCGATAAATCGTCGCGGTGAACCGCGATAAACGTTCGCTGGCTTCGTCTTTCTCTCCTCTTTTTTCCCGCGGTATCGCGCACGTACACAGACCGCAGATTTGGTAAACAAATTATTCTCGGCAGCGAGGAGAGAAGTGGTCGTACACCGTCGTCACTCCTCTCTCTTTCTCTCTCTCTCTCTTCGTTCTGTTCGCGAGAAACGAGTGATTACGCGGAGGCAGCCGTTGGAGGCTGTGGTTTTCGCGGGATAATGATTTCGCGAGATAGAGCGGGGCCCCAGACGGCGACACTGCGGACGTTTGAAATTTTAATGGGCCCACGAGTGCAACCAAATGAGAATTGCGCGCTCGTCGATGCGTACGGATGGATTTCATTTTTCGCGAATGATGAATTCCTATCGAAAACCAGAAGTCAGTCTGTCCCTGCTGAAAATTGTAGTTAGTTATCTAACTTCGATGTGAAGTTTGTCGTCATTACTTGAAAATCAAATAGTCGGAATCATTTCGTGCCGTGTTTTAATACCTCATTTCGAGAGAGGACTAGTTTTCATCGCGTTTCCCTTCCCTTCGAATACGCGTTTATCTCTTCGTATTTCGCAATTACTACAAACGTATTTCTGCTGTTATAATGGAGAAGGTGTGTTTTCACGCGAGTGCAAACAAGTTAAAAAAAACTGCACGACTTGTACCCCAGTACGATTCGTCTCACTGAAAGACCCAGAAGCAACTGTTCCAACTAGAGAATGAAGACGACCTTTATGCCATAAAATTTTATTGATATGCAAACATTTGAATCGATACAAAACGAATTACAGGCAACGACACTCCTACTCGAGGTCTAGCTCACGCCCCCTCGCGAATCACGTGACCCAAATCAACCAATCGCTAATTTTCGTTGCATCAGCGTTGCACCTGAAGAGGCCCGATTTTCTGAGTTACCCCGCTAAAATCATTTTCAGTGATAAAAAAAAAAAGAAACGAGCTTCTTCCGTTTAAAAGATACTCATATATATCTCATATAATCCTGTCTTTAGGTATCCCTCGTAGATTAAAAATCTGTTCTTCGAAAATCAAGAATAATGAAAATAGCACAGTCTCCCAGAAGACTTCACTTTTTATTTCTTTCAATATCACGAACCAGAATTTAACATCTTGAAAAGCGAATGACTGAACTTTCATGAATTTGTTTATCGCAAAAGATCACGAGTTTCAAAGTGAAATCAAGTCCAAACGTTCGTCGCATTCGAAGAGATTGGGCTTTTTCGGTGCGAAATAAGTGGAAATCCGCGAAGGTTTCACGGTGACACGAAAGCAAGTTCGATTTCGGCGTGGAACGCTCGCGTGTGTGCGTCTTGAACGGTGGCCTGCCTCGTCGAATAAATTCACGCGGGCAAGGGTGTGCACACGCGTGCGCGCGCGCGCTAACGAGTTATGTCTATCGCGGCGATATAAACGATACTGCACGTGCAATAAAGTGCATCGATAAAAACGCGGACCGATTAATGTGCAAAATAGAAGCTGTCTCGATAACGATTAGTGGTTTAGTAGGTACTGGTCCGGCCAGCGCGGACAGAAAGTTTCGCTCGAGCCTGAAAAATTGAATGTTGCGTCGCGTGCACTGTGACACTGGCAGATCTATGAGAATTGGCGGTTACACGCGTGTCAACTCGTTTAGCGTGCGGCCGCGAATAATTTTGTTTACGCGGTCGAATTGTACTTTTATTGAAATACTTTTCTTTTTTCCCACCGTGTGAGTTATTTCACATTGTTGAAATATTACGTGGGGACATAGTATTAATTTAATTACGGACTGTTGATCTCTCGCGATCGCTGAATACTTGAGAAATTTATGCCAATACGCGCAACGACAGCGATTTATCTTTTTATATTCGTTTCTTTGTGATGGAGTTATAACGTGGTACTCTTGCTTCAACAAACGGGAGAAATCATTTCTCTTCGCAAGAGATATTGTCGTATTTCTCGGAATTAAAAAAATTAAAAAAAAAATGGAAACATGCTATTTCGTGATAGATATCGTTGTTACCATTAACTGAAGCTAGTTCGAAAGTCTCCTTTCTAATAAAACTGAAGCGAAACGGCAAAGAGGTGTTTCTATTTAAATAGCGTTGCGCAGGTACGTTGAAAATTCACAAGTGGCACAAATGGCGCGTAAAATAGATAAAGAGGAGTAAGGAAATCAGCAACGATATTTTAAAACACTGCGGATTGCACTTCGATTGGACGTCGTTGTGCATTTGGAATATTACACATTCGCAGAATCGCGCATGGGAAAAACATCGGCATGCAATAAAGAGCGAATACGCGAACGAACGTTTCGTAAACATTCCGGGAATTCTGAATGAGAAATGAGTTCCGTACACGTTCGAGCATCTGAAATGCCTCAAACTTTTGCTCGATTCGTTGAACCAGTTTCGCGGCGAGTTCGATCCCGCGAGATCGTCGCGATCGTCGCGAACACGATCCGCTGGCTGGAGCCGGGCATATTGGCGCGACCATATATCTCGCTATCCTTTCTCGCTCGGTCGCGAATTTAACGAGCACGGTGTCGGCCGCGAAAATGACTTTGTCATTCATGAGATGCAAATCGCGTTAAGTGCGGAAAAACAACGGCCAATTAGCTGTAAATCAAAAACCCGCGACTCGATGAGTGTCATTTAACGTCGCCGTTTGAGTAATTTACACCGGCCTGTGTTTATTATTGTTCTTTGATATTCATCAACTCGTCCTCTGATGATTCCCAGCGTGTTGAAAGAAACAGGTCATCTGTCCTGGTCAAATCAGTGAGTCTTTATACATAATAATATACACGAGGTCTGAGATATTTGCAGACGCGTAGAACCGAAATTTCCACGAGATTTTGACGAAAATTGGCGAATATTTCTAAGAGACTTTTTTTCAACAATAAACTTTTGAAACTCTGAAACCATAAAATACCATAACGAAATCGTGACAATGTCAGTTGATTGCAAGTACTTCGTAACTAAGTGACCGAATCCGAACTTCGTAATCCACTTACGAGCTTTATCTACTTTGAGAGTACTCCGAAACTTGAAACAATCTGTTAAGTACTTTCCGTACTAATTTTTAAATTTCTCGCAGTTAGAACTCGCGCGAATCAACGATTCAATCATCTAAAACTAAATCAACAACAACATCGTAAGGAGCTTGGCTTGTCTCTTCTTTCTTTCTCTTTTTTTTCCCTTCGATTACACCAACGATAGTTGTCCTCGTTAAATAATGACGGAGATCGACCGTGATTTCTCGACGGTGGATCGCGAGGCATAAACTCGATTAAATATATACGCGAATATTACGCGTAATTAGCACGACGGTATGTAAATTTCTGGGGCGATTAAGAGTGCGTGATGCAAACATGGAGGGTGGGTGTGGGGGGGTGTAATATACGATGGAAGAATAGTCCGTTCCGCGTAAATACGAAAATGTTTCCAAGGAGGACCCGATACGCGTTTTAATGAACTCGAATTCTTTCAGGGCCGTTCGTTTCGTTGCCGTTACGCTGGCAACATCGAGTCAACCGGTTCCAGCCCGGTGTTCTTATCAACCCGTTGCAACCAACAGACACTTATCTTAAACGTCGTTATCGTAGCTCCGCGCGCAACGGTTCGTCAGCAATTTATTCGGTTTTCGGTAAAAAGGAAAAAGAAGAGGGATAGAAAAAAGGAGAAAAGAGAAAAAAAAAGAAAATAGCGAGCGAGTCACGCGAGCCGCCACCGCGGGTATCCGCTGTACGTCCGCTGATTATAATAACGATGTAAAAGCGATTCGAGCGTGAAATTAGCCGTATCGATGAACATCGACGACGAAAATGGCACCCGAGGCTCGAACGTTTCGTGGTTTAAGCTGCGATTAAAAGCGTCAAGATTCCTCTTTCTTTGGATTACGCGCTGTAATTTTTTTACTAGTAACCCTTTTTGTGGAACGGAGAATGGATTGCTGTTGTAATTTGATGTAAATCAATTTCTAAGACGTTTGGAAGATGTTTCACGATTAATTACAATATTTAATCAAGGGCAAAATTCTTGCTATCATTTTGAAATTTAAATTTAAATTTGCGCAATAAAGAATTTCGTTTTCGAAGGAACCTCACACATTAAACTGCTACAACAATTGAACCGCTTTTTTCGAAATGTAATTTTCAAATTCGGTGTCTGGTTGTCACCATAGCTGCAATCAACACTCTCCGACATGTTACGTTACAAATACATGAGACGCAATGTTAATCTCGTAAATTTGAAAGTTCAACTTAATTACGAGCGATAGATTTTCAAAGTTGTTCGATACGAAACGAGATTAGTAGGAAGTTCTTCAATCCTCGATGACAAATTGATCGATCATCATACTCGAAAGCTATTTTCTTTATTTCCTCGTCACTCGTTTAAAAATCAATGGAAATAAATCACGCCACTCTCCGTCGAATTTACCATCGAATTAACATGATCCGATCGTTCATCCCCCTTTCAAACCCGACTGGTTGTCGAACAAACGATCGCCATTAATTCGACTGGTCCCTCGATCGATTCCGTCCGGGCTGTTCGTCCGTCGTTTCGTACAGCGAAACCATATTTTCCGCGACTTAATAACCACGATCATCGTGCAACACTTACCGGGGGCCGCAGATACGGGAAGTCCGGTCCCGGTGGATTCGCGCGTTGAGCAAGATCTACGGCGTTTAGCAGCCGGTGCACCAGCCCCCGATAACCGTAAATATCGTCCTTAGTGGCGCGATAAGTTCAGATTTCGCATTAACGTCGGCGACGCGAGCCTGGTTCCCTCGGCAAAGAGAGAAATGCCTGCACGAGAATCTCCGCTGCATAATGACCGCGTGTCTCCGTGTCTCCCCGAGAACGGGTGATTGGTGCATTAAACGGACTCGTACGAGTTTGGTACCAGTGTGTGTGTGTGTGTAAATAAAAAGAATATTCTTTTTATGTATGTGGAGAGCATGCAGGGGAAGTTTAATTCGACACATTTCTTGTCCTTTTCTTTTTTTTAATTGCATTGATTTCTACGATGATCGTCGATTTTTTTAAAATATTTTTGAACAGTCACGTCCAGCAGCGATTAATATATAAAAATATTCATATATAATAATTAATATAAAAATGATATTAAAATTGTTCGAGTTGACGTGTAGACAGAGTGTTTTCTTGTACGTGAAAGTTATAGCACAAGTATATGTAAATATAATATGACACTCGTACGAGTTGGTGTACCATGTACGAACGAGGTGTTTTCTTGTACAACAGGGGTACAATCAGCACAGTTTCGATTATTTTAACAAATATTAATTGCCACGACGGTCATCAGTGGCCGACACTTATATTTGCATTATCGTTGCACTATGCGACACAAAGTGTCGATGCAACGCGGAACAAGGATAGAGGAACATTATCTCTCGTATTAATTATCCAGCCACGGTATAAAATGCATAAACGTACGCAGTTTCTCCGCGCGTATGACCGATTACAACCTAAATTATACAACGCCGGTATCAAACTTGTGAAAAATGTTCGCTTAATTACTACCTTCCAAGGATCAATTTAACACTCCATTAGTCTTCTCTGCTCGATAAAGCTAGTAATTAAACCAGCGTACAATCGTGGCTCGCGATCATCACGCACCTCCTAATCAGCATTACTCGCGACGATATCTTATGGCCGGATTGAAAAAAAAATCCCCGGCAAAACGTTTCGCGCGAACGTAACTGCAGATTATTTCTAAATATGCGCGGATACAGTCAGTCGCGAAAGTTTGCAAAAGTAAATTGAGGATTTCAAACATTTTATCCATTAATTTACAGGTTCTGAAGGAACCTGACAGCGTGTTTCGTATTCGTTAAAAAACGAATCAAAAGTCTACCAACACGCCGATTACCGTGGATGTATAAAGTGTTCTCACTGTTATCACAGTATCATAATTGGAACTTCTCGATCTTTCAAATAATTTAAGTAAATTTAAGTTAATTTAATTTAAGTAAATTTAAGTTGATTTAAGTAAAATTCATAGAACGCCAAATGTATTTCTTTCTCTGTTTAGAATTCGATTGGTGTACTTTTGTGACTGACTGTACACACACACACACACACGATTAAATAGGTTTCATCGATTATATTCAGTCTAATATTAGCCACCGTGTTGCCTCAATTCTCTCTGATTTAAAGAGCAACTATCGCAAATCGATTCCGGTTATGAACCTTCCGATATTTACTTTTCCCCCCTCCGGTGACAACGCGAAACGGAGCAACATTTCCCCCCCTCTCTCTCTCTCTCTTCTCTGAATCTCATTTACGCGCAACAATCGGCGGCACTCCACATTTCGTGGCCTTATCCCCGTTCAAATCCAAACAGACTCAATTTCCAAGCTCCTCCCCCGACGTGCTAAATAACGAAACGTTCCTTGCGCGAAATATTCCCCCGTATTTATGCCGGGAATATTTTAAAAGTCGGCCGGAGCGAAATCCACGCTCGGCGAAGAGAGAGAGAGAGAGAGAGAGAAGGAGCGCAGGCAGTCCGGCAACGCCGTATTTCGCGATTACACGCCATCGGGCTCCACGCTCGAGATAATTTCGATCGGCGTATCGGTTGATATATTAATGACTGGCCAACTCGCCGATTCTTTCTTCCATCCGGCCGCGTAATATCGCGGAACATTGTGGCAAACCAGTTCGCTAGTCGACGAGCAGCGTATTTGTTAAATGCAACGCGGAGCGACCTGTTTCGCCTTAAAATGCTAAACGCTATTTTTATTTCTACCCGATCGTCGTTATGATTGTGTGGAATCTTGGAAAAGAAACCGGGAGGCGGGAATGACACGATCGTTCGTAGTCTATAAATCGAGATCAAGCTATAAGGATATTCGTCGGCTGGTCAGTTTGATTTCTCGCAGGAATGTTAGAATGTAAATGAGAGCATTTATTGGAATTTTTGTTGCATTGTCGCTGACAGGGTGACAAAGTGTAGATTGCAAGATAATTTTGGCATTAAAGTGAAATTATAATTGAATGTCTGTCGAGTGGCAGAGTTATGATATTTGGTTATAAATATTTATTTGGTATATAAATATTTGGTACAAAAGTATTTATTGTGGAATGATAATAGTTGGAATTCTCGTGGAAATATCGTCCACGTTAAAAAAGAAAAATCGAGTTCTAAAGTACCCAATCTGTGTCAGTTTATTGAAAGTACGACATTTTTTAGAAAATCAGCCTGAGATGGAAAACGATCAACAATTCCGCCGTTTAATTAATATTAAAATATTCCCCTTTTACAATCTATAGTTAACGTCGTCGAATTTTAAAAATTTCTACATGTACGTTTCAATTGCCACATCGCTCTTCTTAAATATAATCAACACTATAATTTTGTTTGAATTTCGTTTCCACGGTTCTATTTGAAAAGTGCAAATATCGCTGCGCGTATCGATGTGCATATTCCGGAAAGGAGCGGTGCAATTTACCCGTGCGAGAGGTGGTTGCACAACGAGGCGGACTTTACGCTTTATTTACTATAACCCGGAGATACAGCCAAGGCATAAGGCTACCGACTCTCGTAAATAAAAGTCGAAGGCTGATCGCCGCGATCGAATCCTTTATTAATTCTCGGCTCGCGCAACGTGACGAATTTAACGGCATTCCGTGGCCAATCAGATTTACACATAATTCCTTTGTCAGTGAACGTGCAATGGCGGCGATAACGGTGCAGGCTGTTGCGCGTATGACACTCGCGCGCCGCGCGACATTATACCCCACGTCGTTCAGACTCTGCATTTGCATGCACAATCTTCGGTGTTACACGTGCGGTTTGGAAACTACACTGTTTCGAACGACGAACAATCTCGGGTATAGTCAGGCTGCGTACTTTCCTCTAATAATTTTCTACTACTTCCCGATCGTTCGCTGCTGGTGCTTTCGTTATTAAAGACCGAAATGCGAAGAACGCGAAAGTAGAATGCGTCAAATAAGATCGAGGATCGGTCAAGTATCGAAATGTTCAAAATTCTCTACCGACAGATGTTTCAAGCGTTTAAAATATTTATTCAACTTTTGCGAAATTTTGCACGAATGACGAGAAAATTTTCGAGTACGACGAGACTATCGAGAAAACGATCGAAATTAGGTTCAACAATACAGCGGAAGTCTAACATTTTTCTGAATTTATTGGAACAATACACGACAGAAACTCACCGACACTCCCCGCTGATTAATATTTTTTTAAACAATTGAATTCGTTAATAGCTTCAGTTGATCAAACTAAAATTTCCTCTGAATAAATACAGCAGGATTCCATTGTACGCAAAGTTTCGCTGAAAAATATTCCTTTTAGGAGCTGAATAAATAAAATTCCGAGTCCCTCCGTTGCGATTACACGCCTTTGCCTCGGCATTTGGCAGATTCGGTTTCGTTCGGCCATTTTAAGTGATAAGCATTTACCGGAAGTAGTCATAAGTGGCCGTAGATTTTTACTTGCCGGGATATATAGCCGATGATTATGGCGTTCGCGGTAATGATCGTGATCGAATATTTCCGTAAAGGTGATTTTATTGAATATAAATTACATTCTGGTTAATGCAAGCGCGCATTATGCTGAAGTATAGTGAGCCGTTCGTAGGTTTTCTGCCCCGTTGATCATTAGCTGCAAACGATTATGCGCGTTTATTGTGCCGTAAAAGAAATATAACAAGGTGAATCACCGCAAATTAACACGTTAAAGAAATTTTTATCCTTCGGCGTGGCAGAAGAAGCGCTCGAAGAGGAGCGTGTTCCTCTTTTTCTTGCGCCCCTCCCTCCCTTCCTCTCCCCGCGCGAAGTGAAATAATCAGACGGTTGGGAGTAATTTTCGTTTTTCTTTTTCTTTAGCATTTTTTCGGATCTTGGGTATTTTCTTTTTTCGACAGAGAGATTCAATGCCTCGAGATACTTACTTGGATTACCATGAAGCTATTTAGTTACTTAACATATCACTCAATAAGTCTCCGGTCTGACACATATATGGCAATACTGTTGACAGACCCATATGATTTCTGGATAGTAGCATCCTTCAAACGGTACATGTCAAAATTTCATGACATTCTGATAATTATTTTACAGGTTACTTACAGTGGTTTTAGTGACCCCAGTTTTGTAATTTTCAAAACAATGGATAAGAAAGAATCTCGCGTGTTGGTTAAACATTGTTTTTTGATGGGGAAAAATACTGTTGAAGCCAAACTCTGCACCAGGGAAATCAAAGATAAAAGATTATAATGATTATAATGATTCACCTTGTACATGACGTAACTATCCAATTGAGAAAGTTTGCAAAGGAAGATGATGGTCGGTCACCGTTTGTACGTTCTCCTTGTCCATTTCTTTCAGTTAATTAAATAGGCATGTACGAATAGTCAAAGTTAAAATCGCTGTCCCGTTGCTAGAGTCCAATGAAATAATTTCGTAGTCAATCGAAACATATTACGTACACGAAACGCAAGTTTCACACGTTAAACAAAAGTGAACTGATTTTTGCTGCCTTGTACGTTGATAAGCTTTTTTACAAAATTGCAGCTTCTCACAAAATTCTAATGACATTTTTATTTCTACAAAACTTCAGCACTACGGACAGCAATTTCATTTTAGATCGCCAGTTCCAACTTTCCAGAATAGAATTGTCAAACAAAGTAAATAATCCTCTTTTAATTTTCAAAGTCCGAGGCACCAGCACCGAGCACGGTGGAAGTGAGAGCGTGCTCAAAACGCGTCATTATACTCGAAAGCGAAAATATCGTCGGCACCCTATCATGCACCCGTTCGCGCAGCCATCGAGCAACTAATCCGCCGTAATAAGAACAACGTTCGCAAGAAGCCGCGTAACCTCTCATTAAAGAAAGTAGCTGCCCTCGAAAATGATATCGGGGCATCTGTGCCGGCGCGCGGTAGCCGAGCGGTAGCCGAGCGGTAGCCGAAATTAAAGCACGTCAAAAATCGTCCGTTGCGCGTCGCGGCGAAGTTTTAATGCCGGCGCGTCAAGCTGCGGCGCGAAAGCAAAAGCGCGCGTGAAACAAAAGAGTCCCTCGACTCGAGCGAGGGACCGTTTCTGGGGGACCATTAGCTGCCCGCTTAATTTCGGCAACCCGCCGTTGTTCGACGCGCGTATACGTACACGTGCATACGTACCTACGTACCTACGTACCTACGTACCTACGTACGTACGTACGTACGTCGAGTGAACTTTTTATGCACGCAGAAAAAGAAAACTGGCCGGCCGTCGGTCGGCGTTTATCCCGCGCGCGGACATTGTAATTACAGGCAAACACGGCCTTTACCGTGCCGCGAATCGCGAGATTATTAAATGTCATTAAACACCGCGTCAACAGGCAGGCGCGCGCGTTCCATTACGCGGAGGACGAAACACCGGCGCGGCGGGGCTGTAATTACTCGCTCGGACGTCGTATTATCCTAATTGTCTAAACCTTATGGCGTATTAATATCGAGCTTCTCGATCTTCAGAGGCGACCACCGCCGCGGATCATTATTTTCGTATCCGCGCGGCTGTTTCATTACACCGATCGTGGCTCTCCCTCTCTCATTAACCTCGTGCGCTCGGGCGGTGGTGGAAAAACGAGCGTGACGACGCGACGCGACGCGTCCACCCGAGACGGGGTTTGAAACGGCCCCCGAAAGGGCCACCAGAGCCACCAGAGCCACCAGGCCCGGGGAGAACAGTTCTGGTAATTGAATTTTGAATTACGATGCTCCCCCCCCCCCCGTACCAGTATTCAAATTTAATGTCTCGAATGCGGAGCGACGCGCGAGAAACCAGAGAAAAAAGAGGAGATCGTCGCCTCCCTGTATGTGTGTGTTTGCACGTGTTTGCACGTGTTTGAGACGTTTTAACCCGGTCGAACGAGCAGAGCGGCCGCTTCTCTCCCCGCGCCGTGGTTTTGATTTAAGAAACGACCGATTTAAGAAACGTCGCACTACAGGTATTTGCGCGCGCAACCGGAGCTTGTAATTATCGTTGGTTTATACGCGCGCCGCGAGACCGAAATGAAACCGAGTCGTAACCGAGTCGTAAACTGCTGCGCGCGCCGATCGTTTCGCTGGACTTTGCGCTTTTTGCACGATCGTTGAGATATTCGTCGGCCCGGCGTGCGGAGTTTAAAGAATGCGAAATCGCGGTGTCAGGCCGGTGTTAGGTTGATTCGAGGCGTTAACTGAAAACAATTACAACCGTAATTCTACGATTTTCACTGTCTGTACGTGTTTTCAGCGTACAGATGCGTCGTAAAATCATTTTTCTTTCATTAAACGAAAGCTGCGTGTTAACGTGTATTCTTTTTCGCTAATGTAGAAATGTTCTTTCATGTAGAAACGTAAAATATATACTGCACACTTGCGAGGAAGAGAGCGAAATTACAAAGATTATCGACAGGGAGTTTATTAAGAGAATCGTTGCCCGAAGAATCTGCGATCCTCTTCGTTGTTTGCGATCGAAGAAAGAGATCGTGACGGTGAAACGAACGTGGAACGTACGATCGTATTATAATTGAGAGGAGAAAGGTGTTTTCGGACTTGGTTTAGAGTTCGTGGCTGTTATTTCAGTCCAGCAACGCGCACTGTTTACGACGAAGGTAAAACCAGAAGAAGAAATAATCAATGCGATCGTGCTCTTTGTACGAAAACAATTGTTATTCCAGGTTCGTAGCGACTCGTTTCGCAACCGTTTCTTTTCTTTTTTTTCCTTTTTTTAACGGCCGTGGTTCAAAGTTCGGAAGAAAATCTCTCGGGCACAAACAATAGTCGGGCCATTAGCTAAGAACACAGTTGCTTTAAACTATGTGCGAGGCTTCTGCCTATTTTCCAACGCGACGCGTTCTTTTTCAAACCTACGTAGACTTTCATGCATTTGTATAACCAGTTGTCTCGCGCAGTTCGAAAATCAAGACTCCAAGAGGTTTCTTCGTAAAGTTGGCAATTTTATTCTCTCCTTGTTAGATTTCACGTTAGTTTCCTATTTACGTATGGTAAACTCTGTCGAGTACCGCAGAGTATTTTACATTAATCGTGTAAAAATTAATTCTCGGGTATTTGTAAACATTTTAATATCGTAGCATTTTAAATTAATACAATATTAGAATGTAAAAATATTATAGTACACTGCGCAGTATTGGAATGTAAAAATGAAATTGCGAGATGAAAGCTAAATCCTCACTTCAGTTTCAAATTATCTCTTGTTAAATTTACAATATTAAATTGAACTCCATGTAATCCATGTAAGATAAGCATCGGTTTCATAAAAAGCTCAATTCTCACCTCTTTGTTCACCGCGAATACAGCGTCGGTCCGCGTAGAAACTGTTCGGAGCCTAAACTCCTTATTCCAGCTTGCAGGCAAGAATATCGAATAACCCCGCGGCCCGTGATAAAAGAAAACAGCCAGCTCCGGGTACCGTATTCTCCTTTAAAGGTAATTACGCAATTAACGGCTAGGCGAAACGGTTTCCCCGGTGGCACAGGGGAATGACTGTACAAAAATCCTAACGGCATCCGAACACCGTGGCCATTAACGAGCAGAGACCGATACTGTAATCCGGCAAAAAAGTGAAACTCATTAAAATTAGACTCGGCCGGTCGCCTGGCTAGATCGCGGTTAGGCTCGAGCAACGCCAATTTCGGTTTATCGCGAAGGCGAGTGGCACGATCGAGGCGAACGTCGGGGCAGCCAGCAGCGAGACCTCGTTCCCGCCTCTATCTCGCGTCTAATCCGCGATGCGTCAGCGGACACGGAGTTTCCATTAGTAGCTCTCCAGTCGTAAGTACAATAGCAGAAACGGCAGGTTCGCGCGCCGATGCCCATAAATTAGCGATAAAAATGCGCGCGAGTTTCCAGCCGCGACGCGTCTGCCTCTGAAGAGCTATTCGCTAGCGTGCTGCCCGCGTTCAACAACGCGAGTATCCTGTCCCCTTTTGTTTCTTTCCGCTCGCGCTGTCGCTTTTCGAGTGCCGTTCGATCAGGCTTTGACCTCAATTCTTTCGAGTTTTGTCGTACAGTTATTTTTAGTTGCTTTAGAGAGGTTCTTACAAGATGTATGAAAATTAGTCGATCTTAACCTGGATTTTACGGAGAATTATTTTTATCGATGAAAGTGAAATAAATCGTTAATAGTTTACTTCAAATGTTACCGTGTCTGTCATACGTTGAAGGTAATAATCATTCGTCAAATGGGACTTTGAATTTTTTAAATGTTTCATTTTATCACTGAAAGGGGTAACCCGGGCCTTTTCAGGTGCAACGCTGATGCAACGAAAATTAGCGATTGGTTGATTTGGGTCACGTGATTCGTAAAGGGGCGTGGGGTAGGAGTGGCGTTGTCTAGTACTGAGCGATCGCGCCTGTAATTTGTTTTCTATCGATTCAAATGTCAAATTTTATAGCAAAAAAGTCGTCTCTATTTCCTAATCAGAACAGTTGTGAGACGAATTGTACAAGTCGTGCAGTTTTTTCTTTACACTGTCGTCGGTTTTATAATTGTTAAAAGAGGAATATCTCTGGATGAGAATTTTAAATAATGTCGCATGAAACCTTCAAGCTTATATGATACCATCTTTCAATTCATATTTTCCATCTTGCGATTTATAGATGCAGATTATAATCTTAAATTTATAATCAGTTTCATTTTTATACCATTATTACTAGCATCTTAAAAGCAGTGTCAAAAATTTGTCATCTACTATCACACTGCGTTATTCCTTTCTATAACGCACGTCAAAAATATCTTTACTGTATGTGATAATATTCGTTTTAACATCATTGCTTTATAAATCTCACTGTTTCTTGATAAAATGGCTTTATCAAGGCGCACCGGTGCACGGCGTCAGTAGAATCAGACGCTCGTAGACAGACAACCAAATCTCGACGAAACGCAGACGCGAGTATTAATGCGATAAACTTAAACGAACGATCCGGATGCGAGACAGCGTAAAAACATCATCGTTCGACTCTCCGTGGTGTTTACAATCGGTAATTCACAAAAAAGAAGGGGCATGGTGGCAAGTTATCGTCGGTTGGCGAAACAAAGCGGTAGAGGGTCCCGCAGGCTAGAATTATTATTCGCGTATCGCGGAAATCGTTTCATTATCCGCTCGCGAAGCGGTAATCGCGCATTGTGTGCTAAATGCGCGTAACGTGGCCAGAGAACCCCCTGCGGAGACTTGGCGAGAACCGATTCCGTTCTGGCTGGAGGTTGCTCGACAGAGCGGCGCCAACCGGTTGCCGCGGCAGCTGGCTTCCTTCCATCGATCCGAACGACGCGGCTTCGACTCCGAAAACCGCGATCGTGCGCGCGTCTTCTCGTGGACGAGCGTCGCGACGCTCCAAATCACCAAACCATCAGATTCATATAAAGATCTTTTTACGCAAACACAATTGTTTAATTTGAGAGCAGTTTAATGATTGTAAGCATTTATTACATTTTGAAATTTCATCGATACTTGCAATGAAACGTTACTGTGAGTGATTGCTTTGGTAAAATTAAGTAGAAGTAATCTGAAAATGTGTACAGAAATTACAAAATATTTTTTATATATAATTCAATATATATATATCAATATTTATAATATTTATATCGATATTTATATATTATTATATTTATATGTATATCAATATATTCAATATATATATCATAATAATTATATATATCACACAAGAAATAGACATTTTTTTATGTATAATGAGTGTTGAGTATGACTGCTCTGAATATTAATGTTATTAATATATGTAATTAATATTTAAATATTATATATATATTTGCTATATCTTGTAATTTCCATACCTATTTTCAGGTACAAAATTTTCTAAATCAACACGTGCGATATATTCATAAAAATAAAAGTTTCAAAATCTCAAAGGCTCAGTTTCTGTGTATACGCATCGATGACTGTATTTCGAAACAAGAAGACTTCTCGAGAGGTCTTGAACGGCTACGCAACACAGTCTTTGCTTCGTTCCTTTTTTCTTTCCTTCTTTTCTTTCTTCTCCTTTTGTTTCTTTCTTCCGGTTTGTTCGCTGTCGCTCGTGGCTGATGTGTATTAGGATTGATTTATGCCGGTACATCTAGTGGGCGGTCATCGACAAAATGCTGTGGGACGTATTGTCGATGCTGTGTATGACTGGTATGATTTGTGTCGAGAGCGTAGTGGGTGAGATTGATCTCGAGCTCGGTCTTGAATCGCTGAATACGCGGCGTATAATAATCAGCGGTGTACGGCAGTGGTGTCTTGCGTTGTAATGCAAGTGTAGGAAGAGAGTTCCACTCAGTCTTGCGTTCTGTGATTCTTCTTAACGTTGATACGACGAAACTGAGTACAAAACCTTGAATTCGTTTTTTATTACACGCAAACAGTGAAATTCTAAGAAATTGAAGGTTCTTTCGGAAACTAGTGCATTTGAAGATGCAAAAACACACATGGAACACGTGAAGTACATAGATAAAACAGTATAAAATATCCACAGTGGAATGTTTCTTACACTTTTTAAATTTTCTTTCTTCAACAAAAGTCCGCAATTATAAGGTCACTTGATAAGCAACAAAATATTTTGAAAAGTTCTAATTAATTTCACGAAGATAATTTTCGTGTCTTTCTTACACCTTTTAAACTCAAATTCAATCGTCGATCGATATCAACCAAAAATATCAAATTCGAGCTGGTACGCTAGGTAGAGACTCATCAAATGTAAAATCAGCTGATTGCATCATGCCGGTGATGCAGCAGGAGGAAAAAATTCTTCGAAAACTAGTCATAGCGCATGCATCGAAGAAACGATCGCGGAGGATATCGATGATGCAACGACACTTGTCCAAGGTATCCTAGCCGAGGACGTCATTTGCCGTGAAATCGAAAATACCTGGCTCGTCGTCAAATTCAAACATACGTCGCCGGGTAGAAAGTGATTCGGTTGCGCGTGGTAAAACGTATTACATTTATTTCGATAAAATCGCGAAACCATCTGCAGGAAACCGACCATCGGGTGTTGATAACCTTGACCTGCGAAATCGAGCTGTTCGAAAAACTTCCTTGCAACCTCGCGTGATTGTTACTAAGACAGAGTTTGCAAGCTGAAAGACTTAGAAATAAGCTGAAATATCAATCTATTCTTAACTGCAATACTTTTTTGCGGGCTGAACTTGGTCTTGGTTGAATTTTTTCATTTTCCTCTTCTTTAATTTAGGTATTTACAGTCCTGTCAAAATTATCGGTGGAATTTTGTATTTTTTGAAAAAGATTATAGGGTTTGATATTTAATAAGGATTCTTTTTTAAGACGAAAAGTTAATATGAAAATACAGGCATCACGAGATGAGATAGCCCGCTGTAATTTTTGTGTTGCATATATCGCCGAATATACCGAAAAAGCATCGTTTTTGTAAAAAAATGGATTCGAATGATCTCTATAAAAATGTTTATTTATTTCATTACTTTTTATAATGAGTAACACATATTACATTAACAATTAATGAAGAGAAAATTTGAAAAAATTCCTTTTATTACTTTTTTGTACGCAAAGTGATCAGCATGTAACTTGTTTACGTTTAAAAATGCATAATTGATCGTCGTGACGATAAATTAAGTAAGGGCTGTCAATTTGTGCACATTAAATCCAGAAAATTTATAGCCAGGTATTAAACGTAATTTGCCGCGTTTAGTCGGTAATTTTTCTTGCATGCTCATTCCTGGAATAAATGTCAGAATTAGTGTGTGAAGATATTGTTGACACCTTGCATATTTTGTACATATCGCACAAAGAGTACGTAAAATAGGAATAGATGTGAAGCTCAATCGGCAAAGATTTCGATACTATTATTACTTATTGTTAGATTCGCTCGTAATTCGTACTACTGCTGCGTCTGCGCGCAAAGCACTGAATCTACTAGTTAATGTTCGCGGTTGATAGAAAAGCGACACATTTCTACATTTTTTGCGTCTTTTCTACGTGAGATTTGAAAATAGTTCGATTCTTTTACCACTCAATCTACCAGTTTACGATCAACATTAAATAAGTTGTATTAAATAAATTATATTCCTCTTGGTTTTTTTATGTAAAATTTAATTCAACCATGTACATACGCTTTAGATTATATAAAATGTAATTCGTACAATTTTGAGTGATTAAAAAAATTAGTTTAGAAAATAAAATCTATTCTCTGCATCGTGTGAATTGTAACGTGGAGATGTTAATTGTTCCAAGAAATAAAAGTTTTCTCCAAAAATAAAAATCTTCTAAAAGTGATACCTTTTTACAACGAAATATTTCTAAACGCTAAAAGATCCCAGCGGTCGGCGGAGAAGATTTTTAAATAAGTTAATAGCGTGCTATTCACGACGAAACGAATGGATTAGTTTCCGCATTACAACGTACAATACCCATCACATAGCCTTTTTCACTTCAAAATCGTTCAATTCCATGCCTTTCGTTCAAGCAGTAACGTCTCGTCCGTCCTTGTTTCATGGCTATAAAGCTTAGGTAACCGTGCGGCACGCATGATTTTCTAGCTAATTCACGACAACGAATAGGAGAAGCATGAAAGCAACTCGCGTACACGTTAGCTTGTTCGTCTCAGGTTGCTCAAGGATCATCCCCCTGGCCATCCACGATCGCCTGCTCGACAATCACACTCGCGTCAAACGAATAACATTCGCGTCTCGATTCCCAGTGACGATAACAGACGTCGAACAATTCCCCAAAGTAGTTTCACCGATGAGTAAAGTCCCTTCACTCGCGACTTTGCCATCGAAGAATCTCAAACATCCAACGTAATTTTCTCTCTGATTTTTTCCCTTTCTATCTTATCTCTTCGTCTTTCAATTTTCTCATGGAATTCACATATTTATCACGCGACTTTCTCAAACCTCATCTCGTGTAATTCACATATTTCTCGTATAATTGACACGTGAAATGATGAAAGTCTCAATGCCAACATTGTAGATTTAGGTTAAAGTTTCCACGCTGATACTGTCCTAGAGCACGTCGAAAGGAGACGAAGAGAAACTGCGAAAGAAAGGGAGGAAGCGAGAGGCAAGAAAGGAGCGCGATGTAGCAGGCAGCGACGGTGTAGCTACGTGGCCGTAAATCGTTCGGTCCGTTGAATTAATCGATTGGTAAATAGCAGTTTGATTGCACGACACGTTTGTTAATGAATTCGCATAATCGCCGGCCCCGGCGGCCGCCAGCTTTCTCAGCTTTCGTCCTGGATCTCTTTTTCCATCGGGAGGTGACGTACGAGCGACGACGACGGCGGCGGCGACGATTCTTTTTCTTTGCCCTTTTCGTATCGAGCGTCTAAACGATATCCGGTGACCCCGCGTGTCCGTTTCTTGCCGCGCGCCACCGCCGATCGGACGTTCTTCAAGATTTATGGAACGACCGCGAGCACGAGTGACGTTGGATGTTTTGCCGGACGAACAGCGAAAATGTCTCGCGAGAGAGGGAGACTTGTTCCTCTCGGGGGACTTGCGCGACAACTTTTGACAGGAAGTTGGACTTCTCGCGTGGAATATAACATAAGCGACGGAATGCGATTTCGATCGGTTT
Source organism: Melipona bicolor (assembly GCA_030673865.1). NCBI lineage: Eukaryota > Metazoa > Arthropoda > Insecta > Hymenoptera > Apidae > Melipona > Melipona bicolor. The sequence continues at coordinate 1,597,721 of JAHYIQ010000027.1, forward strand.
CGTTTCGTATGGAGGAATCGCACAACGTGACGCACATATATTTGGCTTCTGTCAATTTTTACTGCAACGTCGAATATTTGAGAAAACTGAGTGCCAGAACTATCTGACTATTAGGGAGCTTGGATGCAGAAGCTTCTATTTTTGCGAGAAATCGTTTCGATATCTCTGGATGCTAACACTGTTTTAGATCTACGAAATGTCTAACAAAAATTATAAATTTTTACTTTAAGTCTGATGTTAATGGAGAAAAAAGAGAATGTACAATATATAAATGACATTGTACAGTAAAAGAGTTGGAGATGATCATTCCCACGAATCAGCTGATACAAGTTTCTAACACCAAAACATGTAGGCAGTATATTACATTCCAAGAAACACTAATTGAAGAACACATTATTAAAGACAAATTGAATCGTGTTACATCATAAATCATATTTATATAATCAAATTCAGACGTATAGTTCAAATAAACGTAGAATGTATGAGCAAAGTTACACAGCGGAGGGGATGAAGATGATCGCTTCTTCGGTGTACTTGTCTCTTCGTAGACAAACTTGAAATCCTCATTATCCGAACAATATACCAAAAACAATCGCTAATTGAAGAGCACCCTATTCACGAGTTCCCGCGAAGGTTTCCCGCGGGGCGAACCCTTTCTTCCGACGGTCGGTCATTGAACCTCGGGAACACGCGGGCCAGGTCTCGAAATCTGAAACAATCGAGGAGCCGGCCCGCGGAGGAAAGGATTCCATTTCCAATCGTTGCCGCGGGATTGCGTAACCTTGACGAATCGTCCGGAGGGAGTGTGTTGAAGCCGGCGTAAAACGAAGGGACACAAAGAGCTCCCTTTCACGTTTTTCGCGTTGGTGACTCGCGCTAATTGGCTTCCACGGAACGCGTAATGAAACGTAAATATTTTCCGTCCGTCTGCCCCTGTCTGTTCCTGTCCCCCAACTTTCTCTCTCTCTCTCTCGCTCTGTTTCTCTCTCTGTCTCTTTTTCTGCCCCAAACGCGGTTTATCCGCAGACAGCGAGAGGAGAGAAGAGTATCGGCGAAGAGGATGAGCGATATTTCGAAAAGTGATAAAACGATCGGCGGTGACCTTTTAGCTAGATTTCAGAAAGAGAGGCGCCCACAGGTATTAATGGGAAACTGATTAATGGAGGACCAGGCGGCGACCTTTCGAAAACAATCGATCACCGCCGCGCGCGCGCGCGCGCGAGATCTCGGTCCCGGCTGTGAACGAGGAACGAACCTTCCGAGTGAAAGTACCCCGTAGCATTGGTAGCATTCCGTCTTGTTCCCTCGCCGACATAGAAGCTGCTAAAGTGGGTCAGAGCTCTGCAGGCTCTTGCACCACCTTCCTTCTGGCGTATCAGTTTCCGTTTCGCGCTTGCGGGATCCCGCGATAGGGAGAAATACATCGAATGGCGCAATAGAGCGAGTGTTTTTGGAAAAAGAAGCACGAGTACAACAAACATTGTACAACAATAGACAAAAGAGCTGTTTGATAGCTTTTTAGAAAAAACTGAAAGCTGATTTCATTGACAACGTCGTTTTTAAAGTTACTCTTTTGACAGATACTTTGTTGAAAAATTAGAATTCTGTGGTCGAGATAATGGAAATTAAAAAAAGTAACGTTGAAAGTTCAAATCTCACGATCAAGATAAATGTGATTGGTAAGTGAAATCCACGAATTTTCCTGTTCTGTTTTACTAACATTCAAACGCCACTTCCTTTACACGTCTAAAATAAAAATTCTCTAAAATAAAAATTTTTTATACAAGTTAAATTTAAATTTAAATTTTTTATATAAGTTAAGCCTCGAGTCAACTCTCGAGCAACAGTCATTCGAAGAGAAACCACGTTAATCTTGAGTTAGTCGCGCGAGTCGCAATTAAATTTGATCAACGGCGTGATTAACATTCGCGCCTCTAGCCGAATCTCTTCGTCGTGAAAAAGCTTCCCGGTGTCTCGAGAGCGTTTGTTACCGTTCGTCGTTCAGGTTACCGGAAGTTAGGCTGTCGCCAACAATACGCGATGTCGGATGACGCGAGGTCGCGGATGATCGATGGTTTGGCTAATCGACGAGACGATCATCGATCATCTCGCGTCTCTTTCTCGTCGCTTCCTTCCTGCAAAATCCACCGTCCACTTCTGCTTCTTCTTCTTCTTCTTCTTCTTCCTCTTTTTTTCTTCGCGAACGATGTCGCTCGACTGGTATTCGGTGGCAGGTAGTACATCGACTGCTAGACGTATCTCAAGTTGCTTTCTCGAACGGTCTCAGATGTTTGTAATGATAATAAAGGAAAGTTTCGTCGAGGAAAGCTCGGCAATATTTCGACGGGAATTTTTGACGAGATTAATGGCACGTCTCCAGGGACTTCTTGTTAACAGACTGCGAATATTTATGCAATAAACGTATTTTCTATCGCGTGGGATGTGTTTAGTCGAAGTTGGGTGGAAAATTGTTTCCGTTTACTATATCTTGGATATTTCGTATATTTTCGTTCGAAGATCAGAGATTATTATTATAGTGGTTGTTTTACGATATTCAATTTATTACTTATTTAATGATTATTATTATTATAGTGGCTATTTTACAATATTTAATTTATTATTCGTATTATTAATACTCACCGACGAAGAAAACTATTTGGCCATTGCTCAAAAATTTAACGTGATCTGCAATAATGAGTATTATTTCCTAAAAAGAGGGAACTCACAAAAGAATTCTGCGAAACATATAGAAATGGAATGTCAGAATTTTTTGTTTAAAAAATATATCCATCTTTCGAGTATTTTTGCCTGGTTCTTATCGATATACCAAACGTGTCGTTTAATTCGTCGAGATGAAATCGTCCTTACCGAAGAGGAGATTACTTGTCGATGCAACGAAAAAAAAAAATATATATATATAAAAATCGCCAACTCTTCGCGCATCATCCTCTCCAGGCATTAATGCCAGTCACTGTGCAAACGTTCGAAACGAAACATACATACTTGTTGTTTACTTATTAATAGCTGCACAGCCGACAGTCAAGTATCATTCAGTCAATTCCCGATTCTAAATGCCTCGAATCGACATCTTCTCACTTAGTTACGAAATATGATTGTCAATCTATCGGCGGGAAAGAAGTGCAACGCAAATTTGCATTGGCCAGGCCAACATCGATTTCCTTTTTCGCGCATTTCGCGCCGAGAGAGGATCCTGCTCGCGGGCGCAGCGGAAGGGGCAGAGCAGGGCGGGGGGGAAACGTGGCATTTCCATCACGGCAAATTCATTAACGAACTTTCCACTTGTCGCGTTACGAGGAACACGAGAGTACTTCGTATCCATCTATCATAAGCAAACGTTCACCTCTCTCGCTTTATGCAAATATCGCAACCTATAGGAAGGTGATCAGAAGGCGAACATCGCGTCGGAGAAACGCAATGCTGTTTCGTTTCGTTTCGTTGCTTCAAACAACAATTACCGCCGTGTATGCTCGATGACACGACACGGGTTGAAAGTGACGAAAGATCTTACTTAAAGCCGAGACGGGATATTGCGAAACGATCTGTCAATATACAAACGGTGGAAAAATCCTTCGGTTGTTCGTCGATTTTTCAACTGCTCGAGAGACCGATCGAAACCAATTTCTGTAAATGTTTCATCTGCGCTGTCGTGTGTTTTATCGCGTCGACATAAAATTCAAATTGTCTCGTAATCGTCTCGATCGAGTGAACAGTCGCGTGCCTTGCGTCGAAATAAAATTCAAACTTCAAAAGGAAATTGATCGCGTTTCGCTAAGAAATCACATTCAAGAGAAAAATAATTATCCTACGATCGTCACGATCGATGTAACCGAACGTAGTCAGTTCAGACGAACAGCACGCACGACGCCGAGTCACTTTCAAAGCGAGAGGAGGCTCATAACGGAACAGAATAGAAGCCTGGTCTCGTCGTACGCCGAAGAAATACCGAAGGAAAAGAGCAGCGCGTGCAGGCCGGAAGAACGTTGGCCGAGAGGCCACAAAGCGGACGCGGCCGTAAAATCGTCTGGACTCACCTCCGCGATTTGCAACGCGCCTAGCGTCTCATAAATCTCGCCGGCGAGAGTGTCGCATAAACGTCCCGCGCGGCGGCGACCTTCCGTGATCCGTTCCACCGCTGCACCGCGCCGGTGATTACAATTTATTCCTCGGCATCCAAATATAGTTTCCATCGATTTCCCTGGACATCGGGCTGCGATCCGGCCGAAGTAGGACTCGCTTCGTGCTCGACTCTGTGCAGTCGTACGTAAGTGCCCACGTATTTACGTGCGCCACGAGGACCCCGAACGTTCATGCAAATCTCAGTCCCGAACGAGCAGTGATTCTCTCTTTCTCTCTTTTTCTCCGTTTCATCCCGACTCGTTCTCTCCGCCGGAGAAGTGGTGAAAACGTATGGACTTCGTTACTGTCGGTGGACACGGTTATCTACGAGCAGTAGAGAACTCTTCCTGAACAAACATCGGTGGCCAGTCGAGCCACCGTTGTTCGACTTCTGTATTACACGCGAGGAGCCTCGGCCACGCCAGTGGCACCGGGGTCCTTCCTGGACAGGGGAGAAGGTGGCAGGTCATCGAATGAGAAAGACTTTCTACTTTTCTGTGTTGTACACGGCCGGATGGGCTGGAGCCCGGAGTACCGCCGCGGCCTCTCTCTCTCTCTCTCTCTCTCTCTCTCTCTCTCTCTCTTCTTCCTGGACGATGTAGATTACCCGCGGAGCATCTCTCGGTACAACGAGATACCAGCCGAGCGATAAGCCGGCTACCGTGCAACCTGCGAGCCTGATACGCTCTCTCGTCTCGTCTGCCCTTTCGGCCACTGTTCAACAGCGCCGCTCGAAAGAACGTGCTTTTCGAGGGAGAGAGACGTCCGGGGGTTAGGGATCAGGGGGCAGCGATGGGGCTGCGAGTTGCGCGATACTTGGGAATTTTTTTCCTTTGGTTTTTGGCTCGTCGCTCGGAGCGACGGGGTTTTTACGCGAGGTTATTTGTGGCGCGGGGCAGCGAAAATTATGCGGAGGAGAATGACGGTGAAATATCGGTACTTTAAACCTCGCCTCGCGCCGTTAATTACTTAACGCTGTTAATAAATATTCCTGGTATCTTGGTGTTATCAAATAATGCATCTTCGCGGAGGGACGTCTCGTAAAACGAGGTGATCAAAATTAACGGTCGGCTGTTGTAATTTTTAAAACGTTTCTTCTTCCTCGATGAAAGTATACTCGTTGTCCGTGCACGTCACAAACTCATTCGTCCAGGAAAACTTGTCAATTACCTTACCTTACTCGTTGAACAATCGAGCATTCGTCAAACCTAAATCTGCGATTGTAATTTTTGAAACAATTCTCAAATAGCTCAATGCTCGTGCAAATCACGTACTCATTCATCCGGAAAAACTTTTCAATCGCTTTACTCGCTGAACGTCACAATAGTCGATTCGAAGCGTAATGGCCAATCGTCAGACCCAAACTTCGCCAACTGTATCGTCGATCGAGACTGAGCTCTCGCTCGGTGCCACGATCCACAAATGTGAATCGTACGAATTTCAGCTTCGTGTTTGGTCGTTAGGTTTATGGGGGGAGCCTCGACTCCCACAGTCCGAATGATACATATCGCGTATTATTATTCCTCGAAGCTGTCCAATTACCTTAGTCGGCAGCGCAATTCGCGCTAATGGATCGAGAAACATGGCACGGTGTCGTAGGCGAGCCGCAGGGGAAATCGCCACGACGACGTACGCCGTTCTTGGATTTCTTTGGCGGATTTCCAAACGCGCCGAATGAGCCGAACCAGGCTAACCTCCCCCCCCCCCTTGCCGGAGGAAAAGTTACGTTTACCTAAGGTTTTGATCCTATTTCCGTGCGGGTCGCCGACCTTTCTTCTCTTCTGCTCGGTTCCCTCTCTGCTTTTCATCGTCTCCGTTTCTCTCTCGCTCTCTCTCTCTCTCTCTCTTGCGACACTACTCTTTGCACTCGTCGCATCTTGCCACTTTCACGCCTTTTCCTTCGATGATCTTCCATCTTCTGTCGGTTCCTCCAGACCCTCTTCTAGTTTCTCTTTTTCTCGCGTAAAGCTCGAACGGTGAGGATCGTTCGCTTTTGCGTCACTTGATCTGGATCTTCGAGAGGACGTTTGGTGGCTCTTCGATTAGAGGTTTAATGTTTGGACTTGGGTAGAGAGAATAAAAACTGTTAGAATAGAAACGAATGAAATAGATGTTTTATGGGAAAATTTTCAACATAAAAAGTGATGGTGATCACGAAGATATATAGAGAGAAGCCTGATTTTAGATTAATTGAAGGTGTACATTTCGTATTTTATCGATAGAGCGTGATTTAATTTGGAATATTAGATAAATCTTCGCTGTTTTGTTGCAAGTGAAAAATGGAATTATACTACAGACGACACTGTAGTTTGAACGTGTTTGAACTTTTATTAAAATAAATTATAAGCACACTTCTGTGCTTCTACTTGTAATAGTTATTTAAAAGTATAAAAAGTGCAATTCTATGCTATAAGTAATCAGGTTTCTCCGAGAACGATATTTAAAATTTTATTACTAGCAATTTTGGAGCTTCTGCAAAGTTGGAATAATAAAAGAAAGCCAAATGCAAGAAAAACGAGTGAATAATTTATTTTATAATTTATAATTTATAATTAAACGAACAAATAATTTCCTGCTTTCGTTTCCAACATACGAAACTGGTGACGATCTAATATTGCGATTAAGAAGCTTATTACAATCAGAGATCCTCGGAAAACGCAGTAATTCCCGATCGAAAGGTCTCGTTTGAGTATCTCGAAAGTCGAACGATCGCGACCAGCTTCTCCGCGCGGTACACAGGACGATTTCCTCGGTAGTTACGCGATGTTCTTCCGCGTGACTCGCATTTCCATGCCCGGCCCTCCATCAACCGCTCCTTTTTCTTCCTGGCTGTCGGCCGTTTCTCGTCGCTGCTTCGTTTCGGCCTCTTGTCCAGCGCCCAACGAACCTCTTAATGTTTCTCCCCGCACTATACACCTGTCAGACGCCTCGTAATTGTGAGACGACTTTATAGCTCGAATTGATATCCGCAAAGATAGCAACGCGTCCGCGCGGTGATCAAACGAGCAAGTTGGACGACAGAACTGCTGGAAATAAACGACGCACGCCGATCGTAAAATATCTTTAGAAGCGGAAATCGCGCGAAATCTCACGCCTTACGGAAGGACTTCCATTCGTCGGTCAATTGCAGTAAATCGAGAGAAATTCTAGATGCAGGATACAGTCGGATGGATAGCGTGTGAAGAGCGATGCCGGACGTTTGATCTCGATGCGATAGCATTGAGCGAAGGTTGTTTGAAAGATGGTGACGGAGAAACGGCGAATGTTTAACCCGTTCGCGCAGCGTAATCTGACAGGTTGTCAAATACAAGAGTACGGTGAGAGCAGTGTAAATTTCACAATTTACATATGATACTTCAACGCGAAGTTGAAGATACGCACTTTTCACTGTTCTTTTTCGATCACCACTCGATGCCCCTCGGGACAAAGAAACATTTTTTTCAAATCCTAACGAATTTGTAAAAAAAAAGACAACTATATTTTTCTATAAATCCTTCAAGTTCTTCCAAATTCTTCATCAATTTCCAAATCGTTCTGTAATTCTCCAAATACTTCACGCGTGTTTTCAAACGTTCTCAAACACCTTCCAACCAGCACAATCGTCGACCTCGCTAGTAAGAGACGATCGTACAATGACGAGTGAAATAGAAACGCGATAAAAATAAAATTTCGAAGAAGGGGAGAAAAGGGCGAGGTGGGAGTGCCCCTCGGTTCGATATCGATCTCGATCGTCTCACGCGCGACACGACGAGAAGCAATAACGATAAAATAGAATGAATCACCGCGAGATGTCTGTTCACGCGAAACCATCGATCTCCGGTTAACGACGCGGACCGGCGTTCCTACACGACCACCATAAGCAAGATCCGTCTTTCGTCGATCTTCATTGAACGGAATCGAACGAAAAACCAGGACGATCGAACGACCGATGTCACCGACACGAAAAATTAATCGTCCTTTACCAGGGTGGCTGTCCCTCGACATTCCACCACGTCGGGCGTCCCTCTCCCAGCCACCCTTCCGTTCCTTCTCTTCGTTTCGCTGTAACCTACTACTGGTTGCTTCCCAGTTCCGCTGGCAAGAACCGTCGAAACGCCCCGCAGACAGCCGCTGGATTGGAAGAAACAGCTAATTAATGATTAGCGCGTCGCATCGAAAATAGCGATGGCTTTTTTCATCACTGCTGAGATATTGCCGTCGACGAGCAAACCGGCAGAAAGAAGTGGAAGAATCGTGGATGAGACGTTTCAGAGCGAAAGGATTTGACAACTTTGAGAATTTTATACTCGTCAGGTTTCTTTTGTGATTTGCAAATGAAAGGCGAATTCTTCGTCAGAGGCAGATTTAACTTTATTGATTCGTTGATCGTTTTGTTTCGTTGCCCTCATCTTTTTCGACAAAAAGTGTTCCAAGAACGATTTGATATCCTCATCAGTAGTCTGAAAGTTTTTTCATCATACATATCAGATAATTTCTTATGAGCTTGCACAGTGTTTCTTTTTTCTATCACTGAAAGTGATTTTAGCGGGGGTAAGCCAGAAAATCGGGCCTCTTCAGGTGCAACGCTGATGCAACGAAAATTAGCGATTGGTTGATTTGGGCCACGTGATTCGTGAGAGGTCCTGGGGTAGACCTCGAGTAGGAGTGGCGTAATTTGTTTCGTATCGATTCAAATGTTTGCATATCAATAAAATTTTAGTTGCGTTTCTGGACCTTTCAGTGAGACGAATCATACTGGAGTACAAGTTGTACAGTTGTTTCTTTTTTGTTTTCGGAAGTAGTGGAACAAAATATGACAGAAACGGTTCCTCTTTGGTTTTTCACTTTGAAATGAACGCCAAGCAAACGATTGTTAACGAAGTCATGCATTTTCTTTTTCTAAAGCATGAAAAACCAAGTACCTATGTACCAGATTACAGAAAATAAATTTAAAACAAAGTTGGTTACACTTTAAGGTATACATACATGTACAACATGTCCATCTATTTTAGAAAAAAAGGCAGTTACTTTTTGGTCAACCCAATGATAGAAAATATTCGACGATACACGCGAAAACCTTTGTACGCAGAGTTCGGAACGAATCGCTTATCAAAAACACTTCGTACCTCGATCAACAAGCCCAATGATCCGCTGGCGCAACTCAGCTTCAAACTCAGATTCCAATTTACAGTCTCGCGATCTTTCATTAAAGAAACTTCCTTCGTTAAAGTAACGACTTCAATGTCGACTTCGGTTATCCTTCGATTGCATCTAAAATGCGAAGTGCGCGAATGTAGTTTCATCAAGGTTGACTTCGATTGCGGCCGAACGGAATACAAAGACGGATAAAAGAGCAGAGTAAAAGAGAAGCGGCCTAGTAATATATTGCAATTGCAATTCTTACGATCCGCGGATGCTTACGAGAGAAGAAGAAGAGGAAACAGAAAAAAAAAAGAAAGAAAGAAGGCCCACGCCCAACTTTTCTCCGTGGTGCGCACGGGGAAGTATGATACGCGGGTACAGCGTTCGCGTGTACAGGCCACCCAGCGTTCGAGTGAAACGTTTCGAGAATATCGTGGCCGCAGCATTAATTATCCAGTGATCACTCCCGTGTAATTAATTGACCGATCGACCTCCTTCGGCGCGAGAGATAAGAAAAATGAATGCGCCGGGGAATCGTTTTCCGTAAGCGGACGAGAGGAACGAATACGACGGGAGTGGCTGGATTCGAGACCTGAACGTCGAACAGACTCATTCCACATTTCGGAACGTTGGCGACGTGTGTTCACACGCAAAAAAAAAAAAAATGAAGATCACGTTACTGTCACTGACAATAGATGTGTTTGATAATTTGTGCAAACTTCTGATTTCACGCAGAATTGACCATTTTATCTCGACGACACTTGTATTTATAAATTGCCTTTATGCCGAGTTGGTTATTAATCTCTTCAAGTCCTAGTAAAATTATCTACTCTCGTAGAGCTTGATCTTTCAATTCTGTTTGCTAGTTAAAGAATCAGCTTATTTCAGAAAATGTCTAATTTTAACAAGTGTAACTTCTTGATCTCGCGTCTGAACAACTACCATCACCACCGAACGTTTCGAGAAACAACCGGACGACCCGCGTCGAGACAGAGGAACGACCGGAGAAAACGAGTGCTGAACATCGACTTAGACCACGGGACAGACATCGATCTCCCGTGGTGCCGCTCGTATGAATTTAGTACCGAACGGTGTTCATCTCCTGCGGCGCGCGATTCCACGGGGCGCCGAAAAACGAAGAAACGGCAGCCAGCGATGTGTACGGCTCGGCGCGCGCGCTGTTAGTGGCGCGCAGCGTCGGCAGATTAGGTTCGCGTCGGGGCACCGACGGCGACCGTCCGCATCGCGATAAACATCGATATTTTCTCTTCCGCATACCGATTTCGCGGCTGGACGTGACCCGGTGGGCAGAAATTGCGGCGTGCGGTCGATACTCGATACGATAATGGGCAACGACGCAGAGAAATTTCTCCGCCGTAGATCCCAGCTACGTGTCCGTCGATCCCCCCCCTCCTCCCATGCCTTGAAATTCTCCGTTTCGGTCTTTCGATCGTACAGTTTCTTTTTTTCTTTTTTTGCTTCCTTTCTTGCCATTTTTCTGCTTTCTGATTTCTTAGATACGATCAGTCGGTGAAGACTGCAGCAGAACTCGCGAGTCGAACGATACTTTTATTAGATTGGAGATCGTTTAGACGAATGTTTTCTGTACTTGGAAAGGCTTTCGCGTGAATATTAAATTGGTAAGTTACGGATGTTCAGGTTATTGGTTATAGATCTATTACTCTAGAAATCTCTAACTAGATTTCGATTTTTTACGAAGATACAAAGTTTGCATTAACACGCGTAATCATTGATTGAGATTCATGTCTGTGTGTGGAAATAACAGAAGATTAGCAAATTAAAATTTGCTTGGTAGACTGTGGATGTTCAAGTTCGGGAAATTTAAAGTGAAATATATCTAGAACAAGATAGTGATCTACTACTCTAAAAATCTCTACCTAGATTTCGATTTTTTAATCACGTTTACGAAAATACAAAGTTTGCACTAAGTCATTGGTTAAAATTCATGTTTACAGAACTCATATACAAAAGTAATAAAAGTTTAACAAGAATGATGGATTCCTCTATATAAAAAGTAAAAAACAAAATGATTTTTAATTTTTTGTATTAGAGAAAACATCAGATTATCCAGATTTGCTTCTTCTCTCATGTTTCATAAATCTTCCTAACCATTGTACCTTTGACTTCCCATTAGTGTTTCAACTTTTCATTCTGTTTTTCATGATATCCTTTCCCGTAATTTGTACTATACGTTTCGTATCAACATTTACGGTAAGCTATAATTTATAGCTACTAAAAGTTTAACTATTATTTACAACGATCTTTTAGAATTATATTTTATCGCGCGGATATTATCCATTTACAGTTCTCATGTTTCATGTATTTTAGAGTTTCGGATTATTGGAACGGGGAAAAATCAGATTCCACCGGTTGTGAGTCGTATATTATTATATTAGAACGAAGTAAACGATGCAATAAGTAGAGTTTCAATAATATTATTTCTCGATGGAAGTTCTAAGGTAGGTTCAAAGGGGGAGAGAGAACCAATAATAGAATAGCAAACCGTATTGCACATTTATCCGATACTTATCGAGTAATGGCTTATCATATATGGCGCATGCATAGCAGTTACCGCGCTTCGTGAATTGAAACGGCGCGGCGAATCGAAATTTGCTATCGGCAAATAAGGGAAAGGCTCGAAATCTTTGAATACACACGTGCAAGTTGAAACTCCCGTGTAAACCTTTCGCGCGATTTTCAGACGGCTTTCCATCTCGCAAACTAATAACCTCGAAATTTATTGCTAACGCGTGACATCTCGTTCGTTTCCGCGAGTTTTTACGAGCATTTTATGAAATAAATTTTAAAGAGATACGCGCGACTAAATTCGATATTCGTTTCACGATATATAACCCAGCGGAGGAACAGGAATTAATCAAACGTTATCCTTAGCAGTAAAAAGAAACGAGACTGAAGAAAATATTTCACTCTTTACGATTTGAGTGACGTTCGCTGCTTTATTTTATTTATCCACTTTTCAAAGGTGTTTACACAGACAGCGGAAACGGAACTCTATTTATTGAAACGAAAGTTAATGTCCAATTAACGGGAATTAACTCTTATTACGCTCGCCAGAAATCAATAAACTCGATGGATCCAAATAAACAGATTTCTAAACAGTGGGATATTTCTATTGAACGGGCGAAGATAAATTGAAATAATGTTCATTAACAAGACGCGCATCAAACGGGAGAAGACGTAGCAACGCAAGAACCCTTCCATCTTCAGAGCACTGCGACAGGCAAAACAGTTGATCGGTAAGCCAACGTTCCCCGAACACGTCGATCGATCCAGGAATCGGCGAGTAATGGTCTACTTCTTCGGCTAACGCGCCGCCTAATCGAGCAATGGTCAATTAAGCATTCACCTTGCGACGCATTAGCGTGAACGACGATTACTCTTCGTCCGATTTCGCGGCGCAGTTTACGATCGACAGCTCGCGGCACAATCGGAATACGCATCAACGCCGGAGAGGATGACGCGTCTGGAACAGGTAGCATACGTTAGAGCCAGGCTAAACAAGTCGTGGCTCGGTGATCTGCGCGAATCTCTGACTGGGGCTCGATTCGTCGCAGATCGACTCAAACGCGCGGCTTGTCGTTTCTCTCTCTCGGAGATCACGTATTCTCAAAGCGGCCCTTTCGAGGACACGTTGTCGCCACGAATCTACCCAGAAATCACTCCCTGTTCCCCTCTGTTTGTCCACCACTTGAACCGTGGCCGCGATCGCGCGCCACGTTCCTGGCAACCTGCTGTCTGCCTGCGATTGGACGTGGCGCGCTCCTTGCTCCTGTTCGCCTCTTTCCACGGATCTGCAGCTTTGGCTCCCGACGAAGGTCTTTCGGGAGTGGAGAGGACACCCGTGGAGTACGTGTTCTCCGAGAGCTGCGTCAATATTGACGCGTCCTCCGTGCGAGTCGGCAAACGCGCTTCTGAAATCCGCGACGACCGCGCTTCGATGACACCTGTCACGGTTCGGACTCGCGAAGAGGAGGGTCGTTTAGAACTTTCTCGACGACGATTTTGTACAAAGCGGAGCTTCGAGAGTGAACCTTTGGACATTTTTTTCAAACGAGCGAGTGGATTCTTTCTGAAATGTAGGAAACGTCGGACGGGTGACGGAGATTTTCTTTTTTCTTTTTTTCTTTTTTAAGTAAACAGATGGTGCGATATTGGAAAGTAGAGTAGTAGGAATAAAAGAGCAGATTTGAATGTAAGAATATATATGTAAATAAATAATTGAACGAATATTTTATGGATGTAGAAAATGTTGGAAGGATTTTAATTGTGGTGCATTGTTGCATCCTCTTTTGGACACCAAATTACAAAAATAACTGTAATTGTAGTTCATTGTTAGATACCAATGCTCTCATACTGACTAAGATTCAAAACACAGAGAAACAAAGTCTTGCCAAAGTAATATCGCACCAGGTGAATCCCCAATTTATTCACACACCTACTCTCATAAAAATTCTTCGATGTTTCCACAAAATTATATTTGTCATTCTTCATTCAATCAAGAGAACACTCTTATTATTCTACATCATTTCTCCTGCCCTCTCAAAAAAATAAAAAAAGAAAAAACTCGTCACTCTCCAATTTTTCAATTACGAAAGAAATTCCATCAATGGATAGTTTCTATAAATTTCCGCGTCGTCGTCGTCGTCGTCGTCGGTTCGCGGCGTTTCCAGGAAACGGCGAGCTCGGTGCGTGCGCGCCGGCGCAAGAAAACCAGCTCGGTTGCGCGCACGCGCATTTTTACGGTTGCTCGCGGGCGAGAGCGCATGCGCGCCGCGATGGAACGATCACGGAATGGGACGGAGCGCGGTAATTAAAATGCTACGTACGAACCGGCGCTCGGTACGGAGAGCTCGAGGAGCTCCCTTTCTTTCTCCGGCGAATAAATTCAACCGGCAGCCGCTCGTTCCTCTTCGTTCCACGGACGGTTTCGCTGGAAATCGCTGCTACGACGTTGCCTCGCTGAAAAGAAATAAAAGCAAGAAGAAACCAGAGAAAGAGAGAGAGAAGAAAGGGATGAGGAGAGGGGAGAGAAAGAAAGAAAGAGGAGAAAAAAAAAAAGAAAGAATTGCAGCTTGTAACCGGCGAGAGAGCGCTTGTGGCGACAGCGATACTAATTTCACCTCAGCATTCCATCGCCCCGTTGGCCTGTTGCCTCGAGGCACGCCTCGTTCACGCTCGTCGTTGCCGCGTGAGGGCTTAAAGGACTGATTTCTCGCGGCGGAACCGCGAAATCCGGGAATTCGTAACGAATGCCGGTGATGCCGCTTGTCCAAATTCTCCAGATTATTTATACTTGGTCGGACCAATTGTTATTAACATTGTTACGCGCCTCTGATTTTCTCAGGCAAATATAAATATACATAGAAGCGCCATGTAAAATTCTTTTCTCTTGGAACATTTGTCTAGTTAATTATATATAACGCTTAAAGCCTATATCTTTGAATGGTCAATTCACACAGTTCGTAAATGTGCGTTTACATCATTGTAAAAAAAGTATCCTTTACGCACCATAAGATTAAACGTTCAATATTTTTAAAAATATATTCACAGTTAAAGTCGAGGCAGTTAAAGTTAGCTGTCTATCAATATTTTTATTATTTTTCATTTCTGAAGAGAGATCGCAGTTTGACTCTTACTACAAGCCATTTACAATGGAAAGTTCTTTGGAGAAGATTTACGGATAGTGTTTACCCATGTACACACTGCGTACGTACTATATAGAGTACGGTAGAAATCTCCGGTGATCTAAAACCCAGTAAGAGTTTTTTCCTTGCGATGAAATACAGGAAGTCGGACATGATACATAATAGTAATTCTTATCATTGTTCTACATATATCTTTCTTCTTGGCAACAATAGGTTATGCGGTTTCTTAATTAGAATCGTTCTTTGCAACGGGAACTATTTCATGATTTTCTCATGGCGTTCTTTGTGTACATACGTTCACATATGATCGTTTTTCTTTTTTTAGAATATTCTAATATCGCACGATCCTCTTGTCTTCCATTAAAAACTTCCGTTGTGAAACTTGCGGAAGGATTGCTTCTGAAACGTCGCGCAAATTAAACTCGAAGAAACGTGCTCTTCGTTACCGAGGACACTATTTTTCGTTTGAACTGCCTTTAATTGGCCGTAGATGAAAAACCGTGGGTAAAAATTTAGCCGAAGACAATTAAAATTAAAGACTGTGATCTGTGAAATATTTGATCTTTTCCTACTGAACAACTGTTCGTTTGACTTTCGCTTTGTCTTCAATCTCACTTGCCAATTTCGAAAGGTAGCTCTAATTATAGCTTGAATGAAAATTTACTCGCGTTGCCATTAGCGTAACGTCGTATCAATTAACGGTATTAATTCACTGCCACTGCGTTACAGCCACCTCTTTCTCACATCCTTCTTATCGATGGGATCTTCATTTTAAATAACAGTACTTACCTCGAGTGTCTATTGTGTGTTTTGTTCTTTACTTTCCTAAATCTTTCCATCGAAACGCATAAAAGTACAATGGATACGTGCAATTAAGCGAGGGTAATTAAATAGACGCAACGTGTACGTGAGGTAACAGTGAAAGTGTCAAAGGTTAGAACTTGGCGCTTTGCAATATTATTTTTACATCATCCTCGTAGGTAAAATTCCAATTGCAGTTCTTGTTTGCTGTCGAAGAAATGGGGACCAAACAGACTAAACCTTAGAAAGAAATACTCAATTTCTTCATTTTCTGCAGTTTTGCGTTACGAAAATCCTCGTTAATTGATCGACGGATTAAGTCGTGCGATCGAGTCGAGGACCGTTTGCGAAACGGTCGTTTCGTTTGAAGAATCGATTAATCTGCATTGGAGCAGTTTGACTGCAATTTGTCGGTCCACGAGGAGCGCGCAAATGGTGCGTGAAAAGGTTGAAATGTCAGAGTCCAGCCGAGGGAAAAGTATGACAGAAAACTATCACCGGCCGAGTGGCAATGGCTACATGAAAGGCTGCACTTGTCAAACGCGGCTGAATAATTAAGATAAGCCTTAATAGAGGAACACGGGAAAATTTTACTTTTCCGTGTCGCCATTGAAGACAAGAGATCTATTAATACACGGGAGAGGCATAATAAAGGGATAATGCACCGTTACGCGAATACAAGCCGTGAAATTACAGTTATTATGTTCCAACGTGTTATTAACACTTATTATGTCCGGCAGGCTGATCATTTACATTGAGTTATATTCTTAATTGAACGACGAAATTGGTTATTCGGATGTCAAACACTCGTGACATTTGTATTTGAAGTTTTGCTGACTCTGCGATCTGGCTGGAAATTTGTTATCCCGCGATGTGGAAATAACTTTAGATTTATGTTGGTATTACTTGCCAGTTTAGCGTTAATGGGATTTAGTTGATGAACGTAAAATTTATTCGTAATTAACGAAAGAGGATAGTGTTATCGACTTGTCATACAATTTGCGAGTGTTTAAAATATTTGGTAACTGTATGAAAAAAATATTTTCAATATCTTCAAAACTAATTTTAATATCTATATCAATCACTATATGTATATATTACATCTGCTGGAATTTTAGTGTCTATTTTTAAAAAATTCGTTTCGTATCACTGCCAAACTGACTAAACATTAAAATATAAAATGTAATACAGCTCCTATATAATTGTCTATGAAGTCATTAGCAAGTTTAGCATCAGTTATTGATCATCATGACAGTGACCCGTACGATACCCTAAAGTGTATATACTCTCTCGTCGAATACAATTATATCGATTGTATTTTCTTCGCCATCACCGCTACGTACGTACATTCAGGTTTCCCAAAAACAACCCGTGTACAAAGCAACATTTAACAAACCTGCCTCTGCGGCGAAGCAATTTCGCACAAAGCGCGATCCATCGAAAACGCAGGTACACACGCACACGCGGTCGCCTAGTGACCGGAGGAAATCGGTGACCCCTCGACACGGAGCTTAACCGCACACTCGAAACAGCTGGTGCAACTGGTCGCCGCAGATAGTTCGGTGTATCACTGATTTATACCGCTGCTATCACGCAATCGTGGCACGAGATTCTTCATCGTCGCGGCGAAACCGTGACAGCTAAAGCGACGGTGGCCGCCGGTTGATCACGTTGCACGATTAGACCCTTTGTCTCTCTCCCTCTCTCTCTCTCTCTCTCTCTCTCTCACTCTGAAATGTACAACCAAGGGTTGAACACACGTCGATGAACACACTCGTCGTCATCGTCGTCGTTCGATCGAGCAAAGGCACGCGGCGGCAATTACTGCAACGACCTTAAAGTCGAGCAGCAGTTTGAAAGTCGGAGAAAAATATCGGCGCGTAATTTCGTCGTGGAACGTGGCTGACATTTAGAACACCCGTTACAACGACATTCACTGGCGAGCTAGCGGTGCTTGTTGTTCCTTCTTATGCCCACGCGTGCTCCGCCGGTGTTATTAGCGCGGCTAATTATCGATAGTACGGCTGTTTGTGAATTGATTAACCTGGTCATCCGTCAAGCGGAAACCTGTCTAACGTTAAATGAAATTGGAATTCGTCGAAACAGCTGCAGCATGAATTTCAATTGAATTGACTTTGACGCTTGGAAGTGTATATAATTCGAGTGTGACAGTAGTATGATTCATCTGACAACGAGAGAAACGAAAGGAACGAGGAGGGAGCGAGATGTGGAAATCGTGGAAACGACGAAATTATTATCCGCGAACGACCGGCAGTTTCAATTAGCTCTCCGATTAATAAGCGGACTGACACTGTTACATAAGTCACGGCCTGCGTTTACAAAAATTTTACAAACGAACGTCCGCGAGCGTACAAAGTTCACGATCACTCTACGTAACTCAAACAATGCCGATAAGATTCATACTCTCGCAGAAAGTTAGAAAACCTGCAACTAATTCCTCGAGTCAATTCATAAATATTATTAGTTGCCGGATTGTTGCGCAAGGATGATTGCCCCGCTAATAAGATCCCCTCGTCCCGTTCCGTTGTTTCACCGGCGCTGTATCTCCGGGAGAAGGTCGTGAGACCATAATGTCGTGAGAAATAGGCGTGGACGTCGGACGAAGGAGAAAAAGAACACGGACAGGGTGAAAGTCAGGACGACATAACGGGCCTCGGATAATTTCGGGATATCGGGAATCCGGATCGACGGAGTGGCGTTTCAGGGTGTACGTACGTCCGTTGTGCACGCCGTTAGAGACAAATCGGCGCTCGAAGGCTGCCAGGTTAAAAGGCCGAAGCGGTAAATTATCCCGGCGCGCGTACCCGCGTGGTCGAGTGAAATTAAAGCGTGCGCGGATAATGAATCAGCGCCGGGCAATGGATTTTGATGTGAATTTAATTGAGGCGATCCGCCAGGCGATCGTGAGAAAGCTACCATTGCAACGATAGGGAACAGAAAGAAGTGTGACAAAATTTAACGGGCCTTCGTTTTTCTCGGGGACACTCGGCAAATACGGCCGTTCGTAGGTTTCATTTCCTCACGGCATTATTAAATTCTTTTTGTGTTTATTTTGTTCAAATTTCAAAGGTTTCGTTATATTTATTATTTAGATACATTCTTATTCGTGTTTTTCTTTTCAGGATTTGCGAGACAGTATGTATGAATTTAAAATTTATTAATATGTGGTTTCGAGACTTGTGAGTAGATTGAATACCATTTCGTTGTTCGTATAAAAATAGTAAAAGATCTCGTACATTAATTGCAAATTACACATCGGTAAAACGGAAAGCAAGATTTTCAAAATTCTGTGGTACATTTGAATCGATAGAAAACAAATTACAGGCGCGATCGCTTAGTATCAGACAACGCCACTCCTGCTTAAGGTCTACGCCACGCCCCCTCGCGAACCACGTGACCTAAATCGACCAATCGCTAATTTTCGTTGCACCTGAAAAAGCCTGATTTTCTGGATTATCCTCGCTAAAATCACTTTTAGTGATAAAAAAAAGAAAAAAAATGTCCGTGACACCTGTCGTTACGGCAGGAAGGAAGAAGAAAATATCACAGAACCCGATCACGAAGCGCATTAACCAATCCCTCCGTTCCGTCCGTTCCTACAAAACATCATCCAACACAACGAAATTACAAACTAACGACTGTTACTCTACGAGCTCTGTATGAAGTCATCTTCAGCGACTGGCGATGGTTCCCGAAGCGGGCGAAAACCACGCCGGAAGCCCGGGCCGAGAAAAACCGAGGCTGGCAGCGGCACGATCTCTGCCGGTTGCTCCGGTGGGTCCGCGTGATCCTCGGCCCGAAAGCCCACTGAATGAAGCTCGTCGACGAACGCGGCGACGCAAGAAACAGATGAAAGAAGCGGGCGGCGAGCAGCGGCCGCCTGGTACTGGTTGCGACGTGGTCACACGTACTTCCAAGTAAGAGCCGCGAACGAAGTTGCATGCGAATGAAGCTCCGCTGACCAAAACGGGCATTCTGCGACGAGGGCCGGTCGGCCCCCGATGGCTCCCCTTTTCCTCGGGATCTCTCGTCTCGGAGAGAGGTACCGTACGGTTCCTTCTTGCTGCCCGCTTCCGAGGAAGCCGCTTTCTTTGCCGCTTCTCTTCCAGCGTCTTCACACGATGCCCCCGTCGCTCCCCTCTTTCACCGTGTACATCCCAAGACCGCTTATCCAAGAGGGCTTGTTTAGTTTCTCGTTTGCTCGCGCTCGATTCGCGGAAAGCCCGCTGGCTGCGGCGTTATGGATTAACGGGTTCGCGAGTACCAGCATACGGCACTTGATTGGGAACATTGTTGCTGTGGTCACTTGGTTCGCGATGGTGACACGATTCTTGACCCCTCGAGTGTACTCGTCACGAAGAGAGATGGAACTTTTTTGTTTAACGTCGAGTATACTCGTATATTAACTTTAGCACATTTTAGAATATTTCAGGGCAACGGAACAGACAAAGAAAATGTGCGCAAGAAAGTTGGAAATGAAAGAACATTTTATTTGTACAAATTCATTTTATTTCAAAAATTCCAGACGTAATTCTTCCAGATATTTTGAAAAAAATCCATCTATCGAATCAAAGTGATTCGCATAAAACTATAAAAATAACCAAAGTTACCTAACAAGTAACGAAGCTTGTAAATACCATATCAAACAAGACGCAACATGGAGTCACGCAAATACAAATTTTCAAATAATTCTTCAAACAAAACCGTGCCGGATTAATAACGAACCAAAGTTTGAATCACCGCAATGTTCTCCGAGAGAAACCCACAAAGAGTCTTCTTAAACTGAAAACTTCTCTTTCGCGTCTGACGTCGCTGAACTAACAGTGACCAGATGGAGCAGATTGGTTCTGCTCTGACGTCAGGCACCGCCCAAAGAGAACTTTTCCTCGCGTTTTGCAAAAGCGTAACGCGAAAACAAGGTCAATGCTGTCGGCTCGAGAAACGCGGTTACGTAAAAGAGGAAGAGGCTCGAGCGATCGGGCCTCGCGACCTGCGTCCGAGCACGGTTTTCGACACGGAGCTTCCACGAGTAGGGCGTCACGGTTCTCGGGAACGGAGGAGAAGCACGGAGCTGGCGTCGAAGGTGGAAACCTTCGAGGAATCTCTAATAAACACCACCATTGTATGCTAATCCATAAATATGCCCTGACTACGGTGCAAGCTCGCGTACAAACCAGCTGCGCCGTACGTGCGTGCGTACGCGCGTTTTCTCTCGGCCAATCGGCTTCCCCATGCATACCAACGCCACGGGTATCTCGTGGTTGTACATAATAATATGATCTTCACGACGACGTTGTCTACGATCAGGCATTTTTACCTTTCGGACCTACCTCCACTTGCCTTCCCTCGCCATTTCTCCCTCAAACGTTGGACAACTTCGAGTTGTATCTGTCTGTTGGCAATTGAACGTCGCTAGATTTTTGGTGGACAGCAGGCTTCATGATACAAAGACGTACAGAGGTGCGTACTTGAAATTTTGATGGGAGAATTTTATAGGTTCAAACTATCAGGGGTTGATGTTCAAGCATCAAATAGTGTCGTAGGTTACTAGAGAAAATTTAGATGTTTGAATTTTAATTTGAATTTCATACATTGTGTAACGATGACTATTGTTGATTTTGACCGCCTTGGTCTCTACTTTCTCTTATTTTCTCTCTCTTGAATAATTTCTTTAAATTATCGTTTCGTATCAACCTTCCTGTTTATTAATTAAAAGTTATTTATTTTACATTTATTTTTATTTTTTCTGAAGAAGTACGTGACACGAAGACGTGACACGTACTGAAATTTTTGATGGAAGAATTTTATAGATTGGAAATATCAGGAGTTCAAGTCTCAGGTAGCGTCATAGATTACTAGAACAAATTTGGATATTTAAATTCTTGTACAACGAAGATTATTTGTAATTTTGATCATCTGACTTATAAAAAGCTTTGATCTTAAAAACATCGAGATCAAATTTAGTCGATTTAAATTAAACTCTCATCTCGTACAAAATTTAGTTCAGAGTTAATTCTAATTTACCTAGTCTCTCTTAAATAGTTTCTTCAAATTATTGTTTCGCATATAAACTCGCTGTTTGCTAGTCCGCCCACTGGCCCAAGCCAAGCAGAACAATTATACTCCCCGCGAACTGAAATCCGCGTCGAACGAAAATATGTGAAAATTGCACAACCGCGAGCGGTATTAAAATGTCACAGCGCGGAAGAAAAGAGCGAATAATAAACTCTTTACGATTGGTTAACGAGTGTGTCCTGACACGGGACATATAAAGCAACGCGACCGTTCGATCGACGGTCGTTCGACAATCGATCGGCCAATAAATTAGCAAGAAACCGTTTCACAAGGCAACCGAAACTGCGGGCACAGTAGTATTTCCAAGCGTAATTTACATTCCGGCCCGCGGACACGTACGATCCGATCGATTTGCATAATTTAATCAAGTGCGAACACAGCTCGATGTTTGACTGACCCAGTATACACCTGTTTACGTAAGTTTCAGCAACCGGGGAACAATCCAGTTACCGTGAGGTATTAAGTTCTCGTCACACTTTTTGCGCGTGGCGCCTGCGCTCCCGCTGTCTCCCAAATTATCATTCAGCCTTCTCCCCGAACGAAAGTTTGTACAAAATTAAAAACGGCGAATTTGTCTTTTGAAATATTTTTATTCGGGTTTTAGACGAAACAAATTTCCGTTCACAATCTGTTTCTCTAGCAGATAATAGGAATGTAAAATTGCACTCCGGTGACGAACATTATCCAAGAGTTGTTGATCGAATTTATTTTCATCAAAGTCCTTTCTTTTTTTTGGAAAGATTGCAAGATTCGAGAAGGAGTATATTCCTGTCAAATACAGACAAATTTTATTCCATCTCGAAGGATGAATTATTAAGACGAATGATTATTTGATGAGGATTGAGATATGTACATCGTAAAAACAAATGTAATATAATATCAAAGAGCCACGAGTTTGAATTGCCTCGGCTCGACAATAGGCTAATTAATAAAGTTTCTCTGCGAAAACATAAATATTAGCAAGATGAATGTTCCCGCGTAGGTAAGAGCCATTATACAGTTGACGTACTACATCACTTTCATTCGAAGCAGTAAATATACTTTACTCCGAGTTCTGCACAATGCTGCTTTGTACGAGATCGGTAGGCAGCTACTACTGATTTATTTTATTGCCGTTCTAAATACGTTTTCTAGTAATAAACTTTCAAAGGTATTTTAATCTTTCCAGTTCTTTTTCCTCTTCTTTCATTCCCATCTTTAAAACTTCCAATTTACCTTTCCATTCGATCACCAAATCAACTCGCGCATAAATTTTCTCATGTACGTACACGCGAGTAAGGAATAATAAGGAATAATAATAATAACAATAAGAATAATAATAAGGATATAATAACAACAACAACAACAACAACAATAATAAGAATAATAAGAATAACAACAGTAATAACAATAATAACAACAATAACAACGATAATAATAATAATAATAATAAGGAATAATAAAATATGATACGTATAAATATTTTATCGATGTTAATTGGAAATACAAAGCTGCACTGTTGCCCAATTACTGGATTACTATATTATTATGTTATTTCTTTTTCCAAACCAAAGTCAAGGAAATCGAAAAAGTTGTATTCCATTTTGAATATTTTACATACATTCTTTCGATTTTTATTTTCTCCGTTGCATTCCACTGCAATAGTCAGACTGTAGTCAGTGAATTCTACTAAAATTCTTTCGTTAACGTTCCTCTTCTCCTTCTCGGTCGAAACACTCAACAAAATCGATGCTTCCGCGATTCTTTGAAAAAAAAAAAAAGAGAATCATTCCGCACCTCCGCGATTTTCTAATTTCGTTTTCCAATCTGCCAATGCGGTCACGCGGCGCGTAATTCACGGTTTTACGAGTGTTCCGAAACGAGAAACTTTCTTCTCGGTTTGATATTCCCGCGAAAGGTGGTTACGAGTTTAAAGTTAGAAGAGATTTATGTCGTTCCCGGCGCGACTACGCCTACGATATTTCGAGCAATCGATGTTTAAGAGGGCTAAGCCGATCATGGGAACGAGCGGAGCCTGTTCGCATTCGCAATCGGCCAGCGTGTTTGTTGCCTACGCCTCTTCCCTCTTAATTTTACAGCGGCGAGATCTGCCTGACTGACGTTTATTGAAATCCACGCGCGAGATTTATAATCGTACACATTTAATAAAGACGTTCTGCCTCTTGGTCCGATGTTGCGTTTGTCTGCATGTCTTATTTTACACATTGCGCGACAATGCTTGCTACAGATTAGCGACAGAATTTATTGAATTATGATCGTACGAGTGAGCTTTGGATTATTCTTCTGCTTTTGTCGAAACGTCGACACGATAGACTGCAGACCCCTTTTTGGCTCGCGAGAAGAGACGATTGGATAATTTAAAATCAGTTTTATCGAAGAGGCGGTTTCATCTTTACCGAAATAATTGATCAAAGGCGAGGTGAAAAAAAACTCCGAAGTAAAGTGTCTCACATTTACAGTTGCACGTCGCACGCTCTCGATATTTAATCCATCATTAAAAGTAAAAGTTACTGAACCATCTGCCCGGCATAATCGATACTTTATAATATTACCACGGCTGGTCATTTTTACGGTGGAAGGTCTAAACTCGATCCGCTTCTCTCTCCCTTTCTTGTTTTATCTCCTTAATTAAGCAATATTTATGGGGCAACTTTTCAACGCATTTTTTCCCATACTCCTAATGTCACGAAAAGAAAATTTCGTTCGCCGCGAACCAGTTTACACAGCGCGGACATAATCTAAAGATACAATCTCTCTAATAGCCTGAAAGTATAAAAGCCCCGTATAAAATCCGCAACGTACGTTTCCCCACGTGGTTCGACACCGTAAAAAGTCAGTTTGAAAATAGCGAAAACGCGGAGAACGCAGAAGACGTGATATTTCTCTCTTCATCCTTACATTCTTTCCATACTTTCTCTTCTTTTTCTTTTTCTTTCTCTCTCTTTCGTCAATATCTTTTTGAGAATCGTCATACAAAACCGCGCGCGGTTTCACGTCAGTAAGTTCCACGCTGGAAAGTACCACATTAGAGGTATACGTACTGCAGATCATTAGAGGCACAGAGAGGTACGGATATAAGGGACCCCATTAAGTACATCTAAACCAGGACAGCGACTTACGTGCCGCCCAGCGTTAAGCTGCATTTACACCAAACCGGTCGAACCGCAGACTTCCACCGTAATCCCCGAAAAAAAAAAAAAAGAAAAAAAAGAAAAAATGCCTGGAAAAGCAACTGCTCCGTGTCACGGCTAGTTGTTTTAATATGTATGTGCGTGCCGCGTTCGTCCATCTATGCTCGTAATTGTTTATGACCGTTGATGGATCTGATGGATGAAAAATGAACGAGAACTTTTTCACCGGGGAGCAATATTTATAATACACTTTTTTTTTTTTTTTTGATTTCCCGTTCACGTTGGAAAGTCTTTAAAAGCAAAATTAATTGTCGAGATCGTGAGGTAGTTTTTAATTACATTGTACGGGTGAAAGGTAATTATATTTCATTTCTGATTTTCAACAACTTGTAATTAACGCTTAATTAACGATTGAGAAGTATTTATGTATTGTAGGTAATTTCGAGGAAATAATAATAAGTATGTAGATAATAATTTATAGTTTTAAAGCGATACGGTATGTTAAATCTACAAAAATAAAAATATTATATATATATATATATATATATCGATATCATTGAGTATTGGAGACCACAATAATGGTTTAATTATGGAATTTTTCATTTAACTCAATTTTAACATTAATTTTAATTTTAACCCAATTCTGTTTAATTCGAAATTTTTGTAATCCAACAATACTGTTCGAAGGTTAATATCATGGTACAAACAATTCTCACCGAAAATCGAAATATTTGTCAGAAAAGAAACATCTTGAAAATTAAAAACATTTCACATGCTGCAATCAAATGTATAATACGTGCAAGTATTATATGTATATATATATATATGCCATGATGTTCCGAAGGACAGATGATGTCATCGCTGAGACTTCACCGAAACCGGAAATATCGTGTTTCCTATCTTTATTGCAAAATTAACGCGTTAAGTGGCAAGTTACGATTCGAAGGATCGCACACTATTGTCTGCAACATTGTACACATCGTGAAAAAAAGGCTGGGACGTTACGGTCGGTGATTCGTACGTCGGCCGATCGCTTTTGTAGTACTTTTTCTCATCGTGACGTTCGTTGCACGTAAATTCGAGCCTGACTGCTCGAATGATCTCTTAATCACAATGTTCTCCGCGCTCCCCGTTCAACTGCAAGCGACAAATTCCAAGAAGCAACCACAATCCGTAACCTGCGAGATGCAGTGGCACGCTTTAATCAAAATACAAAACAATTCTTCGAAACCAATTCGTTTCTTTAACAACCTGTAATAAATTCCTCGTAAGGGGGCATATCTTTTCACAGATCGCCGACGCACAACTGTCGGTCGTATTAATATTTCTAGCATACATACGTACGTACGACTGTGTCTCACCCCTTAAAGTTCTAAGAATTATTTGTTCATTTGTCTGTATCGTTCACAGAATTTTTTTTTCTTTACAATCTTTATTTTATATATTTTATATATTTATTTTATATATTTGAGAATTTCGGAAAGGAACGTGCCTGTATTTTAATTGTAAGAAGAAATATTTTTTGCGATTGTTAGAGTGCAGAGTGAATAATAAAATCCATATTATATACAACTATAAATTCTTCTAGAAACATAAATTCGTCGTATGTTACATATATGACGAAATTTCCTCCTTGAAACTGGAATTATTTTGCATCACCTCAGGAATCTTGAAAAAAAAAAAAATAGAGTTGTCAATCAATGAATTTTTTCCTAATTTTTTAACTATTCACATTGAACTTGCGCAAGTATCCTCCCCGATCTATCGATAAAACTGTCCAGTGTCTGAAGCAGTAAGTTCCTCGACAAAAAAAAAAACCACCCGATTTACCAGCCGTGAGCAATAATTTCACGTACAATGTGCAGTAAGTTTCAACAGCGACACGTTGATCTCGGCCTTGTGTTAAACGGAAAAATCGCAACGACGACGGCGATCGGATTTTGTTGCAAATGCGACTTAAGGTTTTACGGAGGTGGGCGCAGCGCATGAACACGACGTTCGCTGGCTGTCGTCGAGGCTCTTTTGCACCTTGAGGAAATCACGATGTGGAGCGGTTGCGAAAAACGACGACGGGGCCGCGTCGGCGTAATGGCCGCGCACGGGCCAACGTCTATTGCGACGGCGGCGGCGGCGGCGGCTGTTGCTGCTGGCTGCTGCAACAACTGCAGCAACAGCCAGCCCGAGCCCAGGCGAAAGGAAATCCAAAGGAAAGGGTAGCCGGAGAGCGCGCGCACGCCAGCCTATTTACTCTCGTCGCGCACAAAGAGCCGCACATAATGCGCGATTTATGTGCCACGTGTTTCTATGCTTCCACGTCCATTGTGCGTTTGTACTTTATCGACCAGCGTTTCGGCGTTTCAGCCTCGGAGAAACGGAGGAAGGCGAGCGCCGCGGAGAATAAGGAGGGAACTAGGAAGGAAGGGATCGGCGGATAATTGTTATTAGTGGACAAAGAGAATTTTATTGCACCGATGCGATGATTGTCTCGGCAGAGGGAAAGAGTCCCCTTTGTTTCTTGGTTTGCATATCGCGAATTATGGAATGAATTATGCTCGCAATCTTTTTCTCGAAAATTTGCATGATTCTTGACTCTGAAACTCAGAAAACGTGTTTCGTTTGGACATTTTGCGTTTGGATTTGATCATAAAATTAAATTCGGAAGGTGGTCGATGGAATTTCGAATGTTTAATAGTTTCAAGTTATCGAAATACAAAAAGTATATGTAAATTCTAAAGAATCGATTATCAATCTCTAAAATGTGCAATATTTGCGTAAAATTCGCATGGAAAGAAGGTTAAGTACCTGTACATAATTTAAAAACATATAAAACATATAAAAAAAATATTAAAAAAAAAAGAACGAATAACACAAAAGAGAGAATCGAATACGTATGTACCTTGGCAATATCACACTTTGTTACACTCGTTTCAAAAGATTTGATAACGATTCTCTCTTTTGTCCACGTGAGGTAACGTTACGGTGTTCTATAATAAATAACGCGCTGTTCAGCGATGCTGAACGAACGAAACAATATTGCGCCAGGTTTTAATTTGCTCTGCAGCACGATGCGTAACGTCTTTGTTACAAGAGGAGATATAAACGCGGTTCCGTTCGGCTGAACAGGGTTAAACGGTGGCCAATGGATATTTAATCGAGCGTCGTTTAAATAAATTTCGTGGTATTGTTTACGCCGGAGCTGGGATATCTGATATTTCATTAATTCCAGTATGGATCTACTGAATTTTTGTGACGCAAAATTTAGTAATTTCGGTTACTGTGCATCGCTCAGCTCTATTATTCGGTGAATTTATGAATTTTAATCGCGATAGTAACTTCGTTTTTGCGGACGAGGCTAGATAATTTCGAGTTTGATCGATTCAAGGACAGAGTATAATTAAGGAGAGATAATTAATTAATCGGAGAGGTAATTATTCTTAAAAATGTCTTGTCATTCCAGATTGTATAATTATTCATTATTAACAAATCGTACAATTGTCAGATTGTTTGATCATGAAAGTTGATAGTCAGACGAATGCAGTATTTGAAAAACAGCAACATGCTTCGTCCGATGGAAAAATCTTCGTCGCAATAAAAATCATTTGTTTCTAACATTCTTTAACTCCCTCTGAATTAAAAGATATTCTCAATTATTTTTCACTATTGCCTTCCTCAATAATCGTCGGATTGAGTTGCGGTGCAAAGTTTCGATGCAGTTTTAGTGAAATGGAGGTAAAATGGAAAAAGAAAAAAAACAAACAGCGAATAGAGAAACGAACGACACGTTTTCAAACGCAACGTTCGAGATATAAAAAGAAAACTGCACGACTTGTACTCCAGTACGATTTGTCTCACAACTGTTCCGACTAGGAAATGAAGACGACTTTTTTGCCATAAAATTTTATCGATATGCAAACATTTGAATCGATACAAAACAAATTACAGGCGCGATCGTTCAGTACCAGACAACGCCACTCCTACTCGAGGTCTACCCCACGCCCCCTCGCGAACCACGTGACCCAAATCGACCAATCGCTAATTTTCGTTGCATCAGCGTTGCACCTAAAGAGGCCCAATTTTCTGGGTTACCCCCAAATAAAATAACTTTCAGTGATAAAAAAAAAAAAAGAAGACTGGAACATGCCTTTCTGTCCGGTCGACAAAATCTATGGCGCGTTGCACGCAATCGAAACGCTGACGCGAATCACAGGAAATCGCGCCTTAAGTCAGCCTGGTGGACGCGTTGCAGATATGCCGGTGCTAATTGCAATTTATGTGTCGTGGTGGTGGTCGGTGCGTTACGACAAAGGGCTGAGTGGCACCGCGGGCGGCCGTTCACTGCGTTAAACCGTTTCGAAAGAGAGCCTGTGCGCCACCGCGGTTTACGCCATCACCGTTGTCGCTGTTGTTGTTGTTGTTGTTGCTCCTCTTGCTCTTGCTTGTTTCACCTGCGCGTCCGCGCGAATCGACTTTACGAGGCTGGCTTTTGTCGGAATCGGCGCCGCGACTCGCGTACCCGCTGCGATCGACGGCTGTGAAACACGGACTCGTTCTTGTTGGCCATCGACGCGACGCTCTCAGCATGATAAACATCCCGGAGGGGCTGGGATATTTGCGTACCAGGGGTACGTTCGTAAGTGATGTCCGTTTGGTTTGCTGATTTGGAGACTCGCGTTGCACCGCGCCACTCGCGACCACAGTGATTTTCTAACATTTTCGTGAAAGTGTTTGAATACTTGCTGGGACAATTTTTGATGGACAATTGGTGACGTTATGCGAAATATTTTGATAAGTTATTGGCACTGTCTTCTGACACAATTTCCGTAGAATTGTGCACTGATACTTTGGTCTATTGATAAGCTTCGGTATGTTCGATGAGATGATTTTTGATTATTATAGATTGTAGTTTGTAGAAGAAAATTTGTCGAAGTTTAACATGAATATTCGGGTATGAATTCCTTGATTTCAAGATTATTGAAGTATTCAGTATAGAGTACAAATTAGATTTCTAAAAGTCACTCTGAAGAAGAAGTTACGATCCTATAAAAAAATAAAAACAAGAACATGTTTTTCCAAAATCTCTATTACACGGAAATTTCCAACGAACAATAATCGTCATGTCGCGAATTTCAGCGCAAGAACACGATTCGATCCAATCGTACCAGAAAAGAAAAAAAAACAGGGTATTTACTGTAAAATTTCAAAGAACGAAGAAATATCGAAAATCCATGGACGATTCTCACAAATCGTCGGCAATAGGTAACGATACAGTTCGCGCTGTAGAGAGGAAAGGCAGCGAGAAGGAACGAAGAGGAGACAGAAACGTGTCCGCGCGGAGCCGGTCGCATCACGGAAAGACAATGAAAAGAAAATGCCGCGGAGTTCTTGTTAAGCCGAGCTATTATCGTTAATTAAATAGCGCCTTCGCTATCTCGACTCACGTCCCGTCGCCGTGCCCGTGGCATTAAGCCCGTATGACACCGTAAAGACTTTAAGTCGCTGCTCGTTATCGGAGGAATGACGGACGCGTCCGTGCGCCTAGGAAAGGACAGGGCTGCGATCTCCATTCCTCCATAGCCATCGTGCTATCCGCGATCGCTAAACCGTTCACGAAAAGGAAATAAAGGGGTAGCACAAAGAGGCGTGTATATATGTGTGTGTGTGTGTGTGTGCGTGTGCGTGTGTGCAATGAAATCTCTTCCCGAACTCTATCCGCTTTCCAGAATTTTTCAGCCGTTCGCTTTACTGTTATGGATCTCTAAATCGAATCGATAGCGAGGAAAATGTCCCATCTTGATCGCCTTTCTTTTGCGTCTGTTAAGGTATTCTGCATCTACTTACGTAGGTTACAGAGAGGTTCTCTGAAGTGGATGTTCTTGTTAAGTAACTAATAAATTGAAAAGTTTATACTTGTATGGTATTTGTATTGTTATTGAGAAGAAAGGATAGAAGCTGACGGCTGACAGCGAAGTCCTTTTCTACTTAACTGGGCGTTTGTAAATTTTTGGAGCATAATCCGAGGAAATTGACTGAATATTACTGTACTTTCAGCAATAGTATTTCGTTTCTGAAATAAATATTTTTTTAGAACGCGATTTTGGTAATCTTGGTAAAATTACAGCGTGAGAAATCATTTCGTCAATCATGGTTACGAATTACGTGATAGTAACAAGTGATATTATTACATGATAGTAATATTTAGAAAATGAAACAAACAGCAAGTAATATTAGTAATACTTGTTATAAATAATTATTTATTGCTCTGATATTTTTGAAAACGCTGCACAATTTCTGTATGGAAGCAACAATAAATGAATCTTTATCAGCTGAATGTTTGAACTAGACGTTCTACGTGTGTGCTCTTACATAAGCGTCTTTTACGTAAAATTCTTCAATCAGCATTTCAACATCTGCCACACCGAAGATTGTTGCCAGTATTTGTTGCCTGAAATTGAAATTCCTCTGTTTAACGAAGAATTAATTTAATCAATCTACGAAGAGAAGAACACAACCGTTGCGAGCTAAAAAGAAAAAAAAAAACACATTCACCGT
Source organism: Melipona bicolor (assembly GCA_030673865.1). Taxonomy (NCBI): domain Eukaryota; kingdom Metazoa; phylum Arthropoda; class Insecta; order Hymenoptera; family Apidae; genus Melipona; species Melipona bicolor. Next base: position 1,629,243 of record JAHYIQ010000027.1, read on the forward strand.
GACGAATGTACGAATATTATTTTTACGTTTGCGCGACTGTACTCGACTTTACAAAGATCCGTTGAATGATTGATTCAGTCGATCGTTCGTATGGAAAAGAAAGGTGTTATGAACTTGGAGGGAAGATTAGATTTGTGTTCGCAACGATCGACGAGAGAATGTTAATCCCGTGGTTGTGTTGCAAGGCGACGTCGGATTTTGAAAAACTTGGCACGTTCATTCGTGTGCCTCCACGAATGACATTTAAATCGCTACTTGTCATCGATAGAATGACCGGCACGATCGGACGCGCACGCGTAGAGAGCTACTGATTTCCAGGGGGAGATGTCTTCGTTTACAAATGAGGATCATTAAAATCCAAGTGACCCGCGAAGTACGACGCGCGGAATTGCAAATGCTCGGTCGTTAAACATCGCTGGCCAACTATTAGCCAAGATTTTGTTCGAGCCGCTTGCCAAAGAGTTACGCTCATCAGTTTTCCCTTAATCGTCCCTTCTGTCGTCTCTCCATCCTTCCTGCTGCGACTAATCGTTTATTTTCTGAACAACTAACAATGTGATACTTCAAACTGTGCCAAAGTGCGGACGCTTTGTAATTTATATAAAAAGTACATTAATATTGTGTACTTTTGTATAAATGTATCATAAAAATACGCAGACATATACATGTATTTTAATTTAATTTAATCACTCGTGAGAGAGTGTGAAAAATAAAATATATTAATGTTGTATTTTGAATATTTGTGCGTACAGAAATGTATAAAATATTCAAAACGTAGAGTACTCGAGTGAAACAAATCTTGCTCTAAACTTTGGAGTACGATAAGGTTTCAAACAAAAAAAATCTCACTTCTTTAGATTATATATGTTATAATAATTATTTTATTTTTAATATTTGGTGCCGTTCTAAAACTGAAACCTGTAATAACAGTATTCTTGTCTCTCGAATAAATTTACTTTATCGAAACCGCATGGAAAACGCTTCAAATTTAGGTAACTTTCTCTAGTTGCGTTCGTAAGAATATAAATTCTATAATCTCCTTTTTATTTTTATTTTTTTTTCAACGACGTGTAAAATAATTTAAAAGAAACAACTTTTGACAACTTTGCATTTCCAAATCTCGATCGAGTCAAATTTTCCACAACAAAAATATTAAGGTTTTGTTTAAATTCAAGGATAAACGACACTCTACGATGCTCGATTTTATCGAAAGAGATTCGAGGCGGAATGAAAACGGAACGGAGCAACGCGAGGAGATACTCGACAGGAGCTTTCTAAAAAAAGAAATGCAAAGTTGCAGCTTCGATGGAAACGTCGCTGCCTCTGAACATAATAATTCGTCTCGTCGTGACGTGTCGTTTTCAGACCTTCGTTCTATCTACGATCGCAGAAAGTGAAGGTTTCGAACTGGTATTCTGCGAAATACCGCAACGAGATAAAGTGGCTTCGAGAAAGGCAAACAATTTTCTCGCAGCGGCGTTGCCTTAAATCCCGTTGAATTTTATTCCCCCTTATCGTGGCTCGTTGCAGAAACGATCCAGATCGGTCGATTAGAGTGGTTGGCGAGCGTGTTCTTGATTCGCATGAACGCGATCGAGCCGCTCGTGTGGATTCAATAATTCAAAACGTCGACGTTTGATCGACGTGCCTGACAATGAGATCGGACGAAACTGTATCTGCAGGGGAATCTTGTCTTTCTAGCTTTATTTTAATTTTTTTTCGCTTATCGTACGCTCGCGCTTAGATTTCTATATTTTCAAAACGAGTTGGTATTCTGTTTCTGCGACTGCGAATCTTATCGACAATTTCTACTAATTACGTTGCGCCGAAGAAGCGGTTGATTTTAAATTAAAAACTCTTTGTCCGGTCGTCAATCGGGCTCGGTGAAACGTCCGATCTCCCATTAGATTTGCACCATTAGAATTGAAGTTATGAATCATCGCTCGTTAGTCTCAATCAGCATTGTTATCCAAGAGAACAACGTCTCATTACTGAAAATTGTCCTAGAAAGAGCCTGGTTCAAAGGATGGAGAGAACGTGTGCCAGTTTTGTTTGCACAGTCCTGAATGTGAACCATGAAAACAGCTCAAGTGTGTAAATCATAATTTGCCAAGAAATTCTGTAAATAGATCATTCGACATATTCATAGTTTCAAATTCAATAATTATTAACAAGTTGCATTGTTCTCGAGAAATTTGCTCGATGAAATAATAAAACAAAAATCCTACGTTCACAAGAGACTGAACATTTCCTTAAAAATTGGATGAAGCGTATGATAAACTTAACAATTCGTTGGCATAATTTTCGTTAGCAACCTGTAATATCCCCCAGGAAATGGGCACGACGAAAAGAAGTCTCTCCTCTTTGATATTAGCATTGAATACGTTGACACGTTACACAGCTGAATACTCCTCGATGTAAACGCGAGTCGAGGCGATTTCAGCGAGGTATCGATGACTCATCAGCCGGTAAACATATCGTGCAACATTTCCACTATTGTACGAGACAGAGAGGTTTTGACAGCAATTTGCGATTATACATGGAACCGCCAATGATACTTTAACTTATAGTCGCAGCTTTCAGTCCGAGATTTATGGACGTCATTTTGGTGGCAAGTGACGTTTAAAGTAACAGAACGTGCATCGATTTTTATGAAAAACAAAGTGGATGGTGTCAATTGCCGTTTAAGTGGCGTCTGTGTACTTTTTCTCTCGGACCTTGATATATTTTTGTGTCACACGTCAGGTCGACTCTCGGTGACAAAGATTCGTGCAAAGTCTGCTCACTCTTGAATCACACGTTTTACATAGATACGTTTCAAATGTGGTAAAAGAATTGAAATTGTCTGATGTCTGATAAATTAATGATTTGAAAATTATTGCATATTCAATGATAACAGAGAATTTCAGTTAATTTACGGCGGTAAAATGATTCGATTGCAAAAATGAAAAGAAGTAGAGAAGTTTGGTCATTTCGTTAAATCTTTATGCAGGAAGAACAAACAACTTTGAAATTCTAGGAAAAGAAAAAGGAAAATGAATTTACGGAAAATCACTGAAAAATTTTATTATCTCCAACTTGTCAATCTCTCCTTCCAAAATTACGTACATCGTTCAATGTCATTCATCAACCTATCTTCAAATATACAGATCGCCGAAGAAAACCAAATTTCGCAAATTGGGGAGCAAATTGCCCAGCTGAACTCAAGTGACCCTGTTCCTGCCGGTGGGATCTAGAAAACCGACCGGTGAGAGACCATTTAATTTCACCGGTTCGGCGTACGAAAACACGAAGAGCACGAGCGAGTCACGTTCGCCGTTATCTCCGAAGGATCTCCGGTAATCCGATTATCAACGAGAGTGCCGAGGAAAACAGATGGCGCGGGTTGGATGTTGCGGGAGGTCGAAAACGGTCTCTCGTGTCGGGGACATTTGGATTTTTCTAGACCGGGCACACCAGGTACCGTAACACGTTCCACGTCTCTCGTCATGTCGTTCGAGCCCAACCGACGTAGGTCGTAGTCGTCCTCTCGTTCGGCTCCTCCTAGCTCCTCTCAAGAGAGAGAGAGCCGAGAGAAAAAGACGACGGTGCTGGTGGCGGTGGTGGTGGCGGTGGAGCACAATAGCACACGGCAGCAACGCTTCGGCAACCAGCGAACAACCCGGGCGGGGGAGGAGAGGTTTAGGTTAGGTAGGGAAGAATGGTATTTCATATTTTACGGTCGAGCGTGCAGGAAGCAGTCCGGCTCACGAACTGGACAGTGCTCCTAGCTTTGATGGGGGACACAACATCGTCTTGGGCCTCTCGAGGATCACGATTCGGTGACGTGTGGCCGGGGCCGCTATCGGGGAATAGCGTCGTGTACCGGGCGCATATAAACGTAAAGTTGGCGGCGAAGCCAAGCCTGGGGAGCCCAGGCGGCCACGTCGAGCCGTTCACGGCGGCCGCACACCGTTTCCTAGTAGTTTCTGGTAGTCCCTGGGATCAGCCGGAACTGGCGGGAAAAACGGTTCGAAAGCCGGGGCCAAGCTCGGAATCGTGGCCCATGCTCCGCGATAAATAAACACGAGCCGAGCGTGCCGCGTTCCACGAAATCTCGCATCGCATTTTCAGGGGAAACAGCAGAACTGCTGTTTCTGTGGCCGAACGTTGTCCGCGAATTGCCCTCCGAGAGGGTATCTGAATTCCTTTTCGCCGCGAATATTGGTTAGGGACGGTGTTTCCTGCTTCGATAGAATCTGAGGCGAAGCTGATGGCTGTTGCTGGAGCGACTATTGACTAGGAAACTTTTGTCGCCTGGTTGGCGCTGCTGTGGCTTTCGAGCGCGGTATCTGACAGACAGCCAGTCATCAACAAGATCTCAGCAAGGAAGGAAATTTCTCTTTTCAGAGAAATATAGCGGTAGACACTCGAACGAAAATTGAGAACAGCGTGTAAGATACGTGCCAATTGCGTCGAATCTCAAGAACTTGGTATGAGTGTCAACTGTAACGATGTTAATTTATATTGGAGGCAATCTACTAAGTTTATAAGTGAAACTGAATTTAAACTAGCATTTAATAAATACAATATCGACGATGCAGATAAAAAAAGATGGCTCGACCATCATCGAGTAAATTAATCATCAGTCGTTGCAAAAAGTCGAAAGTTACATCACGAAACGGTTGTGTACTTTTGTCAACTACTCACTTCCTTGCCTCGCAACAATTTGTGCCATAAATTCGAAAGTTACAGATCTAGAGGATCAAGTGTGTGGTTAAGTACACGGTTGAAATACACGGTTTCAGACGAAAGTCGAGTATATGATTTCATGCGCGTTTCTCCGCAAAGAGAAAAGAAAGAGGGAACGTAACCACCATCCCGGTGACATTTTGCAGCGCAATTATAAGACGCTGAGGAACCGCGCCGCGTCGGCACGGTTCGCCGGTGTATAATCGATCAACGAGATTATTATCCGTGGCCGAGCAGCCGGCGAGGATCCATTTCAACACCTCGGTGTGCCTCGGTGGAATCGCGATTTCCCATAACTGCCTGGGCTATGGGGCCCGGTTTCTTTGGAGCGTGGCCGCGGAGTCGCGCCGCTAATTAAACCGTCGAAGCATCCGTCCCATCCACGAACATCCGAACGTTCCAATTAAACGGTGAAATTACGGCGTTTGCGTAATTAAGGCGGCGCTGTCTTTCCTCGATCGAGGATCGACCGTGCCAATCGGCCTGGGAATAAGCCAGACCCTAACCATCGGGACGTCCCAATTAACAGCGGTCGTAAAGTCCGGACGAACGCTGCTCCGCAAAGTTCAAAAACTCAACCAGTGGCCAACCAGTTTGTTAAATTTGAATTTCACTTGCGCTCGACCCGATCTTTCCTCGATTCCTCCGTGGGAGACTTTGTTTCTCTGAGACTCAATTCGAGACTCAATTCTTGATGTAATTGGATTCGCGTGCAATTGTGAATGTGCGCAAGTAAAGAAACAAAATCTTAGTAATAATTTGTTTCTCTCGTCAAATATTTAATTTTTTAATAAAGATAAGTATAAGAATTGATAGAGCGACTGTGCAATATTTTCAGGAAACAACTTTTTTTTTTTAATTTAAGTATTGGTTTGCTCTCGCCGAAAGATTTTATATATTCTTTTTAAAAAACTAACATGACGGAACTCTTAATAAAAATCGAAATTCGATCTTTCGATTTTGTAAGAGAAAAACGACTCTTGCAGAACGTTGATCGACGATTAATCATTTCGTGATTCACTTTATGACGATGAAAGATATGGAGAATAAGTGAGCCTTCGTCTTTTGTTCGTCGAGTTCTTTGTCTCTTTTAAACTTTGCTTTTGGCTTTGATATTAATCATAAGTGCACGTGATCAGGATTCGCGACGGATTCTTTGTTTCAAGCAACGAATAATAGCCGAGGTGTCAGTGAGTAATTATTAATTGTTTCGTTTGCCGTGTTGACCAAAGATAAGTTCGTTCGAAGTCGATCGTGGCCTTTGTTCTTCGAGTGTGTTTTCATCGATGGACTGATTAACAAAGAATTCTTCGCGAACTAATTAAAATTTGAAAATAACGCTGACGCAGCAATTTTTATTTGCACAACGAATGTGTCACAATTTGCCGCTTTTAGATCATCCCAGTACGGTAGCAAAGAGTAATTTCAAATCATGATTTCATTCTCGATTGTAATAGTCCACGAGTTTCCAATTTCTCAATTTTTCCTGAAGATGAAAGCTTCTCCAGGCCTTGCGTTTTTTCTTAACAACAAATATACCGCTTTCGTTCGTTTACCGCAACAGTTGAAAATCCTTTGCGAAATGAGATCGCGTTTCAACAACCGCCCATTTACAAATCCACCTGCAAAAACACACGACGAAAATGGACAGTAAAAATTTTCCTTTAAAACAAACGTTCTCACTCTCAGAGGAACTTCATTCAAACCACGGAACAGAAGAAAATCGGGAATCGCCGAGCTGTATCGAGTCGAACCACGCGGCAAAATCGTCGAACGTTTGGCAAACACACGAAAACCAGCTGCGTTTTCAATGAGTCACCGGCTGTTGTGGAGGCTTGTTCGCGGATATCTGGACCGCTCTCGCACTCCAACGCGCCTTAGCGCGTCTTTCAAACCGATGGAAAACACTTGTTAACTCTCGCCGGTCGAATAATGCGCTGGCAAGTCCCGAACTGCGAACGCAGTGAATTCCCCTTATACGCGCGTTATCGCCACCATCTGTGACTCTGCCCCGATCTCTCTTTCACGGCTCTTCTTTTCTTCTCCTCTTCTTCTCCGATAGTGGCCAATCTCGTTCCTTTTCCTTCGTTACGTTCGCCGCAGAGTCGCTGTTATTGCGTAAGAATGTTCTCGACACTCCTGGCTAGATTTCAAAAACCCTCCTGTGATCGGAAAAAGAAGGAATTATAAAATAAACCACCATTTTATACATACATATGGTATAATAGAAACGAAGAAATCCGAAATGGAAAAGATCGCTTGTAACTTTGAATTTAGTAGTTTTACGATCCGTGTTTGTTAGAATTTCTTCCAAAAATTACGAATCCTCTTTTCCATTCACCCTGTACGAACAACTATGAAATAACGGACCGAATCTTGATTCTAAGTATTATTTAAGATTATTCTAAACGCTCTAGCAAGCTGAAAGATTTCCTGTTGCAAAAGGGAAAATCGCAGGACCGGTCAAACTGGCTCAAACTGGCTCAAACTGTCGATCATCTGGAAGAACGGCTACGAAGGAATCATCGACGATTTTCCCGAGTGCGTTTGCACGTAATTAGAAGTTCACCTAACGGCGGTGGCGGCGAACAAACAATGGCCGGCTCTTCTCGCATGCGAGTAAATACGTCAGCGCTGCGATAATTGTCCGGCAATTACGCGCGATCGTCCACGGATCGGTGATGTGTGTGTGTGTGAGTTTGTGTGTACGTGTGTGGGGACCAGAGGCCTCGTCTCTTATTGATTCCTCGTTAATTGGACGGTAGCTACCGGACCAACCGTTGGGCCTTTTGCCAGTCGTCGTCCGACGCGATGACAGCAAGGATTATTTTAGTTGAAAGGAGTTGCGGATCTTCTCGGGATAGGCAAGATTGCGCAAGACATCTGGCGATCAAGTCGTCACGGTAGGATGAACAAAGTCTTGACGGAAGGTGAATTATAAAAAGCAGCAGTGGATCTGATTGCTGTGATCGATCGCGTTGGAGAATCGATGTTTCGACGAGTGTTTGAAATGCATATTCAGCGGAACTCCTTTTTAGATTTAATTGAAATGAAAAGCCAACGTAAGTGATGGAAAGAATTATAAAATATTGAACGTGAAAGGAACTTTTACTATTGTTTTTTATTTCAAATTTTCCAATGTCTCTTTCGAAAGCAGTTTATTAATTCTCATCTATATATTGAAACAATTACCAATTCATAAATTACCCTTGTTGAGAAAAGGATCTACTTATTAATATAATTTATCACGCATAATTTATCCTTTAAAATGTTCGTTTCGACATGAATTTAAAAGAACCTCTCGTAAAATTAACATCTGCTTATTAATTCTTAAAACGTCTCCTTACATCGTACACGACAGAAATTTAAACTCGAGAAATCGAGCGAATCAAACTGCAACAGCAACGTACTACGCTCGACTCTTTAACGCTTATCTCCGAGAAATTCTCGCGAAAAACAGAGAGGAATCCTTCAAACGTATTCGATCGCGGTGGCGACAAATTGACACGAGAGATGACAGTAAAATTCGACGGTGACAACAGCTCGGTCAGATCATCTGACATCTTGCGGGGCTCTTGTGTCTCGCGGGACGAAGAGATAGTGTCACAGTGCAGTGACACGTCCTGTGTGCCCATGACGCCATTTTATCGGCGATTTCAGCCGATGTCCATACAGACAGAAAAAGACGAGCATCGAGCGAGGTTAAGATCCACAGGAAAGATATACGCGAAACGGAGGAGACACGTAGCGGATTGTCGTCGATCATCAGACCGGAAAAGGCCTCCGTGCATTTTCTTCGTTTTGCTGCACGTCACCGGTTCTCTGGCTGCGACGACGACGACGACGACGACGACGACGACGACGACGACGTTGGCCAGGCTCATAGAAAATTCTATTATTCTATTCTTATCATCGGGATGACGCGTGCTGGCTCGTATCGACAGCCGGATATATAATGCAACGTGAGTTTCTGAGCTTACGGCGTCTACCGGATGCGCCCACACCGAGCTTGCATACTGAACAGCGGCCCCGTCTTCTAAAGTCCAGCTAGAAAACGTGCTGGCTCGTCACGGCCGCTCTTGCCGGATCGCAGCTGTCGTTCGATTCTCAAAATGATCGAACAGCGTGTTCTCCGCTCCGAGCGAAATGACAGTTTGTCACTGTTAGATTGCGGATGTTTACGAGCTCGAGCGAGAAATTTAAATGCGCAAAAGTGTGCATAAAGAATGTGGTTGCATAATGTGCGATACAAATACGCGAGACGCTCAAATTAAACGTGCGCGTTATTGACACATTCAAAATCGCGCAGAGTGCGCATAATGTGAAATGATGTATAAAGTGTTCAGAGTACAGTGCTCTCTGTAATGTTATATTGTTATATAATTAATTGATTACTGTACATTAATTAATTATGTATAATATTATATTATATTTGCTACGCGACACAGTTTTCTACCTAGGTTTTGCTTTTTCGATTATACTCCCAAAAATACGATCCCGAAAATAAAAATGCGCAGTCCAGTTACGACGGAATCTTTATTCTTAACTTCCATTTGTTGAGATTTGTTTTAACAATTCATCATAATTCATAACAATTTATTCATGATTACATACCAGTCTAGTAATCAACCAAATTATATAATTATACAATTTCGTAAGAGTGATTATCACACGAGTTGTTGGAAATTCTTTCAGCAGCCACGACGCCAAGATACAGAACTCGACGATGGAAATTGATCGATGGAAACGTGTAAATTTAATTACGCGAAGATCTCGCTGTGGAATTCGTGGGGTATCGCAGTGCTCCAATGAAATCACTAAAAAGGAATGCACTTATCTGTGTACACGCGTTGAATATAGATCAGTTTCCACATCACAGGAACAACGAGGAAGGAGGTTTCTTTCTCTCGGAATTCTCTCGTCGATGTTCAATGGAACTGCAATCTCTCTTCCGGACAATAAACTTCCATTGAAAGAGAAAGCAATCCCGGGAAATATGTATCAGTACCTCGCTAAAAAATTAGGAAGAAGATCGACGACGATCCGGGGTAGGAAGGCAGAGGCCGACCCCTTGAATTTTAATTCACCGGATGGAGGGGTTTTTGTTCTTGAAGCTCGTCGACTGATTCGTCGGCGCGGCGCTGTATTTCAACACCCTTTTTAATATTTCTGGGGTGTTTCGCGCGCACGGCCCAGCCGGCATTCCATTTTTGCAATCAACGGCCCCGGCCGGCCCTCTGTGCCGCAGAGGGCGACGTCTGCGTGCGACCTATCGCGCGCGGCAGATGCAACGTCGATCGTGACGTATTGTTCTCGTACAAGACGAATTAATTTCCACGTATACCCGGCGAGAATTCACCGGTGTGTTAATTAAAACAATACCTGGCTCGGCGAGTGCGGGCAAGCACGCACGGGAATTCGAATTTCGCGCGCATATGTCACACCTCGGCCTTTTCTTCCGTCTGGCGCATTGTTGCCCGCATCGAGAACGATCCTTTGCCACCCTTTGTCAGTCGATCTGTCGCCAATTTGTACATTTTCAATTCCGGACTCGAGGTTTCACAGTTTTATATTTAATTCTTTGTTCATTTATTCCGCAGTTTTACGTTTTTATGAGTAATAAGTGCTTCTGCGGATTTTTGGAATTTTAATTTCTCAAAGATGCCACGAACGCCAGCAGTCTAATTTATGAAGTTGTAATTGTAATTGTATTTGTTGAATTGCATCGTACAAGCGATAAAAGTATAGCAAACAACAAAAATAAAAATAATGAATAATAATAAAGCTGTAAAAATTGGAAATATCAATGGGAGTGTGTGAAGTGATGATCAAAGTTGTGTCAAAACTAAACGTTTACGCAGTTTGTTTCGTTCAAATAGAAAGAGCATGATTGTTAACCGTAGATTTCAGAATTATTAGTCAACTTTACATAACGGTATTTTGAGCGATAATTATTCTTGTAGCGTGATAACCATTCCTTATTTAGCACACGGAATTTGCATTTTAGATTTACAAAACATCGGGGTTCTCAATAAGTTGTGTTTCCTTCTTTATATTCTGTTTAAAAATATTTGCAGACGTTTCGACGTAGAGTCAATAGAAAAATATGTTTTCGTTGATCTCTCGTAAAGTTTTCTTACAGACCAGCTAATACGTGGTAAAAATATTGCAATGCGAAAAAAATAAAATCCAAGACATGCCAAATCGCCGGGTCATTGCTGGATTTTTACGCGCTTTTACGCGAAAAATTTGAAAATGCAACGCGGTATAAAGAAATGCGCAGATTATCCAAAAATTATCTGGCATGTAAACCGATTCTCTAAACTCTCAGAAATTTGCATAACGATCTAATTATCACTGTCAAATATTAAAATATTTATTTATTTATTAATTAATTTTGATCTGCAAATTTGACCCTTGATCTCTAAGAAACTCGTTGCCTTAAAATATCGTGTCGTTCGATCAGGAGATCGTTGAAATCGATCATCGGCGCGCGCGATGTGCCCTACTCCAGGAATTCCTCGAAGTGAATACGCGATGTTGTGTGATCGCGAGCGCGGCAATCGAGGCGCTTCTTTGAAGCGCCGTGATTAATTTTTCTCTTTCTCTTCTGTCCCAGTTTAACCGTGATAAAAGCTCCCCGCGCTTTGCGCAATCTTCGAATTCCACCGAGCAGATGTTCGTCGGCCTTCTCTCTGATTTAAGACGCGCGAGTGATCTTTGAACCAAATCGCGAGACCGCGATCTAGATCGCCCCTCCCTCCCATCCCTCTCCTCCTCCCCACTTCTGTTCTCAATAAATATCAAGCTGTTAACTTCCCTGCGAAGTTCTCTTGGAATAAAGCTTGTTTTCAGCTCGGCAAATCTCGGCTGTAACTTCGTCGGATGTAAACGGTACTTTGTATATTTATGTCTCGAGAAATAACTCGTTTCCATATTTCACATCCACGTCTAAGGAAAGGAATTTTTCCAAGGTACTTTTGATAACTTTGTGTCGATCTCTCGTGCAAGGTTGTAACTGGTAGTCTCGTTCTGTAATCCCGATACTCGTGCAAATTTGGTATCAATGATGACTTTATTTCCCAGTGTATTTAAGTTTCCAGGGACAAGTTATTATTATTAATCAATTGCACTCCAGTTTGAAGTATGAAAGACTATTAATATCTTGGTTACTATCCAGTTCTGATCAACGAAGTACACGAAGAATTGGTTTCAAAATTACAAAAATGTGGTCAAATCACGTAAAAAAATAAAAAAAATAAAAAATTTGAGGATAAAGTTCCTGACGAACTTTGGAACTTTATTTGTAGATTCGTCGGAATTTATACAATGAAATTCAAGGCTAAATTTTGATCCATTAAGAGCAACGCGAAGGGGTTAAGTTACGGAAAAGGAACTTTGTGTTTTATTTATGACTGCCTGTATTAATCTTGTAAACCGTAATCGTCTCTTTGTTCGATTCGCTTTATCTTTCTAGAACGTCTGTTACATCGGAAATTGACATCAGCCGACAACAATTCCCTATTACACCATCGACGCAGCGACGCTTACGCTCGTTTTCCGAGAAGCCCATTATCCTGCAGTTAACGAATTCCATAATCTTATCAACCACCGTGACTCATGTCACCTGGCCATTACCACCGTGTCTATTACCACCATTATTCCAATTATCGTCGATTATTCATCTAAACGATTGCAACGAAGTCGCGCGACGATGAAACGAAGACGAAGAAAACGCGAGCCGCTCCGTATGGAAATTGTTTATCGTCAACCGGACCGAGTATGCCTTCCCTTTGTTTCCCCGGTGCCGATGATACATCGCCGCGGTCGGAATTGCTCAACTCTAACTCCAGTGAGTCATTAGAGTCGAACACGCGTGTGTGTACCTACATTTGCAGGACAACGGCGGCTCGGTGATGCTCGTCACGGTTGAACGTGGCTGCGAGATAACAGCCACGGCGAGGCACCGATGCAAATGAAAAATCGTGTGACAAAGATAGGGGATTACAGCTGTTGCGCAATCGCGCGCTTAATGATTTCGACGCATAATAAAACCGAGGAGAGACGTACATGCGTGGACGCCTCGTTTCCATGGTCGAAGCGTCGCTGCTTGTTTGTCGAGAATTAACCCTCTGCTAACTCGGCAAAGTCCCTTCTGAAGGAATAGACTACTTTCTCTTTTTATAATTTGCAGATAATTGTAACGAACGTACACGTTTGACGCTGTATGACGCTGTATGACGCTGTATGAACAGACCCTTAGAGTGAAAGCTATGTACAATAAACGACGTTTAAGAAGAACAAAAGAATTTCGGAAGAAGTTTCTGAATACAGTCCCGAGTCAGTTGACACTTATATTAATTTGCATAAACTAGACTTCTTATTGCTTCTGACGAAAGTTTAAAAAACGGCGGATATTATTTTGCCAGAGATTGAAACTGTGTGTCATTGACTCTTATAAATGATTAACTTTTAACATTTAAATACTTATAATATGTACACTCTTATGAGAGATATTTTAATAAAGTATACACTCATATAAAATATACTTTAAATAAAATAATATATTCAAGGAATAAAAGGAATCAAAAGTTGAAGGAATGAAAAGAAGTTTAATTAATACAATTGAAAAATGCACTTTTGTGCAAAAATGATCAACTTTTAAAGTTTACAATCTATTGTTATATTTTTGAGTGTACAGAAAGCAATGGAACTGTTTTATTTGAATTTATCTGTATAATAATAATTGAATATGAACTCTCTACTTCAACACAGCTGTACTGAACGAGGTAATCCAAACGACTGACTAGTCTGTTTATACACACGCAACAAAGGACTATCGTACAATAGTATAATACATACGATAGATGTCGCGATTAGTCTTATTTATGTAGGTACAATGGTGATAATCAATTCAATCAACGTACTACAAATAATTTACTCCGTATTATTTTTACAAAAATAATATATTTAATAACAAATGATAAACTAACTGATAACAAAATATCTGATAACCAAAGAATGAATAATGAAGAATGAACGAAGAAAGAAAGAATGAATTAATATGTTTGATGTCAGCTATCAAACATCTCTATGGTGATAAATAAATAAAATATCAATTTTATTATAAATTTTTTATTGTCTGTGAGTTTTAAGAAAGTTGGCATCGGAAACGTATTCTTCGACGGAACGATTGAGGCAACGCAGATGGCATTTAAACGCATAATTGTTTTCTGCTCCGACATATATATACACCCGTATAAAAGACACTTTAAATAAAATCATATATCGAAAAATACAAATGCACAAAAATCCAGACTCGCGCGTAACCTCTTGTTGTAATCGCACGTTCTATATCCCCCTTTCTTCCCCCCTTAATCGAAGCGAACGCAAATCTTCAGCGAAACGACTTGAAGAAGCGCGCTCGAAAGAGCAGGAGCTGCTAATTTTACGTGGTCCTCGCCTGGAATCCGAGGGAGGCCGTTGCACTCTCCGCGCTAAGTGCAATAACGCGATAATTCGCCGGTTCGATTTTCGCAGATATTTTCGGCCGGCTCGCTCGCGAGGAGGAACAGGTTCGAAGACGCGTTCTTTTCCACGCGCGTTCGTCGAACCATCGCGCGACAGCGTGCCGCGAGCGCAATTAAGCCGAGCGGAGCCGCATGCAAATCGGCGCATTGTCTTGACCCGAGGTGGCACCGGGTGTCGCCGGGCTTCGTCGCGCTTTCACGAGCACGAGCACTCGCGAAGAGCCGCGGCTCTTTTGCCTAATTCCTCGAACCAGGCGTCGTCTTGACGCCTCTGCTCGCGATACGCTAGCCTCCACCCTCTTCTTTGCGTCTTTGCGTTTCTCTTTTCGTGGAAGATGATTTCACACCACGCGTTTCTTTTTTTTCTTTTTGATGACACGTGGGAGTTTTACGACACGGCCGGAAACGTTGATCGGGGAATCTTCGTTTTTTGATCGTGTAGATTTTTTTTTTTTTAAGGAAGATTTGGTTTCAGTCTGTTTGTTTGTGAGCATTTTTAGAACGAGTGATGTTGCTCGTATTTTTGGCACACGATATGGAGAAATGATGGAAGCGATCGGTTTGAGTTTCACTGTGTCCTGTTTGCCGTTTAAAATTCAATAGATAGCGATAGACATCATTTTCTCTTTTCTGAAAAACACGGGAATTGTCAATTTTTAATTTCAGAAATCACGAGGGAGACCTTGACACGTTCGCGGACAGTAAAAATTTTAGCGAGCTGCAAAAAAGGACAGGTGACTTATTTTCGAACTAATTGCGATGTCCAAATTTTTATTAGTCGCATTTTGTCCGAGTGTCACATTTTAATAGCTATATACAATGAAAATGAAGATGCTGTAGCATCCACGAGTCGATACAGATCAAACTCATGTAATATTCCGTCGCCACGAAAATCCTATAGCATTCACGTCAGCGAACGCAACCTCACTGTATCTAAGATAAGTACAGAACCAAGTACGAGAAAGGCGAGAAAGAAGCTGAAAAACCAAACGAGACCGAACGACCAATGTAAAATTTCTCGTACGTCGAAGAGCGAACGAAGCAGAGGGAACCGATAGAACAAGAATTATTTAAAGATCGTACACTGGCTCTCTCTCTCTCTCTCTCTCGTTTCTGTGCGAACGTCACAGAAATGTCTGCCAGAGTGTTGTGCCAGAGCTGTTGGTTTAAGCGCAACGGGGATTCCGTAAGAGTCCTTTGTCCTTTCTCGATCCCAGTCAGGAACACCCTGGGCCGGTTCGGTTCGCATAAACGGGAAACGGGTTTCAGTCAGAAAGAGCTTTGGTAGTTCAGCGTAAAAGAACGGTGCTTTGTCACAGGGGAAGCAGAGCAAAAAAGAGAAAGAAGAGAGAGAGAGAGAGAGAGAGAGAGAAAAGGAGAAGCGAACGCACACCTTTTTTCAATCGATCTCTCTTCTACCGAGATAGTCCGAGCGTGTTCCTCCTTCTTCCTCGTCGTTTCCTTTCTCCTTTCAACCAGCTCTCCGTTGCACGACGAAGAAACGAAGGGCAACGAAAAAGCTGATGTTAGGCGAACGCAAATGAATACGCATACTGAAAAGGGGGGAGGGAGGGGGGAGGGGGGCAGAAACGACCATTCTGCAGCGTGCTTCTAATGTTTGCCCAATGCGGTTTTGCCCAGTGCGCATGCTTTTCGGATTTTTGCAGGGAACACTTGGCTCTTTTTTAGCAGGAAACTTTTGGGAAAAAATTCGCCCGAAAGAATGGAGTGACTCTTTGTTGGTTTGAAGTGGAGAATTTTTGAAAGGTTCGGTTTGCAAGGGTTGGCGTTTTTCTCTCTCTCTCTCTCTCTCTCTCTATCTCTCTCTTTCGATCTTTTGTCGACGCTATGTACGTTGTATATAATAATACTTTAGAGAGAATATTCGCGAAATTAGCGGAAGCTCTCGCGTATTCGGGTATTTGACGCTGGTTGACAGATTAATTTGTTTATCATTGATACATTTGCAGTGTTATATGTATTCGATATTAATTTCTCTTTAGGGTATTAATTACAGCGGTGCCGTGCCTGTGTTAGGTAATAAAATTCGTAGGTCAATAAATGCAATTGTAAATTGAATATTATCCGATATTGTGATACGCGGTAACAACTTAACGTTCACTCGTCAGATATTTCCCTATAGATAATCGTTATTTCAGTGTCGAATTTCGAACGACGAACGCGTAATGAATTGCAACGTAATTGTCTATGAATGCACGGGAAAGTAAAATATTGCGCGAGTCGGAAGATGGCAAAAGATTAAATTTTTAATCAGCGGTGATTAATCCAGCACCTGTGTGCGTGCGAGTTATTCAAACGACAAATTGATCGACTCCACTTTTTACATGTATTTCACAGAAACGAAATCAACGTTCAATTTTTCTACGAAAACAAGTGAAATCTTTTTATCGTAAAATGATGACACGAATAATAATAAATCCCATAAAACCGTCACTTCTTTCTGCCTCGTAATTTACGATAATCGATCGCTCTCAAATAGAACTGAAAAAGAAAAGTCAAGCCCACAGCCTAGAGAAAGCCTAAATTGTATCATACGCGAACAAAAAATTGTGTCACACTCCAGAAAGAATCAATATAACGATGGTAACTCCACACTTATCCAAACAGAGCAAAATCGCAAAAATGTAACATCGATGTCCCAAATTCTTTCTGAACGCGCTGCTCCTGGCCATAGCTTTGACACGAGGGTTGAAACAAAAAAAAAACAAAAAAAAGGAAAAGGAAAAAAGAGAAAAAAAGGGGGGAAAAAAAGAACGGGGACGGTAATTAAATTTCATTACGCGAACACTCGAGACAGCAATGGAAAAACACGACAGCCGGCCCATCGAAGGTCCCGTGTTAAACGTTTGAGAGCCGCTGACCATAGTGATCGTTGTTGGCTTTGCTTTCGAAGCCTCCACCCCCTCGATCGACAATCGCAACCCCTGCGCGCGGTGCACGGCAGCGAGCGCCGCTCGCGTTTCATTGTTGTGAATGCATGCAAATTGCGATCCCGGTGCCGGGACGAGTATCAATTCTAACAGGATTAATTCGAGTGCAGTCATTGTTTTTTGCGCATCACGAAAAGCCTACCCCCTGTTTCTGCAACGACGGCCACCGTTTAGCCTCGTTTCAAACAATGTCCAACCGGCCTGCTCCGACCTACAGTCACTCTCTCTCTCTCTCTCTCTCTGCGAGAAAGAGACGCCCGGCTTCGAAATTGCGATCAATGAGTTGTAAAATGAGGGTTCAGCGCGTAATGTACAGTTTGTGATCAATTCGCTCTTTGATTTGTGCACCTTACCTTTCTTCCTTTTTCTTTTTTCCGATACTTGAAAAAGGCAGGAAGATGAAATAGTGGATTTGGTTAGAATATTTGTTGTTTGTATTTTTGCACGAAATATATCCTGTTTTATAATTATAATATAAAAATGGCTGTAGATAGTCTGAGATGACTTGAAAGTGCAATAGAATTTCTTCTTCTTCTTGTAGATTCTTTCAAACATCGGTTTTTCTAGGAGAAAGTTTCCACGGACAATCTTGAAGTGTTTTAACAAGAGATGAAATTTTTCTGTTTCAGAAGGATGATTTCACCGCAATTAGCTCTGCTTTGCGCCAATATCTGCCTGAACGAGACACGCCATTCATTTTGGACGTTGATCTGGATTTCTTCAGTACCAAGAATCCTTTTAAAACGCTGTACAGCCGCGTCAATCTCTACGACAAACTCGCGCCCATTTACGCTTTCATTCGACCTGATTCAACAGATCCTGAGGTGAGTACAACAGACGTCAAATTGTATCAATCGTGTTACTGAAAAAGTTACTGTTTGCAAGTATCAGGGTACTTGGAAGAGACAAGACGAACCTAAAAAATTATTAGGAATTGGTATAATATCTTTGAAATCATCTTTTTCTTGTCTATTCATGTCTTTTTCATCTGTTGGGCGATACATTTTTTAATAGTTTCTATTGCTAAGTTTCTCATTGTATTTGTCATTCTAACGTTGGTCTAATGTACATTTCATAAATAATTCCACAAACTACAGATTGATAAAATAAAATTTTGTAAATTTCTAAATTCATATACGCTCCTTTCTCTCGTAAGTAATCTGGACCAATTATTACGTTTCATACGAAAATAACAAGTGCCCCGGTACTTGCGAGCAGGACTGACATGTACACACGTCTCGATAATTGCGTAAAACGATCGGATACTGCCGAAAGTCCTGCCGATACACCTTCAATTACCAGCCTAAGTCATTCAGTCTAACCATTAACATACCTCTCTTATCTCTCCCTCGAATCAACTCACTTTACGAACCTCGCAAGGAGAGCTTGCAAAACGTGCGCTACAACTCTGCGCGCATACTTGCATAAATTACACCCTGCGAATCGTAACGCTCGCCCAGCAATAAATTGACTTGCCAACTCATCTAAACCGGAACAAAAAAAAGGAAACAAAAAGCACAAAGAAAGACAGGCTGTAAAACGCGAACCGCGCGTTAAACGCTGTCATCTTGTATCATCAGATAGGTCGAAACCGGATTATGTCCCACGATTTAATTGCTGCTACGTGGAGACGCGAAATGTCCGAAGAAACCCTCTCTCTCTCTCTCTCTTCCTCTCCTCGACGAGAAGATCGCTCGTCAGCAAAGCCAGTTCGAACTAGGGCCGAATTACACGCTGAACAACGAGCCCCTCGGCGAAAGACGGATTTCGCGAGGCTGAGGCTCGTGGAACAGCCGCTGAAACTAGAGTGAGCTGGAGGCAGAACATGAGAAACAGAGAAAGAGAGAGAGTGAGAGAGAGAGAGAGAGGGACAGAGGGGGTGGTGGGATATGTACTGGCAACGAGCGGAAGATTTGCGAATAATTAGGTGGGCCGACAATAGCCGAGGTCCCGTAGCAGACCGGATACACAATGTGGCCTGCCACCAGCCGGATAATAGACAGAGAACGAACGACTCTATGGGGTTTTAGGATTCGACGGACATAATGGCACTGGCCCATTGTCTACCTAGCTGCAGACTGCCAACATCCGCTTTCGAGGGCGGCTACGTCGGCTCATCTGCATGCCAGCCTTCAACCCTTCGAGTGTTTGGTTTCCAGCATCGTGGATGCAAATTTCCATCGTCGCGGATCCAGCGTTCCCGATGTTCGATTGCCATCGATCACGCGAAACGATATACGGGCCGCTGCGCCGCGTCTACCGGCCGACCATTGTTCTTAGGAAAGTGGAAACTGGGGTGGGCGATGATTTCGTGATTTGTACACGCTTCTACGATCGGTTTAGGTGCTGTTGGCTCTTGCGATTTTTGCGAGATCTGCGACCAAGAGGATTTCTGATTGTTTCGATGCTTCGGTGGAATGAGAGTTTTCGGTAGGATCTTGTCAGTCGCTCGAGGATATTAAGAGATTGTTTCTGTGTATTGCGGGAAAATGGTATGATATTGTCCTTTGCGATTCAGCTTGTGCGAGTCAACAACCATTGTTCTTACATAAGAGATTCCATGGTCTGTGTTTAGAATGAGTTTAAAGTTGCACTGCAAACGGTCGTTTTCGTAATATTTATTGACTGTTGGGTGCCTCTGATTGTTTTAACAAATTGGTAATTATTTATTTTATTTCGAAAATTGCAAAATAATACTTGTCTCGTTTCATAAAATCTCCTTTCATCGATAGTCCTTCGTTTTAAAAACTCATTTGAAACTAGAAACTCATCTTATCTGTAATATAAGATGAAAAAGAAGAAAAGAAATTACGGCATAATTTCAGAAAAATTTCATCCATCGATCTCGGTGAATTTTTCTTCTGACTGAGTCTTCCTCCCTACGGAACGGTTCCTAACGTCGTCCCACGGAATCCATCGGTCCCATGTCACAATGCACGATCGTCCAATTAATAATTCACGAAGCAAATCAGCGAAACCGTGACTCGTCCATTCATCCTTCGACGTAGCCCGTGTACGCTTCTCAGAAATTTCCATGCGATCCCTCGCAGCGTGCCGCGACCCACTTTGTGCCGGGCGATCCGCAAACGTCGATCCGATTCGCGACTTCTCACGAATTTCCATGCGACCGTT
Organism: Melipona bicolor; assembly: GCA_030673865.1. Taxonomy (NCBI): domain Eukaryota; kingdom Metazoa; phylum Arthropoda; class Insecta; order Hymenoptera; family Apidae; genus Melipona; species Melipona bicolor. The sequence goes on from JAHYIQ010000027.1 coordinate 1,649,587, forward strand.
CCTCCAACGGGAGCCGTTTCGTTCGGATCGTCTCTCGATCGCAGCGAAGGAAAAAGATACATATCCGTCCTCACCGTGGGATTTTCAGCGCGGCAAAGCAAAACCCGCAACGAAATATCGTTTGGCGTCGTTATGCTAATTCGCCCCGGTCCGGTTAAATGTGTGCCAGCCTCTGCCTTTGGAAAAAAGGAGTCGGCTCTCCCTCCCTTTCCGGGCGAGCAGCGCGGACTCACCGGTTCGTGCTGTTAGCGCTTCCCGTGCATAAAATCACGCGCGCTGGGGACACACGGTGGCGGGGTTGCACGCACGGTGGATGCCTCGCTGTGGATCTAATGTATGCGGGCACGCCGTGCTACCTGTCTTACCCTGAGAACTCCGCGCCGCATTGTGATTGTAATCGCCGGCTCTTGCGGGTCAGCCCGCGGCCTAACCGGGGTCAGGGTCATTCCTGAATTATTTAAATTACGCAACCCGCCCTCCTTCCTCGGGAGGACAAGTTTACAAGCGGCTGTGCGCTCGCGTGTTGGCTACGCACACGATGCTCGACGACGGCGGAGCGACTCCACGTGAAGAAGCAAGTCGAAAACGCAGAGTGAGGTAGTTCCGCGCAGTCAAAAATGTATTTTACAGATAGTAGGAGCTTTGAAAAGTTTGGTCCAAGAAGATTTTTATAGATTTTGTATATAACAAAGGAGTGATAAAAGTAATCGATGCTGTTGTTCCCGAGGGATTGAAATGTTCGGATGATACGCTATACGATAATTTCGTTGAAAAATGGAACTGTGTCGATATGAGATATCATGATCGACATTTCTGTAAAAAACTCGTAATATCATTCGACTCAAATATATATAAGTATATATAAAACCAGACTAATAACACGTATCTAATAATAATAAGTGAAAGTAGAATTACATCTCTACCCAGCAGATTTTCAAAATTTTCATTTTTCTCAGAAACGAAAACTTTATTCACAGTTTCGACTTCTTTTTTTTCACGAGGAATCGTTTCTTGTTCGCTTGTACCACCCTGTACACACATGCGTGCAACGTAACCGCGTCCGCGCGATCTTTTGTTGTAATTCAGCGCGAACTGAACGAACGTAGGGTAAGTAGAAAAAGATGCAGAAAGAGGGGACGAGAGATCTCTAAAGAAAGAGAGAAAGAGAGAAATATGGAAGAGACTTTCAGTACGATAAGGAGACACGAATGGGATTTAAAGGTGCTTCGTTTGATGGTTGTTTGTTGATTGATGATCGATGCCCGATGAGATTCCGGTAGAATGTGTTTATGTGAGAAAGAATTTCTAGGACGGGGGGTTATGAATGGTAGGATTCTCTTTGATTATGGTAATTCTTTTTTTCGGATGGAAAGGAGAGACGGGGCAGGAATATTAAAGGGGAATTTGGTGATCGTGGTTGTTGCGAATGGGGAGACGGAAGCGGGTTTTTGGGTCAAGATGTTGGACGGATTAAAGGTATGTTTGCTGAAAGTGAAGTACGGCGTGGTACGCGGCTGCAGGATTTCCTGTACTTTACATATGAAACGTAGAAAATACTATTATCCCGTAGCGCGCATTGTCAAACGTAAATATTTTGTAATATTATGCAAATTCACGTGTTTTCAAAATAGAAACTCAGACAGTAGCAAGAAATGGAGAAAAAGCTGAAGTTTGTACAAGTTGTAACAAACTGTTAAATTCTATAGTAAAAATATTTCCAGCAATATTTATATTTAAACTTATTAAAAGAAATCACAGAAACGTTGTGATTATTAACGACGAAATTTTGATATTTTTATTACAAATCTTTTTAATTGATCGAGTAGCTCACAATCAAAGAGAAGAAATTTAACGTTATTGCGTCGATTCTTCTTCCTGTCAGATTGAAATTTCAAAAGAAAATGTTCTTCTCGAAATTTTTCCGCAGTCTCGTTTCACGATTGATCAAAGACACGTGTGAATATCAATCGATCGATTCGTCGGAATCGGTCGAATCCTTTCGGCAGCGATTCTTTTTCTCAGGATGGATCGCGCGCGATGCCCCACCGAGATCCCAGCGAGAAGAAGAAATGACACGAGCGGGGGGTCCAGTATGCAAAACGGGCCCGTTTTCCGGCCTCCCTGAATATTGATGTGTAGCCGGCTATGCAAATGAGCGTGAGAATATAGCTCGTGCCGGATGGTGACGCGAATAGACGAACCGGAAGTAAGCCAGTACCCCGCCAGTGCGTCTCCCTTCTTGCGACGTGCCCTTTCTTTCGCCGAGATCGAATTATAGTCGTTGACTTTTCTTGCCAGCACCGGACCTTCCGCAGAGCAGCTACGCGATTTATCAAATCCGTTCCCTTTCTTTTTTCCCGTTCGATGCACCGGATGTGCCGTTAGAACCCCGTTTGCTATATTTTGACAGACTGGAACGTACCTCCGTTTTTTTTTTTTTAAAGGACTTCATTTAATCGCAACTTAAGATTGATAAATTACTAGAATTATTTGCTAAGAAAGTTACTTGTTGCTAAAAGGTATGAGCATCATACATTTAAGAAAAAACTATTTGCAACGTTATGACGTACGTGATGTTAAATTAGAAGTAGTAGAATTTTTAGGACGACAACGATAGCTTTCTTTGAGATCTTTTGTTACAAACGGAGAAGATTTTATAATAGTGCTTTATAATGCAAATATACGCACAAGCATAACAGTGCTTACGTTACTAACCTAAACCTAATCTAAACCTAACCTAAACCTAACCTAAACCTAACCTACACCTAACCTAAACCTAACCTAAACTCAATGTAGAATTTATAACTCTGTCTGCAAATTCTTTAAATTTCTCTCGACAAGTCCAGAACGTAAAAACAATTTAACCTGAAATAACGATTGACCAACGTATTCGTGCCAGCGTCGCTTGAAACGAACCACGTTGAAAGACATTGACCCACATTCGTTCTGTCCGAGATAACGGAGCACAGAGGGAATTCATGGTGCAATAATCGCGAGAGACCGAGGGGTGAAGATCTCACCTTTCCCGGGCGAAACTCGTTCTCGGCTCGTTTCGCTTAACGGCGTCCATCCCGTTGAAATATCTGCAACGCGGTACAGGAAGCCTCGGGGAACAGGACGGAGATAAACAACGTGGAATTAAATATACAATAAAACGCGCGCTCTTGGACAGCGAAAGGGCGTGGTGGGGGTGGAAAAGAAGCGAAACTGCTTTACCGGCTGCGCGTACTCTAACAGCGACATTTCAACCCCCTCCCTACCACCGACTGGCAGTCGCCCGCATAAATAAATCCAATTGGCTCGAATAAAATGTACGAAACGAAGTCGCGCCAATGGCCGGGTATGTATTTTATTTTCTCTCGTTTTCCTTTTCACCCCGTGTCAGCCAGCCAGCCACCCGGCTGGGTTTCCTCCTTCTCTGTCTATTCCCTCTCTCTTTCTTTCTTTTTCTTCGTACTCCTTCGCAGTACACAGATACATCGACTGCCGTGCCGTGGCGGCACAGTAGGATAATTCAATCGTGACTTTTTCACGGATTTCCCATCGAAGGAAACGCGCCAGTTACGCGGCGGAAAGATTTCGTTTTCTCGTCCTCGCGGAGGACGTTCGGCGTCGTTCTTTAAAATATGTACTCCGCGGAAGACTCTCCTCGTGCTCGGTGGTTATCCTCGTTCTCCTCCTCGATGAATCCTCAGGCGTCTGCGAATGGCTGAGAGGTATTTCGTGTCGTTCGCGTTAACTCGTCCTCGCGTTTTTGTCGAAATTCCTTTGCATGGAAAGTCTCTCTGCGAAAGTGGTTAACTGTTGTTGCGATTGAGGTTTCACGCAATGTACTAATTTTCAATAGGAAAAATACCGCGAAAGTATTTGTCTGTTAATATCTTTATACTGCGATATTCAAGTACGCGTTCATCAATGAATTCGATTTCTATTTGGTTGCTGATAATAGGTAACTGGAACATAAGAAATAGAAAGAGAAGTTTCAAAATAACCGACACAAATTTAAAAAATTTCCCTAATTCTTCTCCAAGTGATTGTAAGTCTGTTTATATGTAAAATGTAAGTTTATGTAAGACTCTTATTGCGAGAAAATGTAAAACTCCTCGCACAATTAATCTTCTCAATCACCCTCAGCAACTACAGAACACACGAGCCTCTTTAAAACGGCCGGACGAAAACTGGATCACGCGGAGGGAAGATTTCTTCATTGGCAAGGGGAATCTCGTTGAGGCAGGTCACTCCCGTAGTAATTACCTTCTCTCACGGAAGTGGTCCGCGTGGCCCTTCTCAAGGTTCTTCCTTCATCCCCTACAATTAGGCCCTCCGACAATTAAATCGATAAAGCGAAGACGCCCTTTATACCGTTGTTATGCGTAAGTAAACCCCATCCTTCCTCTCTCTTATACAACGAACCGCCGAAGCTGCAGCATGTCGTTAAGACCAGAGCTGCTCAATAATTTTTCCCGCGTGTAATTTCCGACCCTTCGGAGTTTGATCGAGGTGAGCTTTCAACGTTGAGAATAATCGATAATTTTGGTGAATTTAGTCGCGTAAATTTAGTTGCTTACGGAGACACGTGAATTTGTTTCAATTAAATGATAAATAGTCGCTTATTGATTTTAGCCTTGTGAGAGAATTAAGGTATTTTTGTTTGTGAAATTTAAAAAGTCAGGTGATGAAAGAAGAAATCCAATAAATTTTTCATAAAGATTTCTCAGTGTTTCAATAATTTCAAGGTGTATTTTTACTTTCACTTTTCCAAATGAAGAAAAGGACAGTTGTAAGTCACTTTTGAATTCAATGATCAATTTCACAATTTCATAAGAACTGTTTTACTAGGTTGTCGAATTAGGTATTGAATTTTTCAAAATCGATTCGTTTCCTGTTAGAAAACTTGTACCTCAGAACGCAACAAGCTGTTATCTTGAAATTAACGCAAAAATATTCCCATCATTTTCTCCCATATTCTCTCCAAACGTGATCCACAACCCCCTGTTGCGAAAATAACATTCATGCTCTCATCGCAACTTCCATTCCCTTACACGTTCACTCGCACAAAGGACGTGAAAGAAAAAGAGAAATCGTAAAATACAAGTCTCCGATCAAAGCTGGAAGCACGAAAAACAGACCAAACAGTCTCTGTTGCACGTTATCAAAGATCGTGAAAGAGGGTCAAGTGTTTTTTTTTTTAAATCTTGCTCAAACAACGGGGCTGATAAGGGAGCAAGGATATTTGGGAAAAACCGGATAAGAACCAACACCGCCATCTGTTATGGGTGATAAGAACGAGGGGTTCCTTCGCAGTTTCCGGATAAGCCGCAGAGACCGGGGGTGACGTGACGAGCGACGCCGACGCCGACGCCGACGCCATGTGCCCAAAATGGCCGCGGATCGTTAAACGGTCACGCGCAAGCTCCCCAGGGGGTGGTGGGACAGGGAGGGTTGGTTTTAGGGGTGTCCTCGCTTCTTAATAGGATCGAAGAATAGTTACGCCGTCAGATCCACGCAGTTACGTGCAACACCACGCTTTGGGATGCGTTTCCACGAACGTACGAACGTGGAGAGCAATGACTCAGAATTCTTTCCACGGCCCTCCGCTTTGGTACATGGAACTCTCTCTCTCTCTCTCTATTCGTGTGAACGCAAGAGTTGAAATTCTGTGATGTCTACTTTTTACACGGATTGACATTTTTATGATTTTTTCTCATTTATCTATTTTTTTTTTTTTTCATAATTTGGTGTTACTTCTGATTTTTTTTAAAGGAAGAATATTAAGAAGATGTTCGATAGTATTGACGTTGATGAATCTCACGTGAAGAAAGTTCCTTCTTTTTTCTGTCTTTTATTGAAAGTTAGAAACAAATGCTCGGTATATCATGACTACTGAATTCTATATTTATAATATACAATTAACTCGCATCAAAAAACTAACTCCATCACGCTGAACCGAAAATTGCTACATAGCCATTTATTGGGAAACAGAATGAACGAACAAAAATCGTTTGCTTTGTTTCGCCAAAGGAAGAAAGAAAAAAAAAAGAATATGCGTATTTATTCATTTGATAAATCCGTGTGCAAGATGAGTATAATAACAAAAGGGACAGAATTAGCCAGAAATTTGTTCGACAATCTGGAAGAGAAAATTTTAATAAACCCCTTCGTTTGAGGAATAAATTCAATTTTTATCTCTTGTACGTACGCGGTGTTAATTTTTTGTGTTCTTTTAATATTCGCGGAGATTCGAGGCAGACAGTAATTCATTACGCGAGCAGCCGGCAAATGGAGAACTTTCATTTCGAGGATAATAGAATACGTATATAGATCGGAATATTAATCGGCTGGTACGCGCAAATACCTATTAGCAAACATCGCGGATATACCGTTTATTGAAGGCCGAACAAGCTCTCTCAGCGCTTACACATTGTTTAATCGTCGAAATATAATACGAACGTATCCATAAAGCCAAAGGGCGAAGCCTCGCTTTCATTGTCCCTGTTGAACACCTAAAAATCGAATGGTCCCTCGTGCATTGAAAACGAACCTTGAACAAACGGTCTGGCTTTCAAAGTAAACGATCCGACACCGGAACGCGAAATTGTTTCATCCGAAAACTTGGATATTTCTTCTCTGCGATATCGTTTTTCAAAAAAGATAATAATGGAACGTCGCAACAGACGTTATTCGTAAAATGTTGGATATTACGTTTTCGATGATTTTGCGAAAAATATATAAAACTTTGTAAATTGTAATCAATTAATAATAAATTGTAATTTTATTTTGTTATAATTTTAAATTACAATAAATTGTAAAGTCTGTCAGGATTGATCGGTATACTAATTTCTCGTTCCTTTTGTTTATAGTATATTCAGATCGAAGTGTATCAATAGGAAGAGAGTGGCATTTCTTCAATTAAACTTTAAATTAAATTTCTTTCATTTAAAAAATTCGAGTGTCAAGTTTTCATCGTCAATAATCTAATTTAATTATGGCTTCTGTGCCAAGAATACTCCCGACTCTAAGAATACTACAGCGAAAACGTTCAAAGAATCAATCGTTGTTTTATCTAAGAATACTCAACATGATTCTCTTTCCGTCTCACTATTTTCAACTTTGACAGAATTACCGCGTTACGAGTGATTTCTCGTTCATATAGTACGAATTTAGATAAGTGAAATTAAATAATAAATTTACGAGTTCAGTGAGTCGACTTTCGTCTAAAATTTTTGCTGCAGATTCTTCTCTATAATGTTCGCCTTTAGATCTCGAATAATCTTGTATACTCTTGCGCGATAGCAAAGTTGGAAGATTTGACTCAATAATCTGTTTCTTTTTTTTATTGGATACTTTAGTTTTCTAAAGTTATTCTAGTACACAGTGATCCAAGAAAAAGAAAATTATCACATATTTATTGCAACGTTCAGGTATTTGTTTAACAAATTTGTGCAATTATTTTTCTCCTGTGCTCAAACAACTCCCGAAGCTTAAAACACTAACCTAACACTATAAATACTGCAATACTATAAAATTAAAATACCATGAACATTCATCTCAAACATGGATCTCACAAATATTTATTCCGTTGTCACGTGCACGAATATATACGACAAATCGTTCTTTATGTGCTAGTAAGAGCTACAAAGAACACCAAGCACGATAAAAGCGTAGAGCAAAGAAGTACCGGGGACAAATGAAAATTGGCCGCAGTCTCACTGTAGCAGGTTAAGGAACCAAGCGTGTACCCGCGATCGTCGTTCGAAAGTTCGACGACCGGAAACACGATGGATGCTCGGTAACGACCACCCAGCGCGTGTAAAACGCGCGTTTCCACGACGAGAAACGTTCGCATTCGAAATTCCTGGTAACGACAGTCAGCCGGTGACAGAGAACGAGAGAGAGAGAGAGAGAGAGAGAGAGAGAGAGAGAGAGAACGATCGAATTATCATGTAAGCAACAACGCCGAAGCGCGTTCCACAGGCCTCGTGGCATCGGAACGGAAGTGAGCATCGGAGATCCGGAGGGAGAGGCGTCCGCGGGGTTCGTTGACCGCGGCGGGCTCTGTGTGCTACGCTTTCCGTCAACCTGACAAGGGTCATCGAACCGGTCATACGCCAACTTTTTTCTTTTTTTTCTTTTTTCTCTTTTTTTTCTTGTTTTTTCTTTTTTCTTTTAACGCAAAGGTGGACATTAATCTGAGAAAGGGGTAAGCGCATCCGGCGATGGCGTGTTCGCGCTTTTCGCGTGGACCCTGGTCGCACCGTGTTTCTTTCGAACAGGCGCGTGCGCTCGCATGCCAGTAATTGCAAGTGTACACTTGCAGTTCGCACATGTCAAACGCGCATTGCAGTTGGGCGCATCGGTTGGCCGACACCATCTGATGCTCTCCGAGTTTCTTGCCCCGAGAGAGAAAGGGTTTCTTTCGGCGAGCGGGCCTTCTTATTCGACCGGAGCCGATTTAGGGGCTGCTGCCGAAAATGTCGTTCACCTCGTCGCGCGAGCACGGCAAACCGCGAGTTTCTTTGCTCAGGCATTTCGACGGGAATGGGCGTTACCTCGGTTTACTCCTTGCGCTTTTTTCCCTTCTTCCACTTCTTCTTCCTTCTGATCACGCCACTTTCATTCTCGATCTCGTTGGTTTCTGATTAGTCGAGTGCGGATTTTTATCCGTTTTTATGCTTACGACGTAGAACAAACATCCAAAGCATAATGCTGTCTAAAATTTTTTACATTATAACAAATACTCTTCTTTCTATTGTGGGAAGAAATTCTCAAAGAAACATTGCAGCAAGAATATTCAATTGTATTTTAATCAAGAATTTAGTTCTCGATAAATTGCATAATTAATTGAATCGATCCCATTTTACATTATAATTGAATGTTGTTAAATTTTTTAAGAAACGTTGAAACAAGAATGTTCAATTTTTATTTTGATCAAGAATTCGTTCCATATTTGGTCAAGGATTTAGTTCTTGATAAATTGCATAATTAATTGAATTGATCCCATTTTACATTATAATTGAATGTTGTTAAATTTTTGAAGAAACGTTGGAACAAGAATGTTCAATTTTTATTTTAATCAAGAATTCATTTTATTTTTGGTTAAGGATTTAGTTGTTGATAAATTGCATAATTAATTGAATTGATCCTAGTTTACATTACAAATCATTGTAATTATCTTTGTGATCACAAGATGTACTAAGAGTTTCGCGAAACATCATCAACGGTTAATAAAGGGACTCCGGAAACAAAAGTATTGCTTACTTTTTAAACATTTGCGCGCTTTTCTGTTCATCAAGAGCGTGTTTGCTATAATCGCGTTTGAAAAAGTCGATTTACTGCACTGAAAGGATTCTTACGACGCACGCGTGAGTAAGGAACGAGCAACCCTCGAAGTAAGCGCGCGCTTATTGCCCGTGATTATGTCATTAAACCAATAGAACGATGCAAAATGTTTGACGTTGTGTTAAACCGTCGTTGATGATTGTCGAATCGCGTCGGTATAGAAAAGATCGTAAATCTGTAGTTGCAAGACCGATGGCTATCTGCGAAAAGACACGACTGTCGAGGCAAGCCGTGGTATCTTACTTACCGCATAATGAGAATTCCTAGTCGATTGCCGACGCTTACGTTCAACAATCGATCATTATCGATGACGAACGTTACGTTTCGGAACGAATGGGATTATCGAGCAAATGTTTGTTATTTGCGCGATCCGCCAACCGAGTCACGTTCGTTATCTGTTTGACGAATCGCAAAGCTGACAAATCGTCATCGATGACTTCTCAATTTTTCAATTTTTTTTGGAAAAATTCTTACCACCTTGCTAAACCACATTCGCTGTAATCTTCAATTTTTTAAACGTCAAGGTAATAGGATTAACGAATTGATAAATTACAAGTCACAAGTTGTAGATCTCCTTTGTGCAATCTTATAGGTTTGCGTTCCAAGAGAGAGGATTCACGGTTTATTTATAATTTAAAAAAAAATGTTTTTATAAAATTTAGCTTGTTTGAGTTTCAAACTTGTTCGCAAACTTCGTCAGTTTAATTACACGGGAGAAACTTTCAAGTCACTGCCTGAGCAACGATGAAAATAAAACTTTCGAAAACTCTGCTATTCTTCTATAACCACATCGATTGTAATGTATAATTTTCTCATGCAACCATATCCTTTTTTCATCAAATTTTGATATGAAAAATATTGGTACAATTAACATAAGTTACTATACATTAAAATCTCTAAGAAATATCGTGACATTTATCCTGTAATTATCAAATAATTGAAAATGGCACTAGAACAAAATGCCCATATAAAACGCTTGTTGCACAAAAATCTTTCTAGTCGTAGATGTCATCCTATTTTGAGCAGAACGCGCTACGAACGTTGAATTGAATTCCACTGCTAAATGAACCAGATTCGTGCCGATAAAAAATGGTAATATGCAGATGCAGCGATATGCTGGATGCACGAGCGTACGCTTCAACGACCAATAAGAACGAACCGCGTTGCGTTGCAAGCTCGTCAAGATCGGTCCGCGTGATAATTCGTTAATCATCGAAGCAACCTTATTAATGACGTTCAACGTTCCCGTTTCTTAATCGCCTCGCTGTACGTAATCGTATTTGAAACAATATCGCGGCTGTCACCGTCGTAACGCGGGTAATTAATTCTCCACGTTAATTTGGCGAGGATGGCATCGTGAAAAGAACTTTCGTTCGAATGGACAACCACGTGTCGCGAATGAGGATACGACTCTCATTTTATTTCGTAATTTGCCAAGTTCGTGGTTACGATCGCGCCTTAGATTTTTGAGCAACTTGTTGCGAGAGGTTCTCCTACAGTTCAGTAGAAAATTTAGGAAAAATGTATTTTACGTCTGAATTTTTTTCTTACACTTTGACGTATCATTTGTTATATTTTCATTTTATTTTTTAAGGAAATAATTGGAAATGGGAAATTGAAAGACTTTGGCTAGATTAAATTTTCAAAGATCCATTACAAAATTCATAGAATGAAATCTAAATTTTAATTTCCATAAAATTCTTATTGAATGAAATTATTCTTGGTCAAAGTTGAAATTTTCATTTTAGATGCAAAGTTTTTATATTTTTAAATATTAAAAGAACCTAAAATGATGTTTGTTAATTTTAATATTATTTTGAAATTGATATTATAAATATAAATGGTAATTTTTCAGATAAAAATTTTCTGAAATAACTAGGATACCAGCTTAATTCTCTTTATGGAACTCTGACATTTTCTGGAACATTGAGTGATTCAAAACTCTCGGCCTACATGCGCACGATGTTCCACTAATTATAGTCTTCGACATCAGCACATGCACAAAAAAAAAAAAAAAAAATAAAAAATGGCACAATTCAGAACTCATAATGATCCCGTGTTGCAAAATGGGCCTGACGAAAGACTCTATTGATAGACGTTCGCGTAGGCGAGCAGTCTTTCTCGTTCCTGCCATTTTCAATTGTGTGTCAACACCACGAATAATACTTCTTCGGGGCCCGTTCGGATACCTACTTTCGTGGATTGTTACGCAATAAATTCAAAAGACCAGTCTGACTGAAAAAATCCAAAAGAAGAAGAAGGCGTTGCGATAGTATACACAGTTGACAGGTCTGTTGTAAAATACTAAAAAACGATGATTTGATGAAGAATCGCCTGACAAAGAAAGCCACGCGTCTTAATATCAAAGAAATGAAAAAGATGAAAGTCATTCTTATTCTTAGACGTTTGACGTTGCTCGATTTTTCGATTACTCACGTGGTTGTCGATCGCTTAAAAAAATGTGCTAAACAAGTGCAGCGATGATTACGCAAAATAATTTATGCGAGGCATGAAGTAACGTTTATTAATAAATGTACTTGGTGTGCTACGAAGAAATTTTTAATTGTGCTATCGGTCAACGACGAACCACTTGCATATGTGATCACGACATTCGTCGCGACATTTCAATATTCCAATCCAAATTTCAATTAGCATACTGCTGGAAAATTTCAGCGTGGAAAATGGCGCTTTTTGTAATATTTTGTTACACGAAGCGATCTCGAGGTTCTGTTTTTTATGTGATTTATATTTTCAAAGATATGAATTTGTATAAAAGCGATTTCCAAACACTACAAAGTGAAAATAAAATTATTCCAGAGATTTGAACGTGATCATTAATTACAGTTATTGTAGATTGGTATTTTATACATTTTCATATTTTTAAATTTTATACATTTTTATATTTTTATAAGTCTGATTGAAGAAGTGAAAATCTATCTTGTTTATTAAATGTTGTTGTAAGTATACTTCATTTTGGATATTTTATATATTTCAGAGTGTTGCACGCATCGCCTGGATTCCCTTGAATTTCCTAAAAATGCACGAACGCCCGCAGTTTAATTGCAATCGAAGGAATTGACGATGTTAGATAGGCGGATTTATAAAGAGAAACTAAAAGTGTGAAAGAAAGAGATTTCAAATCACCTTGAAATTATTCAAGCCTAGAAGTGAATGGAATTCTCCGATTTTATTGGTTTCAAAAGGCCGGCAATATTTGCTCAAGACGTGCCTTTTATTTTTTTAAATTCTGGTATTTATTTTTGTATTTAACAGACTGAACCGAAATAAATTGTTGTTGTAAAATATATTTAATTAAAAAGCAAGCGTATATTTTATCCACGAGATGAATGATTAAACCTTTCTGGATAAATGCAGCGACTCGAAGACACGACCTCTCCACGAACTAACCCCATTATCAGATTTTAAATGGAGCAACTTTTATCGGTCGCATAAATTAGTCAATCGCTATGATACGATCGAACGTTTCATAGCTGTTAAGTGGCACGCTATCTTGGTTAAATGGCTATCTGTCTCTGAATAAATTTCACTTTTTCACTACCAGATTGAAATATTAATTTCACAGTAAACAGAATCCAAGATATAATGACTCTTTATCGATTGAAATTTCTCTGTTTTTAAAGTATAAAAGTTGCAATACCTCGTAATGTCTCATTCACAGTAACATATTGTTTTTAATAAAATTGTCTATACTTGTAGTTTGGTTGAAAATAATTTCACAAAAAAGCTAACATGTTGACGAACATTGTAAATTAAAATGTCACGGCAGAGCTACGAATTTTTATGCATTTACGCATGAAAATTTAAGAGTATAAAAACAATGCATAGAATGTTTAAAACATATTTAAAGTATATAATATATCCAAAATACACGAAACAAACATTCGTTTATTTTTTCCACTTGATTGATGATGATTGATGATTAATTTATTTTATTTGTACCTACTACAAATCTTGTTTTGTCTTATTATCTGTGCTTAATCTTGCACTTAATCTTAAAAGTGGGGATAAATGAATGGTGTGCTATCTTGTATATTATATATATATAAATTGTATATTTCTTGTATACAATCTTATAGGTTTGCGTTAAAGAAGATTTACGGTTTGTTGAATTGAAAAAATACGTTCATAAAACTGAGTTTGCTCGAGATCTAAACTTGTTGGCATTGAAAGGTTCGTAAACTTCCACTTCGTCAGTTTAATTACACAAGAGAAACTTTCAAGTCACACGTGAACAACGATGAAAATAAAACTTGAACTACTTTTCTCTAACCACATCGACTACTACAATGGATAATTTTCTATAATCATATCTGTTCAAGTTTTGATACGAAAATATCAAAATATTGTATATATTGTTATATTTGTATTTCAATACTCCTGCGTTTGGTTCTAGTTTCTACTCTTTTAAATTATTACCGAGAAAATGTGCGAGTTTGCAGAGAAATCCGCAGCCTAGCGATTACTGAAGTTGCGATGCAGAGAAACAACGCTCGAGGAAGCGGTGTCAGGCGGTTTTGAAGCGGGGCGCGTACACGCGTGCGCGAGCCGTGTCAGCCGGGCGGTACACTCTTTTCCCTCCTCTGCCCGATTAAAATTGAGAACTACGTCGAGCAAACGCTGCGACACCTGCACAAATCTACATACTGGATCGACGGGTGTGTATCTAACCCGTCCTCGCGGGCAGATATACGCGAGGCGTTGCCTCTCGACGCGTGTCCACGTGTGCACGCGCGCCGCCACTTTCAAATCGCTCGACCTTGCCGCTCGATCGCCGTTTCTCGAACGATCTCTCGATTTCTCGATCGATCGATCGACCGAGCGAGCGTGTTTTCACCGAGGGTTGACTGACAAGTGGACAATTATAAAAGAACGAACGAAATACACAGTGGATATAAAAATACCACTTGAGTGTCAGTAGTGACAGTTGAATAAAAATTTATGGGACAGTGTTCTGAAATTAAAAAAAGATTGAAAGTGTGCTTGTCAGAAATTATTCGTTGAATTTCAATGCCCACGATGGTTTAGTACGGACACAGATATTGTATATAAGTAAAAATAAAACTGCACGACTTGTACCCAAGTACGATTCGTCTCACTGAAAGGCCCAGAAGCAACTGTTCTGACTAGGAAACGAAGACGACCTTTTTGCCATAAAATTTTATTGATACGCAAACATTTGAATCGATACAAAACAAATTACAGGCGCGATCGCTCAGTAGATCTACCAGACAACGCCACTCCTACTCGAGGTCTACGCCACGCCCCTTTACGTATCACGTGATCCAAATCAACCAATCGTTAATTTTCGTTGCATTAGCGTTGCACTTTCAGTGATAATAATAACGATCATAATAAAGATTACATGTGCGTTGCTAACATAAATATTTTACAATTCAAAAATTAAGTTGTTCGCACAACAATACTTCATTAAAGAGTAAAAACGATAGGTTAGACTTTTTAGTTTTCCAATCAAATTTGAACAACCCAAAAGGAAAATGTGCAACCCCAATTTCTGGGTGCTGCAGTTTCTTTTTTTTTTTTTTTTAACAAACAGCGTACAACAAGAATAAAATTTTTACGATGCATGTGCATGATTCGCTAGTATAACATACCAGGAATTCAGCTAACTCGATAGTACATATTTAATGCTGGAAGAATACAATCTCTCGGTCGAACGAGGCCGTCCCATAAATCAACCAGCGAGTATTTTCACGATTCGTTGTCCCATCGTTCCGTCAATTCCTATCACCTCCCTCTCCTCTCCTCTTCCCTCTCCCCATCCCGCTATCCGCAGTCTGTTTCGCAAAACCGTCCAATCCGGATTTCTCCGTATTTGCAAATATTCGCGCGACACGGCCGCAATTCCTGTTCATACAATCCATCATGCACCAGAATTGCGAAGAATTCGTTTCTGTTTGTAGTCTTTTTAATTATACACCATGGCCGATCCACGAACGGCCAATCGGCTGTTTTCTAACGCTGATTGGTAACTATACACGTATACCGGGCATGTGTAGGCAAGTACATTTATCGTCTCTGCAATAATGTGCAATGTAAAAAAAAAAAGAAAATAAAAAATTTAGAGTTGAAGTTTAAATGATGGACAAAGAAACGTTTTCAGAGCTCAGAAATATATTTTTAGTTTTGTGGTTAAATGTAAATGTAAATGTTTAGTGTTAATATTGTTTGAGCTGATTTTTAAACTGTTTTTTCTTTTTATTTATATTTTCAGGTTTTTGGACGTAACTTTGATATATGATCCAATATCTCGATGAAACAAATTTTGTACGATTCATAGTCAAAGGTACATTGGAGATCGAAATCAAATTGATGGGATCAATCTAGTTCGGAGGCCACGTTAATCAACTTTATAAATTCGAAAATATACTATTCGCGAATCAGTTTCGCATATTCGCGCCATCTTCTTGCGATAAATTTATTTTTTGGAAACTAATGAAATTAGAATACTTATAAGCCGACCGAGTAGTTTCTGAGAGACGTAGCTTTAACAGTCTTCCATTCATTTATCTCAAAGGAAAAAAGAAGCAGACTGAAAGAATCTTTTCAGTATCGAGCGAAACAAACACAGAACGTCTGTTCGAACAAACAGCCGACCAGGAAAAAATGAGAGAAAGAAGAAACGAGAAGTCACATTCGCGTTAATGGAACAAATATACCTCGGCTCGACGCATGCTTGTGCATTTTTGTTTGAACAACGTCCAACGAGCGCGGGGGCCATTCATTATTCCCGTTTATCATGGCCGAAAAACTGGCGGCGGGAGTTGAAAATCATTTTAATTTCGTCCGCCGGCAATTCGTTTCGTCGCGAGTAAACGCGCAATTAGCTATCGATCGGGCGTCGATAGAGAGAGAGGCGGAAAGCGAAAAGGGGGAAAAAAAAGGAACGCCGACAACCGGTGCGGTTTTTCGCCGAATGATGTCCAGAGAAAGAGAAAGAGAGAGAGAGACGGGCGTTGCACGCGTGTGCGTCTACGATTTTCCCAAATTCGTTTGCAAGTGCGTGCTTTCACCTCGCACTAATTGCAAGAAAACGTATGATTTTTTTTTTTCAATTAATCGCCACGTGGTTGACTTTTTCCTCTCGTCTGATTGCTTTGGAAATGAAAACGATTGCCGGAGCAAACCGAGCTTTTCCCATCGCAAACTGCGGATTCAGTTCGATTTCGTTTTGGTTCGAAATATAATAACGGGGATAAGATTTGTTGTATTACGGAAAGGTGCGTTAATTGAGTGCGGGAAGGGTTGAATCTTTTACGAGAGATTCTAGTAAGATTCTCGTTATAATATTTAGTAGATCAGTTATGATAGTTATTCTTTCGCGTTGATTGATTCCTAATAGTTGTATATATATTTCTAGTAGGAAAGAATTTTTTGTTATTCAAGACTGGACCGAAACGATCAGTTGAAACGCGTTCAAAGAAATTTCACTTTCGATGTATGGTATAGTCTTGGCATAAAATATATTAATTCTGTTTGTAGACTGTACCAAAATGCACACAATACTCGAAAATTAATTGTAAATTATAAATATATTATTTATTTTAAATAATGCATTAGAACCAAAACGAACATTTGCACACTTGTTCATATACATCGTCGTCGATGAAACGTAATATAATCGGAATCTATAGAAACTGAACAATAGCGAAGATCTCGAATGCAAGGATCAAAGAAACGGACTTGACTTGTATTCTCGATAGATTCGTCCCGCGAAACGACACGTAGAAGAAACCAAAAAAAAAAAAGGAAAAAAAGAGAAAAACATCGGTCAAACGGTCGCTGCATCGATTTAACCAAGTCGATTGCGATTCAGCGGCACGATTCTGCCATGCAGGGCCCTCCCACGCGTTTCGTTGAACCCGAATCCGATTCGGCATTCGGCCGCGGGCGCATCTGACGTCCCTTCGATTGCGCGATCCTTGGATCGTGGGTGCAGGTGCAGCGAGCGAGCCCCAACGCCGGTGAAAGAAGATCGGCAACGATCGAAAGCGAGCGGAACGTCGGTCCCCCGACGATCCAGCGATCCATGAAGCCCCGTGGACGCGAGAAGCGTTGTAAATCTCCGTCATGCCCCATAAATCCCACCCCCGATATTGCTGTCCTCGGTTACGTGCGCCTGCACATACGCGCGCCGATCCTTTTCCCGTGCTACCACGGGAGATCGTGGCAACTCGAGGAATTCAGTTGTCGGAGGGAAAGACACGGAGAAGGAAACGGAGACGACGGGGCAAGAGCTAAATAACTAGTATCTCGATAAGTTGGCGGTCACGTTTTATAAAATTTGCGGAAACTTGCACTTAGAGTCTCACGAGGAATTGGTTCTGTGGTTGTTCTGCTGGATTAAATGTGTCACTTTATTAACCAATTATTGTAGATGTATATAAGTAATATTTATTTAGTACCAATGCTGGTGATTAAACAGTAGATAATTAAACAAGGTAAAGAAGACAGATGAAGGACTGGTTGTAGTTGTTGCGCTGGATTAAATGTGTCACTTTATTAACCAATTATTGTAGATGTATATAAGTAATATTTATTTAGTACCAATGCTGGTGATTAAACAGTAGATAATTAAACAAGGTAAAGAACACAGATAAAGAACTGGTTGTAGTTGTTGCGCTGGATTAAATGTGTCACTTTATTAACCAATTATTGTAGATGTATATAAGTAATATTGATTTAGTGCCAATGCTGGTGACTAAACAGTATTTTATAATTAAACAAGGTAAAGAACACAGATGAAGAACTGGTTGTAGTTGTTGCGCTGGATTAAATGTGTCACTTTATTAACTAATTATTGTAGATGTATATAAGTAATATTGATTTAGTGCCAATGCTGATGACTAAACAGTATTTTATAATTAAACAAGGTAAAGAACACAGATGAAGAACTGGTTGTGGTTGTTGTGCTGGATTAAATGTGTCACTTTATTAACTAATTATTGTAGATGATATAAGTAATACTGATTTAGTACCAATGCTGGTGACTAAACAGTATTTTATAATTAAACAAGGTAAAGAACACAGATGAAGAACTATTACATGCGGTCACAACTCAAATAAACTCTTTTTGACAGCTTGACTCTCTTCTTCACACTACAGGCCATCTGTTATAAATATTTAAATGCAACTAGAGGTATAATAACTGCAATCACAGGTTGTAACTTAACAACGATACCTATACGATACCACGGACTGAGCGGATTTTTGTGCATTCGCGGAGGATTGCAAACTGCAAGATAAATATATCGCACAATGGGAGCGACTCGTTTGATGTCTGTGCTCAAAATTAATTTCGTGCAAACGCGTTGAATATTTATACGTGTTGTTGATACTCGTAGTGTTTGATAAATTAGAAGAGATCTAATAAAGGGATCAAAGCGGAGAATGAGACAAACTAGGCTCTAGATTTTCAATTGTGCTTTTAAAAATTAAAAAATGCATACTTACTCGCGATGATTACCAATGACGGATCGATAGTCGCAACCAGCTTGTCACTGTACGTGGGAATTTTTTTTATGGCAAATGTATTCGCCGTGTAGTTGCTCGAGAAACTTTTAAAATTCTCGTGAAAAATCCATTTTTATACTTTAATGAGTGTAACCAAAAAATTGAAAGCTCGAGGGGGAAATTCGTTCCGTTCGTATTCATTTCATTAAATGCGAAACACGGTAATTTACCAACCGCCGGTCATTTTAACGAATTCATGAGTTGCAGACTGCAGATTAAAAATTCCTGTTTTATAATTTTCAACGGTAAATGCTAAATGAACTCCTGTTTGTTCAACGTTCGTTCGTCGCATAAAATACAAATAAATTTTTCGATCGCAAACGTTTCAACGTCGATGAAAGCTACGTGGAACAGCACGAGCATAACTGTTCAAGACAGGACAGAGTGAAATACTTTCGGACGAAGTTTATAGCGAATTAGTAAGTAATACAATACAAGCTTGCCACTTCGTGTCCAAACTGTTTCCAACTTCCAGGACTTTGCGCCGAGTTCGTTCCATTGTTCCATTTAATTTCATCCCCCGTTCGTCTCGCATTTCGTATAACATATTTCCTTCTCCTCGGATCGTTGGAAATTCATCAAACCGATAATGCAGCGTGCAAAAAATATCGCCGCTCACAATTGGAATATGTTTCAGTATGTTTCACAAGAGCGTGGACGCGATATCATTGAAACTTGGTATCGAATGAGCCGAAGATCGTGGTTGATTATAAAAATATGAATCAGTCTGTAACGCACATTAGCTTTCAGAACCTTAGTATCCTCGGTTCTGTCGAGCAACACAGTCCTCCTTGTGACAAGTGCAAAATACGCTAAACGCTTCGAAGCGGTGTTTTTGTGCTATCATCCGAAGGTCCTAAAATGACTGTAAGAACTGCAGCAAAATATTTGCGCAAGTCCCCTCAATTCGTTGACAAGTGGGTGCAACGTTACAAAGAGACAAAATGTGTGAATGAACTTCGAACGATTGAGGTTCGAAGTAAGTTACGACGAAAGGTGACGATAGAGCGATTATGCGGCTTTATTCAAAAAATCTAAACCTCTTCTTGCGTAAAGGGCAAGCTCTTCTGGCAAAAAGGGGAATAGACGTTAGTGTTTAACACTGAAACGTTAGTGTTTGAAGGAGAATAATGTTGCATGGCGCAGCACAGTGTCAAAACCTTCTTGCTTTCGGTGAAGCACGTTGAAAATTGTCTTGCGTGGACACACGAAAATATTGATCGTGATTGGAGTGATATTGTATTCACTGACGAATCTTCTTTTGAGGCTTTAATTCCTATAAAGCGACCGTGATCTGCTTGTGGAAACCCATCATTGAAAGAACAGTTAAACATCCACTGAAAGTGCATGTTTGAGGCTGTTTGAATGTCCGAGGATTTGGAACAGACACTTTAAATGCCTAGAAAATGATTAAATTATACGAAAGAGCTCTGTTGACATCTGCAAAACGATGGTTTAAAAATACTGAACACGAATGGCTTCTTCAAGAGGATAACGATCCCAAACACCAAAGTCGACTTTGCACCCAGTGGAAAACAAGAAACGGTATCAGAGTATCGAACCGGCCATCCCAATCCCCCGATGCAAACCCAATCGAAAATGTATGGTCCATCATGAAGTATAAACTTTAAGGAAAACGTATTTTAAGCCTGAAAGCTCTTGTTCGGCGTGTGCGAGAAATATAGAGGGTGGTACCTGTCACATATGCAGAGAAACTAGTTGAAAGTATGCCTAGACGGTGTCAAGCTATAATCGATAACGGTGGAGATTGGACACACTGTTAATTGAGTGCACATTAGTGTTTTGAACTCACTTTCGGATTATAAACAATTTTTTACAAAGAAAGTTAATTTTTAAAGAGATATCGCGTCCACGCTCTTGTGAAACATACTGCATATAATCTCGCGCGAACGAGACTCTCGATGTTACATAAATATGAATATTTATTAGGCGAGGAACAGAGGAGAAGCGGACAAAACAGCCAGGAGTTAATTTTCGCAAAAGTTGCGGGCAGCGCTGTTCTTGTAGAGAACTTTTTCAAGCGAGTTAGATATCCGGGGAGCGGTGAAAGACCGTTCCTTCCTGCGGTTTAACGCGTCCGTCCGCTCGTGAATCCTTGGAACTCCCGCGGGAACACTGCAGATCCGGCTTTTGAGCGGTTTGGGCGGACCATGTGCAGGAAAGTAATTATCTCGTGATTATTCGAGCGGACGTCGCCGCATTCCGGCGTGGTTAGCCAGGCATCGGCAGTTCATTTATCACGACGTTGATTTCAACGAGAAGAAAGTCGTCCCAGCCACGGCTCCTAATGCAAAAACAGTGTCGAGCACGTGTCCAATCGAGACTGATACCTTTCACGAATTTTGCATATATATTAGAATTTTGCATTACGAACGAACGTGTACGCGGTGCGTGCGCGAGATGTTGGAAAATGGAGATCCAAGATTTTAATTGGGATTGGATCAATTGATTCTGAGATTGAAAGAAAAATGAATTTTTTTTGTCTCTCTTTTCTTTCTTGTGTAAACTATAAAAATGTTTAATTATTTGTCGGTAACAGTTTCATCTCACCGAAGAAATACGGAAACATTTTAGATTTGCAACTGTCCTGATAAAATATTTCGAGAAGAAATTAATTTTTCGAGTCAGCGTCGTATTTTTGAGGAGGCGTGGATTGCAATAATTGCTATTTCCGGAGAAAAGCATGAATTCGTGATCAGAGGTATCGCGTGTTATTCGTTAACCTTTACAAGTATTCATACAGGGAGATATAAAATTATTTTTTACACCGAAAGTATTGATTTTAGAGCCTGTATTGATTAAATATTTTTACTCCCCTTCGCGCGAGTACTGAGGAGTCCTTAAAGATTCAGATCATGTCACCTCATGTCAGTGTTATACCGATACGATGTGTTTGATGGATTTAAAAACACATCCTAAAGTAAAATTCTTTGACATACGAATTATGCAGTGAAGAAATCTTCGAATACAAGAAATGGAGGTTTAGGAAATTCAAGAACGAACGGCAGAAACTCGTGGAAATAGCGTTCGCGTGTGTACTAATAAGATTACGCGCGTAACTTTATATTCAGCTAGCCTAATTGTGGGAAACAATGCAGTTTGGAAAAATCACCTCTTGGATGTAATTACAGAAATAGAAATGTTAGATATGTGGAGAAACGGAAATACACAGAAAGAAGAGAACGTAAGATAGTCTCGAAGACTATACTAAAATCTTTCTAATAGCAGTGAAAACGAAAAAAAATTAGTCAGAAATTAGTCAAATTTACACGGAGAAGTTGATGGAGGCGAAAAAATGGGACCGCATAAATAACATTTAGAGACTTTGAGTTAACGAATGCGTGGAAGTTGACGTTAAATGAAAGATTATAGCAGCGTCATAAAGAATAGCAGCGATCTCTGGCATCAAGTTCGAGCCATCTCGAGCTAAAGACCCTTCAGGACTA
This sequence comes from Melipona bicolor, assembly GCA_030673865.1. Lineage (NCBI taxonomy): Eukaryota > Metazoa > Arthropoda > Insecta > Hymenoptera > Apidae > Melipona > Melipona bicolor. The sequence goes on from JAHYIQ010000027.1 coordinate 1,671,945, forward strand.
TAAGAAGGATATAACTATGGGAGAATGGTTCGCTAGGAGATAGAGATCTTCCGCCATAGATCGTTGAACGAACCGTCCCCTTTGATATCTGCGTTTGATCATCATTGACCACACAGAAAGACAGATTACAGCGGAAACAAACGAGTAGCCGGGGGCATCGATCAAATCACTGGGACTCTCCACTGAAAGTTCCAGCTCTGAAAGATCCCCGACGAACGTTCCATTTGATAAAAAAAAAGAAATACGAAATACAACTCGATATACCGCGTGTTTCTCCGTTATTTAACTCTGGACCCTGTCAAAGTCGCCGAAATGATCAATCTTTAATTTTTCTCAGATACTTTCCACTAAAGTGTAATTATCAACGCAGTGTATTTTGAAAAATTTTGAAAATGATTTTTCGTAAAATGTATAAACAACAACTTGTGTATTTCTATTGTATTTTTTGTATTTTTTTTTTCTTTCTATCGTTTAATGTCATTGATGAGAATTTTATGCTTTAATCGTCAAGTATTGAGAAGGACAATTTTTCACAGAACGCGTACAAAAGTTTGAAACAAACTTACATTATGATGTACATATGATACAACAATGTTTTGCTATTTATTTAAATATTCTTCCTCCAAAATTGGCAAATTTAATTCTCACATAGTATCGAATCACAGACGACTATATTACTTCGTTACATTGCAAAAATTTCAGGTATCTCATGTTTGAAAATTATATTAAATAATAAAATTCGAAAGCTAATTTTTTAATTCAACTTTCAACAATTCAATCTCGATATCAATCTAGCTGTTCAAGTGACAAATTTTCATTTCGTTCTTATGAAAAATTTTGCGTCGCTTGTTCTCCTGTAAAAGAAACGGCCGAAACTTTAAATGAATAAAGCTAGGTATCGAATTGCAACTTTTAATTAGAGCATCTCCAGCCGCGGCGATCGAAATTATCGAAAATTTCAGTGCGCGCCGCGCATCGATGCGGCCGAGGGACTCGTTTTAAAACCACGGTCCGCTAATTAAGCAATTTAGCCAAATCATTTCGTGCCGTTGTATAAATTTATGCTCATAATGATAGCTTTCTCTCTCTCTCTCTCTCTCTCGAATAAATATAGACATCGAAACAATTTACGCGCCGCAAAAACGCCGTTACAGAAATTTGTTTCGCTCGCCGTGCAAGATGTTTAATTGAATTTATTAAAACGCCGGTCGCCGAACCGAAAATAAATATTCGTTCGTTCCGAGGGTTTTGCCGCGGCGGCGGTGTCCGCGCTGTAACCAGTTTCATTTGAAAAATTTCACCCCGCTCCCCCGTCCCGTTTCGATTTTAATAATTCGCGCTCGACCATATTTTGCCAATTTAATTGCCGCACCGCGCCGCTCGACTATATTTTTCTTCCTCCTCTCTCCCACCCTCTCTCTCTCTTTTTTTTGAAATTTTTATTTCTTTATCTTCCCCTCCCCTCCCCTCTCCGAACTTTCCGACTCGATGTTTTCGAACGCGGAATTATAAATCGTAACGCAGCCGTTCCATTAAACAATTAATCGTCGTAATGCGCAGCGAAGCTTTAACGAAGACGACTGAATATTTTATTGGTACGTTTCTCGTTCTCTTCGGACTGCAATTTTGTTCGTTCCGTTTTTGTTCGGAACGGGGAAATGTAATTATTTAAAATTATTATTGCGCCTTGAACGTATTATTGTCCCTGAGTGAATGTGCCTTGTATCCAATGGCCAGCAACGTGGCTGTATATTTAAAAGAAATTTCGCGCGAGATTCGCCAAACACTTTTTCTTTGTTAGAATATTCGTTGAAGAATTGCTAAAAGGAAAAGAAAGAAACAATTTGCAAAAGGGCACGATATATACGTGAATCTCTCATTTGGGTAAAAGTAAAACTTTGGTGAAAAGTGTGAAAATTTCAACGCGTGTTACGTTCGTTTACGATATTTGAAGTTCCAAGTGTGAATTTAAGTTTCCAAATTTTGCGGCGATCGTTCGGTATCGAGTGTCTGCCCGAGCGGGAAGTTACGAGGGCGTCGACGACGATAGGTTTATCGAGCGTACGTAGCGTATTATCAGCGACCGAAACGAGACAGAAAGGAAAGCAGAGAGAAGTAACGGGACGAAAATTAAAGAAAAAGAAACGACAGGCGAGGAAGAGGAATGGACAGGCGCGCACACGCGACAAGTAGAATCTTCTCCCGGAAGCGCGACGCGTCGAATGACGAAACGTTTAGCCACGTCGTCGTCCTCGTTGTCGCCGTCGTCGTCGTCGTCGCGCAACCCGCAGAGTCGACGAACCGCGAGTGCGAAAACAACAGCAGTCAGCAAAACATTTGCACAGTTTAAACCGCGGAGTCAATTAAATGCAGCTAAACTCGAAAACAACGGAACCAACAGAACGGCGATATTTCTGCTTGTTCATTTCCCTCGATCCCCGCGTCTCGTTTCCAACGAAACGATGAATCGTTGATAAGCTGCGCCTTCTGTTTTTTTTTTCTTTCTTCTTCTTTTTTTTTTTTTTTTATTTTCAACGTTTAATGACTACGCGACGAAAGAAAATCTGAATTTGTGCAGCTGTTCTATTCTTCGTCGCGTTATATCTTTATATCTGCGAAAATTCGCGTGGAATTTTTGAAAATTTTCGAGAATTTTTAAGAATCGCTCGTGACATCTCCGAACGAGTTTCGGAAATTTCCATTTTGCAAAATTTCCCGGGAAACTCGACGCGCTCGCCGGCAATTTCGCTTTCGCAACAGTGTTATTAGAACGTGATGAATTAAACTTCTTTTGCTAATGAGTCATCTGTCGGTATCTGTAATTTATTCTGTGCTCGTGGAACTGCAATTTGCATTAGCTAATAACGCTTTAAGATGATGATGAATACGCCACGGATATTTATTTATGCAAATTAATAGTTTCACGAAAACGATTGAAATCGTAGAATCGCGGGTGGAAATTTGTCTTGCTAATTTGTCTCGTGTTACGCTGCACCAGTAGCAAATGACACAAGCTTTTTGTTGTTCTAGCGCAACTTGGTGCGAAAACTGTTGTTTTCCAAACTGTTGGCACATTTTCTAAACTACTTTTCTCTAATATTTTTAACGTACCTTACACTTGTTTGCCAAAAGAAAAAAAAAAAAAAATTGCAACACGTTTGGATTGAACAAATCTGGAAATCTGAACTGCGAAAATTTCGAAAAAAAAAAAGAAAATGAAGGAGATAAAAAGGTTGGCACTAGTTATCAATCAATTTGACGTTAATACTAATTATTATTCAACCGTCGCGAAATTTGAATTTGAAATTTCATCTTTGCATCTAAGAGGCCGCAATTTTTTCTTTTTTCTTTTTTTTGACAAGCATTGTGTAACAAAGTGTTTGCCAGCAATTTGCAATGTAAATTACACGGTCTGTCGTTTTCCAAAAAATATTACTTACGCGGTCAAATAAAAGAGAGAGAGAGGGAGAGAAGGAAAATCGAATCGTACGTTTTACGCTTTTTCATTCATCGATAATCACTTTCTTCCTGATTGTACAGCGATTTTCTGAACGCGGTACGCCCCGGTACAGATCGACTGTGACGTGACACCTATCGACCTGTGTGTATGACACACGTCACGTAGTTTTACACGCGCGTACGCTTTTTTCCCGTTCCCGTCCCTCTGTCTCTCTTTTCTCTTCTTCCGTTTTTTTTTCTTCCCCCTTCCCCTCCCACCCCTCTTTCACCCTGTCTCTCTCTCTCTTCTTTTTTTTTTTTTACATGAACGCGACAGGTAGTTGAATTTTATAGGCGATTTTATCGCGGCGATCTGCGGAGAGTTAAACGAAACGTGGCGAGTTATTTTTCGCGGTATTTCACCGGGATGGAGCAGTCGTCTGTTTTATGGCGAATCGATATATAACCATATTGCACGATTATACAAGTTTATTGAGACGAAGAGCGATCGCCGGTTATAAATTCTGGCCGGTTTCGGCCGCGCGATCGATTATTCAGAGATGACCCTCCGCGTCCGCCGTTCCGCGGCTCTGCATCACCGAAAATACAATCGCGGCGAATCGAGATTAAAATTGCTTTCTCAACTTTGCCGTGGAAACGCTCGGCGACGATTTCTTGACGCTGGAAACGCTGGACCGGCGACCAAAGTGTAAAATCTGCAGCGGAGAAATGAAGACGCGAGGAACAGGACAAAATTTATAATGTAATAAAGAGCATGAGCTTCTATTGATATATATATATATATATATTTTATTAAAAATCGGGTTTCTAAAACTACACTGTTGTAAATTTATAAAGTTTCTATTATAAACTGGTCCATTTTGGCCACTTTGGTCTTAAAAATTCACTCGTGCTCGTAATACTAATGCCAATTATTATATAGGCATCAATGTTTATAGAGTTAGAAAAAGAATAAGGTTCTTTCAGATTAACGATCGTAAATTTTGAGTCGCGTTTATTATTTTTGCATTGTCACGATCACAGAATAAATCTTTGATCTGTAGTATCTGAATGTTCAGCATTAATCACGAATGAAATATAAAAATTATGTCTAGAGAAGGTTTACGACACAGTCAGAATTTATATACACTTTCGAATCAGAAAATGTTAGGGCAAATACTGTATTTGCATAATAAAAATAATTCAATAAATGTAAATTATTAAATTGCATACAATAAATTTACAATGCAAACTACACAATAAATTATAATATACAGTGTGCAATTTACAATATAAATCGTTATATTTACAATAAGCATAATACGTACAATAAACATAAACCATGCTTTATACAATAAAGATTCTGTTAATATATTAATATGTTGTATTATAAAATATATATATATATATATACGATAATCCACGATAAGTATTGATTATCGTAAATAAAAATATTTCAAAACTTGTGAGTGAAAGTGTGTTTTTTATGAAAAAATCTCTAAAAATGTAAGTTATAGTTTTAATAAAGGAGAATTTTCAAAAATTTAAATAGCTTGGATTTTTGCAAAACACGTAAGAAAAAAGAATTACGAGACAGTATTAAATATTACAACATTAGCTTGAGCATTAATCATTGCCTGAGTTACGAATTTATTGAACGTAAGATTAACTCGAAGCTGTCGTTCAAGATTTAAGATTTATCAGAAAAGTCATTAATACTTCCTACAAAAAAATGAAAAAAGAACGAGACGGTTTGAAAATAAAAAAATTTCGATTCACTCTATACGAGTCTAACCCATTTACTGAAATTTAAGTTAACATCGACCAAGATTCGAATCATTCGCCAAAGTTCGAATTAATCGCAAAAAAAGAAGGGAGCTAAGTTACAAAAATTTCAAAAATATCGGAATTCCCTTTTGGTCCCGATCGAGCTATCTAAAACCTAATTAGTCAAATTACTGATTGAATCGCGGATCGAGCAACAAAGAGAATGAGCCGGTAGTATTCATACTCTTGGCATTCTCTATCAATAAACTGGCTCTCTGTATCGTATAATCTGATGCTCTGTGATCAATGATCGATTGATCACAGAAGCTACGTATTGCAGTTCAGGACTACTCCATTTCTCCCTCGCGGGCCGGATCGCTCTGTTAATTAATGTTTACGATTTCCATTAGCGCGATGCGACTGCGAGCCGCTTCGACCTCCTCGCGAGAGAAAACGGTAGCTCTTCGCGAATATACACGCTCTCATTGGGTCCTATTCGACGTGAAACAAGAAAAATTTGAAGTTTAGAGAATTTTCAGATATTTTAATGCACCTTGATTTAGGAGAAAAACTGTAGAGTCGTTTAAATGTCAATTTGTCGCCAATGATATTCAAATTGATACTTTCTTTTCTTTCTTAAATATTTTTAAACATCGCATACTTGAAATAAATTTTACACCATTCACTGCACTTTCTCATCGATTATATTATACAGATTTGTAAGAGTTGTCAACATTGAAATTAGAAAATTCTTGAAACGAAATAATTGTGATTTAAAGTTTCCTCTGTTCCTTTGTCATTTCCGATTTTAATTCAATTCCTCCAGCGAGAATTATTGCGAGTTGATCTCTTCTAAAGCGATTTTTTAAACGAAGCAAAGTATAATATCGTTATAGTAATCCTTCGTATTTCCTAAAAGTTGAATTTACGAATAATATGCGAGCGATCGTCGCGACGACTTTCCCTTGCATTTAAATCCACGTAAAAAGCGACTATCGCGACGTGATTATTAATATTCATGCGACAGTTAATAATAAACGTTCTCGAGTGTTTTCGGACTTTTCGTTGGCGAAACCGGAAGATCATCGACCTGTTGAAACGACTCGCGAACGCGTACACGCGACGACGGCGGACGCGAGTTGATTTGCTTGCGCTGGCAATTACGCCAATTGCGGCGTAGGGTGTTATAAACTCGGCTGGGGTCCAGGTTAGCGATACTTCACGGTTATGCGCCCGTTTGTTTCAAACGAATAAACGAAACGATTCTTTTCCCGATCCGTATCGGGTGCGTGCACGTCGCTCGACGTGTTACTAATCGAAATGCCAGCACGAATGAATAAATTCTTCGAATCCCTGCGAAACGATTGAAGACTGAAGTGACGAATTAAAAGAAATTAGATCAAACGATGAAATCTGTATCTGTTTAAGGAAACATTTAACATTCTCTTCGGTGAGCAAGGCCGTTTATTCGATCAAAATCGTTTCAAAATTTGCCTCTTTTTTCAAGAAAATAAAACACATAAAAATTCTAATCTCTGCCGCTTGATAGAATAATCGACATATGCTCTACGGTGTATGAATATCTACAATTAATTTCTAGTCGCGTTGAGAAATTTCTAAATGTCCACGCGAACGTGTTAACATTATGAAACAAGAGAAAATATTTTGCTTACATTGTCTCATTTGCGAAATACTAAACCATAGATAAGTCAAATATTTTGCAAATGATAATATTTTATTTAATTCTCCGACCATAGCAATAATATGTACAGTATTATCGATAATTTCCAATTTTTCTCTCACCTTTCGTACAAATAAAGCATCTAACATCTAGAAACGCGCGAAGTCTCTTTAACGAGAAGAAAAAAGTTCCAAAAGACAAGTGGGAAAAGAAAAGAAGGAATGTGAGTAACATCCAACATCCTTAATGTACACGATCAGCCGTATCGTCACGGTGGTCTGACACAACGTATCACCACTTATGGCGGTTTCGCGGGACACCATCCCGCGTCGTCGCCGAAGAAGCCTCGGCGAAAAGGACGAAGAGGACGAGAGCAAGATGTTATAAAAGGGGGAGGGGGAGAAAAGGAAGGGAAGCAAAGGGTACGGTGTGTGTCCGGCGATATCTCGAACGACGGAACGCGACGATAGTTATGAATCGACGCACAATGCGAACGGGTTATCGAGGTACGCGAAATTATCGCTTCGGGGACGCGAACAAATTGGCCGGGCGATATTTATAAATTACACTTCGCGCTGGCCCGGCCTTTTGTGTTTTCAGACGGCCGCGCCTGCTCGACGATTTTGTTATTTATTAACGACGATGGCGCCGTAAATCGTCGAGTTTATCGCGTCCCCATAAATTTCGGCCCTTATTACGATCGATCGGGACGCTTTTAAGTACGCGCGGAATGCGAACGGGTTTAACATAGGTGGTCGCCTATAGGTTCCGCTCGCTCCGCAGCCTTTTGATTTTCAGCTGGCCCTCGACGCCGTCGGACTTTTTGCAGCTGATTCTGCTGGCCAACTGATACAACTGCTGATCGTTGTATCGCGACCGCGTCCAATTGCCAAAGTTCACGTCGCACTGTGATTCTTTTCTTTCTTTTAATTGAAATAGCTTAAACAGCTTCATTGTAGCTTCATGAATTTTTATCGGTACTAAAAAATATAAAATTCGTAACAGAGAGAGAGAGAGAAAGAGAGATGGATGTTGAAATTTACCACATTCATATTTTACGAAGAATAGTTTAGATTTTCTAAAAACGCACAAAATTTCGTAGATCAGCGCCAGAGAACTTGAACACTTTTTCTGACTTATTCTTACATCCAATAAAAATTCCCACAATTATCAATACATATATTTTTACGATTTAAAAAAAACGATATCTACAGACTAACAGATACTGGAGAAGTAACAGAATTGATGAAACAACAAATATACCAGTACAATACAAATGTGTATGTACCAGGGCTATGCGGGTATCCGTAATTTCGAGTATTCGCACACTCTAGTATACATCCAAAATATGCAAATAAACATTGCAAACCAACAAAACAAACAAACAAAAATTGGCAAACAAAGTAAAATTTCAAAGTTTTCCAAACTCCGACTGCAAATTTCCGAAACTTTTACAAAACAAAGTGTGTTTACACCAAAAAAATGTAAATAAACATTGCAAACCACAACAAACAGAACAATGTTCGCAAAACAGAATGAATTTTCAAAGTTTCCGAAATTCCGAATGCAAATTTTCCCAAACTTTTACATTGCAAATTTTCAAAAATTTTACAAAACAAAGTGTGTTTACACCAAAAAAACGTAAATAAACATTGGAAACCAAAACAAACAGACCAATGTTTGCAAACAAACCGAAATTTCAAAGTTTTCGAAATTCCGAATGCAAATTTCCGAAACTTTTACATTGCAAATTTCCGAAAATTTTCAAAACAAAGTGTGTTTACACCAAAAAAACGTAAATAAACATTGGAAACCAAAACAAACAGACCAATGTTTGCAAACAAACTTAATTTTCAAAGTTTTCGAAATTCCGAATGCAAATTTTCCTAAACTTTTACATTGCAAATTTCCGAAAATTTTACAAAACAAAGTGTGTTTACACCAAAAAAATGTAAATAAACATTGGAAACCAAAACAAACAGACCAATGTTTGCAAACAAACCGAATTTTCAAAGTTTTCGAAATTCCGAATGCAAATTTCCGAAACCGTTACAAAACAAAGTGTGTTTACACCAAAAAAATGTAAATAAACATTGCAAACCACAACAAACAGAACAATGTTCGCAAAACAGAATGAATTTTCAAAGTTTCCGAAATTCCGAATGCAAATTTTCCTAAACTTTTACATTGCAAATTTCCGAAAATTTTCAAAGCAAAGTGTGTCTACATAAAAAAAAAAATTAACATTCGAAACCAAAACAAACCGACCAATGTTTGCAAACAAACCGAAATTTCAAAGTTTTCGAAATTCCGATTGCAAATTTCCGAAAATTTTTCAAAACAAAGTGTGTTTACACCAAAAAAATGTAAATAAACATTGCAAACCACAACAAACAGAACAATGTTCGCAAAACAGAATGAATTTTCAAAGTTTCCGAAATTCCGAATGCAAATTTCCGAAACTTTTACAAAACAAAGTGTGTTTACACCAAAAAAATGTAAATAAACATTGGAAACCAAAACAAACAATCCAATGTTTGCAAACAAAGAGAATTTTCAAAGTTTTCAAAATTTCGAATGCAAATTTTCCTAAACTTTTACACTGCAAATTTCCGAAAATTTTCAAAACAAAGTGTGTTTACATAAAAAAAATGTAAATAAACATTGCAAACCACAACAAACAGAACAATGTTCGCAAAACAGAATGAATTTTCAAAGTTTTCGAAATTCCGAATGCAAATTTTCCTAAACTTTTACATTGCAAATTTCCGAAAATTTTACAAAACAAAGTGTGTTTACACCAAAAAAATGTAAATAAACATTGCAAACAGCAACAAACAGAACAATGTTCGCAAAACAGAATGAATTTTCAAAGTTTTCGAAATTCCGAATGCAAATTTCCGAAACTTTTACAAAACAATGAGTGTTTACACCAAAAAAACGTAAATAAACATTGCAAACAACAACAAACAGAACAATGTTCGCAAAACAGAATGAATTTTCAAAGTTTCCGAAATTCCGATTGCAAATTTCCGAAAATTCTTCAAAACAAATTGTCTTTACATCAAAAAAATATAAATAAACATTGGAAACCAAAACAAACAGACCAATGTTTGCAAACAAACCGAAATTTCAAAGTTTTCGAAATTCCGAATGCAAATTTCCGAAACTTTTACATTGCAAATTTCCGAAAATTTTCAAAACAAAGTGTGTTTACATCAAAAAAATATAAATAAACATTGGAAACCAATACAAACAGACCAATGTTTGCAAACAGACCGAAATTTCAAAGTTTTCGATATTGCGATTACAAATTTCCGAAACTTTTACATTGCAAATTTCCGAAAATTTTACAAAACAAAGTGTGTTTACACCAAAAAAATGTAAATAAACATTGGAAACCAAAACAAACAGACCAATGTTTGCAAACAAACCGAAATTTCAAAGTTTTCGATATTGCGATTACAAATTTCCGAAACTTTTACATTGCAAATTTCCGAAAATTTTCAAAACAAAGTGTGTTTACATAAAAAAAATGTAAATAAACATTCGAAACCAAAACAAACAATCCAATTTCTGCAAACAAAGAGAATTTTCAGTTTTCGAAATTCCGATTGCAAATTCCCGAAACTTTTGTAAAACAAAGTGTGTTTACATCAAAAAAATGTAAATAAACATTGGAAACCAAAACAAACAGACCAATGTTTACAAACAAACCAAAATTTCAAAGTTTTCGAAATTCCGATTGCAAATTCCCGAAACGTTTACAAACCAATGTGTGTTTACACCAAAAAAATGTAAATAAACATTGGAAACCACAACAAACAGAACAATGTTCGCAAAACAGAATGAATTTTCAAAGTTTTAGAAATTCCGATTGCAAATTTCCGAAAATTTTTCAAAACAAATTGTGTTTACACCAAAAAAATGTAAATAAACATTGGAAACCAAAACAAACAGACCAATGTTTGCAAACAAACCGAAATTTCAAAGTTTCCGAAATTCCGATTGCAAATTTCCGAAAATTTTACAAATCAATGTGTGTTTACACCAAAAAAATGTAAATAAACATTCGAAACCAAAACAAACAGACCAATGTTTGCAAACAAACCGAAATTTCAAAGTTTTCGATATTGCGATTACAAATTTTCAGAAATTTTTCAAAACAATGAGTGTTTACACCAAAAAAACGTAAATAAACATTGGAAACCACAACAAACAATCCAATGTTTGCAAACAAACCGAAATTTCATAGTTTTCGAAATTCCGATTGCAAATTCCCGAAACGTTTACAAACCAATGTGTGTTTACACCAAAAAAATGTAAATAAACATTGGAAACCACAACAAACAGAACAATGTTCGCAAAACAGAATGAATTTTCAAAGTTTCCGAAATTCCGAATGCAAATTTCCGAAAATTTTACAAATCAATGTGTGTTTACACCAAAAAAATGTAAATAAACATTCGAAACCAAAACAAACAGACCAATGTTTGCAAACAAACCGAAATTTCAAAGTTTTCGAAATTCCGATTGCAAATTTCCGAAACTTTTACATTGCAAATTTCCGAAACGTTTACAAAACAAAGTGTGTTTACACCAAAAAATAGTAAATAAACATTGGAAACCAAAACAAACAGACCAATGTTTGCAAACAAACCGAAATTTCAAAGTTTTCGAAATTCCGAATGCAAATTTCCGAAACTTTTTCAAAACAAAGTGTGTTTACACCAAAAAAATGTAAATAAACATTGAAAACCAAAACAAACAATCCAATTTCTGCAAACAAAGAGAATTTTCAAAGTTTTCAAAATTTCGAATGCAAATTTTCCTAAACTTTTACACTGCAAATTTCCGAAAATTTTCAAAACAAAGTGTGTTTACATAAAAAAAATGTAAATAAACATTGCAAACCACAACAAACAGAACAATGTTCGCAAAACAGAATGAATTTTCAAAGTTTCCGAAATTCCGAATGCAAATTTCCGAAAATTTTACAAATCAATGTGTGTTTACACCAAAAAAATGTAAATAAACATTCGAAACCAAAACAAACAATCCAATTTGTAATCGCAATATCGAAAACTTTGAAAATTCCCTTTGTTTGCAAACATTAGTCTGTTTGCTTTGGTTTCCAATGTTTATTTACATTTTTTTGGTGTAAACACACATTGTTTTGTAAAAGTTTCGGAAATTTGCAATGTAAAAGTTTAGGAAAATTTGCATTCGGAATTTCGAAAACTTTGAAAATTCCCTTTGTTTGCAAACATTGGTCTGTTTGCTTTGGTTTCCAATGTTTATTTACATTTTTTTGGTGTAAACACACATTGTTTTGTAAAATTTTCGGAAATTTGCAATCGGAATTTCGAAAACTTTGAAATTTCGGTCTGTTTGCAAACATTGGTCTGTTTGTATTGGTTTCCAATGTTTATTTTTTTTTTTTTGGTGTAAACACACATTGTTTTGTAACTGTTTCGGAATTTCGAAAACTTTGAAAATTAAGTTTGTTTGCAAACATTGGATTGTTTGTTTTGGTTTCCAATGTTTATTTACATTTTTTTGGTGTAAACACACATTGTTTTGTAAAAGTTTCGGAAATTTGCAATGTAAAAGTTTAGGAAAATTTGCATTCGGAATTTCGAAAACTTTGAAAATTCTGTTTGTTTGCAAACATTGGATTGTTTGTATTGGTTTCCAATGTTTATTTACTATTTTTTGGTGTAAACACACTTTGTTTTGTAAACGTTTCGGAAATTTGCAATGTAAAAGTTTCGGAAATTTGCAATCGGAATTTCGAAAACTGAAAATTCTCTTTGTTTGCAGAAATTGGATTGTTTGTTTTGGTTTTCAATGTTTATTTACATTTTTTTGGTGTAAACACACTTTGTTTTGAAAAAGTTTCGGAAATTTGCATTCGGAATTTCGAAAACTTTGAAATTTCGGTTTGTTTGCAAACATTGGTCTGTTTGTTTTGGTTTCCAATGTTTATTTACTATTTTTTGGTGTAAACACACTTTGTTTTGAAAATTTTCGGAAATTTGCAATGTAAAAGTTTCGGAAATTTGCATTCGGAATTTCGAAAACTATGAAATTTCGGTTTGTTTGCAAACATTGGATTGTTTGTTTTGGTTTCCAATGTTTATTTACTATTTTTTGGTGTAAACACACTTTGTTTTGTATACGTTTCGGAAATTTGCAATGTAAAAGTTTCGGAAATTTGCAATCGGAATTTCGAAAACTGAAAATTCTCTTTGTTTGCAGAAATTGGATTGTTTGTTTTGGTTTTCAATGTTTATTTACATTTTTTTGGTGTAAACACACTTTGTTTTGAAAAAGTTTCGGAAATTTGCATTCGGAATTTCGAAAACTTTGAAATTTCGGTTTGTTTGCAAACATTGGTCTGTTTGTTTTGGTTTCCAATGTTTATTTACTATTTTTTGGTGTAAACACACTTTGTTTTGAAAAAGTTTCGGAAATTTGCATTCGGAATTTCGAAAACTATGAAATTTCAGTTTGTTTGCAAACATTGGTCTGTTTGTTTTGGTTTCCAATGTTTATTTACGTTTTTTTGGTGTAAACACACTTTGTTTTGTAAAAGTTTCGGAAATTTGCATTCGGAATTTCGGAAACTTTGAAAATTCATTCTGTTTTGCGAACATTGTTCTGTTTGTTGTGGTTTGCAATGTTTATTTGCATTTTTTTGATGTAAACTAGAGTGTGCGGGTACTCGAAATTACGAGTACTCGAACCTCGGTTCGGGTCGAGTAATGATCGGTTCGCAAATTTCGCAAAATTTCCGATTTCGCTGGTACCCGAAAATGAAGTCGGGTTGGGTCGAGATTCCGAAAGTTTGTAAAGTTCGGGTACCCCCTAGTATGTACATGCATAAATGTATCTCTGCAATAAACTGCTCGTTCAGGCCAGGTTTTTATAAATATTTCTCAATTATCCACGCACGTTCAATCTCGTCGGTGTAACATTATAGTCCAACCGCATCCCTCGTTCCACGGGGTGTATTTTCGCGGACCTTATGTGCAAGCATCCTGAGTTTCTGGACGCGTTACGCACGCGAGGCTCGCGCCACATGTCTAGCGAAGTTCAATGACCAAAGTCGCTGTGACACGTTGCGGACTGTCGTCATGAAGTACACAATGGAACGCAATTTTAGCCGAATGTGCCATTGCACCAGGTGCCCACGGTGGCTGAGAAAAAAAAACATCCTGAACGTGATGATTCGGCCACGCGAGAGGATATTTACTCTGCGAGTAGAAAGCGGACGTGGAAGCGACTTGTTGGCAAAAAAAATGAAATATTAACTCTTTTGAGATTCAACTGTTTTTTTTTTTCTTTTTTTTAATATGGTGAAAGAAATTACTGATGTAAAACAAAAAGATTTTTATAAAAATCTTCTGCTGGAGATTGTCACTTTTAACAGTTCATATCGATCGTTTTACCTCCTTAATTAGTGATCGTTTTGATTGTGATTTCCGACAGTTCAAAAAATGTTTAGAATGTTTAAAAAAAATTTGTCGTGCAGTTTGCACGAAAAGAAATAATAAACGTGGAATTTTATAACAAAGGATATTTTATATTTACCTGTATTAACATCGGACAGGTTTCTTTATCCAACATTTTTCAGACGCGTAGAGAAAATTGTACCGATCCTTCGGCGTCCTCGTTTTTAATTCCTCGAAGCGGATAGTTACGCGGATCGAAGAATCGTTTTCAATAATGCTGCTTCAACGCCATAAAACGTTATACGTGCAACGATAGGGTAGAATATATAAAACTTTGATCCCGTTTCCAAGCTAACAAGTAGATCGTTTCGCGGAAATGCTTTTATTGCGACGAATTTCATGCGGACGATCTCAAGCACTTCCTTGTTTGCGACAATTCACGAAATCTATGCGCCAAACGTTGGATGATTCTGTCACGTATATGCGTGTATCGTTTTGCTCGAGTAATTAAGAAAAGAATTATTATCGGCAGTTCTCGTTTTATTAATTCCGTTTTATTTGCTCGTTTCAGTTATCGATTATGTATCGCATCGGTTAAACTGGTTTTGATAAAAAAAGAACGAGTATTAATTAAAAGTGAATTGAGATAAAGGCGGGCCTATTAATTCTGCAAGAAATATTAAATAAGCTACGATTCGAGAAGCATCGATCGGAATGAATAAAAAAGGAAGAACAGGGATTAATCGTACTTTGGCGCACGCGAACAAAATCATATCATAGACACGACGATGCTATTGTTCTCACCCTCTTAAATACCTCTGACATTTGCGAGTGGCACAAATAAATCAGTCAATTTATTGCTCCTTTGTTAATAAACTCTGAGAATTTCCTTCTCAAGGGCTTGGTCTACTAATCGCACAAAGTGGAAATGTACAAGAAATAAAACTCTCGTTAACAAATTGTTAAATCTACTAAGAAAAGATTTTCATGGAAGTATCTACAAAAATCAAAAATAGAGAAATCGTTTATGAGCTAGTTTTATTTTTTTGTTTTTTAATAATAATAAAAGAGACTACAAATTTTTTTCTAATGGCAAAGTATTAGCTTTAAATTTATTTTCATTTATTCGATAAAGAGAAAAAAAAGGTACCTCAAGTTCGAAGGAAACGTGGACAAATTTTTATCGAAAAAAGCGTCAAATATTTTGTTCGTTCGGTATCTGGTCACAGAAATATAAAAATCGAGCAGTTTACCGACCAAAGGGGTAGATCCAGCTGGAGTGAAAGACGGATTACTTGAACAATCGTCTCCTCCTTTGGAAAGATTTCGCATAACTGGGACAACTGATTTGCATTAATCCAATACAGTTTCTTCCTCCCCGGTCGGGTTTCGAGTTAATGGAGCGCGGCAACGATGTTTGCGAAATGCACGCGGTCGGAAATCGGAGGGGGGCGTGGGGGTGGAAGTCGCGCGAGGAAAATGGCCACGACAGTTTTCGCGTACCCCGGGCCATGGCGTAGGAACCACTTGGGCCGAGGGATGGATATCTTTTTTCTCTTTTTTTCGTTCGTCCAATCGGCACGCCACGGGGGAAAGATGGCGTTCGCTATAATTTATGCACCCCACCTTCGACGTGCGTGATTTTTGTCGGGGCCGTTCCGCGTGCGCGACGCGTGGAAAAACGGGGCAGATGCTGTGCCATCGAAACTTTCGAAATGTCGTACCGTTTCGAATGTCGCGCTGAATCGAAACAGAAAAAAAAAAAAAGGAAAAAAAAAAGAAAGAAAAGAGAAAATAGAGGAGAGAGGGGAATAAAAAGAAGCGATGGATAGAGAGTAGAGCTGGGTCACGTGTGGAAACGCGGAGAAAAAAGGCGTTGGAAAAAAAGGCGAAAATAAAGGGCTCGATTGAATGGAAGGGTTCCGTTGGTAATTTGGACGGATGAAATTTATTTGTGATTTCTGGCGAACTGAATAAATTTAAATATTTATATCTTCCAGGGTGGGGAAGATATCTTTTCTATAAAAGAAGTTTTCTTTTTTTTCTTTTTTTTTTTTTCAATGAACAGAGTGGAATTAAATTTAGAAATGTTACATGGAATATAAATTACAAGTAAGAATATAAATTGTAATTTAATAATTTTAATTTGTAAATATATATAAAATTAGACTTATAGTTATATGTATAAAATTACACATGTATAAATAGTTACTAAGTTGGATAATTGGTTAATTAATTTTATTTATAATTGAATTGACTGTGTTTTTCGTCTCTTGCTTAACAATGAAAATACAAGTGACGCGTAGGATGATTCAGAATCATCCCTGATAAGGATAAAGCTAGAAACGCCACGGTACGAGATTTGGATTCGTACGTAGGCTTATCAGTTTTTTACTGTACCCAGGCCGAAATAAAATTTCTCAAGAGCGCGTAAATACATCCTAATCTCTAGATACGATGGTTATCTTGCTGCGAAATACCAAAAAATTTATATAAACGTGGAACAAAAAGAAACAACATGTTTCAAAACACCATGATATTAAAAAGTTTTCCGCTTCGACACTTGCGAGACAAATCCAATCGATCATAAATGACGTCAAGGAAAAAAGAAGGCTCTGTAAATTTAAAAAGGAAAAACCTACCTGATTTAATTATTCGCTTCTCACACACTTGCCGAATGTTAAAAAATCTCCCACGACGTTTTTCAAACTTCAAACCGTCGCCAGGAAGAAACTTCAACGCCTCCAAAACGAATCTAACCGACCATAGGTGACGTCGACGGAGCAAGAAGAGAAAAAAAAATCTCAGGAAGCCAGCGCCAAACTCGCCCCTCGTACAAATATCCATCTGGAGCCCATAAACGGCGACGATTTGTCGACGAAACCGTGCGCGTCTCGCCGATGAAAAATATCACCGCGATCGAGACGCGTGCCAATTCAACCGGAACCAAGGGACCTGGATACTCTCGGCGAGAGATGTCTTATCTCCACGGGGGTTGTGACGCTTCTAGCCAGCCACGGAGAGAGAGAGAGAAAGGAACGTAACTTTGAGAGGGGGGTGACGTGGAAGCTGGGACGCCTAATAATCACCCTTGTACCGTGCCCCATTCGCTCCTCCAAGACAGTTGGGCTCTCTATTTAATCTCGAGGTGACAAATGGCCGTGGCACTGATTCGCTGAGTCAAACATAATCCTGTCACCGCATGCAAATATCGATCGGGACCAATATCGGTTCCGAAATGCCTCCTCGTTCGGCCACCCCGGCTGTAATACGTAGTTACAAGGAAAGAAGCCTCGAATGCAAACAACGCGAGATGCGTAACTTTTTGCACAGAAATGAAGTCACACACCTTGCGACACTTAAAAACACTGACAATCTACGCGTGTTTTTCGGAATAATTGCAAAGGAAAAGAAAATTACACTTTTTGCGGAATTTAATTTCATGAAATTGCGTAATTATGTTTTCAGTGCGTATTCGATAAGAGGATTGGTACCGATTTTTATAACGAAAAGGAGAAGTGTCTAAAATTCGGGGAAATGATAGATTTCTCTTCTTCCACGTGCGCGCTTTCTCGTTGATTTTTTCCAACGATCGATCGAAGGCGATTTTTGTTGTTCCAGCGACTGTGGATCAACACGAAATCGCGTCAGATAGGTCTCTCTATCTGACGTACGTCAATATTGGTCGACTCGGCTAAGTGATAAGTGTGGCTGGCCACGGGGAGGGGAGAGTTGGGGGTGTGGTGTAGATCGACGGTGTTATCGTTAATCGGAGAAAAATATCGGCTTATCGACAACGCGCGAATCGTCAATACATTTATCTGCTGGCCGCCTCTTCGTGTGGAAATATTGATTTTCGCGGCAATTTATTCGTCTCTGTTGCAAATTCTCTCTCTCTCTCTCTTCTTTTTTTTTTTTGTTTTCCCACTTTTTTAAATTTTTAGTTTCCGGCAGAGTTGGAAGCGGGTTGATTGGCAATTTTAAATTTTTCAGCAAGCTTTTTTCTTTCTTTGACGAAACAGCGGCGTTAATGCTCGAAACTTTTTATATATTTTTAGCTTTCGATTCGTTGTTTAAATTCTTTCGAATTACTTTTTGAAATGTTCTTCTTTTTTTTTTTATAAAAAAAATTGACGCACGGTCTTCTTTGACACCAAAAATTTGACAGACAATAGCAAGAGAGAGAGAGAGAGAGAGAGAGAATTGGCGTGCAGTAGTAGCAGTTTGGAATAAAATTTTGTGAAATTCATTGGCACGTACGTAGAGATTCGCGCACGCTGTTGACGCGCCTTCCTAGAAATCTGTCTCGTAAATATTTGCGTCTCGTATTTACTTTCCCAATAATCGGCTGCGAAATATTCCCGCGCGATGCCGAAACGCTCGAAAATTATTTTGTTTTTTTTTCCCTCGCGAAAAGATGAATCCTCCGGCAGACACTCTAATAACTGATAAATGTGTTTTCGTTACGCTTTCTGAAATGCAGCTATAGCCTGCTTCCGTGTAATTTACGACTTCGCGCTGTGTATACATCCTTCAAAATATTTTCCTTAAAATTCCTGTCTCTAAAAAATCGTATTCATTCGGAGCTACTCTTTTTCAAACAGAAAACTCCAAATATATATATATATATATATTTTTTTTTTTTCATTTACTTTTTTCACTCGTTTCTTTTCCTCGAGTTTTATTAATCGAACGTTTTCGAGATCGCGCGTTAACGATATATATCGCGGCTTGCAATTCAGCAGGAATAGTACGTCGAGTTATCTATCGAGCGAATCGCTCGGATCGCGAACGATCGGCTCGATACGCGAGATAATTACGTACGATTTCACGTTGCTCGCATAAAAGTGCAGGGTCATGCGTGGTGCACAGTCAGGCGACGCGTTGAATCGATAATTAATCGGCAATTATTAATCGCGACGGGTTTCTCGATCCCTCCAGCACCGGATTTCTGACACGTACCAGCGTATCGAACGACTCGACGAGAATAACTCGAACTCGGAAATTCCGTTCCGACCGATCTCGAGCCGCGGCTTCGTGCTCCTTCCAGTCAATAATTTTTCGATGAAAAATTTACACGCTCGGCACAACTAAGAGTAACGAGGAATAAGAAGAAGAATTCGGCGCTCGTGTGTCTGAAAACGAGGCTTCGAAACCGTCTGTCTGTTGTCCGCTTGGTAAACCGAGAAACCTCGGCACACTATTTTTGGACTTGCATATTACCGATTCCACCATGTTTTTTTTCTTTTCCTTTTTCTTTTCACTCTGCTCTTTTCTTTACGCGTTGTAAAATATCTTTGTTGTTCGTGCAGGATCTTTGGATGTTTCGATAACAGCGAAATCAAAGTCGACCGTTCTCAGTTCTTCTCGTCGTACTGGCAAATGGAAATTTTCGAAAGATCCGACGACAAGTCTCGGGAGGAAAATTCACTCTCTTTAGATACTATCACCTCGATTCGACTCGTTCTAAATTACTAATAACGCGTTGCTGGAAGGAAAGAGAAGGAGGCAATATACAGTCTTGTCTACTAACTTGGCAACTAACCTATTTAAAAAACAAAAAGGCACTTAATGTACTTGATGAAAATTTAACACAATGTATACTCCATTCTGAAACTCGTAGTTGAAAGAAAAAAGAAAAAAAGAACTCAGTGATATACTGAGATATACAAAAAAAATGTACCAAGCACTCTCGATTCTTCAGAATCTCGCTGTGAACCGTCCGAAGAATTCATTTCGAGGGACGAATCGGGATTTTAAGCACAACTCGTTTATGGGCGGACAACGAACCGATCGTTCGCGGGAAAGGCGGCGTTTTTTCTCGCAACTGTGACTTACTTCGACAAAATCAGCATCCTGGAACGGTGGTCTTATCGCTGATAAATCCCAGGTGTTTATCGGGCGCCCCCTCTGACTTACGTCCGCTGGTACTTTTCCATCGTCGATTTTTCTCACATTCGGCACCGTACGACGAATACCGTATCACGCGTAAATGGGGAAATGCGTGACATCCGGCCGGCAACATACAACTCGCTCGACGATCTTTCGGCAAGTCCAAGAGCACGGTATGAAGTTCCTACTTTCTGAACACTACGTAGGAACTCTATACCTCGCTGCTGGATCTCTACCATATATGAGTACGCATCGTACCGATTTCTCCAAGATTTCTCCCTCATTTCTCCCCCTATGTCACCCATCTCCTCTTGCAAGATTTTCTTCTTCGTCACCCTCGACCTGTCACAACGGCGGTGCTTTTTTTTCTCTCTCTTTTTTACTCACTCGCGCAAAGACACTTTTCACGTTGAACACTGTTTCGAACCACACACGCGACAGTTCTTCCTCCGATTCTTCGCGGTGAAGCGCCTTCGATTGTCACAAGAGTTTAGGGAACTTTCGATTTTTATTTTTATGGATTTTGATCTTCTTTCTTTCTTTCTTTTTTTTTTTCAATTTCAGAAGCTTGTATCTTTGTTTAAACAATTGTCGGAGAAATTTCAATTCTCATTTAGAGTTAGATTTTAGAATTATTTTAATCCTTAATTAAATTCTAATCCCAGAGAGATATACCGATTCTCGTTAGAAACGTCCAATTTTTATTTAAAGCTGAATCGTTCCTTCTCAATCGAGAAGAACAGTGCAGCTTTTGATTCTCCGCTACGATCCAACGACGACTCTCGCGGTCACGTACCGGCCGCGATTCCCCGTTCAATTCAAGGACCGACGAACCAACTCTACTCGGAATCGGAGTACGAAAAAAGAAGAAAAAAAGAAAGAAAAATAGGAATCCTCGTACGAGTCGACGCGCGTTTTGCTCCATCTCACCTCCCGATTCTGCTCGCTCTTTGGACTTCCGTCCGAGCGGAGCTCGGCCTCGAGGAGTACGATTTCACAGGCGAGGGGAGAGAAGAGAAGTATCGTTTCGGAGCGGCAGAGTCGGAACGATATTGCGAAACCCGCTCGCCACGAAGGCCCGCGAAGCACTGAAGAGTCTCGAGGGGCACCGGCTAGAAACACACACGGCGAAGACACACACGGCCCTCTGATTTCCCCTCCTTCGTGCGAGTCCACCGGCGACACTGACGCCCCTGGCGGTGAAGAATGACACGATGTCCGAGAGGAAGAAGACGAAGAAGATGTCGTGGAAAGGGAGACGGCGCAGGAAGGAGAGAGCGATCGGGATCGAGAGCGTGATCGACATCGCTGCTTTCCTCTTTAGCAGGGGAAAACGTCGATTTTTCTCCTCCCTTTCTTCTTCTCTTCTTCTTTTCTTCTTCTTCTTCTTTTCTTTTGGGTTTCTTGATCTTCGCGTCGTGGATCGATGTACAGTACACAAGGAAGTTTCTTAGAAAAGAAGCGTGCCTTCGTTTCGAGTGTTTTCGGTTCCACGAAAGGGAGAAGACTAAAAGATTATAATAAACAAAAATACAATAAATTATACATCGATCGTGAGATCGTCAAGATTAATTTTTTGAAAGACTTGCCGATGACTCCAACAGAATTCCGTTTCGAGAAACACGAAACGAACAATGTCTCTGGCTGATAATTATTTCCCCTCGTTGACAACTATCAAGTAGAGTAAATTAGAAAACAAATTTCACTCGCGCACTGTCTTCACTCTTCGTTGCTCCTCCAAAGATAATTTTCTCCTCCAAACGTCACAAAACTATTAATTTTTAATTAATTTCACCGAAAAAAAAAAAAAAAAAGAGAAACAATATCAATGACGAGAGAGGCACGAAACGATAAAGAAAGAGGGATGGATGGAAAGAAGGAACGCATCTGCGGTGTGTCATTGTGACGGGACAAATCGCGTGGCGCACCTTCGATGAACCGAGAAGGCTTACGCACAATAGACGGCGCAGCGTTCAGAAGGAAAATCGAGTCAATTGAGCGATTCGATTACCGAACGATTAATAGCACTGGCCGCCGGTTGCTCGCACTTAAATGCATTAGCCCCGATCAACGTGACCGCGAGTGAGTCAGTCGAATGATATCACTGTTGCGCGACTAGAATTTACATAAAACCGTTTCGTCGTTCGCCATGTGAGGCGCGACGCGACCGTGGCCGGCGGTCTTTTTAAAGATCGCCGCGGGATGATAATCAATCGCGGCCGCGCTTTCAGAAAAATCAACGTAATTTTCCTCGTTTCCTTCCTCCGTGCGCGCGTTACGTGCGTCCAATGAGATCAGAGACGAGGAATCTTTAAATAGTCGCCTCGATTATTTCTGGGCAAAATCGGAGAACGATGCACGCGCACACGCGTACGCGCGCGAGCGGAATTTCACGAACTGGAAACTTGAAAAATCCAGTTTCAGAAATCGTTGAATCTTCGGTGCAAAGTTGCAACGTCCCTTTCAATGTTATCGGTGTTATTTTTTGAGATCGTTGACAAACAACGAGAAAAGCGATAAATCTTTTTGCATATCGGTATCTCGATCGATTCGAGGCCACGCGCTGTCGATAAAGCGTTGTTCGAAAAAAGAGAAAACAAGATTTCTCGTCATTCGAAGTCTCGAATTTAAAAACAGATCGGAACCAGGGGGAAAAAGAATTATGCAACTGGAGGAACCAATCGGTGGATCGACGCTGCCGAGTTAATTATTCAAAACAGCTGGTGGCAGTGATCTCCCGCTGAACGAATCAAGCCGAATAAAATGCAGATGGATGGACCGTTCTTTGAAACAAGCGACAACAACGTTTCCTATTTCCTTACAAATAGAAGTATTATCGAACGGTCTAAAAAGTTTCCTGATTTACGTCGTTGAACTTTAGATTAATTCCAGACATTATTTCTCCTCCCATCTTACCATGAGTTTTAATAGAAATTTTTATAAAAGATTCAGAATTACTTGTATGGATAAAGAAGATACTGGATGAATAAAATTATTGTCACCGTAGACAACACTTCTTCTTCGAAAGAATTTTTACCACTGTTGAAAAATATTTCAAACTCGACGAATATTGATTGTATAAAATAATGCAGATTTTTTGTAAATTTAAAAGATAATAAAGACACTACTTGAATGATCAAGATTTCCAGGATACGTACGAATTATCTTCGGTATTAATTGCATTTTCGTTATTCTTTCGAATAAAAGGAACGACACTTTTCGGCTGTAGCCGAAAAAGAAAATTATTTTTCCACGAGCGTTCCTAATTTCGTGGGGCACTCGCATCAGAGGGCCTCTGTGTTTCATCTCTGGACTCTCTCCGCGAAAAGGAACCGTGGCTCGCCTAACAAACACGTCAAACAGATGTCTAACAGTCGCACTTGCATACCGAAGGAACACGCGCAACGCGCGCGCATCTGAAACGGTGAAACCACGAAACGCAGGACGGCCATGTGTGAAGCTAGCTTTAAACTGTCGCGTCAAACGTTACACACGTGCTCCTCCCGTACGCGACGCGGTTCGTCCCTTCTTCCGCAGTTCTCTGCCCGTGGGAACTTTTTTCTCTTTCTTAAGAAAACTGTTGCACGCCCGCATCCACACGTCCCCGCGCCCTGATCGTTCGTCTTTCCCTTCGGGAGGAGAGTCGTTATTTCATGCCGTCAGGAGCGACTCGCTCGACGAAAGCTTCACTCGCCAGAGATCATAGAATTCTGTCAGTCGTAAAGAAATCAGGGATCCTTAAAAAACTGTACGACTCGTAAGACCCAGAAGCAACTGTTCTGACTAGGAAATGAAGACTTTTTTGCCATAAAATTTTATCGATACGCAAACATTTGAATCGATAGAAAACGAATTACAGACGCGATCGCTCAGTACCAGACAACGCCACTAGAGGTCTGCTCCACGCCCCCTCGCGAATCACGTGACCCGAATCAACCAATCGCTAATTTTCGTTGCATCAGCGTTGCACCTGAAGAGAGCCCGACTTTCAGTGATAAAATGATAATACTCTCGTAAACTTTAATGACGCAGCGAAGGAACGAAAAAAAGAAAAGTCTGGTTCCATCGAGGAGACTTCGAAAGAAAGTAGCCGTGGTAATGAGCGTTCCAGTGATTGTTACGGGAGGTTTTTATATTTTACGCGCGTTTTGAAATTTCATTTAACGCTTGGATAAAATCCATCGTTTATTATAAAGGGGGAAATGGGAAGATTTGAAGAGAATGGAACAAATGGCAAGTAGAAGTCGTTCTCGACTCTCGAATAACGTCGTAGACTGTCACATGAGGATTGTGAGTTTCAGACTCACTTATTGGAAATGTGGAGTTGCGCCCTCGAGGAATCCGAAATTGCGAACGATCGACATTGAAAATGTCTCGGTGGCCTTGTTTGGATGGCTGCCTACGCGACATCACCAACGAAAGGAACATCTAGAAATCCTCGTACTAAATTTTACGACTTGAACAGTCGCTTTCGAACGTGATCGTACGATTCTATTATCGCGTCAAGTTTTATTTTGCAGCTCCAGACTGAGAAGACGGACCAATCCTTTAACAACCGGTTAACCTATACGTTTTACAAACTGATACACGTTCAACGTGTCAAAAAAAAGTCGACGATGGTCCATAAAAGAATTTCAGTCGCCTGAAATTTGGAGCGCTACAGCCTGGACATCAGTGGATGCAACCGGTTTCATCGTGAATCACGGTGATTAAGCAGCAAGTTTCGAAACGTTTTATTCGACGTCAAAGCGAAATTAAATGTCTAAAATTTGAATAATAATCTAACTTTGTGGTAAAGCGCTACAGTCATCCAATACTGCTGCTTGGTAATTGATACAAGAGGGTTTGAGACTCTGCGAAAATAAGAAGAGACAGTAAACCGTAATCGAGCTTCAGATTTGGCTTTAGAAATCATTTGGAACGCAGCGAGCTTCGTGCCTGATAGCGAGATAGCGGAGGACGCGGATAATCCGAACCGCCACGGGCGTTCCGCTCTCCTTTTCTTCTTTTCGCGCAAGAAAATCCGGAGGGCAGGAGTGGACGCGAGGCCTGGAAGGATAATTAACCTGAGCGAAGGCACGGTTTAACGAGTCGCACGATTCCACGGCGCGGGGATCACGACACACGAGAATCAGCGGCGTGGCAAAAACCCGGCCGTTCGTTCGTTTGGTCGCGCGTTTTTGCCGCGTTTCGTAGCGAGGGATGGAAAATTGGACGAGACAGGGAGAAGAAGTGGAAGAAGAAGGAGAGAGGGACGGAACCACGGCGAAAGCTCGCGATATCTGACGGAGAGCCGCGTCTGAAACTGCTTCTCGAGGAGCTGTTTAACGACCCTCGGCGTAACAGTCGTCTAAATTCTACGCGGTGGATAGCCACTTCCGGGTCACGTCACCGAGACTCTCGGATTTGCGAGTTAATTCCATTTCACGCACCGTGTTTCTGTTACAGATGCACACGCAACTGGGAAACGGACGTACTTGGTGCTTAATGATGGAAGCGTTTAATTTTCTTGAACGATGCTTTCAATGCTCGAGTCGAAGGCCATTATTCTCACTAGCTAGGAGTAATTATTCGAGATGGTTTCAGATTTCAAAGGGACAAGTGTCTGTGTGTGTATGTGTGTTTCAATTAATAGCGAGTAAATCTTTGATGACTGTTTGGAGGTGTGTCTGAGGAGAATAGCAGGAAGGAGAAAGTGATATTTCCGTAATGGCTTCGCGTGAAACGAACGAGCAAATTTTTCTTTTTCTTCTTTTCTCTCTTCTTTTTTTTTTTTATTTAATATAATTTCATCGTCGACAAATTTTCAGTATTCGATGCAACGAATGTTACGTTTCAAGTAGATTAAAATTAACGCGGTCCGTGAAAGAGGAAATTACACTCTTGGCTCTCCTCTGGATTTTTTAATAGTTCGATAGTATCTATCATCTATGAATGTGAATCTCGACGAAGAGAGTTGTTTAAATTTCGTTTACGTTCGCAGAATTAATTCAAAGATACGATAAATATCGAACAAGAAACGTTCAGAGGTTCGACAAAAATTGCACGATCGCGTCGATCAAATTCATCAAAGTGTACAACGAGGATCGCTGAAATTACGCTAAATGCAGGGATTTCAAGGACAGTCGCGGAGTCGAATGTAACCGAACGTACGTATCTCTGCCCGCGGCAACATTATATGCGCCTGGAGCGTGCAATTGCGCGCTCGGCCGTAAGCAAAATTACAGCGACGTTTTTCTTTTTTTTTTTTTTTTCTTCCTTTATCGGGAAAACTCAAAGTGACGCGAAGATTCTACGTTCTAGATGTCTCGTACCATCGTACGATCCATCAATTACCTCTCCCACCTGAACCGAGTCCACTGTCTCTCCATTGGAAGCAACAAACACCGCCGATAACCATTAAATTCTATCAACCAGTCATCACCAGTCTTCTCCTCCTTCCATCGATTGCCGGCGAGACGAGAAATCGAGGAAACGCGAGGAACGTCATCGAGGGGACCGGTAACGGGGAGATCAGAATAGAAAGAGGAAGAAGAAGAAGAAGAAGAAGAAGAAGAGGACGAAGTTGAGGAAGAAGAGAAGAAGGTGGAGTACGTCGAAGAAGAAAAAAATGAGAAATAAGAAGAAGAAGGAGGAGGAAGAGGAGGAGGAGGTGGAGGAGGAGGAGGAGGAGGAAGAGACGGGCCAGGCAGAGGGAGGCCAACAGGCTTCGAAGTGGGGGACAGGGAAACGGAGACCCCTCCGGAGAGATCAAGGTTGCAAAGTAACTCTGATGACGCAATCGCCTGCAGCTGCATCCGGCGACATCTAATTGCTCTCGCCTTGTCATGCCAGCGGCATTATATATCGCAACCGACCGATCTCTCCCTCTCTCGCGAACCAGAAGAGACCCTCTCCGAAACACATCTCGTCTCACTCTGCGACGCTGGACCGAGCCGAAAACGAACTTTTCGACCGCGAGAAGAAGACCAAGGCTGGGCCTGGTACCACAAAAAATCGCTCGCGGTACCACACCTATCGATCGTCGTAGTTTCCCTCTAGATCGATTATTGATGGATTGACAAAAGTATAGAAACGGAGAGGTTATCGATGTAGAAACGTAGAAAACATCCAATGTGTTTCGCTGCAACGTCGGAATCATTTATTTTATAAAAATATATCTCGTTTGTTCTATTGATTTACTAAATTTTTAGATCCTTTGCTTTCTCTCTCACCGAGATTCGCTTATTTATCTTTGCTAGATTCTGACGTTCTACTGAATGTCGTTTAATTAGAATCTACAACCTGGTTCATTAACTGCACGTTCGATCAAGATTTTGTCCGTCTGAAAATCCTCGCGTCACTGGACGAGCAACGCGAGCGTCAATAGAGCTTGCCCCCTCCCCAAAGAAGCAACGATGGCCTCGCGAGAAGGTCATCGAACTCTGCAAACGAAATTCCAAAAGTCACTCCCGTGATCCAGCGTGATTCGAACCGGGAACGGGCAAGTTATCGAAATAAACGCGGGGACTGTAGAAGCGAGCGCGAGAATTTCTTAATTTCCTGTGCCGAGCGCGTAAAAACGATGCCTGGACATTGATAAGATTTATGGTTAATTAGAATGCAATTTACGATACATCGGCATTATTGCTGGCACCGGTTCCCTCGCTGGCAGCGCGCAATAACGGGGAAACGAGCGTGAAGCGAAGAGTGCCCCGATATATCGGTATCCGCTCGCGGCTACTTGAACCGGTGCAACGATGAACGCCGCTGCTGCCGGCCAATAATGTTTCCCTCCCCTCTTCCCCTTTCTTCGCCCTGCTCCTTTTGGTCCTCTTTCTCTTCCTTTTCTCCTCCAACCTCCCCCTCCCCTATCCCCCTCCCCTCTCCCCCTCTCCCTTTCTTTTTATCGCAATATCGATCCACGATCGACACACGGCCTCGTAACACGCTGCAATTTAGAAGATGACTCGGCAAGTAAACACGGGTACTCGCGAATCATTCTCGCATCCGCGCACGAGGTGGAACTCGTTTGCGGGTGAACGAGAGATCGGACACGAAGATTCGATTCGATCGGGCCCGTGGACCCGGGCCTCTGTACGGAGAGCAACGTATCGAGCCCCTGGACCGGTTTCAAGGTGAATAGCAAGGTGCTCGGGCCCCACGAAATTGCTCCGTGTTACGAGCCTCTCCTCGCGGCTCTGAGTCCTTCCTCCGCGCCGACGAGGAAATATATATATATATATATATAATATACAGGGAAGACGGGGGCAATCGCCAAATGGGACGAGCCGAGTCCGAGAAATCGAGTAGCTCGAAAATCTTCGACGCTGATTCCTCGCCGAGTTTCATTTCGAAGTTTTATCTCCTCGATTGTTTAGACTCGAATCCATGTTCTTTTCGGAAGCTCTCAGTTCTGATTGAGGTCAACGATGATCCGTAATATTTCAATCTCTTTCTGTAATTATTTTACTACGCACAGCGTTTCGTTGCGAAGCTTTAAAATATTGAACGTTACAAAATATTATCAGGAAATCTATTGTTATATAAAATATTATATAATATTAGAAACACAAGACTTGTATCGCTTGGAACGTATATCACAGGAACGAGCGAGTCTGATATTTCTTTTTTTAACATAATCAACGATAATTTGTGATAACGATCACTCATTTACAACCAAACAATCTAAAAACTGCAATTTTTCTGGCGGCGACTACCAATCACCTTTAAAGAAAGAAAAAATGATTCCCAATTTATTGCGGAGGCCACTCGAGCGGCGAGTGCCCTATCAAAACGAACGGAACGACCCCCTCGAGTCTCCCACTCTCTCTCTCTCTCTCTCTCTCGAAGGTCCGAAAAGAAGAGGAACGCGCAAAACCGAGGAGCGAGACAGAGAGAGAGAGAGCGGGAAGAGAGAGAATCGTACGAAACGCCCCTTGTTCGAATCGCTTTTCAAGCGGGGCTCGTTCATCTCGTACGAAGCAAACGCTGACATCCGCCGACGCTTCGCAGCAATCAAACTCGTCGAGAGAGAAACTCGTGCCCGCGCCGGAGGAGAACCAGCGACGGTTCGACGGGCTCTGGTTCTTCCTCTCCGAGGATCGCCGGGGTAGAGACGTAGAACGAGTAGAACAAGTAGGGAGTTACGTCGATCCGCGTAAAACAGAGCTTTAATACTCGATTCGGGGAACGAGATGGAGGACGCGAGCGTAAAAACGCCTACGTGGTCGTAAACTCGGAGGAGAACCTCGGTGTCGAAGGGGACGGAGAAGTCTAGTCTCTTCCCTCGACGCGCGGGATTCCTCGCGTTTCCGCTTCGCCCCTTTCCGTCGCTCCGCGACCCCCCGCCCCCTCTCACCCGGTGTTTCCAGTCACGAAATATGGATAAGATTTCGTTTCGAGTGGCAGCCGGTATTAGAGAGCAGCCACGCTCGCCGATGGAAACGAGCGAGCACCGTGTAATCCTGGGGAGAGACGAAGCTCCTGGGACGAGATATTATTCCGGGCTAATAAGGTGGATATTGAAAATTACTCCGTGAACTCTGGCTGCAACCGGGGAACCTGTGTTCTTCGTGTCTTCCTTTTGGCGGATGGATTGGTACGATGCTCTTAGGCAAGGTTATTTTCTTTTCTCTTTCTTTCTTTTCTTTTTTTTTTTTTTTTTTTCGTTGGTTCCGTATAAAGAGTTCGGGATTTGGAGAAGACGCGGAGAAAGAATTTTAGGATGGTCGACGTTGTATTCGGCAAGTATTTGGTACAATGGCTGTGGTAACATTGAAACTATTATTGTTTTCCGTATCTTAAGATTTCACGAGGATATGTCAATCTGTGGGATAATAATCGTGCCGCGATGTATAAAAATGAGATGTAAGTAGTTCAATAATTCCGGAATGATAATAAAAGTAACGTACGTTTGACGTATGTAGCTCTCAAGCCCTCGTATCGATATCTCGAAAAATCGTCGTTCGTAATGAAACCTACTTCTGAAAGGATACCTACTTCTATAAATAATTATTATCATCATCGCATTAAAAAAAAGGTGTTTCTCTTTTCTAAATTTCGCGACAATTTATAACACGTGCGTTGACGACAAAATATCAGTTTGCAAGAAAATTCGTAATTCGTCGACGGAAGAAGAGACTCGACAGCTTCTCTCTCGTCTAGCCGCGAATTTTCGCGAAGAGCAGCAGCGTTTGAAACGAAACTCGAAAACGATTTATAAATAGAAACCGCTTGCACCAGAAAGTCGGGTATCTGTTGCGGAAGCTCCTCTGTTGCAACGAATCGCGAAGAATGCAGCCGTGAACCGCAGTTGGACGTTCGACTCGATGTCTCATTTCGCGACTGTCTCGTTGCGCAAGCTCGCGCGGCCAAGGTTGCGCAACGAGAGCTCTACTGGCAAAATTTCGCGGCCGTTGCGAACGCCTTGCCGCGGTTTCCATTCGGCTCTACTGGCAAAATTTCGCGTCGTCGCGAATCGTAAGGGGCGAAACACCGCGCGCGAGCGCGATGATGTCACGGAATATTCTCGCCAGATATCATTCTGGCAAGCCTGCCGGAAGGAAAATCGCTTTCGCGCTGATTTTGCAAGCCGACGTCGGTTTCGTGAATCATCCTCGGCCACTTCCGGCCATCGTGACTCACCCTTCCGAAGGATTACCGCGATGAACCGCCAACGAGCTACGATCGAAATAGAAAAGAAGACCGCGTGTGTCTCAATGACAGCTCTCCGTAATTGTTTCGTTTGCTTTCTTTTTTTTTTTTTTTTTAACGACGTGCAATATTTCATATTCAGAATTTTTACAAGATAGTAGCTTATACATCACGAAAGGTCAGTAAAATTGTTTCGTACAGGTAATCCTCAGGAAGAAGATTAAAAATATTTTCAACGAAAAAATCGTGGATTTCCCTGGTATTGAAACGCACAAAACATTTACGCAAATGCGTGTGTATGCAGAAATATGTGAAATACAATACGTTAGGAAGATCAAAGAAATCTTTACTCAGTCGTGTTTATAAAAATCGGAATCTCCATAAAAAATTCTGCCAACGAATAACAATCGCCTCGGTGTTGCTTTTTCTTAATTATCGTCGACAGAACATATCTCTTTTATACCTCTTAAAATATTTAAATGCCTCTGAATGCGACGCGATTGTCATTATCGAATGACAGCATCGCTTACAGTGAGTAAGCCGAGTCCTCCAGCGCAACTTCGAGAAAAATAACAAGATGGAGGTCGTATCGTTCGATTCGTACGACCCCGCTCGTTGTACTACGTCGACGTTCGAACCCCGATCGACCTTTTCGAAAACCATGGGGGAATCGTCGCGAGGAGAGGGGGAAAGGGCACGTTAACACAGAGATGCAGGGTCGTACGTAGCGAAAGTGGGATGAAAACCCCTCGAAATCAAATCAATTAGGCCACGTGCAACCCCACCCTCTTCCTCGATTGCATCGGTGATTGGATCTGTCGAAAGATTTTCGCAAAATGGAGGAAATCAACGCTCGATCGTTTGAGGCTGTGTATTATAGATTGGAAAATTCGAATGTTTCTTTGAAGCACATAGAGTGAAAGTTTATTTAAGTTATAGTTCTAGGCAGATGTAAAACAGATTCACGTTCTTGGTTTCAAACGACGATGGACCTTCTTAATTCCGCCGAAGACTAATATTGCCAGGGAATATCAAGTAGAACGAGTCAACGATTGTCGCGCGATTGACTTTTTGGTTTATAAACGGTGATTTCTCCGATCCGTTACTGGTTAATTACGACCAATTTATGAAATTGCAATTTTATACAACTGAGCGATGATTCGCGATATTGGGAAGAATCGTTCGCAAAGATTTTTTCCTATCTATCCGCGCATCTTTGGATAAATTTCCAAAAAATTTCCATCAAATCGCAAAGTCGAGAAACCAACCGAAAACGCCAGAGTCTACTGCCGAATTGCTCTAGAAGTCCGGGGCTACCTATCACGCGTGACTGAACCAACTTTCCAAAACATCCAATTTAACTTCATTCGGTTTCGCACCTCCGCGCCGCGGAAACTGTCCTCAGCCTACAGCAGCACTTGTCGAACGAGATCGAAAGGACCGAGGCACTTGACTCGACGCGATTGGACACGGAAGAGGGAGAAAAGAGAGAGAGAGACAGAGAGAGAGAGAGAGAGAAATGGAGAAAGGACAAAGGCGGAAGGGTGAAATCGCACGCGTGACGGCTCGCCCGTTATATTTGCGGACGGGAAATCGGGGAATCGCAGAAGTGGGGCGCGGGAAATTTCCAATAAAGGGAAATCCAACATTCGGTGCCGGCCGGCTGCGCGTCAGGCGGCCCAATAACAAAGCAATAACTATCGACGATGCGCGCACTGCCATTATACGTGTCTACTGGTATCCACGTAAACGTGGCTACGTGACAGTGTGGCTGGTGCAATTGCATCGTCATCCCACCCGTACTCTCGCAATTCACCCCGTTGCGACACATCGTCCCTCTCTCTCTCTCCGTGTTTCTGCATCTCTGTCTCTCCGGAGACAGGGACGCGTATTGCGACGCGTGTTCCTTCGACGTAATACATATATGCATTTGTACGATGAATATTTAAGTAGAAACTACTAGTGAATGGACAACTATTGCGAGGCCGAGGTAGTCATTAACGCGTGAATAATTTAGAAAGTAAATATTATTCTCTTTCCGTGTGACGCTATGTGCAAAAGTTGGGGATTTATATTGGCGCGATAAGGGGTGAAATAATCTGTCGTTTTCGAAACGAAGTAGGTATGGTTGTAACTTTTAACCGTGCAACATTCTTTTACAGAACATTGTTTTTTAATTGTCAATTTAATTGAATTTTTCTTATTTGTTATATCATTAATTAGACTGTCGAATAATTATTGGTTAATTTCATCACCATTTAATGCATCGGTAAATATTTTTATATTACAAGTTGTAAAGAACTTTCAACGTGAATGAACATCAAGTGAAAGATTCGTAGTTGCAGAATTTGTCAAATTTCTTTCTGTTTCGTCCTGTTTTCAAAGAAAGAAACAATTCCAAAATTATATATCAATGCAATATCTACTAGACGAAACTAGATTTCCATTTCTTCACTCTCACGTTCGTGAAAATGCCGAAACACGTAAAAGCCCCGCGGTCTAATTACTACGTGTTTTTATCAACATCGCTTATCGCGATCAAATTGTCGACAAAAAAAAAAAAAAGAGAGAAAAAAAGAAAAAGGGACGCAGCGCAACAGATAATCGACAGGACGAACACGATAGGAATTGGGGGATGGTTTTCGGGGCGAGGCAACACGCGTGCGTTCGCGCGAATGCGTCAGCCACGGTCGCGTGAAACGATTCGAATTTTGGGGCGATATCGTCGCGCTGTAACGTCCGGTTCGATCGGTTTACTACGCGGCCGCGATCGTACGGTTTATCGCATCCGGAAATGGAATTGTTAGGGACGTGTTATACACCCACCACGTCCACTGCCTAACCCTGATTTTTCTTTCCTCTTTTTTCCCTTTTTTCTTTTTTTTTTTTTCATCTCGACGCTCGTTTTTTTCACCCCCTCCCCCCGGTCCTGACCGCACGAGCGCGAGCTGTCTCGCGTCGATGAATGGCGCGTTCCCGGTGCAATGAGTGGAATTGTAATTCGTCCAGAGGGTGCGAGTTGCGAATGACAGTGTTTAGCGATTCTTTCCCGGGGATAATGAAATATTGTTCGTTTCTTTTTTTTCTTTTCCCCTCCCCGGATATTCGGAATATTGATTTCGCGATCAGTGTGAATTGTTATTTCTCCCGTTATTGGTTAAACTTGCGACAATTGTTGTATTATATTATTAGAATTATTAGAAGAGTGCAGTTTCGAAAAAATTATTCAGGTAAAGCTTTCGAAGCGGTAAAAATTTCCAAGTGACATGGAAAATAAAATTGATTGGAAAATGAAAGCGATTTGTGATAATCTTCATTCGACGATGTCTAATTTTACAAATCTGAGAATTGTTCGACCGCAGATTTAACTCTCTGATGTTTTTCAATTTCTACCAAATTTTTTCTTCTTTTCTCTTTTTGATCAGAACGGAATATATCAAAAACTTTCGAGAGACGAAATTTCGACGAAAGCGCAGACGCGTCGGAGGAAAGAAACGGCTCGCAGTTTCGTCAGAGGCGAGGAAGAAAGTTTCCGGTCCCTTTGGCACGCTCGATGAACGTCGAAACCCCATAACGTTCGCCCATTAGACCCATCACGCGATCAATCGTCGGGCTTCGAGGCGACCTTCGTCGTTTATTTAATTATTGATTGCGCCTTCCTACGCATCCTCTATTCGGCTTATTGTTATGACAGCGTCAAGAGCGGTCTTTGAAACGCGAGATTAAGCTACGTCGGGTTCCACGTCCGGCGTTTCTGCAACGGAATCGCTCGCCACTCGTTTCGATCGATACCTCGAGCGATGCAATTCCACTTGGATGAAACAGTTGCACTGCATCGCCCTTTGCGTATAAGTGCATAGGCTCACGGGAATATTCGAACACTGACAGACAATTTCCACGAGTGTATTGTTATTTTGCGAAATTTGAAATTATTCAAAATTTGGAACAGAACTGCCAAATTGGAATTGATTTTTAATACTTTAAATATTTAATCGTTAATCTCTGTAATCTTAATCGTTAATTTCTATGTGCACTTTCTGATTCGTTTCGAATTTTGCCACTATAGCAAACAGTCGTGTCTCGCTAGTGAAGTTTCACAGACAACTTGGCACATAATGCAGAATGATTATCAATTAACGACACAGTCTCGCTCTGGATCTCCTTTGTCCATCTTTTATTCATTCACAGACGTGCAAGTGTCTGTCTGAATATTGTAAACTTGATCGCGCCACACTGTCATTTGCTCGTTCGTGTTAAAATACGTCGTAGTTGTACGCGACGTCTGTCAATCTTCGAGCACCTCCCGCGACAACTGAGACAGATCCCTCGTCTCGAGGCGAAAGGGTAGTTGAAATGAAAGTAAGTGTTCCTGCCAAAATTTCGAAACAGTAGACCACGACACGCTGGGTCTTTTTCTCTTCCAAGTGTAAAATAACATCGCTCGTTGCTCAAATTATTCAAAAATTCTCCTCGATCGGTTGAAAATCTCGTTTGCCAAACGGGGAAAATCCAAAACTACAAAGAAATCATAATGAAAAGTTGTTCCACACTCGAGCAACAAAGCGAGCCACCCCTCCCCTCGTCGTCGCAAAGAAACCTTCCGAGACCCTCGAAAATCTTTCGATCTGTCGTCGACGTGCCGTCTGACAATCCCGAAACCATTCTCGTGCCATCCATCTATCCCGAGTCTGTCGCATAATAAGCTGTTCGAGGGTTAAGCGGGAAACTCGTGCCTCCCAATCACGGGAAGGGTGGCACGAGGCGCACGAGGGGCTAGAGTTGAACCGCGATACCGTAGAACCAAGAGAAGAACCAGGGGGCTCCCGGGAGAAAAGAAAGAGGAGAGAGAGAGAGAGAGAGAGAGAGAGAGAGAGAAAGAGGGGTGACACGGTGTTTTTCAGCAGAGTAAACCGGGGCGGTCTGTTGGGGGTGCATCACACACGCGGCATTTATGCGAGAATAAAAGAGGCCACCCTCGCCCCGGCGTAGCGCCATTTTTATCGTGTGCACCACGCCCGTAACCAAGCCCCAAACCACCCCTCGACAACGCTTCGGTCAATCGTCCAGCTTGGATGATCGTGTGCGCGCGCGAGACCGATCCTCGTTTAACCTGCACGCGTGCAAACAACGCGAGACGCTTTTGATTTCTCCCCCCTTCCCCCGTTTTCCATTCTCCGCATTTCGTCCCGCGTCGTTCCTTTTTTTCCACTCGCAGAGTTTTTTTTTTCTTTCGGGACGCGGTCCGTTTCCTACGAGAAGATGGCACCGAGCATTTTTTACAACGCGCTCTCCGAGGGAATCTTGGGAATCTTTGTCTCTAGTGTACGCGTATTTTCAGAGTTGCCTATTTTTTTTTTTAGTGCACAATTATTTTATTATTATTAGTTCTGGCATTATTTTATTATTATTGGTATTATTATTATTTATTAGTGTACGCGTATTTTCAGAGTTGCCTATTTTTTTTTTTTTTTAGTGCACAATTATTTTATTGTTATTAGTTCTGGCATTATTTTATTGTTATTATTATTATTATTATTTAGAGTGCACAATTATTTTATTATTGTTATTTCTGACAGTGGGTCTTATTTTTATTGTAGACCAAAGGCAGGAGTAGATGCTTGGCTTAATTAAGTCTTGTGGAAAGAAGGGAAGAAAATTTCTATTTACGGAACTTTACGAGAAAGAAAAAATTCTGTTTAAAGAAACTACTAAAGAAAAAAGTTGTGTGTTCCTGTAAAACGGTGAAACCTGCAGTGACGAAAAATACTATAAATCATTTTCCGAAAGCGATTCGAATGTACGGTACTCTGAATGTTCAACGATTCATACATCTTCCGACTTTATCCTCCGTAATGGATATTTCCCGTCGATACACGAGCGTACTAACCGCTTCTCATACGAGACTTGCTAAGATCTTCGTAGCATTTTCGCGAACGCTACGAAGGGGGACGCATGGGGTGAGTTCTCGTAAACAGGATGCATCGTTACAGGGGGAGGCTAGCATCCCTCTATTAGCATATTATAGTGCTGGCACGGCAGCACAGTAGGCAATAAAGTAGACAAGTAACAGTCAGCACCCGTAATCCCTGCGATAGGGCATGACAGAACGATAATAGTAACTCGAGCACAACGTACAAGTCGTTTGCTTCCCTTTTTATAAGTTCCGACAAATAGTATTCCATTTCATAAGTTTCGATCATTCGAAATTTGGGGATAGTATGGTTACATGTATATCAAATGGAAACGAGAACCTGGCGAAAACTAGTGGATAGTTTCCATTTTAGAAAAAAGTTTTATGAAACGGAATCCAAATACAAATTAGAAAACGTCTCTTCGTTGTTACTACAAACATATTTCGTTACGATATTGAGAAGTCAAATTTAAATGAGAATTAAGAAATATCGAAGAGAATCAAATTTAAATGATACTGATTTGAGAAATTATCAAGTTTAAACGAGAATTAAAAAATAATTCTACGAATTCTGAAATAGGCTTTTAAATTTGTTCTTTCAGTCGACTTTCTTACAAGATCGGCAAGTCGAAGTGCTGGATGCAAATTAAGAAAAAAGTGAAAACCCAAAGATCTAGATATTAGTAGTCTCAATCGATGGATAATCAGACACTTCGCAAAGTTACAAGTTCTTGACACTAGTACAGATGTTTAAGTACGATTGCTGATCAGCGTCATTTTGTTGCAATCGTGACTGCTGTAGCGAAACCAGCGACCGAGTAAGAAATTAATATTCATCTAGGCAACGTGCAGCAACAGTTTACTCGTACCATGTCGCACGTTGTCCAACCACTGGCCGGCGTGATCGTGCCGAAAGAAGAAAACGAAACAAGCAAGCTGGCTCCGAATTAGCGAGGCGTGATCAGCAACAGATCTCGTTTTTCATCTGCCTTTTTACCGGAGCAGGTTTTTCGATCGATGACGAGCGGTAATAAATCGCACTGTCCTCGCAAAAAGAAGGAAGAAGGATCATTTTTATCAGGACCGGCGACAACGCTCGTCGTGTGATTCCATCTTTTCTTCCCTTTCTTATCTCACTTCTTCCACCTTTTTATCCTCTTCGCTGCGTTAAAACTGGTTCTTCGCCGGTGCGAATCGAAAGGATCGATGCACTATTGAATCTATCAATCGTCTTTTCAATTTTGTACCGTATCGAAGATGCTGCGACTCTGTCGACATTAAGTATCACTCGTACGTAGTATTCTTTATATTCTGGACGTTCGTTTTGAATAATTTGATCTGTGCGTTGATGTTAACTTTATTGAAACTGATTTGGAGTTACTTGGAAATTGGTATTGGAAAGCCGGAAAAACACTGCGTGTTTCTAGTCTTTTCTTAAATTTTATCTTCGAGTGTAACACAACATACGTTAAAAATTTTAATACAGCGAAAGATGAAACGAAAGAACAAAGTTCCAAAAATTTGAAACGTTGCGACGGAACTTTCAAAGGAGAGAATTTCAAGCGTATCTTTAAAATATTCTCTGACTCAGCTATGAATAAAATTTAACCAAAAAGTATCCATTGTACGCAAGGCACGGTTTACCGAAAGAACTTCTTCGTGCCTTCATCTTCGAAGAGCGTGCAAGTCGACAACTTCCAGATTTCGCACAGTGTGTTCGTACCTGGTCCATCTCTGGTTGGTACGACTAACAAACACGCTGACTTATAAATATCTGGCTTGCAACAATCTTCGAGCGGTCAAGACTGAATACCTCTTGGAAAGGTTCTTTGATGTTGCAAAAATATTTTGTCGGCGAGTCGTCCGTTTTTCCTTATTCCGGATTAAAGCAGAAGAAAGAGAAGACATGGACGCAACAACGAGTTGCAATATCTTCGAACGTAATGGATATTCTCAGCTGTGAGCCTGTCACTGTACAAACGTGTGATCCTTATATAATCGGAAATTCCATCTTTGAGTATCCTCTTTGCGCGAGTAAAGATATTAATAAACGATATCGAAAAGTCTTACAAACCTAAGACTGAATTCAATTGATAATACATCGAGTGACGTGGAGTAGCAAGTAGATACGAAGAGAAGTGGTTTCAGCCTTTTCTAATCAAACACACTGCGCGCTTAAAATAGACGATAAAAGCTGGTAATTTCAACAAACGATACATTGACCAAATTATCAATCAACCCTCGCGTCAATTTAATTTTTAATTCAACCCTCCATCGCTCGGTTACGTGATTTTAGATTTCAACTTCATTTCAATCGACACTCTACCTTTCACGCGATAAAACCGATCGATCTATTTATTCAGTAAAACGTTTGCATCGTAGAAATTAAACCGAACTGATAAAGTCACCTAAAGTAATCGTATGATAGGAAGGGAAAAAAAACCCAAAAAGACTTTCATGTTTCAAGAATTCAGAATCCTCGACATCCAACCAAAATTTAACCCAAATCGTCGCGACCCAGCCACACCGGAAAATGTCGAGGGGGGGTCCCTCAAATTGAAAACCAAGAAGCCAGAGATCTGAAAGCTGATGATAGCTCGAGTTTCGCCAACTTGGCGGAGAAAATTCGACGGAGTAGAGGAGTTTTTCTTCCCGTCGAGCCAGGTGCCAGGAGACGCGCGATTTTCTCACCGTTTCCGCCACGGGGAAACCGAACGAGCCGCGATAAGGATCGTAGCCGCCGCCTACCTTAATTTTCATAGCGACCGGCGAATAGCGGCCGAGCGTTTGTCCATTAAATTCCGCCATTTTAGATATCGCGGGAGGGGTGTCTCGCTTCGTTTCGCAGCCTAAACGCGTATGCATGTACGTGCATATGCGCCTGCATACGCGAGACGCACACCGACGGACGGGACGTACGTACGTGGCGTGTAGAGAGACGGTGGGGGACGAAAAAGAACTGGCGGAACAGAGAGAGGGTCGGCAAGCGGGAACGAGAGGGAATAATAAAAAAGTAAGGCGCTATCGCAACGAGGAAGTCGGCGTTTCGCGGTTGCGTGCTCGGCATGAGCTGACGTCAGCCAAGATGGCTGCCGGCCGGCCCTCTCCTTCATCATCGCGGAACACGCACGCACACACACACACGCACACACGCACACACACACACGCACACACGCACACACACACGCACGCACACACGTGCACACGCATGTGCATGCACGCACGCGGTCGTACGCGCGCGTAGGCGCAATGACACCGGGGAGGTTCCGGGGCAGATTGAGTGATTAGCTGAGAACGGAAGGGGCAGAAAGGGGGGGAGAGGTGTGGGGGTGAGTTGAAAGAAGAAAAATCACAAGACGCCGCGTATCCACCGAGGATATCGTTCTCTACCGGTTTGTTTGATTGGTCGAGGAATTTTTCTGCCAAGTTCCCGATAAGTGGACAAACAAAGAGAGAGAGAGAGAGAGAGATTTAACCGGTTTCGAGCTCCTGTCGACGATTTGATGTTTGCGATCGATCGTGTTCATTGTGATTCATAAGGTTGCAGAAA
Organism: Melipona bicolor; assembly: GCA_030673865.1. Classification (NCBI taxonomy): domain Eukaryota; kingdom Metazoa; phylum Arthropoda; class Insecta; order Hymenoptera; family Apidae; genus Melipona; species Melipona bicolor. The sequence goes on from JAHYIQ010000027.1 coordinate 1,712,276, forward strand.
TGTTTGTACCGGTTGAATTCTTATGAACGGAGAGATAGAGATCTTTGAAATATTCTGACGAATGTCTCGCTTGTTATTCCGTACATCTTTCAAATTGTTTTCGATGAATGCATAAATATTCATGCGCCAATTATGAAAATTTGATTGATACACAAAGAGGGGAGGGGGGGGGGGTTAGATAGTGGAATTGCAAGCTGCGCAGTTTTGCAGCTGCTGTTTTGAAGTGATAGCGCGCTTCGCGCGAAAGAAAATATTCTTTTTCTTTTTTTCTTTGACAAAATGACAAAGTGACGCGTGGAAATCTTTGACCCGATGACTCGAGCTTGATAAGGAAAGATGCGACGGCATTCTATCACGAAGAAATTGTATATATTTCCGAGTCAGTAGATAGTCCGTTTCACGATCAGACGTCGCATTGTGCCAAGTTCAAGTTTCACGGAACTAGCGCGACAGTAGTCGAAATCAGTATTGGATCAGACTACTGCGCATATCAACGTCTGCATTTCTGACGCGACTTTTCCTGACGTGATTCATCCTGAAGACTCGTTATTACTCGTTCTTGTACCTTCGAAACAGTACGTCAATGCCCGTTAATTGTAATTAAGAGTTCACTTATGCATCTGCACGAGTACTTCGTGCACTTGCGTCGTTAATCTGAACGGGCAAACTTACGAGAAGCGCGAGCGTACACGTCAAACTTCCCCGCAATGTGTAATTTTTCGATGCATCGAGCAACAAAGTGGCAGATTGAAAAAAGAAAAAAGGCAAATTAGAAAGGTACGGGCAAGAAATCGGAGCGAGATTGCACGCGATTAATGCGCATTTCGAAGAACGGCGCGGCCTGTCTCATTGTCCCGAAGAAAACGACAATGTCGAGAAAAACCAGCCTACTTGTGACAAGGCTGTCATTATTTCTGGCAGTGTGCAATCGGACTCGAGACGAGCGACGGAAAAGATCGCAATCCGATATTCCGAGAATCGGACGCTCCGATGAAGAAACAAGCAGGTGATGAACAACAAGGTAAATCAAAGTCGTCTCTGTCCGTCATTAACCGACTGTCACGTCAAATTGCTCGAGTTCCCCCGAAGTGGTAGATTTACCACTGCAATAAGCTACCGGAGAAGTTTACGAAAATCTTGAGAGAACTTTAACTTATCACCAATCTAATCGTACACTTAATTCCTGTTGTTAATATTGTTTGGCGAAAACGATTCGTCCCTAGTGTTTTCTACAAATTACAATTATTCGCAAGAAATTGAAAAGAACCTTCGTTCTCGAGAAATCTTTTCATTTCCAATGACTCTTCGCCTACCGTTCCAAATAAAAACCCTGCGCCGGCAAATAAAATCTTTTTTTCGTTAATGTCTCACGGCCTTCGCTAGACTTCAACGCCGAATAAAAATCCTGCAACGTCACTTTTTTTTTATCGCTAAATGTTTGCCTTCCGGGCAGACATTTACCACGGTACCACTCGGCTCGTCCGCGAGACATTAACGCGATTAGCTGGAAACCGTTCCCGTCGTCACGTCAGATGGATAATCTCGAACGATAAACAGAAAATCCACGCTCTCGCGGACAAATAAATAAATCAATGGCTCGCGTGAAAATGCTCGTTACGTGCCACGCGAGCGAATATTCGCCGCGGCCTCGATCGCGAGCCCCGCCGGCGCGATACCGATCCGTAATCAGAAGTAATTGCACGGGACTCTTTTCAGTTTGCTCGTTTCTGGCCCGGCGTGCGCGTGATTGAATTCATAATGGGCTCTCGTTCGGTTCAATTGTCGTTCCGTCGCGACCAGCTATTCTCGGAATTCGTCTGTGTTTCGCGCCGCGTGTTTCCTCGGCTCGGGGGGGACAGACTTTATGCTCCTATCCGATCCGCGATCGCGATTCGATCGTTCACGATCAGGTGGATCGGAACCTTTCGGACAGGTGAGATACAGTCGACGATACAGTGCCGTTCGCCGCCAGCGTACAATATCTCGCGTCTAATTGCTTTGTTTTCCTTTTCGCGTTATGCAACCGGGGAATTCTCGAGACTCGATTCGAAACGAACGACCATCGACGAGGAGGAGTTATTTACTCTGAAGCAAAGTAGTTTGTTTGATGGATAAAATTTGCCGAGCGTAAATTTACCGAGGCTCTTGAGATTTTCCCTGGCCGCGGGTAACCGAAGCTTCCGAAGCACGCGGAGTCGTCGCGATGCGAGAAATATCGTAGAGAGCGGAGTTCCAGCTCGGGGAATTCTACCAGCCCAGATTCGATAATCGATGAAAGGTAGAGGTGTCACCCTCTTCTTCTTCTTCACGCCACTGAATATCGTCGAGTTTGAACATCTTTTGAACATCGAGTGACTTCCAGCAGTTAAACGCAGTAATTTTAAACGTCACATAGAGACACATAGACGCTAATTGTAGCACGCGTAGAATTCGCTTTCGCTACGTGTCGAAGTGGAATTCTACGTGTCGTGCGATAGATCGATCCGTCAATTCCTGTCGATCGTAATTTCGATTCAGCCGGCAAACGCTCGCCGGTCGAAGAGCGACGTTAACGAAAATTTAACGGCGAGTTAACGACCGCGACACGCTGAGCCAGTAACCCATAAATGCGTACAACCGGGGGTTGGACACAGTTTCGTAGAGGGAACGAGGGAACGGGCGAGAGAGAACGAGAGCGGAAGATAGAGGTGCAGCGCGAGCGGTAACGGAACGAGAGAAGAGAGAACGAGAAAGAAAGGACGAAGGGGGGGAGGGAGGGGGCAAAAGGGGGCCAGGAGGGGGAGAAATCTGTGAGCGCCACCCTTTCGTATGCAAATTCTGGAACACCTGGAGGCAAAGGTCGCATGCAAATCAGCCCTGTGGCCATCTGATCGGGGCCCAACCGCGGTTCTCCCCGTGCAAACACGTGTTTTTTACAGCCTCCGAAAAATCGTGTCGGTGTTCGCATATTTTTCTTTTTTCCGTTTTATTTTGTTTTCCCTTTTTTCTTTTTTCCTTTTTTTTTTCTTTTTTTTTTTTTGGTTTTGGTTCTCCCTGCTGGTCGTTTTCGTTCACACTACTGCTGCTGCTGCTGCTGCTGCTGCTTTTTATCGGCTCACGATTTCGGGAAACACCGATCGACCAGTTGGAATATATTTTCGCGCGACTCAACGCGCAGTGGCCGTACTGTTTGTCGACAAGCGGAACGATTTTCATGGCAAATATCAACTGGCCGGTTTACAGAGAGAAAGAGAGAGAGAGAGGCAAAGGGCCGAAAGAAAAAAGAAGAAAAAAATCACCACAGAGGCGCAGTTTATCAAATTTTTTCCCCTCGCTTGATTCCCTCCCCGCCGCTCTAACACTCGACTCCACCATCACCATTAATTCGCGAACGTGTCTCCGGTAGGGGGGGAGGGGAAAAAAAAAATCTGCACCACTGGTGAAAACAACAAATCCGATCCCCAGCCCGCGAATCGACCATCGAGACGATTAATTCGCCGCGCATACGGGCTTTTTTTTCTGTAAAGTCGCGTCCGGTCGAGCAACAGTCGGGAATCTGATCGATGGTATTTTACTATTTGGTGCGGAGAGATCCAATGTGTGCGCGCACTATCGCTCAAAAAATGTACGTGGACGCTCGCGTGTTTTGGCACTTTAGCGTCCCAACGTTTAATTTAATTGGAAAATTACAAATTCTTTTGGAATTAGCGCGAATCGGAAATTCACAGAACGCGACAAAATATCAAACACAATTATTTTTCAAGTGGAAAATTGATCTTTATAAAAAAAAAAAGGTGTGAAATATTATGTAACTTTGGTGCTCAAGTTGATACTTAATTTAATTTCTCAGTACATTCTCTTGATAGAGAATCTTTCGTTCAAATTGATTTAAAAGTTGGCACTTTTACAATTTGTGTATTCAACTTTGATATAATTATATGTAACAATATTTAAATTTTGTAATGTGACGATTAACTTTGCGAAGAAATAATAAGTAACACGTTCGATCATTAGTCTGTTATCATCGTTCGCGCGTTACTAATAAAACGACGACGCACGTGTGCGTGTTTACGCACTCGAGGAGAGCAGCTTTGGAGAAAAAAATGCAATTGTATCGCGATTTTGTTCTGCAATAATATAGCTGATGGTAGGTTTTACAGTGAGAATTAATGGGAGGTAATTTTTCCTGATCACAGATAAGAACCGTCGATCTGCATTGTAATTGATCGCTGATCGATCCGTGAACGTGAGCGGTCCCCCCTTTGGCATGATTTATCCCGCAACGAACGATCCGCTCCTAATACCAGAGGACATCTTGATCGTTATTCATGCGACGTCGTGTTCAATTTTTCTGCAGTAGTTTTGTTGTTCGCGATGCTCTTCAACCTTGAATAACGAGTGTAACGCGAGAAACTTGAAATATTTTACGTAAAATATCTGCTTCGTAGTTATTCGCTTCATCACGTGAGACAAAAATGAGATTGCGGGGACGAGCGGGAAATTAATATCGAGCGAGAAAGCGGTCTGGTTTCCGTTAGAAAGCTACAAGTTGGTGTCGTAAAATTTAATAGCCTGGATGAATGAAACTAGATGGCCCGCGACTGGTTAAAATCATCTTCGAGGAATTAATTAATCCAAAATTAAAATCTTTGGGAATTTGGCAAAGTAATTTTAAAATGGCAATTTCCTGTCTTCGTAAGCCAAAATATAATTTACTTTGTCCCTGCAACTCGTCCCTGTTTCTAATAATTTTCAAACGTTATTGTTCATCAGTACCAGTCTTCCTTGGACTGAGTACGTAAGTGATATACGAATGCACGTATTAAAAGCAACATTTTTATTTACTTCAATATCAAGTTATCTGTCGAAAAACATAGTAATAACATTTTATCTGTCAGCTTAAGAGATCCTCTCTAATCTGACTTAGAGCTCAAAAAGATAAGGAGTTTGTGTCGCGTGATAAAATATTTCGATAAACTTCGACAGTTATTACATTGATCTCCAACTATCGCAAACATTATTATCTATTAGTTTTTCGTCATTACCTCACCGATGCATAAAATTGCTACGAAGCCACAGATAACTATATATTGAATTGTAATATGCACGTTGTGTCGTGTTTGCAATAATTCGAAGAAAGAAAGGGGTGGGTGCTACGCAGATGATACATTGGGTGGTCCTTCCAAAAAGGAATCCACCCAATTATCCTCTTTTAATTGCCCGGTTTCTCGGGGTATTCCACGGCCGCCTGAAGGCGCGTCCATTTCATATGCAGGCATTTCGAATGCAAATACACGCGGTAGACATATTAATTTTCCTCGGCGTCTTTGCATCACCTACGAGAGTGCGAATTTTTCGTCTCTCTCTCTCTCTCTTTACGCTCGTTTTTCCTCCACGATACTTCTTCTTTTCCTCCGCGTAGAACGTGGCTCGGCGGCGATGCCCTGCCAAGCCGAGAAACCAAAAAAGGAAGAGGAGAAAAAGAAAGAACGAAGCTCGAAAAGCGAGGTGGACGTGGAGCACGTCGCGTCGCCCATCGCTTGGTCGGCGCTGCCAACGCTTTCTAATTATTCTCTTCGTTAACGACCCCGGCCCCTTAATTGGCCAACGTGACGATACAAATCGTAGTTTCTTCCATACATATGTATGCCGCGATGTAAATCCGAGTAAACGCCGCGATATGAGCGAGCCGCTGGGCACCGCTCGGGCGGATAGAGACGTCACCGCGGCGGCCCTGAAACACACCCGCCCGCAAGAACTGCTTAATTATGCGCGAAACGTCGCCGATTTTGCTCGATTCCGCTGCTTGCCCCGGCCGTAGAAATACGTGCTCCTCTTCCCTCTCGACAACCGTGTTATACTTCATCGATGTATCCTCGATGCAGCCCGAGAGAGATTATACTTTCATATTCATCCACCGTGTAAGTAGTTTCAGTTCTTGCCCGAGCTTCGGCGCTTCGAACACGGGAGATTGTAATTTAGTCTCTCGGCGAATTCTTTCTCTCGATAATCGATCTTGCGGCGACTTGCAGGTCGTATTTTGCCAAGCGGCCGCATTTCGCTCGTCTCAGGATACGCGTGTGCAAGATTAGACGGAACGTACGTTAGCACGCGTTTAATCTTGCGAGGATGGAATAATCTACAGAGTACCGAAACGGATCTATGCGAATTTCTCAAGTACAGCACAGGGTCAGTCAGTCGCTCGAAGGGTTTCGATATTTATTTTATTTTCAACCCTTACGTACGTGCGTCTCACCCTCGCGTTGGTTTCACAACTTTTACAATCCAAACCACTTGGCTCGAACTTTCAACATTTGGAGTAAGACTCTTTAAATATTTATTTTCAATCCTCGTCCGTGGAAGTTCTGACGAATTTCAACGTCAAATTTGAAAGCTCGGGTCTGGCTGTGCACGTGGTAACTGCATTCCCCCTTCCGCCGACCCTCTCTAACGTGCAAAGCAACTCTTTCCTTTTTCCCTTCCAAGAAGCTCACGGGTGACAGACACGGGTCTGATAGGCAGGCATTAACTTGAAACGCGGTTCGAAGTTTGGCAAGTTCGGCCCTTCTTGGCAATTATTGATCTGATAATAACGGCGAGCCAACCGGTGCACACGATCCCGTCTATTTAAGTTCGTTACTTGCACGAAATGCACTTCCGAGTTTCCCAACTCTTCCTTTTTTCGCCCGAGCGCGCTCGTTGTCAGCTTAAATAATTGAAACGTCCGGTTAAATAATCGAAACTGCGTTGTAAAAATTCATCGTTGTTGCCGTTTCGCGAGCAAGGGAAAGCCAAAACAGTCATTTTCGTGAATATTTGACGAAAAATCGAGCCCCCTGTGTATCTTTATTCCCTCGCAATTTCGGGAGAGGTTGCTAATATTTATGAACGAATGACGGACCTATAGAGAAACCATTATATTTTACGTAAGATCATTTTCAATGTACTTTTGTTTAATTCATTCGTGTGCACGGACAAGACGATCAATATCTGTAAAGAAACCCTGATTCGTGGAATGTTCTTTAAAAATGTAATTCAAGCCGTGATGAGTATTTGAACTCCATCATTTCCGCGTAATTTCCAAATACAGTCGTCTCGCAGAAGACCTTTAGTAACCCTCTCGCGAATCGAAATTATTCAAAGCGCTCGAAACTGCAACTGTTTTTCTGACCACAGTTCGCACACGGTATGGTAAATGCGAAAATAGAAAATCGGAAGCGAAACTTCCTAATATCATGGTTCAAACTTGTCGTGGTTCCATCCATCCACGAATCGTCCGACGAATCGATTTTTCCTTTTCGTTTCCTATCTTCCCCTCGCCGACGACACTTTCGGAACGAAACGTCTGCGTGAAACGTCTCGTAACATTATCATTGCCGCTCGTTTGCCCCGAGTCGAGTCGGCTGGGCGTTTATCGGCGTTGCGTGCGCGCACGATGCCACATGACGGCGAGGAATTTTTTAATGGTGTCCCATTGCGCCAACGGGTTCGTTAAATTTCACGGAGAAGCACGGCTTGGTTTTCTGGGTTGGTCGGCGCGCGGGGCCTCGGCTCGTAAACACGCTGCCCCGAACCTTAAATTTTTCCTAATAAGGACACGCTATCTGGCCCATTATCGGGGGGGCAGGGGGCCGGGGGTGGCGTGGCGGGGGGAGGGAAGGACGCGCTCACTATTGTACCGTTAAGACGCACACACACCGGTAATCGGAACCTGTTCCAGATAACGCGTAATTAATTATGGGGCGCGAGAAGATTAGCCGCGGTCAGCCACCGCGTTTGCTTTTTAGGGGCTTCCCCTTTGTTGGGACAGCTTGTTTTTCGTCTCGTTGAGCCTCTCATCTTTTTTCCTCTCTCTCTCTCTCTCTCTTTTTGGAGAACCGTGGTTATCCTTTCTTGATGGGTGCGTTCGTAAAGAAAGAGGGCACACCTCGAGTTTTAATCCGTCGTTATTAGAGAAACGTTATCGTCGCGCAGTTCGATCAAAGAAATATTGTACAATTTTTTTTTTTTTTTTTTTGAGAAGATAAATAACACGACATGAATTTGTTACTGTGGTGTCTAGAAAATTTTCTTATGAATTTTCGAAAAAGTGTTTGGGATGTCTCTATAGTGACATCAAATAATCAAATACGATCAAACCTGAAAGGGAGAAATCATATTACGTAGAATAACGTAGAGGTATGCTTTAGAAAAGGGAAAACTTCTCTTCGAGGCTAAAGCGTTCTCAAGCAGAGTTAACGGTTGTCGAAGAGTAGGTAAAACGTTGTGCTTCGTTTTACATTCCCCGGGTGACGTTTGAGAGAAAAGTAAATTGATAGTTTACCCTTCGGGGTAGACATTAAAGACTATACACGATCATTATGGAGTATCTAAGTCTACTTATTAAAGCGGAGTTGGGACATTAGGAGAGCGATGCTATACAGCGAGCTACTATCGAAGAAAAAAGCTTTATCCAACATGTGTTGCTTCAACTTCCTTATGACTGTGATTGTCGATTAGATCAAGCGTATCTTTAGCGTTTGGGAAGCTAATGAGATAGTCGTTTTTAAATGAAAATTTCAAGGTGGTTTAGGTTCGCATAAGAAGCGAATAAGATGTAAAGGGGATCGACCAGAATCTCGTGAGATACACCTTACTCTTTATTTCTTTGTCACCATGAAATGACGATGTCGAGACAAATAATTCGGAATACAACAAACTAACATTCCGCGGTGGTATTCTCATCGCACTAGGATACTCAAAATGCGTGGATCAGAGGCATCCGAGTTATTGACGAAATCGTCGTTTTTACTGCGACGCGATTTTTCTTTCTGGATTTCTCAACCCCAGCCCCAAACGATCTTTAAACACCTTCGGACAGTCGTCGAATTCCTCGAGATCACGAGCAACCTGACCCAGTTTTATGCGTTATCGCGTCGCAACAGCTGAGACGAGAGAATCGAAGAAGGCTTCTTTCCATTTAAAAACGAGGTTTTTCCTCAATTTATAAGCGATCAACGGGCGATCCGAGCATGAAACCAGGGGTTGTACTTTTTTAATTAACGCGCCTTTAATTAGCGGTGAAAGTCGTCTTGCCGGCGATCTCAAATTGGACGACCTCTCTGGAATCAGTTGCCCAAGACTATCGGGTAAAGGAGAGGAAAGAGGAAGAGAAAGAAGACGCGACGACGAAGAGGCAGCGCGTCGATGAAAATACATCATGGGGACCGAACCATGTGCATTTCTCTCTCTTTCTCCTTCTTTTTCTTCACCTCTCTTCTTCTTCTCCTGCTTTTATTTTTCCTTCTTACAAATCCCCTCTTCTCAAATTGACGCGGTGCACGCGAACGAAGCGAAACGGTTCTCTCTCTGTGGGCAGCCACGACGACGACGATGACGACGACGACGACGACGACGACTCGTGTGAGCGACCAAGCAACGTCCATAATTAATGATAATTGTTCAACTAGCTTGATGGCTTTAATTAAAGGCAGTTCTGCAATTCCGCGCGCGGCGAGCTTACTCCTATTTCTCTCTCTCTCTCTCTCTCTTAATCTTTTTTTTCTCCTTTTGCTCTTCTCCCCCCCCCCCTTTTACCTCTCTTTCTCTGTTCGCGTAGCACGCAGCTTTTTCTTTCTTTCTTTCTCATCTTCTCGTTTTCCGTTCACCTAACGCGACGATCCTCTCTTTTTCTTCTCGCCTGGTTTTCCGCCTTCTATCCGGCAGCCGGGTCGAGATTCCCCCCCGGTTTTGAACTTGACGAATCGAAAACAAAAGGCGATCCATTATCGCGTTCGTGTCAGCATAATGAATCAAGAGCGGCGGTATTTCCATGGTTTCGGTGTGTAATTAGCCGCGGAACGCGAGAATTACCCCGTTAACGATTTCTACGGAACCCTCGTTAGACGAGGGAACACTCGTTACCCGAACGCTCTGTTGTTTCGAGCCACTGTATTTTACACTTGCCCCCCACCCCCCCCTTTTTTTCTCCATTTTACGCCGGTGATTTTATTTTTAGGTCTTTATCGGGTCTTGTTCCTTTCGTTTCGTCCTTGATATTCCCTCGTTCTTTCGGAACGATCAGATCGAAGACTCGAATTAAAAAGAAATTAACCGGGTAGGCCAATTAGATGTTAAACAGATCTTCTGACGGAATTTTTATTCCGATGCCAAACTGGGTTCGTTTGCGCGTACGCGTGCGTTTGTGTTGGAAAAGATAGTTTGATATATTTGCCAGCTGCGATGCAATTTAGCTGTGATCGATTTAATTTCATTAAAGTTATCTAGACCGGCCTCCTCGTTTAGTTGTCGGAAATTTCAGCGATGCGAATCCACCGAGAGTTTGCTTTCTATGAATTGCCTGGATATTTATTTATAACTATACATTGGACACTTTATTATCAAGCATCGCGAACGGCTGTTGAATTTTCAGAGTACGCAAATATAACAACGATTTACTTTTTGTTATCAACGACTTGATAATATATTGAAATGTATAATATAATAAAATGGACGAGTAAATTTAAGTCAGCACCGAGTCCAATTGTTCTATATACATTTAAATTTCAAAAATATTTCGACTAAGAATATCGCTGTTCTTTAATTTATATTTAATCTAATTTCAATGTTAGTGTAAAATTTTATAAATTTCGATACGCGATATATTCGTGAGTTTTCTGCTCTATTGTCCAAGTCGGTATTACCCCCCAACAACTAGGACTATTCCCGCCCCCCTCGATTAATACAAAATCCATCGACACGACTACCATTCTCCAAAGTGAATGGGAAAAATGGCAAGAGAAATAATACCCTGCCCTCGGAGTCTCCTGGAAACAGCAAAGCGTCGGACACCCCGACAATTTTCGATCATCGGAGCGACGAAGTAAAGAGGGGGCGACCAACCGGTGGACTCATTTGAACCGGTGGTCCCTCGTAACAGAGACAGAGGTGGAAGAATCCAAAGAGAGGGAGAGGATAGAGAGAGGTCCTTGTCTAAAAGTCGAAGTTATCGTCTGCCTTTTTTACCCGCAGCGCGCCCCCCCGTGCGGCGCTCCTCGGATTCCACCTCGCGGAGGAACCCTTTTGCGCGCAGGAGAAGAACGCCGCCTCGTCCCTGCCATGTGTTTCGAATGAATTTACATGACGTCCCGGCGTGTAGCTATGTCACTTTTTGCGCGTGTGCGTGCGTACGTACGTGCACGGCGGGGCCAGCATGTGGGCAGAGATTCCCTGCAGCGGCAGATGTTGGACCATCTTACCGTGTGCCCCTTTCGAGATACCAAACTCGCCATGATTATACCCTATCTGGCCGGCGGATGGCAGGGCCGTATCGTCTTCGTCGGATTCTTCGGCGCCTCGCTTCTCCCGATGACGTAACCAGCCCCACCCAACCACCCCACGAAGCGCGAAAACATCTTCCCTTTTTTTCGTTTCTCTCCTCTTTTTCCTTCTTTTTTCTCCTTCCTGCGTTTTTTACCGTCTTCTTCTCTTCTTCTTCTTGTGTGTTTGTGTGTGTGTGTGTGCGTTTTAACAGTGAGCTTGTAGGATATTCTTGTAAGTGGCACCGGTGACTACTCGAGATGAAAATTTGGAGAGGGGGGGAGGATCGTGAGAAGAAATCTGCGCCTTGGAAAGATACGAAGAGAGCGCTGGTCGGGTTATGTAAATTCGTATTTTCGTGGACGTAATTGACTCGTTACCTCTTCGCTTGCCCCCCCCCCCCCCCCGTCCGATCGTTATCTCGGATAGAAATTAACGCATCGATTCGCTCCCGCTTGGGGATGAGGTCCGCGATAATTGAGATCTTCGAGATTGATCTGTCTCCGTGAGCTTTAATGCGTCAGTAATTCCGTCGAACCGAAATTTCATCGATATTTCCCCACTTTCTACCCTCTTTCTTCAAATAAAAGTGCAACGATAAAAATAACAAACCGTCTGACGAAACGCCACGTGAGAAACGAACAAGAAGGAAGAACGCGCGAAACTCGTTTCGACGGATCTCGAAGAAGAGAGAAGAAGCTTTTCGCGTTTACGGTTCTTATACTTTGCCTGCACGTTGAAAGTTCGAAGAGTAAAATCGAGTCGGTCATTAGGGACCTCCCGTGCGACGACGACGTCGGAACCGTGTCTAGGGGGTAGTTAGACCGGAAGCGCAAGATACTTTTATTGCCTGTGTGTGTGTGTGTCGAGCTGGAGCAATGATTTTTGTTGATGCAACGTAAATTGAGATAAGTGGAGGTCTTTTCTTTTTCTTTTTTTTTTTTTTCTCCTCCTCGAAAACGTCGGTTTGTCTGCGCGTCCGGTTTTTCTTTTCTTTCTCTTTCCTTTTTCGGTAATTTGTTCAAGGGGGAGCAGGGCGTGGTCGCCACGCCGAGGTTTGTCTCTGATAAGTGGAACGAGATAATTCGACGAGATTTCAGAGCGCGTATATATATCATTTCTCTGACAGTGACGAATTTATGGAGAAACTTTTTAACCGTGGATCGCTCGCCGCTTTTTAGATATCAGGTATTTTCTTTTTTTTTTCTTCTTCGAGCTTCGCGTAATACCGTTGGAGGGCACACCTTTGAAATTCGTCGATCGGACCGTAGAATTTCGCCGCGTATCAATTATTTGCACGCAAATATCGTATGAATATTGCATCGAACACGTGCCGCAATTGAATTAATTTTAGACACGTGCGGTTTGATCGAACGTTTGATCGATCGAACGATGTTATTACGTTCGACGGAAGCGTACGTCGCCGTACGGCTAGAGACATTTAAAAAAAAAAAAAATATTTCGTTACCGGTTTCATCGTCGTGCACTGCGATCGAATTCGAACACTTGCGACCGATTTCCTCGCCGTTTCAACGGAAGAGGATCCTTACCGAATACCATAATGCCACTAAGCAACGAGCACACTTCCGACACACCTGAAACAAACAGAAAATTTCTTTGGTCAAACGAACGTACTTCTACCGAGAGTGAGATTGGTAATATCGACGAGGAAGGAACGGGAGGGAATTCACCGTGCGATTCTCATTTGCACGTGGAACGGTGTTGGAAACAAGCTGCAACGAGCTGCTCGGATTACGAGTGTACTCGATGTACTAGCTCGCCGAAAAAATGGCAAGCATGAAAGAAAAAAAGAAAAAAAAAGAAAAAAAGGAGAAAAAAGACAACCGGTAAATACCGAAAATAACGAAAAGTTGGTCAACCGAGTGACGGTGAAGCGATATCGCCGCGATTTTTCGGTATTTTTTCGACCGTATTTTTTCGTAGAATGTTTTATTTCTCTTTTTTCCCCCCCTCTTGTATCTCTTTTTTTATTTCTCTCTCTCTCTCTCTATCTCTTTTTTTTTTTTTTTGTTGCCGCTACTAACTGTTTGGCCCATATCGGACAACCGATAATTCGAGCCTCCAGTTTCGAGATACTGGAAAACGAGCGTGCGGTTTCACCGACGCGCTACCGCTTAATAATAATTATTGTTATTTCGCGTCCAGGTATCAATCATACGCATTTCGTGACTCGAAAGAATTGCGAGTTACACCGGGGACACGGAGTGGAGCGTGAACGGACGCGAGAAACGGTGGCGAATTTGAAAGGGGACGGAGACGAAGGAAAGGAAAGCAACAAGCATCGCCTCGGACGCAAAATGCGCACGAAGAAACGATAATACCGCGGAGAAATTACACACTCGAGCGCTGTTACCGAACAAATGGCTATTACGGCAATTGAACGAAAATTGTGGAAAAATTGGCAGCCGCGGCGATTCGCGTTTATTTTCCGACCGGAGCGCGTGATATTTCAGGCTTGGGATAATTTCGGAAGATACAAGCGCGGACGATAGTTTGGAAACATTACGCGGTATTTTAATCTCTTCTTCCGTTCAACGCGATGGTAATGTATCGCTATAGTAGCGAAAAAGAGTACAATTTGCGAGAATTTTAATTTTAGGACCCGTTCTGGGGTCCCAACAAATCTAGAATCAAAGTAATCTCAAATCGGTTATATGATTATTAAGCTGTAGATTTTTATATAAATTCGTAATGAGTGCTATAACTAGAATGGATTTGCGAAATATAAAAAAATATAGAATATTTGTTACAGTATCCAGTAGCAGACGGAAATTTTTTTAATGCAGCATTCATGAAAATTTCAAATTGCACACAGATTCACGATTTAATTGCACCGAATACTTTAAATATACTTCCGCTCAGAAATCTTAGGACAAGTAATAAAAATAATATACTAAAATTATAAATTACAAATTATACGCACAATACGATATAAATTGTACTTACAATAAATATATATGATTAAATACAATAATGCAATAGACTCGATATATTGTATTATCGTTATATGTATTGTATATTGTCCCGAGACTTTCGTGCATTTTTTCGAACCACTTGAATCCCTCGTGAACACGCGATCAGGGATCCCCTGATTACTAACAATTAAATATTAAAGATATCAACGGTATCCGAACGTCGTTTCAAACTTCAAAAGCACGATCCGTCTCGCCGTTCGTTCAACGTACACTGCATGTCCGTCTTGTTCGCGCGACAGCATGGCGCGCAACGATCCAACAGATCCAAGGCACGAAATGAATTCAAATTAGCAACAGCGCGGAGTCCGGCAGGCGCGATTGTATCTCCCTCGCATCGCGCGATGCAACAACAACAACTAGCAACAACAACTTTTTTGTCGCAAATCGATCCCAGCCGAAAAGCCAATTTCATGCTCCGTTCAAGACGCGCTCTTCGGCCTCGCTCTTAGCGCATTACGTATTCCGGCCTGCCCCGCCTTCTCATATTATTGCTCGACTCTCTCTGCTTTTTCTTCTCGTCTCTCCTCTTTTTTTTTTCTTTTTCTTTTTCTTTTTTTCTTAACCTCTTCCTTCCTTCTTTTTCTGTTCTCTTTCCTTTGTTTTTTTCTCCCTCTTTTTTCTTTTTGCCTCTCTTTACTCTCCGCTTTTTCTCGTTCTCATTCGTCCTTCTCGTACTCGCGTCCACCTTGCGCTCGTCCTCTTCGTCCTTCCTCCTCTGCTCTCGTCTTTTTCTCCTTTCTCTCCTCCTCCTTCGTCCTCGTCCTCTTCTTCGGAGGTTAGGTTATCAGGCTCCACGGTAAACCGAGCGTTCATTATAATCGCATCAAGACGAGGAGGATGATGTCGACGGGGGAGGGCAACGGGCCCCAGGAAAGGGCACTGGCCAGCGGATTCTTCGACGTAATTTTATTCTACGACGTACAACGACCCGGCTAATTTCGACCGGACCGCCTCCAGATCTCGAGAATCGCGCGGATTTCTGCCGGGGGTCACCCCTCTCGATCGCGCGAATGTTAACCTGCGCGGCGAGTCGTTGAACGATTTTCTGAGCTCGGCGTCGAAAATATTATTCTATCACAGAATTCACTGTAACAGCATATTATTGATAGATGGACGATGGATTCTGACTTTTAATTTCTTGTTTGCTTGTTTTTTTTTTTTTTAGAATTTAGATTCAAAAATGTTTGAATTTTCTGACTATCATTATTCACCTTTTAAGCGACTCGATTAAACACTTGTTCGTCTTTTCGATATTCTAATACGCATTAATTAAGATCTATTTTCGATGATTCAACTTTGAGACGTGAGCAGTTCGTGCAACGTCGTCCGATTGCAAATTGGAAAATGTTTCTCGACGACGGAGAAGCTCGATAAATTCATTGACACGTTTTAATAAATTTCTTGTGGCGTTGACGTTTTTTATCGCGGGTAATTAAAATTGCTTTTCTCCCTTTCGGTGTTTCCACCGCTCCGCGGTATTAATTAATTTTTAAACACTGTAATCACTGCTGTTGCAAACAGCCACTTTCATTAAGCGCTTTGCGCAAAAGTCTTCTTATTGTTGCTAATTATTGAACGTCGACGCTTGAAACTCGTAATTTCGTCGCCATCTACCTCTTTTTGAGAAAAACAAAGAACGAAGAGAACCACCGAGGTAATTACACATTTTCCTTCGACACTCTTTTTCCTCGTTACCTCCGTACAAGTTTCACACTTTGGTTGTTACTTCATTTTATTGTAAAATTCCCAACCCGAGAATATTCATAAAAAACTTCAATCTACCGGAATGTTAAAGCTCGAGCATTCCTCCGAATACTCTCAACAAAAAAAGATCAAATACATAGAAATATTTCACTTCCACTTTTCAAATACAACAAACGTGGAATAACAGTCGAGCCGAGGGATTCAAGTCGTGCGACTGTTTGCGTCGAAACCAAAGGGCGGCATTTTTTTTTCTAAATTCTAGCCGCGTCAACCCTTTACCTGCTCCCCTTAGAATAAATATAGGCCCGGACGGATTCACCGCGTATTATATTATAATGGCGCGAGCATGCTAATGGAACGTGGGCTCGTCAGAGAACGAAGGTTACAAAGTAGGTACACAGATGGTCCAGCAGCCTCGCCCTTAACCCTTCGACGCGGAAATTTCCTCGTGTCGAAGAATGATGGGTCGAAGGAACGGGGAGAGGGACACCTATTAATATTCCTTAGACTACGAGCGTCCCGTGAGAAAACTCCCCAAGGGTGTGTTTCCTTCGCCTATTAGCATAAGGCGATGATCCTTTCGCGCTTTCTCACGAATCGTCTCGACTAATGAATTCTGCGCATCTAACCTAAACTTTATTAAACTGGCTTTGTTGAAATTTATCTCGTTCTGAAATTGTTCGACAACTCGCGACGAGGGCGGTTCGATGCAAGAAGAGAAAATTCTGCGTGACACTTGGCAAAGTGTTTCAAAAAACGGAGAAAACTCGAGCCTCTATAGAATGGAAGTTTAATTATCCGTTTGTCGAAATTGGTAATTCAGGTGCGAGGGAAATTTTGAATGAAAAATTGTTGCAAAGGAAAAAGATCCCGCGTGAATTTTTCATCTTCATATTCGATCGACGCGAAGAAAATTGATAGAGATTCGGATTGAAAAGCGGCTACGTAAAATATTCCAAACGAACTTTTGCCTTTGCATATTCGAGATAAAACCAACAGCGATTTGACCTGGGAAAATATATGTAACCCAATAGCGTCGGATAGTTAACGGTTCTCTAAGCAGCGTTGCTAACCCCTGTGCGAGAGGCAGAGTGAATTTTCATAAAAAGCTCATAAATAAGCGTGCTTATTTATGCACAATATTTATACGCCACGCATGACCTGCCAAACGGCAGCCCCGCTGAAATTTTAAGCATAGGTATCGACCTATACGTCGCCTCGAAAGGGCTGGGACGCAAAGAATAGACGATGCCACCGCGACACACCTGTAAACGAGCCGATTCTTTCACCTTCGGCATTCACGCTCGAAAAAAGGTTACTTTCAAGTTGTTGTTGTCGTCGTCGTCGTATTCTGTTTCGAAAATCATCGCAAAGCTTGACATTTTGATCGAAATCGATACTTTCACGACGACGAACACGTAACGTAAAGATAGATTGTCGAAACAACTCGTCCCCTCGCGTATGGAACATTCCCACAGAAACGTTCATTTCGAAATTATGAAATTATTAAATTTTTTCATTACACGCCCTTTGCCCCTTCCACTTGATCTCGTAGCGCAAAACGTTGAAACTTTGGCCACGAAGTTATTTCAATTTTCGAAAGTTCTCCCAGAAAGAAAGACTCTCTCCCAGAGAGAGATTTCGTCAGAAACTTCCGGGAAAAGGAGAACGAGATTTTCCTAACGAAACGTGTTCTTGCTCTACCGACACTAAATAGTATTGGGAGATATTAGAAGTAAAAGTGAGATTGGAAACGCAGTAAATTTTCAAGAAAAAGGCAAGAAAAAGGAAGAAAAAAGAGAAAAGGGGAGTGCAGAAAGGCAGGAGAAGAGCGATTAAATAGTCAGACAGTTCTAACGTTCATCCCTCGATGGACGGGTCCGTCCGTCTCTTTATCCACTTCATAGCGCAAAAATCACTTTTCAGCCGGCCTACCCACGCAATAACGATCCCATTAGCCCCCCAAATCGTTCTCTAGATCGCCACTAAATTATCCAATAAAGCGCAGCGCCGTTACTCTCGTCCAATACCCGGTCACCAGTCATGCACGACACAACTTTTCTCGCTCGTGGCACGGAACGAAACGTCCCGTCCAACGATTATCCCTCTCTTCCCTCTCTGTTCGTTCCGACTAAAATTTCTCTCCCCTTACGCGGAAAACGGGGAGAAGGGGGAGAGTGGAAAGTTGGCGTCGAAATCCGTCGAGATGAAAAGGAGCAAATAGACGAAAGAGAGAGAGAGAGAGAGAGAGGCGAGTGAGAACGCAGAGGGAAAGTCACGTAGAACTTTTTTTCCGGATGGCGAATTTTTCGAGGCCCTCGAAGGCGTTGGACGAAAAGAGAAAAAGAGAGAGAGAGAGAGAGAGCAGAAGAGAGTCAGTCCCCATCGTCGCGAAATCGACGAGCAAATACTTAAGGCGTAACCTCGTTACGCCGGCAGCCAGTGGAAAAGCGAGAAAAATCCACTCGACGACGCTGCTGGCGGCGGCGACGGCGCGGAAAACTCGCTTCCGGCCGTTCGGCGTCCCTTCGACCGGTTCAAATGCCAACACGAGGCGAGCGAGGGGGGTGGAGGGGGCGCGAGGTGCCCCGTGAAAAATGGCCCGCCAGAGTCGGAACTCCTCGGGAAAAAACGCAGCTCGGAGAGACGCGCCGCGTCTTGCAGAAAATTCTCTCGTCAAATCCTTTGACGAGCGGGGACAACCTCTTCCATTTCGGCACGGCTCGACGAGAGTTGCCCGGCTGGAATCGATCGGTCGGGAATTTTTGGCATTTTACGACTCACGTTTGAACAAAAAACGTGGGATGATAATACGTTTCTATGGACAATGAGATTCGAATCGTTGACGAAAACATTGTCAAAAGAGGACTAACTCTGTGGAAAAACTCTGAGGATGATTTTGAAATTTTTGAATTTTTTTGGAAACACGATCTTAGAACTTGAACAGTTAAATATGACTCTTTTTAGGCAATGATTGCATCGCAGTGTTTCTAAAGTTCTGATTTTCTAGCGGATATTGCATATTGCTATTATTGTGAATTGACACGTCGAAGAACGAGCTAACTCTAGCTGACGTACAATTAGGCAAAAATTTTGTCGCGCCACAATTGCCGTAAATAGCAAAACGTTTGAAGCAAATTAACAAATTAACAAAGGAAAATAGTTTCAATTTGTCATTAATTTTTAAAAACGTGCGAGTTTACGGTAAACGAACTTCAAAGCCACGGTAAAGGACGACACGGATTGAAGCGGCAAGAAAGGGAAAAATTTGAAAACTGCAAAAAGCTGGCAGACAGGAAAAATTGAAAAGGGGTGATAAGGAAGAACGTGGACGATAAGAAGAATTACACAAAGGGGGACAAGATCTACGGGAAGGCACAGGTTCCTGCAGGGAGTCAGGCATTATATGCTCCGAGTCGCGCTAATTACACCAATTTGGGCTAAAATGGGCTAAGTAAAGAGATAAATGGATGGCCCTGTGCCTCGAGTAATTACCTAATTCGGTCATGCGTAATTACCGACGATTAGGGTGTCGCTTTCGAAATATTTCTCAGGCAGCTGCAGGTGATACACGATTACCGTCGCGGATGTCTAATTCGCGACCAACGATCCTACTTCGTGCGAAATCTTCGATTTATTTCGAGCGACGTCTAAAAAAGAAAACCGTGATATTTTCTTCGAAGCTTATGGAGCATGCGAGTGAAAACGTCGGGGATAATTTGGGATTTAATATAAATATTATTATTGATAATATTATCGAACTGATAACTAGCAAGCGTAGGTTATGGATCTTGGAAATTTTAAAATTGTACAAGTTTAAATATTCGCTTCATTAGGAATTTTTTAACAACGGTAATTTGCAAAATTTCGCTAATGACAGCCATCGTGCGAGCGGGGTCTGACGTTTCAAATTGGATTCGAGGGATAAGGAATTATCACGCCAACAGTGGAAAGCAATTGCTCTCACCAGTATTTACACTTGAATAAAATATGAGATCATTCACGGATTTTACGTACAAGGTGCCGTAAAACCTCAAGATCCTTAAGATTCAGAGTTTAATGAAATAACAAGATTCAACCGAGGTCATCACCACCGACGTCTCTTTTGAAACTAAATTTTGAACATTTTACTTTAACTTTACTACATCCTTCGAACAAATTTCCAAATTTGATGCAGTACCACCATATGACGTCGCGTGTTCTCTTCATGAAGAATTGTCACCGATTTCAAGTTCACGCTAAAGGTACCATAATACCGCCACTTTCTCAAATTCGTCAACTCGTGTTCAAAGTTAAAAGAGCTCGGTGTACGTACGTACACGCGTCATTCCGTTTCGCAAAGAACGAAACTCTCACGTTTCCATCCACGACTCGAAGCCAATCCCTCCCGGCAACGTGTTGTATCTCGGTACAAGAACGTTAGCTCGAAGACGTAACCACCGTACGAAACGGTACAAACACGGGCGAACGGGTGAACGTAATCGAAAAGTTTCGTAAGAGGATTCGTTCCCGCGGCTCTGGCTCGGAGTCCGGGAGTGGCCCGGCCCGAAGAAAGCCAGAGGTTTTAGAATAAATCAAGTAGAAAGGCTGCGTGGGTCCACGGCTAGAAATATTCGGCGCTCGCTTTGTACCGGGCCGGCCTTAAAAAAAACGAACACGAGGAAATCGAACGGCGCGGCGACTCGATTCGAGACCGCTGCTGGATGGAACAACCAGGCAAAGAGAGAGAGAGAGAGAGAGAGGTGACGAGGAGGCCAAAAGGAGGCGAAAGAACCAAGGAACGAACGCGGGCCAGGCAACGTTACAGCAGCTACGACTGAAGATATCAATCAACGAGCGCATTGTGCTCAGGGATAATTTGACGCGCGGCTGAAAGGGCCAGATCTCAAATTCCACGATCGGATAATGGCCCCTATAAGGCCCCGGAGAAGGCAGATATACCCCTCTGGGGTGTATCTACCGAACCGCAGCTAACCCAAGGGAAAGAGAGAGCGCGCGCGGGCACCAGCAACGCCGATTGTCTTCCTCCGGGGGTCTAAGCCTTTATTTTCGTTCCAAGACACATTGTCCTGTTTCTCGGAACGCATTACTCACAGGAACCGCGTAACGAATCGATCGCGTCGATTTCATTCACTTCAGCTATCTGATACTACCGTTCCGATGCTCTCCTTCTTCTCGTTTTTTCTCTCCTTCCTTCTCCTTTTCTCTCTCTTTTTTTTTTTCTCCTTTTTGTTTCTTTCCTCGAGGTGGTTGCTCGATTGAGTGCTTAAATCCCGATGACTTTTAAATCCACCGGGGCCACTGGGTAACTGAGGCGTTCGTGACTTTGCTCGGAGCGAGGAGGATGAGCGAGGTCGTGGCGTTTTGGGAATTGAGACGAAACGAGCGAGGAAAGGGCTGGATATTTTGACACCGAGGTGCGGTTATCAGCGAGTGGGTTTTGCTTTTCCTAAATCGTCGGATTTCGTGACTCTAGATCAAGAAGACGCGTCTTGTTTTTATCGATACGTACTTGCAAATGGGTTTCAAATAACTCCATAATACAAATTACACCGTAAGCAAATATACCACAAACGTCTGCACCCACTCTACAAGAAACAAGCATAAAATCTTCGATCTAACACAATGCACCGTACAACCGGAGAAAATATTCACACTTGACGGAACCAAAATCCCAACCACTCGAATCAGAGGCGTCGTTAAAGTCTGCTCACGAGCACATTTTAATACATATTCCTATTTCGCAGTCGTGAATCAAGTAGACCTCGAGCAGTTTAAAGCTTGCTTTAAAGCGAAGCGTTGAACACATCGAGCGTCCGACGGCCACGGAGATCGAACGCACACTCACGCTCGAAAATTTCAGTTTTTGACTGAAATCGGTATTTACTGCGGATAATAACAGTTTCAAACTGCACGTGATTCGTCGTTCTTCCAATTTTGAAATATAACAAATATCACGCTCGTCCTCAAGAAGAAGATCGTAAAGAGACGTTCTGACGAATGATCGTTCTAGAACCGATAGAAATATTCGCCAAAAAAACTACCAAAAATCGAAAAGTGTAACGTCGAACGGAAATAATACGACGAAACGAGAATATATTCATCCTTGTCCCTTTTTTTTTTAACAATAACAAGCATCTTCAGAGTTTGTTTGAACAAAGTACACGCGAAAGAAATTTCCGTCTAAAGTTCTCTCAGTGACGGCATTCAAAATTCAGACATTCCTCGAACCTTTGAAATCGCAACGACGCTATAATTTCTAGAGAATACAAACTCTCGTGGAAAGTTGAAAACTGCTAAACGAAAGTTCAACGATATCGGTTCAAGTACGCCGGCTAACTTGTACTTCGATCCGCAAGACACGAGTCTCGGCCTGTGGCCAGAACGGCACGCAGATTCGTCAGTACGGGCGTTCATTGCAACCATAACCTGGCTCGTTTCGTATCTCGCCGAACGGTTGTCGGAGAGCTTTCGAACCCTTTATCCGTACGAAAATCAGACGACGACTTATCGAGCAAGATTTATGCCAGCGTGTTGGCGCGTACGAGACGACGCGGCGCGATTTCGAAACGCGCTGCTAACCGCGATGAATTATAGAAGCTGGCTGGTTTTGTGTCCCGGCGACAAGAACGATAAAAAATCGTGCGTACGCCGAGAGAGAGAGGCTGTTGCGCTAACCTCGTGACGCGGTAAAATATTGCCGCGATATCCGTCTCTAACGACTTGATCGCGTGTGATTAATACTCTTCTTGATAGTATACCACCCCCCCTCCCCCCTCCCCACCCCTAACCCTCCTCTCCCCCCCGACGAACGAGATCCGAACTTGGAGTTCTTCCCCTGCTGCTAGTTTTCTGGCTCTCGACTCGGCGGTGGTCTTCCGCGAGGATCGAGAGACGGAATTTGAACGCGAGTTTCGCTGAACGAAATTTCCACGACGAATTCCAGAGTTTGGTGATGTTGATTATTGTGGAATAATCAACGAGTAACTAATTCAGTAGAATTTGCGTACGTACGGGGGGATGTTTACCACCCTTTCGAGGATATTTCGAAATTTTCAGACACGTCAAATTAATATCACTGTTGTTATACCATTATGTTGGATGTTCGTGTTTCAAGTGACATTGTTTACAGACTGTAAAAGCAAAGGTACAAAAAGTCAAATGCTCGTTACAATAAAATGAAGTGAAATTCATTTCGTCGGATGTCTCGGCAACAAAAAAAATTCAATAACAAAATTCGCGATCTGTTAATCCTTCGCCGCGAGAAGTCTTTCATCTTCGTCGAGAAAGATACGTTTTTTGTTTGCAAAGTGTAAGAAACGAGTCTTTGATTGACACGTTGAAGCGCAGCTGCAATTACGAAGTTCGAGAGATAGGCATTTTGAAGAGTAGATTGCAGTTTCTGTTTCCGACGTTCGCGCGAAATCGTTTGCGGCTCGATGGATATTTTAAGTTTATCAGTGACTGGCTGCCGCACTTTCGACGATATGTCACGATATCGAAGATGCGGCCGCGACTTGGAAGCAAACAGACCGGGCTAAAAATAAAATTAATTGCCAGCGAGTACGTCGACGAACATGTTCGAAATTTCGCAACGAAATAAATCTCCAACGTCGTGGTCTATTAATGCAATCGGACGCGCCTTTGTACCAACTTGAATTCCTCTTTTGTTGCCGAGCCTAACGAAAGCTCAAACCGTGACAAACACTCGATTCGCCAACGTTGACGCGATTGAATACTCAAACTTGGAATCATCACTTTGCCCGATTCAACTCGGTGGCACTTGGTTTTTAGAATTCATCGAGCCTATTTTCTTCCAAATTTACTTGAACCACGTTATCCTCCAATCCCGAGATCCTTTACAGTTTCCAAAACACCACGAAACCACCACGGATATCCCCAGATATACACAGTACCATAGTGTCAGTAACCGACTGACACGGAGAAGTGCGACGAAACTTTCCAGAATCTTTGAACAGGTAGCCGCACGCGTCACAGGATAATACTCTACCTCGATTTTCTCTCGAGGTGGCCGGAAAGCTGAATGGAGCACTTGACTCGCCGATTCTGTCGAACGCGGGATTAAGAGGCCACACGAACCGTCCGAAGAGAGAAGGAGAAAGAGAGAGAGAAGAAGGACTTTCTGTCGCTACTTTCGTGGATACAATGCGACCCCGAGGGCGCGGTTACCTGAACACGTGCTCCTCTTTTCGTCCGAATACGAGGAAATTTTTCGACACGCGAGACACACACCGTCGCTCTACAGGTGGAGCTCTCTCTCTCTCTCTCTCTCTCTCTCTCTCTCTCTCTTTTCGAGCTACAGATTTGCGGTCAGCCTGTTTGCCTAACAGGTGGATCTATCCTGTGGACGATCGGTCGGGAAACTGTTTGCCCTGTCCACCGTACCGATCACCGGATAACTCCTTCAGAGTAACTTGGAACTTCGCTCGGTGCGTTCTCGTTGGAACAAATTTACCCAGTGCTTGGAGGTTCGAGTTGATCGAAGAAGATCGAGGCTGGAAACCACGAAGGAATATGTCACTCGCGGGAATCCCTTGGTTCGACAGCGTCACTTTGGTTAATGGCACCTTTGCGATCCGAGCGGTAAATCGCGCGGCAGACTCTCGGGCAGAGACGGTTTTCAACGACTAGAAGAGGGGAGCTAGTTTGAGCTACGAGGCAGAACTTTGTAGAGTAGTTCGTTGATCGATCATTGGTTACGTATGATCTTTCTCGTAGAATAGAAATTCACGTTCGTGAATGCAAGTAGATTCAGTTGCCGTTTGATCAGACGCTGACTAAATTTCGCAAATGGAGTTTTGCACTGTAGCAAAATAATAACGTTGCTCAGTTCTGTTTCGACAATTTAACAAACAATGAACTACGCGCCAGTGGCCGGCTTTGGCCTCGTGTAAATATTCGACCATGATGAATTATACGTGGGTACGTTCACTTTCGAACTTCTTTCACTCGTGAAAGGTGTCACTGGTTCGAAATCCGGAGGGATGGAATATCGTAGAAGATCGTTTATCGATTCTACACTTCACCATATAAAGAAGAACGCGCGAGAACGAGCGCGGGGGAGGAGAGAGCAGGAGGAAGTTGCCAGGTACAAAGGGAACAATCGAGGGAACGGGTTCGAATACCGATCGGTACGCGATCGAATAGAAAATCTCGCGAAGGCTTTTCGTCGGCTTTATTTACGGTGTTGGCTCTTACCTCACTTGTACATCGGTGACTCGTGACGATCTGTTGGCAAAAAGTGCCGTCGGCTGCTAACACGTCCGTAAAGCGTTAACGTTTCTCTTCGGTACTCTTCAACTACTCGACGTTATCGACGATTCGAACGATCGTGCGCCGCTACTCGTCTCCCACTTTTTTCTCCATCATTTGCTTTATCTATTTCTCTACCTCTATGCGAAAATTTTACAACCACACATCTTCGTATCGTCTTCCCTCTCGTCGTGAACGAAAGATCTTCTCCGACAGATTTACACTATCCGCAGATTTGCACTAGTATCTTCTCCGGTGCAAGAATCTCGCCGTTCGACGCTCGTTACGTAACGATCAAACAGTGCCACACGTACCAGCCGACGAAGGAAATTCTACTTTCGAACGGCTTCGCCGATCGTCGTGCCAACTGCGACGGCCTCGTACTCGTCGATTCCTTCCTCCGCCGTTTTCACCATTTTCGGGCCGCGGTTTCGCAAAGCGAACGTGTACGTGCCGAGGATTGTCAAGCGTGGATCGTTTCGCGCGATTCGGAGCCACCACGTGGCTGGACGCGACGCTGAGCTCAAACCTATTCGAACGCAGACCCAATCACACTGACAATCTCACTGCGAAGAGATTCTCTTACTTTCGTTTCTCTTCCTTTCCCCCTTGGTTTTCATTTTCACTCGTCGACTACCTCGAGATCTCGAAGGGAACGAAACTAACGTCGGCGAGCGTCGACTCTCGCGAGGGATCTTCCAGTTCGGAGCAACGTCTTCCGTATCATCTTCGGGTGTTATCGCGGCGACTTGTCGATATCCAACACGTCGTCTGGAATTCTTTGCGATTTAAAATGCTCCGGCGATGATCGTCTCGCGGTAATTTCAACCGCGACGCTCGTTTATTTGGCAAGATCTTTTCGAACATCTGTTAGCCTCGAGCACGGTTGTCGAGTTGCTGCTTCGAGCAACCAAAGTCCTTGGCTGGTTTGTCACCGGCTGTGACAAACAAATGTCTTGGTAGCAGAGAGACGGAAGAGCAGAGAGGTTCGCGGAGACGGGCAACTCCGAGTCTCCTCCCTCGAATTGGTTCGGTCGGCGTTCCATCGTGCGTCTTCTCTTTCGATTACACGTAAGGCGTAAATTCTTCTCGGATGGTTTCGCAGCGTGCGAAATTGTTTCCTCGAGACCGCGGTGGTGGTTTACGATCGTCGATGGAGGATCGGGGGAATCCGATCTCGGAAGCTGTACTCCGGCTTTCCCAGATGCCGATCACCGCTTCGTGTCGAAGAAGAAGGGACAGCCGAGGAAGAGCGTAGTGGATGAAGACTGCCCAGGGAGGTTCACACTGCCCGGCGGTCTGATCGCTGACGACTGAACGCCGTGGTAGCGTTTCGCCGCGTAGTAAGCCGGCTCTTACCCCGCCATCGGCCTCTCTTTCTCTGCCTCTCCACGAGGAGCGAGCGAGAGAGAGACAAATGATGGAAAGAAACGGAAGAAAGAGAGAAAGGGATAGAGAGAGAGAGAGAGAGAGAGAGAGAGAGAGAGAGTGTGTGTGTGTGTGTGTGTGTGTGAGAGAGAGAGAGAGAGAGCGCGAGATACACCCGTCCTTTTCGTCCCACTCTGACGGTCTGCGCGTCCTGAGAGCAACATACCCCCTCGCCGTTCTCGTACTCGCTCCGTTCTCTGCATTCATCCCCACCGGTTCCTCTACGCTCCGTTCCCCCACCAAACGGCCACGGTTCCCCCACCTACCGATCGTCGAACCCCCACCACCGCGTTTCGAAAGTTCCGGCGATCGCCGCTGGGCGGCACCAGCGTCCAAACTCTCGAGCGGGACACCCGTTCGAGCGTGGCGGGCAACAAAGGTCCCGTCGGTTAGCGCCGTTATGTGGGAGAGAACGCGCTCCCCTGGTTGGTGGAAGGGGAGTGGTAACCACTGGTGGGGAGTTCTCGACTTCCCCTCTCGTCGTGCTGTCGCCACATTTCCCCTCCAGTTTTATCGCTCCTCCTCCACCCCCACCGACGCTGCACGTGTCCCGTTGCACTCGGTCTCGTGCGGGCAACGGTCGTCCGTCCTCGTCCCCGTCTCTTCACCCTGTCTCGGTGTGTGTTCCTGGTAGGGGTGGTGAAACATCGGCCGTGGAGGGGATGCGCAAGAAATGCCGCGTGGTGGTGGGGAGCAGAAGGACTTTGTGATGTAGCCAGCACGCGTCACGCGCTCTTCACGCTGCGACTATACACTTCTGGCCGAAGGAAAAGCATCGTGATTTCCGAAGGAAAATCGCAAGTGTCCGTTATCTGCGTTATCGATCGGGGATTATGGCTCGGGGATTATCGGCAATATCGGTCGCGATAAATTTCTACATTTTTCTTTTCTATCAGACAGAGCGTTCGTTCACTTTGCTAGTGGAGGCGTATTTTGATAAAATGAACGACGCAAAGGAGAACAAAAAAAAAAAAAAAAAAAAAAAAATATGAAGGAAGGAAGTGGTGATTTGGAATGTCTTTGGTGGTATATTTGAAACAGGTTGACGATTCGATTGATCTACGAATCAGTTTATCGAGTTGGTTGTCGTTGGAAATTCGGTGACGTCCGCAGCGTTGGAGAACGTTTCTTATCGTTCGTCGCTATCGTTGCGCGGCTGCGTGTATTTGTCACGCGACTCGTTCCGCAGCTAACGACGCGGTTACTTCACTTCTGGTGCTAAGGTACACACAAGCACTTTCTCAGCTGTACGACGATAACGCGTCGTTAGTTCTGGTAAAAAAAAAAACTTGGATTCGAACGGAGCGAAAGATTTTTTACACACTTGGTAATCGTTTTTCCTGGACGATCTTTGATCTATTCCCTTTAAAAGCCACTCGCCGTCGTGTCTAACAGTACATCTTCCCCTACATTTCCGCGTATATACGTGCGTCGACACAGCATTGTAAATTTCCGGTGGACAGTTTCCGACAGTCTCTAGCACCGCGTGTACAAACCGAAACGAAAATAGAACTCTACGTCAAAGATATGGCGTTCCTGATAAACATTTATTGACTCAACATTCACCATCGAATCGTAAACTTTGAAAAAAAGCGAGTCGTTAGCCGACCATTATTCGCGTCGATTCACTCGACCACGTGATTCTTGATATACGTCCCAAATAAACCTAAAATCGCGCGGCTAACTCGCCCGGTAACCGTTCGCTCCTAACGCGTATATCATTCCGCGGCACTTTGGGTATACATGACAGATAGTGTGATTATACGAACCAAGAAACTTTGAACGATCTTGAGCGCAACGAGCCGTCCGTACGTCGTATACGAACTTCTGCCTCGACACAGCATCCCTTCTCAGATGACTCGCGAAACGATCTCTCGGCGAACGAGAGAAACCTAATTCAAATTCGATATAATCAACTCCACTGACCACTCCAAAACGTCACGTCGTTGTGCACACAGTATTCTTCGCCTCGTGAAACAAACAGTATTTTTACATCTCGCGTGAGATCGTACCGATGGAAGGAATCACCGTGATTCGAACTCTGTCATCGGCTCTCTGAGGATTCCGAGGACGAATGGAAACACCGGGAACACCGGCGCGCGATTTACTCGCGACACGAGAAGACAGTATCTCGAAAGAGGGTTGGCACGCGTTGAACTGGCTGTTGTCGAGCTCGATCGGTCTGCCCGGAGCAGGCGAGTTTCCCCTTCGCCACTTTCCCTGCGCGCACCCTCCCCCTACCCCGCGTCAGGCGTCGCGTGAAACTCACACGAACGATATATACGACCGATTTCCCCTTCATCCCTTCCCGGACCGTTCGCGACACTGTCTCTCGTCTTCCACCCCCGCCGCCGCTGCCGCCACCGCCACCACCGCGAGGACTCGTGAAATTCCGGAATTCCGCGCGTCCGTGGCTCCACCTCTCCCCTTCACGCAGCGCGAAATCTTTTTTTAAACTCCGCCTAGCTGCGGGCCGAAGCGAGACGGTGCGACAGAGAGGAAAAAAGCGGAGCAGGCGCGAGCCACTCGGCCTTTTTCCCACTTCTTCCGTGGTGCAAACACGCCGCATGCCAAAACCCCGCCCCCTTTCGACGGGTTCCCCATCGACGCTTTTCCGCCGTCACAGATTTTCCGGGGAATATGCTTCTCTCTTTCTCTCTCTCTCTCTCTCGATCGTGCCTCTCGAGACCAAGCGGGAGAATCCAGTCGCCGCGATTCCCACTAGTTAGCGCTGTCTCGACATGTTGGTGACATCTAGCGGTGGATATCTAGCGCCCGAAAGGGGGTGGTTTCGCCGATTTTCCGTGATACGCTCTGGCAATTTTTACTTTGAAACAGCGATGACGCATCTTTTGGAAATATTGATGGATAATGAGAAGAATGATCGACTGAGAGTAAAATGTTATAAAAATATGATATTTTTTGTAATGCAATTTGTGAAAAAATTTTCATGGCTCGACTGTTTTAAATTTGGTTGATTGCTTGTTTATTGAATTTATGAGAATTGGATACGTTTGAATTAAAAATCTTTAAGATGTTTGAAGATTGCAGAAAATTTGTCACTATATCTTTCGTTGGTAAGGGAGTAAACTGTCTGATTTCGATTATCGATCGTGTCGTATAAAGTCACTAGACTGAACATTGGCGACATCTGTTGGTGAATCTGTCGGGATGAAATTTGCCCCTAGTGTTTTATTGCATTTTCAGCGTAATGTTTGAAAAGTGATATGATATTCAGAGTAATTTTACAGTAACAATATTTGAAGAGAATATAATCATTGATATATAAATGTAACATTGTGCATTGTAATATGCACGGTGATATTTATAATCTCAATTTCAATTCCTTTATAGTAGCTGACTGTAGTTTTATATGTATAATTTTTACATTTTATATCATTTTGTTAATAAAGTATAAAGCGTTAGAAATTAACGCAAAGTATCAAATTTAAAGCAATCGTGTCGAAGGGGTTGTTTCGTCGCGTCGGTACAAATTTTTTCCTATTTCCCCGTGACGTCGATAAAGCAGGCGACTATTTCACGAAATTTTCAACCGAATAACTTGCAATTCTCTGCAAACGAGGACCCTGATGGCGCACGCATGGGTATAATTTTTATAATTCGCGCAATCTGACACGTTGGGAAACATTTCCATCACTTTACCAAAATATTATTTACATCGAACAAAATGACGTTTGCACAAAATAATGTATACTTGCAAACAATGAATATGATCAACTGTAACAAAATTATGATAAACCTTCTCTTATTTTCTATCACAAGTTTATATGGAATGATCTATACTATTTCCTACTGAAATAAATATTTTCAAGATTGAAGGTTTTATAATTCTTCGTAAATTGTTTATAGTTTACATTATTTGATACATTATTGTCTACTCTCTTCTTTTCTCACTTTGTCTTGAATTCTTTTCCATCGTTGTTTTTTTTTAATTATTTAAAATCGACGAAATTTTGACACTTCAGAAAAGCAAATTTCTAATAAATTCAGAGACTCTTCTTCCACATAAAATTTCAACATGTTATACACGCACGTAGGTTTTTGTATTTTTAAATTAACATATACATCTGTATAATTTACTTCCATATTAATTTAAAGAATTGTGCACACCGCTAGTTCTTCGAATACTAAAAATTAAAATCTAAATCCCACTATCCGTGAGATTCAACTTCGCATGCACTTTCGATTTCCACTTTCATTTTTCTCGTCATTTGCCGGAATGCAGCAGCGCGAATTCCAAACTCGACTTCAAGAACGGTAGCTTGAAACGCTAGCTTCGAGGGGACAGGAAGGGAAAAAAGTGGGAAAGAAGCGAAAGAAATCCAGGCAATCATGCGTTGAGCGGCAAACGAGCGCGTCAAGTAGATTAAGACGATTATGGTCAGACCGCGCGCGGCCGGCGTAGTTTATCTCTCGGGGGCCGAAATAACTTTGGCGCGATTTTTCTCTCTGACGCTATCGATCTCGATCGCGTGACAACGTGGCCGATACCGGTGCCAACCTACTCTCCTCTTACTTTCGTTTCGCCCGGTTTCGCGTACGTCGCATCTGTCGGGTGACAGTGGGCCACGGAATTCGAACGAAACAATGCGCGGTATGTGCGTGGCCGTGTAACGCGTAAGTGACCACCGGCACGGTGATAATTATGACGCTGCCGTCGATAAGGATCTGGCTGGTTTGTCGACGATAATTATGCGGCTAGCGCTGCCTGCGCTTGTCTCTCTTTCTCCGAGGAGGGGAGAAAAGAAGGAGAAGGGGCAGGGTAAAATGTTTCCGGTTAACTGGAGGAATGTTACTACGACGATTAACGAACCGGCCGACAAAAGAATCGCTCGAGTGACATAGAATTTACAGCAGACTCTTCTTGCGCGCGTGTCAAACGTGGGAATTAACGACCGACCCTTCTATCCTTTACGGGTTTTCCTTCGTTCGAGGAAGAGAAGATACGTGTTTGAAACAATTTCTTATTTCGAATGATTTTTTTTTTTTTTTCATTTTGTTTTACGAATAACACGTTGCTTGTAGACTTTCGTGAACGTGAGTGGAACTAACGATAGAAAGTAGTATTAAGAAGAATCGAACGTTGTTTAAACTTTGAAAGGATATGCGATATCGCGGTCGTAGATTAATAGCATACACGTACGAAATATATCAAAGGAAGACGACTGTTTTATTGCGTTTCTTACAAAACTCGTTCAACTTACAAACGAAGAAGATTGTCATTGTTTGGTCGCGATATTCGGTTAAATCTTTCTTCCTCGCGTTTAATCAACATTTCGTTAGAACAATACGAGACCATCCACTCCGTGATCGTCTACACTGCGAGCATAATTATAACCTAAGAGCGCCAGCCGGGTAGAGTAAGCAAGCAAACAACGAGCAGTTCTCTGAAACAGAGTAAATTGCTACTAATTTCACGCTCGAAAGCAAAGAGTGTTGGCGAGAAAAGAAGAAGAAAAAAAAAAAAAGGAAAACAGACGCCTCGTTACGAGGTAACCGAGCAGACTAACGAACACGCTGGTTGATCAAGATGTGAAACGCGAACAGCTCTAAATTCTCTCGGTGCTAAATCCATCATCCGGATCAAACGTTTTTGCTAAAAATTTCATGGAAATCTTCACGGACATTAACAAAATTACTTTACGAAACTACATAGTTTCACGCTAACTATACAGTTAATTTGCACTGTCATAATTTACTTATATTGCCCCTTAACGAAGATGAGTGAAACGATCTATTCACAGACATTGGCTCTCTACATCCTCTCTGCTCGAACGTTCAACTTCCAAAGAAGTTAATCCCAAACAAACCAACCGCGTTCCTGCTACCTTTAACACCGCCTAAACCCTCGAAGGAATTAATCCGCATTAAGACGCAACGCGACGCTAGGGATGACTCGGCCGATGACTTCGAAATCGTTCTCCCGATTTCGACTTTTAGCGAACGATGACACAGCGATCGGCGAGGCGGTCAGCGCGGCGTGGCGCGTCGTCGTTTAAACGAAATCAATTAAAGCCGGCGACAGAGCTGTCGGCGTAATCCGTCGGTTGTTACACAGCCGATTCCACGCGACGTCGCCACGGCGGGGTGCCAGCGTCCAATGGGCTTGCAGGTATTGCGAAACGCCGTGGGCATCCAATCATGTCGGTGGATCGTACCTTTAAGCCCGTCATTACGTCGAATTAGTCTTCCGGGCTTTCCGTGAATCTCTCTCTCTCTCTCTCCTCTGTCTCTCCTCTGTCTCTCTTTCTCGGGCTAGCTGTAATCCGGCGTATGTCGGGTCGAATGGCAACGTCATCGTTCGATATTATGATAGCGACGCGTTTAAAAGCTGTCAGACGCTGTGAAACACGGCGGAAATCGCCCGCCGATCCCAATTAAACGCATTTACTCCGCGCGATCGATAGCGAGCCGCTGTATTTATTTACGTACCGTTTGTATATTGAATAATTAGATTCAAGCGAGGATACTAGATTTCCTGAGATATCCTAAACGACGAAAGATACGACACCGTCAAACTTAAGATACCTGTAGTTTAAATTAGTTCCTCAGTGTCGAGTCAATGACCGCTTGAGGCGTTTCGAAAATTGTTCCTTGTACTCAAGTATGCGTAGTGTTTCAGTCTGTTTCATTAAATTTATGCGTTAATTACAACGATGAGATGTTTCTCCGTAAATGGGGAATCTAATATAGGGGAACTTATTCCCCACTAATTTTTTCTACTAGAGTAATCTGTCTTGTGACTAGAAAATAACTATCGTCGAATCGACGTATCCGCTTGATAGTTTAGGCAATGCTGTAGCTAAGATAATACAATGAAAAGGTATTATTCAGAATAATTTGCGCGCGGCCCTTGCGAGCTTCCCATTTAATTACAGGGAAGTTAAAACGCATTGCGTGTACGAGTGTTTCGCGTGGACGGAACTGCATCCACTTTCCTACGTCGGAAATTAAACGACTGTTGAAGTAGGTGCGGTAGTTCTACTTTCTAAGCCATGACGTATGATCTTCTCGTGCATCCGCTATGTGCGCGAGAAATCAGTCTAAAAATGTAAACGATACGACAGCGGAATAATGTACGTGGTAACAGAAGGCTTTCCGATCCTTTGGAAATCGGCGATTATTTCAAAAAGTTCATAAAATGGAGCTAACAGATTTCGTAGATTTGATCCTATATATTGTGTCTATATAAAAGAGTTTCACTTCTATCGGCACGATAACTCGAAAAATTAAAAGCTTTAAAAATTGGGGGGGAAAAAAAAAGAAGCGATCGTATCAATTTGTTGATTCCAATTCTGTGAAAATCTGTTACGAATGTAACAGAGTGTATTGTTTCAAAAAAAAAAAGAAAAAAAATGAAATAAAATAAAAAAAGTAGATTTTTAAAAAATCTCGTTTCTCTTTAGAATCTCATATTTTTGCAACATAATCTTTCGAATTAAAAATCAGATATCACAGATATCGTTGTAAATAAAGATGATCAGGAGAAAAGTTACAGAGCTTTCGAGATACGTTATTCTCTATCTAATATGAGAGGGGATCGTTTTCTTTTTTCTCCAACTGTATCCTTAATTCGAAAAATCAACCTGCTGAAAGGATCGGTCACGCTTCGTGGCATTTTTTGCCCCACCGCGAGAGAAAGAGAGAGACAGAGAGATTCCTTTCGGATTATGGGATTTCAACCGCTTTTTCTCCCCTAAACCCACGCACCTGTAGCACTGCGTCCGATCGCATACGCAGCCGCTTCACGAACTTTCCACGGGCTTTCGGTTGCGTAGCCGTGCGTACGCGGGAGAACGTTTTCCAGGATACCTGGATCATCGAGTTTCTACCTGCAGAGAGGTCTGCCCCTCGGCGAGTTTCATCGAGAAGTCGAACCAGTAGTTTGCCCTCGGAACCTATTGTGCCTCTAACGATCCCGTTTATGGGGCAATTTCGAAAAGTAGTCGGGACGGACTGCCGATTCGCGGGTAAAATCGCCTCCCCCTTCGACACTGAGAACTCTCGGCCGATCGGGAACAGAGATATTGCGTATCGATTCTCGAACGTTTGAAATTTTTGAACGCGCAGGGGAACACCGGAGGTACGCGACTCTGGCGAGATCAGTTTGACTTGTGAAAATTCAATCCTCCCGCGATCCAGTGCTCTTTTGCCGCGAAACTTTTCAAAAGCAAGAAGGTGTTGTTCGTGAATTTACTTGCATCTCTCTTGTTCTACATTTTGTGAAAAATTTGTAGAAATTTACAGAAATCGGACATACCTATTTGTCGAGGAAAGAAACGAGTCAATTTTGACTTTGGTATAATCACGATCACGCGATTAATCCACCCAGGAATAAATTTACTTCCAAAGCTTTGTTTTTCGACATCTCTGTTTATTTCCAAAACAAAACAAAAAAAGAAAAAACATTTTAAACTTGCGTTGTTTTTCCTTCCCATTACCCGGGAAAAACCACGATATGAACGCTTTATAAAAAACGAAAGAGAAAAAAAAAAAAAAAAAAAGGGGAAAAAGAGAGGCGAAAAAAAAGAGGAATTAAACGGCTCGTTTCACCGTGACCAAGATTACTTTCCATGGCTGGCAATTTTCACGTGTACAGGTGAAAATAAATATAAAAGTCAGCTGTCGAACGCCGTTGGAAGATGAATCTTCTCCGGATTCGACTCGGACGAGTCGAATTGAAATTCCTATCGGAATGTGTTGAGCCTGTGCCCGCGCGGAAAAATTTGTTTATCGTGGAAATCCCGTTTGGTGGAAAGGCTGCCGCGGCATTTGGCTGCGAGGAAAGAAACGACGATAATGAATATATGCGTGTCATTTGTCACGTCTGGCCGAGACACAGTGGGGACATAAAGCGCGTAACGGGCGTCTATTTGTCTCCTGCCATCCGAGTATAGGCAAGCATCATCCTACCTAATTACACTGGTTATTGGTTAATAATAGCGATGATTACCGCACGAATTACATCAGAAGGAAGAGAGAAGGAAAGAGAGAGCGAGAGAGAGAGAGAGGGAGAGTCTGAGGGATAGGTGCAGTTATACTCGTACGCGCGTGGATTTTAATTGTATCCACTGTACGAGCACATGTATATACACGGCATATCTGTTCATCTCACGGCCAACAGAGCCGCGGATTAACCATTAGCGTTTCCTACCTACTTTTCTACGGATAATACGCACCAAGGCGTCGAATAATAATGACTTTCAGCTGATCTTTATCGCACGCCTATCATCCATGCACGCGGAACGTTTGTAAATTATTTTTTCTCCCGACGGGAACACCGTCGTTTCGCTTCTTCTTTTCTCGTCGGTTTATTCGCGCGAATTACTTTAAATTCGCGTTCGTTTCATGTTAATTTCGATTTTTCGAACTGTATAATTTGGTTCGTGCGTGGAATTTCTCGTTTGCGCAGATTGTCGTTGATCTTGAATTTGAATATTTATTTCATAGTAAGAGACAAGGTGACTTGGAAATTTGCAGATTCTTCGAAGAAAATCTCGTCGTTAACGCGGAAAGAGAAAAAGTTAAACGCACATCGTCGAAAATTAATATTTCCCCAATTCCCACTATCGTCTGTTCAAATTCCTACTTCTCTTAGAAAATTGAATTATTCAATCGGAAAATCGTCGCTTCGTTTCTGTTTCTCGCATAAAAAACAGAAATGACTCGCGAAATTCTCATTCATCATTTTGGAATTAATACGACTTGTCTCTTATTATCCTTTATAAGGTTCACCCCTTGCGCTAGCAACTGGTTCGCGGACCATAACGAGTGACTAAACCGTATACGATATTTCTCTTTTTAAACTCGTCGGTGTGATATCACTCGATAGAAATTATTAAAAAGTAACAAATTTATTATTTAAATATAGTTAAAACTGCGAAAACGTTGCAACTTTGGGACAAGAAATTCTCGACGTGCGTGGCGCGTCATTCCAGCGCAAGAGGTTAAGAAAAGGAAAAAAAGTGAACTCCTACCTTCCGACAACAGCAGAACTCTCGCTCTCAGGATGCCGCGAACGCACAGGCACAGGTCGACCGGTAAAAAAGTTGCACCACGAGGATCCACGCGTATGCACCGCCACCAACAACGTAACGCAGCTGACACGAAACTGACCTGCACCCCGTGTCTACGAGGTTGCTCGTGCTTTTTTTTCTACGCGCGCACACGCTTCACGGCACACCTACATGCAAGTAAACCGCGGTATATCCCCCTCGTCCTTCGCGCCGCGTCTTTTCGTTTCTCCGCTGGTCCACCGACGAAGCCTCGGTGAGGCTCCTTCGGAAACTTATCTCCTCCTGGGGAACCGGGTAAAGCTCCTCGAAGCCGAGCTCCTCTAGCCGCGTATAAGCTAACGCGCGGTGCATTCTAGGCCGACAGATAGAGAAGCTAGAAGTCGAGAGTAGGGACGTGAGCAGAGGGGAGAGGGAACCCGATAGCGTTAAATAGCGTATGGTATACGAAAGGCTTCGGGGTATTTCAAGTCACCGCTGTGTAAATACCTGCCTCTCTTTTTCGTCCTCGTTCGTAGTCGAATACTTTTCTCTTCTCTCTCTCTCTCTCTCTCCCCCCCTCTCTTCCCTTTTTTTTTTTTTTTTTTTACTTCTTCCACTACTTCTTTTGTGGTTCGCCTCTTTTGTAGCTTGATAGGAGGATGATTCTGAATTGTTGGGCAAACAACGAAATCGATATTGTTTGCCGTGAAACGTAACGTTGATGGAGGAAACTCGAAAGAGTTTTGCAAGGAGAGGGAAGAAAGGGGTACGAGTGGCTGGGAAGCATATGGTATTCGTTGGAATGCGTGGAAACCCTTGACCGATATACATATGTTTCAGTACACAATCGTTTCCAAACGATCTCCGCGAAAATGTCCTTTTTGCGTGACAATTGATATTTCCTTCAATAATTTTGTTTCTTTTCCCCGCGTATTTTTGACTTTTAATACAGTCGATTAATATGAATTTTTCTAATTTCGTTCCATTTTGTAATATTTTTCATCCCTGAATTTTCTTGAGTGATAGACTTGGAAGTTAGTAGATTTGATGATTTTCTTTCTCTTGATTACGAGTATGTATTCGCACGGGTGAAAATATCCGAGGAGACTAACGGGCATATAACTTTGGTAAATGGTCCAGCAAAACGCCTTAACGCGCGAAGAATGACTGTCAATCGATGCGAATGATGCCGGGAATTCTTGAGCGTAAAAAATACCAGGATTTATCGACTGCGTGAAAGCTGCGCCGAGGTAACAGAGCAAACGGGAAACGGCTTTCGCAAATGTCGAAATGGTGGAAAAAGGAAAGGTAAAAACCTTGTTCTCGCGTGATAGACGAGAGTCTATCTTTGAATACACTTTAACGCCAGAAACTTGGTTTCCTGAAATAATTCGAATAACACACGCGTGTAATCAAAGAGATCGTCAAATATAACATAATTGCGAATAAATTTGCAACTTGTCACGACGTCGCGTCAGTTTCTCATTGTCCCGGGCTGGTCCCGGCGAGATTCCAAACTGGCACGATTATAAAAGTAATTGTTGCAACGGGCGTGAAGAAGGCAAATATAAAATAGAACGCGTGCGTACATGCCCCAAGGATAAATTGATTAAGCAAAGTTATACACGGCGAGAGCCGAGTGCCGGAGCTCTCGTTTCTGCTCTCCAAGTGGGACGAAGACGGCGAGGGGCACGCGTACCGGAAATACGAAGCAGTCGTTACCGTGTACGAGCCCGGTATCGCGAACGGCATACAAACAACGCTACGGAAATGTCTCCTTACGTACGATTCGATTCTCCCTTCTCCGTCTTTCGCTCTTTCGTCCCGTTCGCAGCCTTTTCCCAGCCTTCCCCCTCGACGTAGCCAGCGCTCGAATCGTAAAACTCCAGTTAACAGCGGTGTTTCGAGGACGATCGACGATTTCAGAGTGGCGGAAGAACCCTCCAACGACCGGAAAACTATTCGGAATCTTATTGACGGCGCTGATCGCCCGTGTACACGCTTCTTCTTCTTCTTCTTCCTCTTCTTCTTCTTGCCCTTCTCCCGTCGAAAAATCCTCGCTCTAATTGACCAAATCGAGTGTATTTCTCTTTCTTCTTCTTCCTCTTCTTACCTTTTATTTTGGATTGTTTATGTTGTCTGATTTTATTTTTGTTGCCAGGGAGATTTTTTTGACGTAGATCTCGATGATTTTGTTGCATAAAACATTTTGTTTTTTTCAATTTTAATATTAATGTAATTAATTTGAAGACAGCTTTTTATGTTTTATGTTTAATTAATAAAATAAAAGTCTTCAAAATATTATATATCGTATGTTACACGGAATATTATGTTTGAAATATTTATAAATTTTTTTATACATTAGTTACGACTATAAAAGATAAAAGATTATTAAATTGGTGTAAAAGTTTCTCAACTGAATCATGAAAATACTATCGATTATCGCCAATATAATTTCCTTTTCATGCTGAAATAGTAGCAAATCCTCCACAAGTTACTTTTATAAAAGCAAGAAGAATTACTATAATTATCAACGTCTATCTGTCTAATAATTTAAAATTATCCGTCAGACACTAAAAAGTCAGATTTACATTACAGATTTCAGAAACGTTCCTCAAAAAGAAGCATTAAGAGATATAAGACTATAAACAACGTCTTCGAATATATTTCAACCAGAAACTTCCAACATATTTCCCGCGCGCGATCATTTTCTCTCTACGAAGGAAAAAAAGAAAGAAAAAGAAATCGAGAGAGAGAGAAGAGAAAGAAAAGAAAAGAGAAATCCTGCATACTAATCGGCTGACTTACGTTTCTCCGCGTCAGTGTTCTTTATTCCGTGTACTTTTGGTGATCTTCGAGAAAGGAAAGGAGAGATATAGAAGAGGGAGCGGGGCTCGGGGCCGAATCTCGGGGAAGATCTTTGGTAGACAGATGAAAGAGGCTTGCTAGACGGACGTGGCTTGAGATTTAAGAGGCTTAGCATTCGGCGTGGACCTCGCAGCCGGGGCTAAAACGCACCGAGTTCGTTTTATGGTGGCCCCTTCTTCTTCTAGGGGTCGGGCCCCGAAATTGGAGAGCGTTCGTCCGTCTAGAGAGGCTTCTAGATTCCAGATACCAGAGGAATAGGGTTACTGGCTCGAAACTAGCAGGTGGATACCGTCCACCGCATGTGAATACACTTCACGTAACGGGTGTCGAAAATACAATACAGCGGAAATTCGTGCGACGCAGCGAGAATCTGACACCGAATTAGAAACGTATGTCGACCATAGTGTCTTCGATACGAATTAACGTGCGAAAACTAGGTCGAGACGTTAAAAATTAAATATGAAAAGTGTCATTGTAGCGTGACGTATGATACAGCTTAATTATTGCGTCAGAGCTTGACTGAAATGATGATTAAATCTTGATAAGTAACCACATTGGAAAATGTGATATCGTCGAGCTTCGAAATTATTAAAACTACAGTTGTCGTTTAACTTGTCGGAGTTGACACGTTGATAAATAAACTGATGGTTCGGTCATTTTAAATAAAATAACTAATTAATATAAAATTAATTTACTAACGAAGAACAAGTAACGTGATAAAATTCACAAGGATGACGAGAAAAAAGACCTGCAGAATCTCCCGAATCTGAGATTGAGACTTTTAAAGTATAACACGTTGGATACAGAAAAAATAAAAGGAAATACAACGACCAGTAAATGTTATTAGAGACTTCATAATCTCGAGAGGAATGTCTTTTGGACAGAGGACTCTGGCTCTGATTCTGATAAATACATGATGGCGACCTCTCAGAGTTCTCTTCTCCCGAAGAGGCTGAAGGATCATACGATAGGCGGATCGAAATTCCAGAAATCCTGCTGCGCGCAGAACCGTGTCTCCGAGCGCTATAAAACCGCCCCCGTTTTCCTTCTCGATAATTTATTCGTCCCTTTCTTTTTCTC
Source organism: Melipona bicolor (assembly GCA_030673865.1). Taxonomy (NCBI): domain Eukaryota; kingdom Metazoa; phylum Arthropoda; class Insecta; order Hymenoptera; family Apidae; genus Melipona; species Melipona bicolor. The sequence goes on from JAHYIQ010000027.1 coordinate 1,752,918, forward strand.
TTCCTTTTTCCCCCACGATATCGGACGACGGGAAAAGCAAAGGTTGTAGAAAGTTGAAGAAAAAGGAAGAAACTCTGATCCAACTCTGCTCGTTCTACGCGTTTATTTTGCGCCATATGTTCCGCACAATTTCGAAAAGCAAAAGCCGAGGGTGAAACGTTTGTTTTGCACGGCGTAAGGGTTGCTCTTCGTTTGTTTGTCTTCGTTTCGGTTTTTTCGTAAACATCAAAAACGATCGTAGTATCGTTGAATGCATGGTGTTTTAAGGAATCGTCGCGTATTTTTGTCTAGACGTTGTCTGGCTTCTTTGTTTTTTTTAGTTGGGGATGCTTGTAAAAAATTGTTACGATAACTCGTTGGATACTTTAGTTTAAAAGGGTAAATAAAAATGATTTGGATATTTGGTGATAGAATATTCTCGAACTTTTATTTAGCTTTGTACGAAATTGAAAAAAAAAAATTTTGTCAAATTTATAAACGATATTTTGAATTCTAATATTCTTCAGAACATTATTTTTAAACCCAAAGTTAAGAGAGGAGTAAAGAATAAAGTAAAAAATGGAACGAGTTGACAAAAAACGCAAGATTTGTCGAAAATTTGAAACGATAAACGCGATAAACGCGAAACGTCGTCTTATCAATACGAGTGCCGACGCGCGACTGGAATTCGACATTCCCCCTCTCCGACTCGTGACCGCTGACGAACGCGCATGTTTATTTCCACTTCCTAATTTCCTCGGTTTCGGAAACTATCTCCGTTACGTCTTAATAATGAACGCAAAAAAGCAAGTAGATTTTTTCTAAAGTATTCAAATCATTTATCAGAGTAAATAAAATTATTTCTTGAAAATTATTATTCATACAAGAAACCCAAACCTTTCTCCAATTGAAATAATTAACAAAGTTAAACAAATGGAATGTTTTATGATTCGTTCAATAGATAAATAGAAAAATTAGACTAAAAAAATTATTATTAACAGTTACAAGTAATAAAAAAAATATTATAATATTATTATAAAAGATTGCAATATTAAAATTTCGTGTTTGAGGATTAAATTTAAATATATTTCCAATTTAAAAGCATTTCTATAGGAATGATATTTGCATATAATAGGACAGATATTGTTAAAAAATTCTTTAAAGTGTTCATTCGGTTGGTTCGATTGAGAGAGAGAGAGAGAGAGAGAGAGAAAAGAATAACCAACTGAACAGAGAATAAAAGAGAATGGAAAATGGCCATTGAAAATAACAGACGCTGTTGCGGAATGGAAAAAGTAAAAAATCCGTATATTTTTCAGGCGTATTAGGTCGTAACGATTTTTACCGGCTTCGAACCACAGCGACTACGCTCCTCGTCGAGGAACGTTGCAACGCGAAATTAAATTCCTAACGAATTCCATTACATCTCGCGCGATGCACGCCACAACAGAAACTTTTCAGCCAACAGAGAAAAGAATGTTTTTTGTTGGTCGCAGGTTTGCGACCTGTTTTCCAGAAGCGCTAGTTTCTATTTTTTTTTCTTTTTACCATCGTTAATTAAACGATACTAAATTTATCGTCTCTAAAGTGTTTCGCAATTACGCTAAGGAATAATCAAGCCCGTTTTTTCAACGGGTTTACATTTGGATTATTTACACGACGTAAATATATTGAAATATATTGTAGATTTATGGTGAAACTTATGAGGGAAAAGATGTTGTTGTTATTTTTAAAAACAGAACGAGATATATATATATATTTATGATAAAACATCGTTAATAAATTTATCATATTTTTGGCATTATTTCCAATTAGTGGACAACAGATGTTTATTAATTAGAATCGAAAGTTGGGATCTGTTGATATTTTCTACACATTCTCGAATTTTTTAATTTCCCATAAATGCATAAAAACTTAATTTCGTACTATTTCGTATTTATATGTTATATATTATCTGCACAGTAATTTTTTGACGATACAAGATGAACGCATTGCAAAAAGTAAAATTGTAAACTTTGAAAAAAAGAATGCAAATTTACAATGAAATGTCAAGTGCGACGAGATCGACGCATGTATCATAATTCACTCTGACAGAGGATGTTCGTGTTGAAAACGTTAAAATGTACACTTGTCACAATTTTGCAGAAAACAGATCTCATTTGATATTACAAAAAGATAGCACGCCAGAGTTGCGAGTTCCATTAAACTGCTCGTTTGAAATCGTTGCTTGACCTTAGCGAGGATCAAAAGTAAAGTGGAGGGAGAATCCAGTGAAATTTGCACACTGAAGACGATTAAGATAACATTACTCATTGAATACAATGAGAAATATGCGCAATTACCACCGTGAAGAGTTGCGTCGGCTTCCTTCTTGCAAACTTTTATTAGTTGCTATTATCTCGGAGCCATAGTTACTAAGATGAAACTTTTATTCTGATTATCTCCGTATTCACGGTTTTGTCGTTGTATCGACACTCATTGATATTCTATTCTGCGTTTCATCTTTAATTCAAAAGAGTGCAACAATTGAAATTAAAAATTTCGACGCGCAGTGTCATCGAGTTTCTCTCCCCTCTCTTTCGAAAGAATCGTTCTTTTACACATTGAAAGAGTTTGTTTAAAAATGAAATATTTCAAGTCGAGAAACAAGCTGGTAATAAAGTATCTCGAGAAAATGTTTCCACGTATCTCATACACTGGAAGCAAATATAATTTATTCGCTTATTATCCAATCACAGTAAAAAAACCTCAGAACAGAATTAAACTAATAATCTCTGCACTATCTATTCTCGCGATAAAAGGATTGTCACTTACATTTAACGCGTGTAATTATTAAAGGAGAAAAAAAAAACAGACAACCGGTAAAGACGGAAGGAAAATGAAACAAAGAGGCAAATAAAGAAAAGTTACGCGAGCCATTCTTTGTTAAAAATAAACTCGCGTGTGAACAAAAGTACCATCTGACGCAGTCGTGGGCCGAGCGTGTACCCACGCGGCTTGGAATTAATTAAATAAGCAACTAAACACAAAGAGAGCTACCCTCGATCGAGCCTAAACCTAACCTAACTTAAACCTAACCTAAACCTACCTTACGTACCAACCGTACGCCATAACATTAATACACGTGCACTCTATGCACTCTAATCGATGATAACAACACGAGAACTTACAGTTGATTGTATAATGGCCAACTGTGTGATAAATTTAACGCAATATCGTTGAGAGATCAGAAATGTCTAGTTTCGCGGTTTTCAAGTTTTCCCAGCTCCTTAAGCTAAATTTTATACGAATTCTCAAAATCGAATACGAATGATAGACTTTTTGCTACATTTGAAGATTGAAAGCAACGGAAGCGAGCGATGCAATAAATTACAATACGGGCAAAAAGAAAATAATAAAATATCGTTCAGTAGAAATCAAACGAACAAGTATAATGAGAAAATAAACGAAACGGTTAAGAGTGAAGCTAACGGTGAATTACTCTTCTTCTCGAAATTTTCTTTCCTCTCCTTCTGTTTTTAAGGATTTAACGATCGAGGAACTGAAAGATCGTTTAACTTTAGCTCTGTAATTTACCGACTGATCGGAACAGTTCATCGGGTTCATAACGTTGCTGCTCGACTGTTAAAACATTAACGAGTCGCATTGTCGATTAATGACTGATAAAGTCGTTCTTCCTCGCGACTTCGCGTAGCCAGGCTTCGCCGTTTTCGTGTTCGACGAACTGTACAACGGGCGTTCCGTTAGCCAGCTGAATTTACTGTTAAACGTTTCGACGAAAGTGCAAATACTGTCTTAGGAATCTGAGTTCCGGACGGAGGCTATATATTCTGGCGTGGGCGTTGAAGAACCGTTCTCTGCGTGTATCTGCAGATTCAGCGAGATTGTTGCTTTAACTTCGATGGGTGTGAGGACGACGTGTCGTTATAATCTATTCGTACATCGACGGCGTTAATTTATTTCTTGTTAACGCGCGAACAATGAGTACAGCGAGTGTCGAAAGATTTCTGCGACAAAGGTGCGGATGTTGAAATGTAGCTTCGCGATAAGAATTGATAGTAACATCGAAAATAATATTAATTTCACGATATCGTTGGAAACACGCGAGTGAATGCAAGTAATAAATTTTAACACACTGTGACATAAACATTTTTTTTCTAATTGGAAATAATCAAAACAGAAAATTTTATCGATACATCCGTGCAATTTAAATAATAATTTAAATAATTTAAACGAGCATTATAAGAGATAACAGAGCAATACGCATCAAGCTCTGAAACCCGGGAAATCAATAGAATTCAAATAAACGAGTATCTGCGTAATTCATAATCTGCGTAATCTATCTATTTCATCGTCTTGTTTTCACTAATCGCGCGTAATCGAGTATCAGAGAGTCGGTGGAGAGATACACCACAGCCTTCGCTTCGTAAGCTACAATTTCCTATAATACGAACACACTTCTCCGGCACATATTTTCCACGCGCATAAATCATGCAAAACCGCCATAACCTTTCTTCTCACTTTCTCCCAATTATTTCCTTCGAAAAAGCCACTTTATTTCTAAATCTGTTCTCTAGACTCGCGTCGTCACGTTCTTCTTCGACGTTACGCGTTTCCTACGTAATTTTCTTCAACACGGTTCTTCTTCTCGAAACAATCCGCGGTCAACGCTGGCCACACGCTGGACATTATGTAATAAATTGGAGGCTCGTCATCGGACATGCTCACCGTTCATTATCCCGGTGCATTTGCCCACGACCGTTCACACGGTCGATGATAAACGTGCCTCACCGGAAGAATGGCCGCCGCGTTCGGACCCAGGGAAGAAACGAAGGCGATCGTTAGGTAAATTTACGAGGTCACGGGGCACGTCAGCGAAATTTCGCGGCCAACCCGTAGACAATGAGGACGATCGTGAGAGGTGGACCAACGCTAGTCGCCAGTCCCCTGAACCATCCCTCAACCACCTTTAACCTCGAACCCGTAAAATCCCATGGCGAGAGCTTGCTAACATCGGCGATATTCTGGCCTACGACTTCATAAATCATGGAACCGCTAACCTCGCTCGCCAACTTCCAACTTTGCCGCTACTGGAACTTTGGCCCGTCCTTTGCGTTACAACATCGGGCTGTTTCGTGCTCCGAGTTTCCTTCGCTGTGTATTTTTAACGGAATACCGCGAAATTCGGCTAATTTTGGTACTTTTGATTCTCAATGTGAATGTGAAAAATTGGAGTGAGTTGATGAAGAGAGATGGATGGATAATTGAAAGAGCAATCGTTTGTTTTTACGAGTTTACATATCGCCCTCTATTATGATAAAATTTAACAAATTTTGATTATTCCAATTGCTCAATTTTCAGTGTGCGAGAATTTTCAGAGAAGAGAGTTGACGAAGAGAGTGAAAGAAGACCGAATCGTCTGTTTTACGAGCACCGTGTAGATATTGCTCTCTATTTGATAAAATTATATAAATAAAGTTTATAAAATAAAATAATTTTACAAATTATATAAGTAAAATTATATAGATAAAATTTAACAAATTTTAATTATTGCAATTGCTCATTAATTTTAATTGTCAATCGAGTCGTATGAAAGTCTCCAGAGAATTGACAGAGTGAAAGAAGGATAATTGAAAGACCGAATCTTGTATTTGAAATAATCTCAGTAGCAACTGATTGACTGATGGTTATTAATAAATGCGAGAGAGTTTGAAATCTAATAAATTGTTATTGCCTTGATTGATGATATTACACTTTGCAAAATATTACTCTTCATATTGATTTGCTGCGGGTAACATTGGTGGAACTTTCACTGAGTCAGGAATGTGTAGAAAATATATCGGAGTATATGTAAAAGCTTATTGCAGTATAATTGATGTTTTCCACGTATAAAGCTGACACTCTATTTCAGTCCCGTTTGATAAATCGTTTGATAATCAAAGCTTATTTGTTCCAAAAAAACTCACGCTGTAAATTGAATTACAAAATCACTTTGTGATTTTAATCCCAGTTACAACGTGTTACACTTTTACTTTGCTTAAGCGGAGCGATTAATCGATGAAAATCGAGTCGTTACCAACATGGTAACAAAAGTTACGGTACAAAAGATATGCGATCCTAGTAATTTCCAGCATTTTTCAAACCATTATACGAACTTCTCAGAAGTCTAATTAAGAGAATGGCACAAATAGCGACGAATTAAAAAAAAATAGCGTTGTAATTTTCTTTTCAATTTATCGAGTTGAACACACCTCGATAAATCTCAATATTAAAAAAATATATACCTTGACAATGCTATGGACGATTCTTACTAACAAAAAATATCTAGTATAAAAATTACTTACTCTCATACAGTACATGCGGAAGAACACTAACTTTAAATTTTCTTCCATTCACCAGCAGATTGCAAGAAATTTACACATTTCGCAGAATTACAAGCTCCACCCTCCGCTACCAATATTTCAAATCAGTCTCGCGTTTAATCCCTCCTTAAGCCTCTCCTGAGATATCGTTTAAACACGCCTTCGTCTGTTTCGGCCCTCGATCAGGATCAAATTGTCACCACTCCATTAATCGCGAGTCCAGATTAATACTTCACCCTCTTACTTAGTCGAGGATTACAAAAAAAAAAAATAATAATAATCTGGTGCCGTTGTTACGCGCTGAACAGGTCCGTCCAGCGTGTAGCGAAAAGAAAAAAAAGAAAAAAAAGAAAAAATGTACGATCGGTTTGAAAACTATCGGCTGTGCGTTTGATCAAACGCTCTTACGAATTGATTGAGCCTCGGCTCTGTCGTAATCGTCAATCGGAATTTTACGAAGTATTAACCACGAACGACGCGTACAAATGGCCGGTATTATTAACTCGTTCGTACCTCGGCGATCGCGGCGAAAAATATTCTATTGCTTTATCGTTATGGTTAATTTATGGCGCGCCGGCGAGTGGTTGAGAGCGAACGAAAGCCGCGCCCTCGCCGCCACGGCTGCACCTTTCATGGAGTTTCATCGAGTCACGCGAGTCCTCCGACTGATAATTAATCGGTTTTCTAGGCCGCGATCATAATTTCAGCGCTGAACGATCAGAAATGTATCGTTTAACGGTAAACCGAGAGAGGTTTATATGAAAATTTCTTCTGCCGCGTATCGAACGCGCTGCCGAGAGGATATTTTAATGGACAAATTCGTGAGAAAGTATGCGAAAGGCATTGGAGTCAGTATCACGTGATTTTTATATCCTTCGCTGTCGTTTCATGCCGTTGAATGTTTTATTTATAACTCTCATATAATAGTTTCATTGATTACCGAGTTATTGCATACCTGTGCAATTAAATATCTTTATTTTAGCTTTTTATTTTATTTTATAAGTTTCACGCGTTGTAATTTTTGCTCGGTGGAATATCTTTTTCTATGCGGTCGGACATCTATTTCTTGGAACTTGTATGCATTTTGCGAGAAGTTAGAAAATCCTTGTAATTTTATTCATTCATTCTGTTAAACCTAATCTCAAATCTAAGATATGAATTAAACATGTTTTAAACTACATTTTAAAGACAAATTAACATCTGTAGGTGTTTTTTTCAGTATAAAAAAAAACTTTCCACGCTCTGTATTTACAAAAATCTATCAATTAAATGAAATACCAAATTGGTCAAATCATTCTTATTCGATTTTCATTTCAATCGTCCATTTTAATTTCGAGTTTTATATTTCGTAAATATTTCAGCGTATTTCATTTTTATTCCGCCAAACGATGTCAGTATGTTCTATAATTGAGAATAGCATACGAATGCTATATAAACATAGACTCGTGAATGTTTTTTAAAAAATGTAATGACAGAAACACCAAAATTATAAATTTATTCAATTAACTGATACCTATTGATATTAATACTAACTACATGTGCAGTAGTACAACAAGTATGTAGTTGAAATAAGTGCATAGTTCCAATGATCGCTAATAATAAACACAATTAAATATTGCCGACATTTCCATGCAAAATTAATTGAGAAACCAATCATTTGTAATTTCGATGTTTTTATCATGACTTTGCACAATGAAATTGCATACATTTATTACTGTATAATTAATGTATAATTATAATATTTTTCTCTTACTTTTAATCACAGAACGTGCCGACGCTGCACGAAATAAAATGAAACACGTTTTTGACGAAATAAAAATGAAACACACTGTATGAGTACTATTTTACGTAAATTTTAATCAAGAGTTTCGTCTCTCGTAATTATATTACAATACAATCAAGTATGTACAACATCACTGTGTACATACAACGTGATTAAGTGTATACAAATAAGTATAATTGGATATTTTATATATCTCGGATTTTGTACTGTTTGACGCGGTATAATTGTCTATAATTGTCACTGATGTGTTAACGCTAACACTACAATAAAGAACTTGCGGTTCTGTCTCTCCCCCTCGTTCTTCTTCTTCCATCGGCTTAATGACATTACCGCTACCAACGTCGCTCTTTTTCCACCGCGAATTATAATAATAATATTTTATGTTAATTCTGAAATAACTCTCGATGGTACTAATTACCCATTCGATTACATTAAAATTACATTAAAATTACATTAAAATCGCTATGTTCTAGTTTTTACGATGCCATGATTACGCAACGTAATAACGATCTAATTATCTTTGACCGTACTAATGTCCAAGAGTCGTACAATTAAATTACTCTGCGAATCGACTGGAGAAATTATATATAATAAAGCGAATTAGAGATATTATTTATCGTCGATAACACGAGAGCAGAAGATGATTTACCGATCTTCCATCTTAGGAAGGAATTACGATAGTTTTTCGCTGGGAAACATTCTGTGAAATCTAACGCGCGATTAACTCGAGAGACGGACGAGTTGCTTCCTCTCTGAAATCTGAAATTTACGGTACAAGGAAGAATAATTAAATTTAACTTTTCCGGACGAAGATGCGAAATTGGACTTGCTTTTCGTAAGAACTTCATTTTTACAATGTTTCAGATTTATTATTAAAGTTCAAGAAATTTCATTATCAAAGTTCTTGTTTTAATTCTGTTCTTACTTCAATTTAATCGCCAATTGGCAATGTTTTCTCGCTTGAGCTTGGTAGTAGACCAAGCGTTCCTTTCATTTTCTTTTTTTTTTACTCCTTGCAATCAAATTAAAGCGAATAAGTATCGAATGATTCCAATTAAATTCAATGTCATTAGACTCTATTAAAATATTAATAACTCAAAGATCAATTACCGAACACTTCGTCCTTTAATTCAATTCAATGAAATTTAATTTCACTCTTCCGTCGCGAAGAAAATTAAAAAAAGGAAACACGAAATAATCGAGTATGAAATCCACCGATTGGAAAGAGAAACATCAAACATTGAAATCAGAGTAAAGAGGAAAGGACGCTGAGGAAAGAACAGAAGAACGAAGAAAGGGTCGTAAAATGTAAATGCCGGATGTACGTATGTACGCACCGTACGTGCATTAACGACCGATCGTAAAGAAGCCGATGGTGTATCCAGAAGGTATTGATATTTAAATATCTCCATCTGTTGTCCGTCTGGACAAAACAGCTCGATATATTAATAAGCGATACTCTACCGCTGCGTCCTTGTGCCACTTTATTTAACCATTATTTTTTAATTAAATGCATTATCGTTGAAACGTATCTTTTCAGTTAATTGTTCGACCTACTGTTTTTTTCTTTAATTAATTAAAATTTCGTTTACTATTTAAAAGATCGAGTTGGAGACGAATCGTCCAAATTTGGTGGTTAAATTGCAAGTAAAATTCAAAGTGATCGAAGATTTAAAGATTAAAAGATCGGATATTGTTTGCGCAAACTTCGATCAACTGCGGTAATGTGTAAAAAAAATTCAACCTTCCTTCGAGGCAATAAAGAGATTTCGATCGCGCAATTATCGCAATTTCGGGAATTCCAATTATCTTCCCAACTATCCGTGCACGTACCGCGCAAAGAAAATCTTTCGAATCGAATCACATTACTCCCGTGTTATTAGACGAAACACCGGAAGAGAGTATCAGCAATATTGTATTTACACAACATCATTGTCCATCAGAAGGATCATTGTGCGACGTAGCCACGGTCGAGGAAGAGCATTGAAACGTTCGTCAGAACGCATCGCCCCCGGGTAAACGTTTTATAACGATCATCGGGCAGAGAGATCGTTGGGCAATCGTCTCGATCGCGGAGATTTTTTTTCCTTTTCTTTCTCTTTTTCTTTCTCAAGCTGCACGACGAACCGATAATTTATTAGAACGAACGCACTAACTGTCCTGGACAGCGAAACGGATTTCTTCGGCTCGTACGACCCGTTATTCAAAAGGATGTAACAAGGGGGAAGGGAGATGCTCGAAGGAGAACGAGACAGAGCGCGTATTTATGGGAATGTATTTACTTGTTCGCCATTATAGAATTGTTTGGAGGAAAACGTTTGTTATCAACAAGTGGTACACGTGCATACGTGATCAAGGAAGATATATACCGTGTCATACGTCTTCGGCTCTTCCTGCTCTCGCTCGTCTGCTTCGTTCTTGAAAGCTCTCGACGTCGGCCATGCCCGTCGTATGGCAATCACGCCAATTCACTCACGAACACGCTGGCGAGGCATGCGCTACGTGTCTTGCATAGTTTCGATTACAAAGGGACACTCCGTGTGTGTTTCACGTTCCACTTCCGTGCCACTAAACTGTTTTATGAGAGAGTTTCGCATAAATTGTTCGCCGGTTATTGATTTCTCGGACGAGAGTTTCCAAGCGACGAAAGTTCCTTTACGTTTGTATTTTTCATCGCGTGGCTTTCGATGAGAGTGGTTTTTAATCGAGAGCTACAAATTTCAGTTTTATCGCAGATGTAACGACGCAGGTGGAAGGATTTGACGGTTAACGACGATTATGTTAACCGTTACGAGTTGAATAAATTTTCTTTTATGAGTCGACTCTTTTTGTGTAAATTTTTCTCTGAAAATGATTGCATTTTTCACGTTGCATAATATAATACAATCAAGAGTATAAGTAAATGCAACGTATCTTTTAGTAGATAATTTGTCCGAGGATGCATCAATTTATGAAATATTTATTTCATAACGAGTTGAGTAATCTTCTTGAGAAATGTCATGTACGTATACGAATGAATTTTTAAATTATTTTTACAGTACTATTTCTGGACTTTTTTAGTTGATGAAAAAAAAACAAAAACAAAAAAGAAAGAAGAGAATGTATTCAATCTTGTCTGTAATATCATGGAATACATTTAAAGGAAAGAAAAACGAGATAAGTTGAAAATTTATCAAAAACTTTTTTTTTCGAACTGCTGAGAACAGAATGATAAAATTTATCAGAAAGAAACAGTTTCATTGTGAGAAAATGAAAGGAAATCACGCACAAAATTATCTTTATATCCACTCGAAAAAATAAAACGCTCTCGTTTGATAAATAATCTCCAAATAATCTCTTGGTAAGATTTTTACGCAGCGTGCAAGGCGTGTAAGCGGATTTAGTACTGTATCTTGAATCTGCAAAGATCAAAGGCAGTCAAGCGCCAGGTATATCGGCTACATCCATATATATACATCATGGGCGTGCTCGTTAAATGGGTAAACGTCCATTAAATTTTTTACCGAGTTTTTCAAAACTCGCAGATACCATAATCGTGTTTCCCTGACACTCCGCGCTGTTGGCGTTCTAACGGTGCGTTTTGCAAATTCATCCGAGGTGCCATTTCTATTCGACCCCGATTTCGCTTATTATCCCGAACGTGCATAAATAACCTGCCACTGGCACAGCGCGGGGACACTCGATACATCAAGCACAAGTCAGAAGCACAAGGATTCGCATATGTTGATCCACGATAGCAAATTACGGTCCGAGAAATCGCGGTGTATGATATTGCAATGACCAATCGTTCGTAGAAAATTGATTCTGTCAGACATGAATAACACCATTGAGATTTTAATGCGTTTTTTTTTTTCTTTTTAACCCGTCATCTCGAGAGTACCTCGAAGTTTGGAAAAAATTATTATCGGCGTAGATAATGACTCTCGAAATACTAAAAGTGTGTCTGTTCCATTGGAAAATGGAAGCAAGATTCAAATATAAAAATAGATAATACAGATTGATGCTTCTTTTACAAAAAAAAAAAAAAAAAAAGAAAGGAAAAATGCATTTTTTATGTATGCAAGCAAGGAAAGAATTGTGCAGAATTCTCTTACGTTAAGAAATTTACGTATCTCGGCAAACAAAACTTTCAAGATTCTCACACGCTGAAGTATACTAAGAATTTTCTTCGTCTTTATTTTAATAGATAAAAAATTCACCATTTTTGAAGACTTAATAATCTCGCGATCTGTTGTAAAATTCACGATTCTCTTTGTTTTTATTTATAATTTAGAATTAGAAGACTACTACGATTTCTGTGTAACGATCCATTTTTCCAAATAAAAAAAATCGATCAAAATGTTTTGTAAACATTTTGTCACTGCGTAAGTAAATGTGTAATGGAAATACAACTAATTACAAGTATTAATTAAAGGCCATTTGTCTATCGATAGCGGAAATGGTCGATTAGTGTTTCGAGTTACGCTTATATCGTTTATCCTCGATGTACACAGATTTTTCCCGGCGCAATCCTTCTACAATAATAACCCGTCGCGGATAATCGATCACTTCCGGCGTTCGTGAATGCGGATTTCCTACATAGCGATTGATTAAACTATTGAACTTAAATTGTTAAAATTATTTATTGAAAATCAATATTAATGGTAATTGTCAATGTTGCCATTACCATAATTTACCATTAATGGTAAGTGGCAAACAACATAAGCGGCAAAATTATTCGAAATAAGAATTCTATTTGTTCTTTCACTCACACTTCTTTATATTACATTATATTTATATTACAAGATTGATACTTAAATTTGTGTTACTTCAAATTTGTAAAACCTAGTAGTCACTTTGCTCAAGTTCCATTTTGTCAGATTTTCCTCTGCTATTTATCATCAGTTCTCTAATGAGAATTCTCGTGGAATAAACAAACAAATAAAAGAAATACATTTTGTTAGAAGTCACTTGTGCGTCGTTTACCGATTCAACTTCTCAACTGCAAAAAGCGAAAGAAATCCAGAATCCATAATTTCGAATGGATCTCCACTTGTAACTCGAAAATCGCACGGTATTACGCGGACGTGCGAGTGGAGGGGAAAGGGTTATTCGTTAAATCGCGAAAAAGTCGCGACGAAGCGATCGATCATCGCGAGCGTGAACCATTAAGAACGACAACATCGATCATTCGTCAGCCTCATTGTCGACGGTTAATTGCCCCTCGCCCAGCTTAATGCTTGTTACCGGAATGTAATTGAAGATGGTTGACTAATTGCACGCTTTACATCTTCGTGCACGCGCGTGCACACACACACAGCCAGCGCGTACGTACGTACACGCACGCGTATCTTCCTTCTCGCTTCTTTTCTAATTAACATCCAGACTAATTGAGACGTTCGACTCGTCGGCTCGCTGTTTGCCGCAAATCATCGCCCGTAACGCGCTCGACGCGCCGCGATCGTCGGCCGAACATTAACGCGAGTTACCACCGTTCAACTTGAATTATAACGTCGAATGGCAAATCGTCCTCGAACGGCTTCGCAGCGAGGACTACGCTTTCGATCTATGCTAATCGCCGAGAATGCTTGCGAATTCTTTAAGTTTAATTCTTGACGTGCTCTGGACAATCCTTAATAATCACTCGATTCACTTTGCAATTTGCTTTTGCATTTGTTCCCTTCTCGTTCTCTGATTTTTGTCGTCTTATCCTCATCCGCTCCTTGTGTATGTGTGTGTGTGTGTGTGTGTGTGTTAATTTGATACATTTTTCTTAGAAGCAGATACATTTACTCAAGTAGAAGTAGTATGTGGGTAGAATAAATTGTCAATAAATGCATTTTAAATTTTGCAAATTTAATCATTGTATTATTGTCACTAAATGCATTTTAAATTTTGCAAATTTAAATTGCATTAAAATTGTGTTAAATTTTGAAAATTTAAATTGCGTTAAATTTGTATTAAATTTTGCAAATTTAATCATTGTATTAGTTTTTTCTTCTTCTTGTATCACTGCCAAGGGACAAGTGAAATAGAAAAAACAAGGGATGAGGGTTAATTTACCTCAATTCAATTCTGTGATATTTCTTCGTTTGATTTATTTTGGAGATTCTTTGATACTCGCTTTGATACTTTTTTTTTTTTTTTTTTTTAGAAGAAAGGAGATACTAGTTCTTTCACACAGATCAACTGCCACTCTATACGCTATACCAATTGCAATCGTTCATTCGATCGTACGGTTCTAAGCGTAACGAACCAGCAATCACGTAAACTCTGAATTAATCATCGAAAGGACCACGCGGTCGGGAGAAATCACGGTTTTCTAGATGGAATCTCAGATAAAACGAAAACGTAGTTCGCGATACGTCGAGATAGATTACGATTCATACATGAAAATATTCGAACACGTGCAGGAACTTTTTAATGAGCTTTTAATTATATATATAAAGCATCTTGACATATCATTAACAATGTAGCGAAATCTGACTGCCATAATAGTAATACTAGTCAACTTTGAAATAACCAGTACACATTCAATGGTTACATATGTATAAGAAACATTTTATTTTGCAGAAATCACAAATGTCACATGCTTAAGATCATCGTTCGTCAAAAAAAAAAAAAAATAGTCTTGCAATTTCTACAATATATACATTTGCGGCGTTAACGACACGTACATTGTTAATGAAATTTAAAATTTTACTTAACACACACAGACACATACTTACGCGTGATATATTATGCACGAAAGTACTATTATAACGAGTGTTCAACTTTGCTTTCGTGAGTCACGATGCGTTACCGACTCGAGCGTTCTCGACGGCTAATGACGCGAGCCGCGAGTGAATCCTGCGAGTTCGAACGTGACGCGGCGTCGCCTCCGGCTCTCGAAAATAATGGAAATACCGATTAAGTTATTATCCGTGCCAGGACCAAGGACACGACCGCAAGAAAATCAGTGATCTTTCAGGGTAATTTGAACGTGTCGTAACTCCACTCGGCGGAGTAGCGGCACGCGTGTAAAAAAAATCGTTACAAGGATCGTTATCGCGGATACGTATTCGCCGGTGAGGAATAGGCGCGCGATAATAACGCGCTTAATGGCAAGATGATTTAAAGCCGAGGATGCGTCCGCCGCTGAATGATGGCCACTACGCGAAAAACGTTTCGGCTTGTGCCGCCAAGGTTCAACCTCTTCCGCGAGGAGCTGCAGTAAACCGAGGAGGAACTCGGGGGAAAAATACGGAAGTTTCTTTTCGTTTGCGACGTAAGATTGCAAACGTTAGACAATACCAGGCGTTTGCGAGTAACAATACGATTTCAGAGGCGAAAGTAGCTGGTAAAGGTCTGATGGTTGAAACTTTCGATAATAGGTATCAAGTATATGTTGGAAATGAATTTTGAAATTAACAAAGCAGGGGATTCTTGCAATTTTATTGTTGAATCTCGTATTTAATGAACTAGGCTACATTGGGAATGAATTTTGAAATTCACGATATAACAAAACAGGGGATTCTTGCAATTTTATTATTGGATTTTGTATTTAATGAATTAGTTTCAATAATTGGAAGAGTTCGAAGATTGCAGTTGAATTTCACGCAGTTTATGGAAACTATTGTAAAATATTGTAAAATATTCCGGAGACATAACGATATCTTTACACGCTAAAAGATCATCTACTTTTCATTTTTCTCAAATTCCAGCGAATCCGCTTTTTTCCGATCGTATATCTCCATTTACCAGAAAAGAAGACGAGGAAGAAGAAAACAAAAAAAAAAACAATAGCTCATTGTGCACGCACTTTCAAACCGTCTCTACCGAAATTATAGCAATTCACCGGCGACTCGTGTAATTTAGACTCGTTCTAACATTATGGTCACGGGTAATTTTCTCGAGTTTCCCCGATACGAGCTCGGCGTTACGAGTCGGCAGTGCACAAGCGACGATAAATTTATTCTGCCACGTGGTCAGAAAACGGCCGATCGTGGAAACATAATACGAGGACATTACGGGTGTGCTAATCGCGTAATGAAATAAGTCCACGCGCCTCGAGATCGATATCGGTCTAATCTCGGCTCGTTGGTGAAATTTCTAATCGGTCCGTGATTTACGCACGCTGCGAAAGTAATGCAATTACTCGATCACGTAATCAACCGTCAATTGATTATTATTCGTTGGTAATTTTCCTTTCGCAGCTTTCGGTTCGTTGGATTTCCTTAATAGGGGAATATTAAATAATAAATCACTCTAGTATGCCGGCAGAGTGAGTCGTGATTAACGATTGCTACGCTTTCTTTCAAGTTTTCTTGCGTAACTTTTAAACGTGTTTTATTCGTTCTGTAATGGCGGATGAATTTTTTTTTTCTTTTTTTTTTTTTTTTAATATTTTCGAGGAAGAATGTAAGAGTTTAATAATGTATACGGCAGCAACGTGAGTCTTTTTTCTGCGAGGTCTGCGTTTAGTTCGATATTAATATTCCTTTTCTTGTTGTTAATTGGGATAATTTATGATTTCCGCCAGACGGAAAGCTTTTCTTACTGCAGGTTAACTGGTTAATATTACATTTTATTAAGAACCAGATCTTTCTGCATTTCCTACAATTCACAGTTTCAAAATTGCCTAGTTATTCGATCGCTTATTGAAGTAATTTTATCGTTCCAATAAAGTATTCAACATCTTTCTAACTTCTTGATATAAGATAAATTAAAAGTTTACCACAAATAACATGTTGGTAAGAAAGTAATTTCCTTTAATTTCTCCGTTTCATCCAATTTCAAATTTTACGTAAACGTCGACCAAAGGGGAAGATTTTTCAGTGGAAACAAAATTTTTGATGATTTTTGAACGTCTTGATTACCTTTAAAGAATATTAAGAAATACTAAATTTATCATCGATAAATCTTCCTTGTAACATCATAAAAAAGTGTTTAGAGATGTATCCTACTTGAAATTTGCCTTTTCATTATGAATTCTTACTCTATTTTCGCCAGTGTTGCATCGCGTACCACCTTTTCAACCCTTCAAACGCGATGCGTCGAGGAATGCGCGCGCGATAAACGATCTCAAACACGCAAGATCGTCAATTACCACTGATCTTCATCGACTAATTACACAGACAATGAACGACAGCCGAGCAAACAATGCGCGATTGTCTTTAATTCTCTCTTATAATATCGGGCCATTATCGCGTTGCATGCAATTACCCGATCCGTGCCTCGAGATTCTCTGTTTCCCTCTTCGCTCATCCGACGCGGACGAACAATATACACCGAACCGGTGGCTTTTCTCCCGTTTGTTCCTTCTCCCGTAGATATGATGAAACAAGGCGTGCCTACGTAAAAGATTAATATCGCCCGAGGTACGATCGTGTCTCCGCGACTAATCGAGCTTTGATCTACGATTTCTGCAAACTCGTAGCTATGCCAGTCATTCGGCACACCCGGCTTAACATTCCCGTTCGTATCGCCCCCGGCTGTGACGCGATCTCTTCTCAATGGACACTCGCGTTATCCCTCAATACCGAGCGTGGACCTCGGAAGAAAAATTTATCGTTGGCTCCAGTACTTTATTCACTCGTCCATTTTTTCTTTCAATTTACATTGTTCGTGTTTGAGATTGCACGGTGCTTGGACGCAGAGTGAGTGTGTTTGAAGAGAAGGAAATTCGTCGGAGATTCTTATTTCTGCGGTTCAGTTTCGTTTTATTATATTTATTATATCATTTATTATTTCGTTATATCGATGTAATCCCTGTATATATTCCTTCGCTGTACTTATATATATATATATATATATATAAGCTTCACTCTCGTTTTACATGTGTAAAAAGATCACATTTTTTAAAATTTTGTAGTTTATTACTATTTAACATCATATCATTGATTTCGAGAGAAAATAACTACGATTGGTCAAACTTTGTCGTTACAATTACATTTAGCAGTACGTACGACCAGTCGTGTATCATTATTTTAAAAATAAATTATTCCAACAAATTGCGTTGTGTATCAATTTGATAGAAATGATGGTAGAAACACGATAGAAATTTGGAGACACGATAATATTGAAAGATACTCGAAACATCCAAAGTGGAGTAACATTTGGCAAAAGAGTGAAACAGTCCTCCGTCTATTCTCAGCTCTAAAAAAGTCTCAAGATCTCTTTCTTTTCCTCTCTCGACTCCATCAATCATCCGCAATTTCAACTCGACTAAAAGTCCAATTCTCCTCGATCATTGGGAGAACAAACGAGGATCGTGCGCGGCACCTCGGGCAGATGAAAATTGCCCACGTTGAAGGATCGCGCACGCCTTGCGAAACGCGGCATTGTCGTCGCGTATACCCCCCCTGTTATAACGTTCGCTTTATCTGCCACGATCGTTGTACCTACGCGCAGGAAATACCTTTCTGCGAGAGATAACAGGGCCGGTCTCTCCCCGAGAGCCCTGTTTCCAAACCCGTTCCTACAGTTGCCTGCGCTGACTATTTAAAGAGGCCGCGCTCGCGGATACGATAACCGGGGGACCCCCACGTGTATCGCTCGAATTTGCTCGACGCTGATACATCGCTCAGATACCGATAATTCGTCCCCGGATTGAATAATCCGCGTCCGAACCTCCCCCCCCCCCTTCCTCCTCCGCATCGTCGCGCACTCCTCCTCCCCTGTTTGTGTTTTATCTTCGCCTGCACGCCCGGCGCGCTGCACACCGGGGCCGATCGCGTGGAATTAATTAGGCAACCACCTGTTTTCGATACAGTCGAATGTATAAATCGTAACGCACCGCGGACGACGGCGCGGTGCTGGTTTCGTGCCGCGGTGTATCGGCATGCCAGATCCGCGGGACTGAGTAATGGCGTTTGCCTCGGTTACGGAAAGACGGGCGCAGTCTTCGCAGAGGCGACTGTAAATCGATTGTAAGTCGGGTATTAAGACCTCTCGTTTAATCGGATCCTTTTTTTTTCTTATTTTAGAATTACGATATATTTTGGAATTTTGTAAAAGTCTTCTTAGGAAAGTAAAGAACGGTGGATAGTTCTACTGGCCTTTGAGAGAGAAATTTTGTAAATAAGTTCTTGAAGGAATTGAAAGATATTAATCTAGGAATTGATAGTTCAGATGGATGTTCTATTGGTTAATTGTCAAATATTAAAGCGTTTGGTTTAATTTTAATTAGATTTTTCTGTCGCTCTTCTTCCAGTCTGTTGAAACTTTCTTTGGAATGTTAATTTAAGAGTTAATAATTTGAGTCCCGTGTTGATTAATTGTTGAATATTAAAGCATTCGGTTCGGTCAAGTTCCTCTTTTTCGAGTTCCTTGAAATTTCATTAAAACTCTTTGGTAGTTAAACAGTAGTAATGTAAGGAAAGTTTGGAGCGTGCCGATTTCCAAAACTCGTTTGAAGTTACGTGGGAATTGATTTTGCGAGAGAAATACTAGAAATTAGTTGGGAAATTTTTGTTCGATGAAAATTTTATTTAATGGAAGACTAACTTGACTACCTACGAGAGGTGACTGGAGTATATTTACTTTAACGTTTTGATAAAAGACTTTCATCTTCCCAAATTTAGTTTATAAGATGACACATTATTACTCACGCTCCTTTTTAGGACACTTTTATTTTTAACATTTAATTTTCAGTACTTATCGTGAATTATCGTGCATACTTGTTTTACAATATAATATATTAACATACTTCTTTCTTGCATAAAATATTGTATTTAATTTTAAAATATTATACTGTAAGTATCACATGTCAAATATTAAAAATATTATACTGCACGTGTTGTATTTATTGTAAATACAACAATTTATGTTGTATACACTGTACATGTAATTACGTCGTGCAATTTATATCGCGAATACATCGTATTTATCGCGTCTGATTTGTAATTTTCATTTATCGCGCTACTTTTATTACAAATATATTATTACAAATATATCGCACTTGCTCCGAGATTTCTGTGCGTGGGTATCGAGTTTCAGGCGTATTGAGTATCAGACACGCATTCCCAGCGTGCGACACGCTAAAAATCACGGTATCAATATCGACGCCCGATCGATCGTTATCATTTGTCCGACACGAGCAGGCGCGAACGAAAAATCTGGCCAGCGTATATAACGCATTAATCTCGCAATTATCCTATCGCGCCGACCCTATCTATCAGTTTGCTCGCAAATCGTGCATGCGTGGTCCAAGCAATTATGTTTTCTTTCCATTCGTTGGGAATAAATCAATCGAGGGAACACGATCAATTATCCGCCAAGGACTTGGCACCGTTCCCTTCGTCGTTTTCGGTCGGCGCCGGCACCTTCCCTTCGTCGCGTTGACATTGAAAAACCGTCTCCACCGCGGATTGCTCGGGAATCAAGAGCAATTACCCCTTATCTTTTGACGAATCAACGTTGCGGAACGCGTCTTCTCCAGTTGCGGTTTCCAACAGTCGTACCGACTTTGTGATCGTTCGGAAATCCGCGAATCCTTCTCTTTCGAGAGTAATTCAACTTGCAGGAATCCTGATATTTCCGAGTTGGAAAAATTTCGCGAGTTTTCTTGTTTTAAACTTTTTTAGTTTGGATAATAGTCGAGTCGATCAATGATCGAAGGGAACTGATGTGACTGTGAAGAGCGTAACTGAACACGCAACGATGAAAAGATCGTCGATACTTAAAAATTGTGACAATTTTGCGAAAATCGTACAACGATCTAACTTGGTCTCATTTTGAAGAGTAAAGCGTTCGCTTTAACTGGCCAAAGTTCTTTTTTGCAACGGGAGCGGGAAAGTAAGAATATTCAAATCTTGCTGTATGATTTTTTTTTTTTTTTAATAGAAGCTTCACGCATTAAAATGATATCGTTATGTGATTCTTTTTTTACAAAGTTACAACAATTTAAACTGTCAGCAATTTTTCGTTGAAAAAATTTAGAGGAAAAGTCAAAGATCGTGCAAATAAAAGAAATCGAAATTAATACCGAGCTCGCGTTCTCGACTGTCAGTCGACTGCCTAGTCTTGCACCATCGACGTGGAATAGAAAATTTCACGACAATGTGGCGGTTTTATTAATCAGTGACGATAGCAGAATGGCGATCGATCACTCACCGTGAAGGGAATTGGTCTTCGTTACTGATAGAACCGCTAATTGCGCGCGATCTCGCGAAGAGACAGACAGAAAGAGACAGAGAGAGAGAGAGAGAGAGACACTGTGCGTCTTTAGGATTTGCAACGGTTGTGTCGACACAAGGTTTTGTGATGGATGGTGTGCGCGCTCGTTGCGTCAGTTGTTCTGCTGGCTTTTTCTCAAGGGGAAGCTGTTGAATGAGATTGGAAGGGAAGCTAATGTTCCAGGTACTTTGCGCGAGAAACTGCGTGTGATTATAACGTATGCGTATAATGCGCGCTCGTTCGTGCGTTTTTGTCAATGATTGCACTTTGTTGTCCGGCTAATGCGAGGGAAGTAGATATCGAGGTCGAAAAATTAATATTGGTTCTGCCCCTGGAAGGTTATTAACGTGCGATATTAATTCCGCGAAATTCGATACAAATATGTTGTTTGTTCGTTAAAATTGAACGTTTAATTGGATACTAAAAGTGACTTTTTCGCTCGAGGGTCGCATATTCTCTAACATGTATATCGTAATAAAAAATTGTACAATCCACGTGCGGTTTGTGTCATAGTATTATTTAGCAGAGAGAACAATTCTCTGCTTAGAGTCTCTAGTCAGAATATTATAGAATAGAAGTAAAAGTTGAACGATCCAAAATAAAAAATGCATGTAACATTTTTACGAATGCTAAATGCAGCAGAGTAGAATTGATAATTCATCAACTTTTATAATACATTATTCAAACAAATAAGGGCAAGAACTCCTATCATCCAAAATCCTAGATTTCAGTCTTGTCTTCCGATGCACTGTATTTGGTAGACTTTGTAAATATCATTTAATATTATTATTTACGAATTCAACATTCATTATTAAACATTATTCAATCCTTTGATAATCCTAGCACACAAAATAGGATTTCGTACGTCGCAACCAACGATGACAAACGATCGTATCAAACTTAAAAACACTTCTCGACACTGGCTTATCCAACGACCAAAGAATTCTCATTTCTCAATTTCGAACGTCAAACCTAGCCACGCAGCTCTGCCAAATAGAAAGTAATTCCACTTTGTCTGTTCGACGCGAGCCATCATTAGAAACCCGACAATTCTCGAGTCGCTGTTGCACCGAGAGAGTCATCGAACAGGTGCATGATGTTCGTGGACGCTTCGGCGAGCGGTTCGGCCAGGATGAAAAAGATCGCGGCGGATGGAAAAAGGAACTGGAAGAAGAACGAACGAAGCGGTGGGCGGCGAAGGGCAGGGCTCGGCGACTTTATCGCTTATTAATCGTGCGACTCCGCGCGATTATCTCGAGTGAGAATGGCCATTTCCACACAGAGGGTAGCAATTATGCCCGGTTCGTAGGGTATTATTAGACGGGCGGAATATCCGAGGCGACCGTAGCCTCGCGTAATCGCGGCGTAAAGCCAAAGTCCAACGGAGCTAGACAGAAACGCCGCGCGTTTGTGAACCGTGCTTTTCGCAGATTGATTTACTAAGTATTAATTGGCAAGGGTAGTACGTGAGCGAACGTGAACACGCCACATTACTTTATTTGAGCCAAATATTCAGTCGATACTCGATCGAATGAATCTTCGCTGAATCTAGGCTGAATCTAGCCATTTGCTGGCTGAACTCTGAGCTGAACTCTCTTATTAGTTGCGTAAACGGAAAATCGGTAATAGGGGGGTGAGTCAGTGGATTTCGATTATATGAACTGTTTGTACTTGGAGCAGTTCTACCAATGGGAGGATTTGAAGGATTGAGGTGAAGTATTTTGGGCCTGAAATAAAAATAGAACTGAATTGCGAATTTTTCTTGGAGGATGTGAAAGGAGATATCGATAGAAATTTTATTCAGAATTATTTTAGGTTTGGAACTGCGAATTTTTCTTAGAGGACATGGAAGAAGATATCGAATAACAGAGAAATTTTGTTCAGAATTATTTTAGGTCTGGCATAAAATTGTGAATTTTGGAGATGTCGATAAAAATTTTGGGCCTGGAGTAAAAATGGAATAAAATTGTGAATTTTTCTTGGAGATATCGATAGAAACTTCGTCGAAAATAATTTTGGGTCTGAAATAGAATTGTTAATTTCTCTCGGAAAATGTGAAAGAAGATATCGATAGAAATTTCGCCGAGAATTTATTGACTATCACGGACGTTTGGCAATATTGTAAATCATTTTTTAAAAGAAAAATGTATTCGAAGTTTCCAATAAGGAGAAGGAGATACTAATAGAAATTCTAATTATAATTTATTATTTGTTATTTGATATTTGACAATATCGACGTTTCACGACGTAGTTGCCATTAATAATAATTATCAACGTGAGTTTTGCGACAAAGATGCACGAGGCAGGTTTACATTTTTGTGGATTCGGATGTTGCGGTGAAAGCGAGTAATTGATGCGTCTGATGAATTGGAGCAGGACTCTATAGCGAAAACTCTAAAATAAGTACATATGTACGTTTGCTGGTGATTGCGCGGAATCGCAGAAAGATCGCAGGTGAAAGTAAATTATATGTTTGCGCACACCTCGTTCCGAGTATTCGAATTTTTACACTTTGTTGAAATTCGATTGGTTCGATTTATTAATTTGCTGCTGATAGAAAGTTGGCGCGTTGAAGTCTTTTACTCGCGTTCTTAAAGAATTACGATCAGCGTGCTGCATAATTCGTTCCTTAATTTCCAAGCGACATAACAAAATCTGTATTAAAGAAAAATTAATAAAAAATTCGAGAAATCTGCGTTAAATTTTTACTAAATTAACAAAACTTTGCTTATACGCGTGAAACTTTAAACACTCGGCACTTTGATACGAACCTCTTGTTAATCCGTAGCAAAACGTTATTACATGCATCTCGCATCAGTCCACTGATGTAAATCATGTACAAATCTCATTCCGCTGTTTAAATACAGAATAATAAATCAACGCGTAAACGAACAGTCTCTTATCTCTAAATATATTGCGAACAGGTCGCGAGGTATCTGCATTTTGTTCTACAAAGTAAAAGTGACGAGTAGTGATAAATAAATTGGCTTAACCGAGAGTTTGAATTAAGCGGTCTCCGCGTCGCGCGACAAAAATTTCTTTTCTACACCGTTGCTAAGTCAGTCTCAGTTCGAGTGAGATATCACTATCGGAAACCACGAAACAAGATTCTAATCGAGTCCTCCCGAAAGAAAGGGCCTTATCTCCTAACGTATCACGAGCAGTGCACGTGATATCCCCGTGTCTCGCCCCCGCAAAAAAGAAAAAAAAAAGAAAGGAATGAATTACTTTATCTTGGAATTTAAATTAAGCGCTCTCCGTGTCGCGCGACAAAAATTTCTTTCCACCGCGCGCCAGTGCACGGCCAGTCTGGTTCAAACAATCGCTGTCAGGAAATCGCAGAATAAGATTCTAATTATCTTTCTGAAAGAAGGAGGTTTATCTTACGCTTGATATATCGCAAGCAGCGCTAAAAGCTGGTAAAAGCTTGACGAGAGCAGCGACACAAATGCGGACCGCAACAAATCGCTCCCGAGGATTGAAATCGACTGCCTGCAAATTCCCCCTCCCCCCGATTAAATTTGTGAAAAAGAGAAAAAAAGAAACAGGAAAGAGAAATATGCGTCAAAGAACGCGTTAAAGATCGGCAGAAACGAAAAAGAAACTCGACTTCCGGCAAGATTTCCCTCAGACCGAAGAAAACTTGAGAGCCTGATCCGGGCTGACACTGAAAGCGCGATCGCGAACACCGGATAAATTAAACTAATCGCGAACGGAAAAGCGAAAAAGAGCAGAAAAAGAGCACCGGTGGCTGGCCGACCGACAGGTTCTAATTATTTATCCTTTCCACTCGCCTTTTGCTCATTTGCAACGATACCCGAATTGCGCAACGTTTTCCATGAATATCCATCGATGTTTCGCCGCCGGCGAAGATCGACGGAGCGGCCCCTGGTGCACAAGCCGCGAATAAGTAACGAGCTGCCTCTCTCGCCGCGAAATTCAACCGCAGATGAAATCTACGCGATCGTTCGAACCGCCGGTCTTAGATCCTATCTATCTCAGGCCCATGCGTACGCGTGGCAGTCTGTAATTAAAAAGTACACCGATAGAATCGCGTTACCCGGAGCCACCTTTCGCGCGTGAAATTTTCGCCCGCCGCTGCTCCGAATTCGAACGACTTCCGCCCTCGATCCGTTCGATCCGTTGCGAGATTCAAAACGCGAGCAAAGAGTGTCCAATTTTAACTTTCCACTTTTAACTTTGTGTTGTGTTGTTAGGTTTCTTAGATGATCAAGTTCTCTTTGTACAGAAATATCATCAACTCTGTCTCGGTTCGTCGATTGTTACAAATTAGACACATTCGAGTTTTAGTTTTCCATTTGTATATTTTTCTTCTTTCGTGGTATATTTCAAAGTAATATTATCTTATTTCTATACTACTGAGCACAAAATAAAATTTCGAATCATTTTTGCAAAAGAGACAAAATAACAAACAGTAAACCATGATCGTTATATTTATCCTTTTTGTGTTCAAATTCTCTCATATAAAAATCAAAATTATCGTCGCGATTTGACATTCAAAATTTACGCGGACAAATAAAATAATTGATGAAAGAATGAACTGTGAGAAATTTTCTCCTTCGCGTTGAAAGAGAGATGAAACTTTTTCTGCCCGCGCGCGTGCAAGCTTAAGAAAATAATTACCACGTCGAAAAAAGTATTGTGATTGCACGCGTATGCAGGTGTATCGTTGCACCTGCGAAAAACGAAACGTGCATTATCCATTCAATTTTATTCCCCCCGTTACTTTTTTTCTGTCTCCGAGGGAGAAAGAAACGCGATTTGCCCTAATTTCGCAAATCGAGCAGCTTGAATTTTTCGCGCTCGAACGTTACGTTCACTTTCGTACAAGAAAATGTGCATTTCATTCCCCTGTCCTTGATGTTTTTCGCGTTAATATCGGCCGCGAGTAATAATTCAGGCGCCGCTTTGAGAATTTTAAACTTCGCGAGGAAAACGAAGCTGAGATCGAAAAGAAAGTCGAGGGGCAATTAATATCAAACGGAACGAGATACAAGAATTCTCCGTTTAATTTTCCATGTTTTCAATTCACCCTTATCGTTCGAAATCTTTCGCGTATTTTCTCAGCCGTAGAAATGTTTCCTTGATAAAAAGCGTAGATCTAGATTAATTAAAAAGTTGCAGAAACTGACTTAATGTTTTGTTGCAACTCGTTCAGTTTCGTTCGTTAATTTTCCAAAGAAAGTAACATTTAATCAAATTGAAATTAAAAACAAAATTGACGTAATCGCTTTACAAGAGATTCCAGTTGCCTCGATAAAAAAAAAGAAAAAAAAAAAAGAAATATTAGTACAGTTTCTCGATGCATTCGGTCCCTTGCGCGAAGGGAAAACGAGCGCGTTGAGACCGAGAGGATCGAGGTATGAAAAGTGATTCCCGCGGAGTCGATCCATCATCGACATCGTACGCACAGTTCCAGTTATCGATTATCCCCCGGCAAAAAGTTGGAATTGGCAACCGGTGTATCTAGCAACTTGGCCGGGAGGAATGCTCGCGAATAGACTGGACAGGCTATCTCCTACTGTTTCGCTTCATAAATAATTTAATTTAATGGCGCGCTGTTTATAATTGGAACCGGCTGGAACGATGATCGACACGAACGTGCGTACAACGTAAGGCCGCGACGACGTAAAAGTCTGCGAGCCACCCACTGTAATTTACGGTGTTGTAATTTTCGGTTACTCTGCTCTTCCTCTTTTCTTTTTATCTTCGCACGTTTCGGCAATTCTGCCGTTGGCGGGCTCATTAAGGAATTTACGATCGTGTACCATTGACGAGATATTAACACTTAACCGTTGCCTGTCGAGCTTCGACGACTTTCATTGCACGACCGCTGTATTTTATGAAGATGTTGCGACGGATTAAACACGATGTCCGATATGTATCTCTTACTCGACAAGTTTCATCTTCCATTACTTTCATTTAAATCCCACGTTTATCGAGAGAACGAAGCATTGGCAGTTGAGCGAAGAAGAAAATAATTACGATGTTAGAATAGACGAATCAAGTTGATTAATTTGTGATTTTTTTTAAATAAACTGCAGTTTATTTTATGTAACTACCATTTCATGAGAGAAGACAAGAATTGTTTTTCTTGCAAAAAATATTGATAAATCGAGCAAACCCGAATTATTATTATCGTATAATAAGCTTTACTTATTAATGCTGTCATCTTCACGAAATACGTATCCATTCCTGTCAAATATCTTGTAATTTCTATATATATATAAATATATATATAGATATCTATATATATAATATATATATTATATATTATATATCTAAAATATTTCTATAAATATATATATCTAATATATGAGTTGTGCCTCGCTACAGTGTTAAATGAAAAAGACTTCAGAATGTTTCAATATTTTATAGTACACACGCTACATTCTTTAAAAGAGGTCCAAATACTTTCGCGAGCAACTGTATATTTTTATCAGCGAGGCCAATCACTCGTGATGGTTCCAATTGTTAAAATAAGCAACAAGATAGAGGATTAACGTTGCACGAGCGCACGCGACTCAACTTATGTTAGCGCCGTGTAAGCGCTCGCTCGCGCGAGACATAATCACGCATAAATAACACGATCGCGCGTTCGAAACTCGCAGGTGCTGTTGAATTTTTGATGACTAACGATCCCATCGAGGCAGCGCGATCCACCAACCGCTAAGAGGCGGTGGAACAAAGGCGAATTAATTAACACCTTCGCCACCTGCGCGTTCGCCAGCGAGCGTGTACTTCACCGATTTTCGTGAAGGTGGGAAGAACCGTCGCTCGTTCGTTCACGGTGAATCCCCCGGCGAAAGTGGTATCGGCGAACGCTTTCGAAATTCCGAACCAACGGAAATCGCGTTGAATCGCGATCGTTAAGTATCTCGTTGCGCGTAATTTATGTAATCGCGCTAATTCGCGTTCGCCTGTAGTCGTACACTTTGGCATCAAGCTGTGACGACGTCTCGTCGAATTTTGCAGTGCTGCCAGTGCTTCGATAGGCTGGTATCTTTGGTCGAGCGAGTAATTGAGAATTGAATATCGAAAAGTCGAGGACGAGATTAATTCTGGAGCTACTTTGGATTATTGGAAGTAGAATTTTTATATTTACATATTTACGTCATTTGTACGTAACACTAGAACCACCGAAATGGTCAAAATGATCGATTTGTAATTTTCGTGAAATATTTTGTACACGTAAAACAGCGTATTTTATAAATTATATACTCCTCGTAGAATATATAAATAAAGGCATAGTCCAAATAAACAAAAAAAAAATAAAATAAAATATATAAATAAAAGTGTAGTCCATTGTATTATACAGTTCCTCTATTTTTTTTTGATTTAAATGTCTCTGACGAAAATTTTATATTTTAATCGTCGTTCTAGTTTTAGTATTAAATCGAGCAAATGACAATAACTTTACCCTCACGACACAATGACGTGTTATTCCCGATGTCGCACGTTGTAAAAACGTTCCAGCGATAAATTGGCTTCCTTCGAAATCAAGTAATACATAATTTCGTACTCACCAGTACAATGTTCCCTCATTGCAATTGAACCACCGTGTCTGACGGTGTCGCATTGCGTAATACCGTGGTACGGCGTGTAGTTGGCTTGTAATTCGCGGAATCGCAATCCTCGCTAATTTACGTGAACAGGTACGATCGTCGCAATTAAAAGGGGGACGCGGCGCGCCGACGGAAAGCTGCGTATAAATTCGCAGAGAGCAGTTGCTTCCGTTTGGGATCGGCACGATATCGAGTAACGCCGACGATAAAGTGTATCCCTTGGCGAACCTTATCTCGAATTTGCGACCAATCCTCGCGTGATACGCCGCGCGTAAGCACGTTCAACCGCAAGCAGTATTTATCGCGATCTTTTCAGAAAGAACGTACATACGTTTCGCGAACGGTGGGGATTCTTCCAAGATCGCGAGCAGATTGTGGAGCAGTCAACTGATTGAAAAAAGAAAAAAAACAAACCAACTTGTCAGCGGCGACTGACTAATCCAGTTCTCGATCCATTTCGTTGTAATGTAATTTCTTTTTTTATTTTCACTCGGCTGACTACGGTCGTACCCCAGTTTTCTTAATTTTTTGAATGTCCAGCGAAACGGGTAGGAAATAGTGGAATTGAAGAAATTTTATTTCTTGTTAAATTAATATTAACATAATGTTAATATTAAATATAATATTGTTGTTAAATTTTTTTTTTTATTTTTTTGAAAGATCGAAGGTGGAAAGTAGGAGATTAGAAACTTGGGAATCGAGTTAGAAATCCAGCAATCTGTGGAGATTTCAAAATTAGAAACTTAAAAATTTGAAAATTTGAAACCTACAAAGTTCCAAGCTCTGGAAGAACTCTGAATATTAAAAGTCCCAAACACAGAGAGGATCCAGAAAAAAAAAAGATCCAAAAAATGTTCTCACTTCCACGACTTCCAACTGCCGCGAATAAAAATTTTAAAACAACGGATTTGTAATGCAAAATCTAATTCGAAACCCGCGGCGTCGTGTCTTTATCTTCCATTCTAATCTTGGAATACTCTTGGAACAAACCAAGCTACTTACGATTCCATGTAAATACATTCGCGTTTCGAAACGCATTGCGCGTCCAGCCGGTACTTAAGCGGCTTAACTCTCCATTAAACATTAAGATCGTCGTGTACACGTCGCGCATGCATTTTTCCACCGCTCGTTACGGAGACACCGGTGACTGTCAATTTTCTGTTGATTCATAAACGGCATTCGCTGCTCGATCTCCCGTCGATCCCTCGCGCGGGATATCGACGTAACGCGGCCGCGTACTCTCGCCTGCTGCATTCGCTTTACATTAATCGCTGTACGAGCCGAACGTA
Source organism: Melipona bicolor (assembly GCA_030673865.1). Lineage (NCBI taxonomy): Eukaryota > Metazoa > Arthropoda > Insecta > Hymenoptera > Apidae > Melipona > Melipona bicolor. The sequence goes on from JAHYIQ010000027.1 coordinate 1,783,054, forward strand.
TCGCCAACTTGGGGAACGCGATTTCCACCAAGGACGCGCCAGCGCCGCGCTGCTGCTAGTTCCATGCCATTTGTCAAGCAAATTCCACGCTTCGTTGGCCTTTCGGACTGAGCATTAAATCGAGGGTGTGTGGGTACAGTGGCTCATGAAAGTATTTAAATACCTCGCCACTGTCGTGAAAAAAGTATTTTAAAACTTCCACAGAGCGACGGAGAGGTGTAATTTTTATTTACAAAATTGAAAGATTTCCAGAGTTCGGAAGCTTGAAAAAATGTGTTTTTCTTTTTTATTCTGAATGATCGAATTTGAAGAGTCACTTGGAGATTACTTTTCGTCGAATCGAATTAATACCTGGATCACGTTTGTTTCGATTGACTGAGACAATTAATAGTTGAAATTTTCTTAATTTAAAAATACTTGTATTAATTGATATTAAATTGTTTGTATTACTTACTTTTTAATTACTTCGCATTGGTAAATTACTTGTACATATGATATACTGAAATGCAGCATGAATAATTACAAACGTAACCGAAAACGTAATAATACTACAGATAGCCGAGACTCATTAATACAACAGATTAACATTTTCACGATCTCTGATATCTCGTACCTCTCGTTATCAGTGCAATTATCAACGCTCACGTTTCGTTACGATATGGATGAAATTCCAATAGAAACTTCCTCGACTAATTAAATTCATAAACCACTTTGTGCATTCGTGGAATTCGAGCCAATCGTTTGATAACGAGGAGATACGCTGGATACTTGGCTCCTCATTTCGCCAGAAGTTCCTGTTCCTCTGGTTAGCCGCGTGTAACTGCGCTTGATTTAAACGCCAGTTTTAGTTTACGAATCGCGATTCGAGCCTGACACCAACCACGCGTTGGAACGTGTCATTTTGGAATGAACGGGACACTGTTCCGGTAATAACCGTGAGTTAACTCTCGCCCTTCGTACGCGTGCGCAAACGTATTTCATATTTCACATTTTTCGGCTTTAAGGCGACAAGTTACAAGTTTCGGGTATTTCGGGGAGGGGGAGGGGGGAGCGGGTGGCTAAATTAAGATCGCGTTACATTTTATTTATTCGAGAGGCTGATTTTATGGAGCCTGCGTTTGCTGACAACTTTATTTAGACACTTAATTTGAATTTGTATCTTTACGAGAGACAACTGAAAACAATGTAGGTAGTTTTTGTTTGAAATTTTTCTGCGTGATAAATGGTGTTTTAAGATTTCAAATATCTAAAACTGTTCAATTAGAGATTTTAAAATCATTTTTTGGAGTAGAATAGAATTTTCTTTTTACGTGGTACTTTGTATTGAAACTTTAGATCCAAAGTAAATATCAAGAACGACTGAAAACGAATAGAAGATATAATATAGGGAATTTCCAATGACAATCATCTACTTTCTTAGATGTTAATCAACAATTCACAAAGAATGACGTAATTCAATTTCTCTTCACAATACTAAACTCAATACTAAAAAATTTCTAATTGTAAGATAATATTTGGAATATCAAAAAAAAAAAAGAAAAAAACAATTCTTAGAAATCTAAGACTGAACCAATTCATCTACTGAAATAAATAATTAAGATATATCTAATTTTCAATAGTACATTTATCGTGCCACGTACATCTAGAAGCAATAAAAAAAAAAAAATCTGAATTTCTTTCTTGGACCTTTTCTTACCGAACGCCGTTTAACAGTAACGCGACGATAATGGTAATGATACAACAATAACGCCCACGAAGGTGGAGGAACGCAATTATCCGTCAATGAGTCCCACGCGCGAAACGAAATTAGCCGATAGGCAACGCGAGCCGATCGAAGGCTCGCGGAAACACGTGAAAGCCCGTCACGTGTCAGATACCATCACGACCGACTATGAATTCAAAGTCGAACCACGGCTGTCAATTCGATACCGAACTTGGGGCTCTTGATTACCGAAGTAGGCTGCTAATTCGAGTTCCAAGTAGGTTGTTCGAAGTAGGCTATCGATTCGAACAGTGAAGTTACGTTCGCGTGTTCAATGCGGCGAGGATATGTCCCGAACTTTCCAATAAAATTTATATCAAATAGAGTAGAATATATAATAAATATATCAGATGGAGTGGAATATAAAATTTATATATTTATGTTAGAGGATGGGAAGTGGTTCTTCTCGTTGCAGCTTCCTTTAATTTCATCTCAGTTATTTGATACTGTAAGATTGTGTTTAATCACTCTTGTTGCATTATCGGTGTTATTGGTTTTTAAATTGAGGCAACAAATTGCGATTGATCGTAATTCTATTAATTCTTTATAAGTGAAGAACGTTTTCTTGTTACTTTTTGCAAGTCGACATTTTAATCTTCTTCAGTTGAATCATTTGAACGCATAAATATGGATTATATCGTGCCGTGACATTCGGGCGAATAACGACAAACGACGCGATTGCAATTGATCTATCTATCGTCTATATAGTGCAATTAGAAGAGAGAATGCTATTGGTCTCGTCGTTTCATCCATAAAGTGTCATTAACTGATACTCGTTGCAAGATGAAGCAAGGAAACGATTTGGTGAAATATCATTTGAGATGGTTTGAAAGAGTGTAACAATGTTTTCACCGATTGACAACGACACTTGGATCAACTGTTATTGTGTTATATTAAAGAAAGTAACAAATTGAAGACGATTAGGATTTATATTGATAATTAAAAATCTGTTTCAGTTTACATACAAAAACATCTAAGTTTAATAAGTTTGAGGAATTTGTCTGATCGGTTCTTTTTTCTATTTTTTAGAAACACAGTTGTTAAAAACAAATTTATTGCCACTCATCTATTCGTCTTTCGAAAGCTTTGTGAACCAACTACTTGGTAGGTATTGCCACTTAGAAAACAGAAGAAATAAATAAATGACGAGAATGATAGAAGTTTACGCTATACATGTTTTTGCTTTTGATTATTCTCCAATATTCGTGTCATAATAATTTGCAGTATGAAAAAGATTTATGGACCGTGTCGTACGCGATTGTAGATTTCATTTTGCTATTTTCAGCCGAGTATCATTTCCTTTCAATTTAGCAAGTCGGCAAACGTTAAACTTGCAGTTTTGATACGGATGGGAATTCTAATGAAACCAACGTGCAACCATTACTCGTGATTTACAATCCGGGATTGAATGCTTTTGAAGAAACTAAACAGCTAACGTTTAAAATGCTAATGCACACTTTCGACACTGCGATATATCGCAAAAAATTGAATCCTATCAACGCCGTCTTACTTAACAGCTTTTTGTCAGTAATTCCTCGATATACGCGTATTTTTCTTTTATAATTTCTTCAACACGTGTTACTTTAACGTAATTTATTATTAAAATTATGTTCTAAATAAAATAAAAATTTGTAAAACGGAATGCAATCTTCCAAGTGCAGTTTTAAAAATAATCGATCGAACAGCATTCTTTATCCTGATTGCAGATCAGCATTCACGGTTTGCTTGAAACGAACGTAACAAATATTAACTCGTAGCGATAAAATATGAAAGGGTGAAAGCAAGGAAGGAAATGAAACGGCAAAAATGACGAACGTGCGCGTCCAGGGACGATTTAAAATGTATAAGGCCTGGGATATAACGTCGTCAGCTTTCTCGAGGCCCGATCTGAAATCGGATTATAGGAGACTCTATTTTAATAAGACGATCCTTCAGCTGATCGAATGAATGTTTAGTGAAATCCAGCATGATGGATACGCGACGCGCATACGGTGGAATTCGTCGACCTTGGTACGTTTGATTTCGTTTAGGTCCGTGGAAAATGACGTTTCGGAAATTGGCTGATGAAAAAAAAAAGTTTACTTCGTATTTGCGTGGTCAACAGTTTCTTTCGAATTTATTTCGAGATCAATGATAAAAATTGCGCATTTTAATTTGAACAAAGTTTGTAGTAATTATTTAACTACAGAAATCAATTGTAAATGTTTTGACGATAAATCATTCGCTTATTTCTTGCAAATCCATCGAGCGCTGTGTCCTTGTCAAATAGTACCGATCTATAGATTCCATAGAATTTATTCTATCGAAGAAAACTCGTAATTTGATTAAAATAACGAAACTCTGTCTATTTTGTAATTAATAATAATTAAAGAAGAAAAGTACGGAATTGACAATTAACAACTAATTAATAAAACGAAAGGAAACTGGCAAGCTACTCTTTGTCTTTTTTCTAAAGATGGTTTATTTTACGTTGCAAAAATGTGTAACAATTCCTAATAAATTCGAATCACAATAATTTTTCTCTCTCTCTCTACAATATATAAAATCCAAAGAATAAAGTCAAAAAATAAAAATCCTTTTCTCCAAACATGAACGACTCCGCTACCTCACGCATCGTCAAACAAACCTAAACCTCGTGAAACTAGAAAACAGCAAGCGCGGAAAAAGTTATTGAGAGAGAGAGCTCTCGTCCACTCGCGAAGAAAACTCAACGGCAATTTCCTCCGACTATTCCAGCGTCTTGACATTTATTTCGCTCGTCTTTCGAATCATTCAGCCATCCACGCCGATCTTCACGATCTCTCTGCCAGATATATAAATCAGGCGGAGGGTACTCGGCGAGGATCGTTCGACGACCTTTCCCCGTTCCGTTCGTTCTGTTTTCGAGCTTGCTTGTGCTCGCGGAATTTCTCGCGTTACGTCACAATAGGCCCGCGTTTATTACGAGACCGAAGATCCACCTTTTTTTTCTTTCTCTCTTTGAGCTAACTAACCGAAGAAGATGGCTTCGTGACGATGGCCAGGACCGCGAGACGTCGATCGCGATCGCGTCGAGATCGTGTGCCGGGCTTAATCGCGCAATTAGGTCCTCGCGTTTCCTCGCAGCGGCCGCCACGACGCTGCTCTATTAAAATTCCAATATTCCACGACGATAGATAGGTACACGTGCTGGCGAGCGAGGGACGGGGAAAGGTGTTGAGGTTGAACGATCAACAGACGATAAGGCTAATGAGCTGTAACGATCCTTTCTCCGTTTTACCCGCGGCCGCGTTCTCGGTTACGTGCGGTTAACCTTTATCCGCCCGCAATTTTCAGGGCCCTCGTTAGAACCTCTGCGCCACTTTCTCAACGCTCTCGTCGTCGCGTTGCCTAATTTGAAGACGACCGAAGTTTCGATCGAAGCCGAAGTTCGCGCGCCGATTCATCTCCTCGCGTAGGATGTTTCGTTTCAGGACGAGAAGTTTGACGGTGTTGGAGAAGGTAGACGGTTTTTTTCCTTCAACCTGGACGCATTGAGGAAATCTCAACGAGATGACGAGATTAGGTTGGTTTTAATTAATTTCGTATTTGGGTATTGGACGAGCCAGAGACTGGTTTACGCGCGGAAGTTTGTGTATTGTTGTGTAAATGGGTGGTGACGCGAAATTGGTGGGAATCAGGGTAGTTTGGCATACTACGATGAAAAATGGAACATGTGTTACATGTAAGATTCGGTAAACTGCAATATTTCAAAATTATTGGAATTTTTTAATTGGAATCTCAAGTCTAAAACTTGTCAATTTCAGTTCTGTGAATTTCTCAATTTCCATCAAATTTTTTAGAAAATCGTGCAACTCACTCTCATGAATTTATTCGTCGAAAGAAAATCCTATAAACAATCGTAAATTCCAATTTGTGAATTTTAAAAAGTGACAGTGTCCCATTTCTCATCAGTGAATTTCTAAACAGTTCAATCAATCCTCAATCATCTGAAAGAAAAAAAAAAAAAAATGGTCCAAGTTCCTAGCGATCGCGCTGGCAATCTGTTCCGACTTCCGAGAAACGAAAGTGACGGACAGAACTCGAGAACTGCGAAAGAAACTCCCGTTCCCGACTGCTGACATTCGCGGCGCGGATCGAAGGAGAAAGTTTCCATCGGGATCGATACAGTTTTTCTTTTTTTTTTCCCAGGGAAGGAAAATAGGAGTGCCTCAAGGCCTCGGCCTGGCCTGAATTTTTCGCATTAATTCGCCGATCAAGCTTTGCAACTTTATCCCGACCGACTTCGTTTCACCTTTTGTTTTCCGCCTGCTCGAATACCTGTTCGAATACCTGTATCAATCCGGCAAACGACGGTTGCAAATTGTCCCGTAAATTGCATTCTCCGTTCCGCGGTGTTCGACCGGTGATTGGCGCGCGAGACGAACAGAAGAAAGTCCGAGCGAGACGCGCGAGAGGTATGCGAGATCGTCGTGGTTGGTGGTTGCGCGACGAAAGAGTTACGCGACGTCTTTTAAAGCCGATCAAGATGAATGGCCCGTGATTGATAATTATTACCGCGAACCAGGCGTTTAGCTACCCGGGAATAATTCAATGGAATCCCAACCCTACCCCACCCCCCCTCCCCTCCCGATAGCCGATTAGCATAATCATATTATTTCAGCGCATTCTACGCGCGTGTAGGCCGATCGCGAGTGGGATAAACGAGCGAGGCAGATATAGCGGACCGGTGGAATTCCATCCTACGGCACTGGGTGAAGGAAAGCCGGGGAAACGCACGTGGGAAATAGCAGAGGGAAACAGCGGTTGCGTTGCGCTGCCTCGGCCATCGTCGGCCGTGCTATTTATTGGCTATCGGTAGTTTTCCATGTAACCGGTACTGGGCTAACTGGCTCGCGACTGATATCGATCGCGGACAACCTAATTGCCACCGCGTGAGAAATGGAACACCGCCAATGAACACTGGGACGGGAGATTTGTGTCTTTTGTCTCCTCTCGAGTCTTTTATTCGTTGTTGGAATTTCCTGAGAAGTGATCTTGAACGACTGAGAAAGAACTCGACGATGAGGAGAACCTCAGCGATGAGGTGTTTTTTTTTTTTTTTTTTTTTTTAAGAATTTCTAACTATCTACGTCAAGTGGAAAATAGTTTCTGTTCTGAGCATAATTTTAACAGTGTACTGAAGCTTCTATTCCTTTCATCGTACATCTTTCGTTTTAATGTTTTCAGCAATCCACAAATGTACGTAAAGAACGCACTGTAATGCATTCACAAAAGGAATTTATTTCTTCATTAGACTATTTTCGACTGCTTAAATATCGAGAGTGCTGTTAACTTGAAAAATTACAAGACTGAAGCAAAAGTTCGAAACGGAATTTTTGTGCTTCTCAGAAAACCTGCAATTGATCAAAAGAACCTGTTTCGTTTTTCTTTTTCTTTATCGAGGAATCAGATGAAACAATTTTCTAAATTTACATCTCTCAAAAGATAACAGTTATGAACGCGTAACAAGGTTCAATTTGCAAAACACATCGCTCGGCGAGGACAATGGGTATTCTTCTTCCTTCCTGAATTACAAACTCAGAAGAAGAGACTCCTCACCGCAAAAATACAGACTGCCGGTCGTAACAATTATTTCATGCCGGGTGTAAGCACTGGTATTATGCCTCCCCGAGCCTCAATTACCGCTAACTCAACAATATTTACCGCCAGATGTACTGAAACCGCCGTTTTCGTCGTGCATCGAACCGTAATGTATACTTAGTAATTACTTCCCACACAGCCATTGTGGAAATAGCCATCCGCTTAGTGAAAGTAAACAGACAATACCAGCAATTTCTTTTCTATCTCCTAAAACGTTGACGATTTCGCGAAATTAATAATCGCGGCGAACGTTCCCGTGTCTCCGTTTCGTCGTTGATGAGGTTAAAAATTAATATATAGAATTTATTTAAAAATTCTAATTATATTATTCATTCTATAAATTAATTATTTAAAGATTTTGAATCTTGGCCATTGAATTATTCGAATTTTTGCCTATTTTTCCATTTAACTTCTACTGTGTAAAAATGATTGTTTCGCGGTAATGTTCTTTTCGTTTAATTAATTAAAAGTAACAACGCGTTTAAAGAGATTTTTTTTCAGATTAGGTTCGATTAACTCGAGTGACGATTTTTTTAAATTTAACATCAGCTTCGGACGGATGTTTCATTTCAGTTTTATTTATTAATATCGTGGAAAATTTTATAAACAAAGGACTCTGCAATCTGCAGAGTAACGAGAAATAATACTAGAAATTACAGTCTCTACGTGGAAATTTTTTATTTTCCTCTGAATTTCTTCCAACCGCGCTATATAACGCAACACTTTGAAAAATAATAGCCACGCATTAGCATTAATCAGCGTGTTGGCTCGTTATTCGATTATACATCATCGTAATAGCACTATGATTTATACATCTGATGGAACTCTTGTAGCCTCGTTAAAAAATACGAGTCTAGGTTAGGGTCTTGATACAAGGAATTCATTTTCTCGAAGAGGTTTCATTGTGTAAAATATCCTTCAAGATATTCAAATGTTATTCCAACAGAGACTCGTTATTTACTTTTTATGAATTCACCACTTCATAAATAACTGTCATAATCACGCGTTACTCCGTTGACATTAACATATTTCGCCTTGCATCTACACGATACGTAAAGCTTAGCACCAACCCGAGCTATTTTCTATTCTTTTCCATTCGTCAATTACTGAACTGATCAATTTCTGCAATAAAATTACGTTTAACTGTTCTGTGAAATTTTGCTAAAGTTCACCAAGTCGGCTCTTTCGTTCGCGAAGCTTTTTCTACCGAAGCGTTCATCAACCTCGGAACAATTTGACCACGTGCCTCGATAATTACGCGAAACAGACCAAGCGGATCGTCGAATTATCTCAGTTGCTTATTACCTTTCAAAAAAGAATCAAAGGCGAGCACGGTCAATAATTATACGCGAGTATGATTCGCAATAAAGCAGCGATTAGAAACGAAGCACTCGCATGTTTCTGCAACGCTCAATGCTACCGGGCAACGATTCTCGCGAAGGTGAAACAGGCACGATCGAGCCTGTTATTTGTTAATTAATACTGTAATAATAATAACCAATAGATTGCCCAACCTTTATTGTTAATTAAATCCAACCCCATGGAATCCTATTAAATCCATATTATTTAATACACCATTTTCCAAGAAACTTATTAAGATATTTTCTAGAATCTGAAACTTATTAAGATATTTTCTAAAAAGAAAAAAAGATAAAAAATTTAGAAGCTACACAATGTATTCCAAAAGCTATAATATCAATCGACAGATTGAACTTCCATGCATCATTGGGAAATTTGAAAACACAGAAATCTATGTTATAAAATACAAGGATCCGTAATAACCTGCAAGAGTGCTATGTACAATAGAACGTCGAAAGTAAAAAAGTACTTTTTACGACATTTAAAATACACGAGACGTCTATTCGAGTCTCGCGTTCCTATTAATTAATATCATAATAACGGGAGCTAATTGAACATGGCTCTCGCGGCTATCGGCTCTCGCGTGCCGATCAACGAGCTAATGGCCGGCTCTTATCAAACCGTACGTTTCACCGCGATAAGCATCGAAGCCGAGCCTTTTCGTTATCGCGAGGGTATAACGCGAGCACTTTCCAGCGCCGCCTCGATCCGAGGATAAATTGAATTTAAATTGCTCGCGCCCTAGTGAAACGCGCGCTCGCGCGCGTCGTCTTTGCAAAGTACGGCACAACCGTCCAATTAAATCCTTACGTACGTTTGAAAGCCGCCCCGAGAAACCCGATCGGCCGAATTAATCGTTATTAATTAAACGCTGGAACGCGACGCGCCAACGGCTTTTCGATCGCTCGTTACGCACGCCGGAAATTGCCAACCCCTTTCGCTCGATCGCCGCGCCGGTGCATCGCTATCGCGAAACAGTGGCCCCTGCGCGTCGCTCGGAATTAAATACGAGACCGCGATTACAGCCGGGGAACAAGCTTAAAAAATCGTGCCGAGATTAACGAGCTCGATTCGCAAATGAAAATTGCAAGTGATGCGTGTGCGATAAAACGAACGGCGGATGGGCGCATTAGGCGTGTCCGTACGTTATGATCCGTGAATCAAACCAGAGAAATTCGATCGCGGAAGATTTGCTAGATCGCGTCTGGTTTGAAATTTCGGTCTGGCCGTTGTGCTTCTCAAAGTTGAAATTGAATCAAACGAAGTGTGCGCGCTTTGGTGAAACTTTGCCTCGGTTACGTTCGAATTCTTTGTCTGTGCTTCTTTTTTCTTAATAAGATCAAGAAAAGGGTATAAGACATGGGGAAACGGTATTGTTGATTAATTTAATTTTAATAATTAAGCTTTCCATTCGATCGTAGTAATTTTCTATTTCAATCGTTTTTATTATTCCATCGCAAATAAACTTGTCAAAAAAGTTTGAGAAAGAAGTAAAATAATCCGAGCACTAGTTTCAACTAGTAAAGTAGCAAAATCAAATGGCACTTTTAAATCTCTCCTGCGACCACTGTCACGGATTGTGTAACAATATGTAATATTAACAACAACGATATTTAATATTCGTCCTTTTGCATCAAGTCTCTACTTACATTACTGCAACATTCGCGCTTTCCTTCTGCAACCTGAAACAGACAAAATAGACAGTGTTTGTTAAAAAATGATTGAAACGACCAGACACGCTTATTCGCGAAGCATCGAGAACAATAAAATTGCTCCGAATAAAAATCTCAAAAGATCGACGAATTGAGGTAATTTAGCAACAAAGGGATTTATTTCTTCGGTAGGAACGACGAGCACTAAACGTCAAGCCTCACCCGGTCTTTTCTAAAAACAGTGTAGGCAAGCCCTGTGAGAGAGAGAGCCATTGCGGCAAGACGATAATGTCGACGTGGGAGAACTGGCGCTGAAGAATGCGTAATTGTTTTGAAAGAGATCGAGCTTCATCGTCGTCTTTCGCGTGGGACGTGTGAAAGGAGGCCTGGCCTGCCGACGCCGGGGATAAAATCGTCGAGGACATGTCTCGTTTCTTTCGTCGTTTGTGTCGATCCCACCGCCATTATGCGTGGCCCGTCTTTTAACGCCACGTGCCACAATGCGTGACAAACAAATTGCCCGATTTATCGTAATCTCCGTCCACCGATCGCTCCGGCGATCGATTATAAGAAAATCGTTGCAATTTGTTGCTCCGTTGCTACACGTCGCTGTATTAATTTCACCGAGTTTAGATAATCACGCGTTTTATCAGCGTATAAGCAGTTACTCGACATCTGAGATTAGGCACGCTAGAAGAACGCTTACGATTTAACAACTACGTGGGTGAATCGAGTTCTAAGATCTCGGATTTTTATTCTTTATCCTATTGAGTCGAGGAGTAATCAAAGTTGATTCTGCTCCTTTTTTTAAGGTAGTTGAAGAATTTTTCAATTCTGTAAGAATTGTAAGATTAAAGTCTTTGAAATTTACGTCACGGTTGTCAAAGTCCAAGCTTTTTAAGTCAGCAAAGTCGGGCAAAGTCAAGCCGATAAAAAATGAAAATTAGTTAAAGACACCTTCGATGATTGCAAGATCCACAAAGTAACGTCTAAACGCCTCGATCGTTCAACGTCTACCCTCCCAATTGGCAATTTTAAAAGAGACATTAAAAGCGTTTAACACTTCGCCGGTATCAAATAATTCCATCAACCGTCCTCGACGCGAAGCGTTCCGCGTTCGGGGGAAAAAGAATTTCCGCCGCGCGGAAAGTGGAGGACACGCTGGCGACAGGAAGGGATAGAGAGGATCGGGTGGGTGGACGCGGCGACGACGAGGCAATTCGAAATTTCGAAACAAGATGTATCGGTTCGCGAGAGGCAGTCGAGTGGAGGCACCAACAATAGGGATTATTAGCATTGGCTGAGCCGACTTCAGGTTGATATTGGTCTCTCGAGCACCGACATATTATAATCACGCGAATATATTGTGCTCGTGCAATGCACGCTCGCCTAGCCCTCTCCACCCACCCATCCACCCTGTTCCTCCGCATCCACCTACTCCACCCTCTCCGGCTGTCTCTTCCAACCGTCCCCCTTGCCTTCCCCACCCCCCCCCCTCTCGGCAGCCGATCAATGCCCTCCTCTGCCGTCGATAACTCGATAATATTACACGCGAAAACCGCTTCCGATGTGCTCGCCCAGTCAGCGAGCCACTTGTGCGAGCAAATAACCAGTTATCGGAAAATCGATTTTATTTTCGAGGGACGCTACCTTCGATATTTTTTTCCTACCCCCTGCCCCGCTTTGTCGCGAACCCCCTACGCCGTCCGTGCCATCTGTCTCTCTCTCTCTCTCTCTTTCTCTCGCTCTGCTCTCCTTCTTTCGTTTTATACCAAGCGATTTTTTTATCCAAATGATTTTTTTTTCAGTATTGCTGCTACCGGGTGAAATTAAGGGGGTCGCCTCGAGAGTTCTGAAAAATTTATTTTCTTCGAGTATATTTTTACTAATAATAAGATCAACTGCTACGTCGAAAGTTACATTTTTCATTTTTTTAACCATGTATATTTCATGCGTCGTTGAAGAAATGTTGATTTTCTTCGATAAAAAGCATTCGTTTCTCCCTTGTCAACTTATTTCCACGATGAAAGTTTGAAAAATCCTGCAAGGACGCGAGACAAAAATTTGGCCATGAAAAGAAACGAAATATATATGAAAAGGAAGTCTTTGTTTCCTATCTTGCTCGTGATTTGTCGCGTAATTTTCCAGAACGATACCCACTACACGTACACAACCAGAATAAAAAAAAAAAAAAAAAAAGAGGGGAAAAAAACAAATTAATAATACATCGCGAGATCAAAAGCGGATTAAATTCGCCAATTTATCAGAGTCAGATATTAAACGCTACGTGACTTAGTAAACGCGTAATAACGGAGATACATTGTATAATTACCCGGCGAGATAAATCGAACTGGAGACGAGGAAAAAGAAAAATGAATATCGCGTTGATCGAGATGGAAAAAATGTAGAAAAATATGGAGATCGAAGGACACGCTCCATCGATGCGTTACGCGTGAATCCTTGAATTTATTTCTATCGTTGACGATACAGTTCTGGCGTAGATTTTTTCTTTTCTTCTTTTCTTTTTTTCTTTTTTTTTTTCGTTTCTTCTTTCTTACTTCTGCGTTCCACGCTCTTGTGGCTTCCGGAGAGCTCGTCGGGGAAAGAGAGATTCCTTATGTCGTCGTAGTGACGTAATGGAAGGCAGAAGTACTATATTTATGTAAATCACGCCGGCGTATCATGGATACCATTTTTATGCATGGCATATGTGTATAATGTGTGCCATCGTCGCGACGCGCTGCAAATTTATGCTGTCTTTACGCGAACTCTTATAGGAAGCTGCCGGTTATTTTCTGCGTTTTACGTACAATTTGTGCAAGAAATCGCAATAGGGGGAGACAGTGATGGAAATGAAACGTGAAGGTACTTGGAAATGATGGGACAAGACGTAGGATCGGGTAATTTGAATATCCGTTTAAACCAGCAGGATAGTCCTCGATAACTAGCCTGCGGGGAATTGATTTCGATCGAGAAGTGTTCAAACTGTTAGCCAGTGGATCACACTTCGACTTTGAAACTCTTTGCTTTATTGAAATTGGAGATTTACGAGGTAGTTGCATGATTGTTTCAAATGGAAACGTGACGTAGATAAAGAAGGATTCGAGTTAATTCATTTTCCCCAGGCTAACGAATTAAATTAATTAACAAAAATTCATTGAAATATGTTTTGTTGCTATTAATACGCGAAAGTTTCATTCTAAAAACTCAATAAGCGTTCAACATCTTATTAATCAGTATCTTTTATCACGTCCTGATCTTTGGAAAATTACAAAAGATTACTGTCGCAAAACGCAAGACACATTCAGAAATTTTAAAAAGTAAATTTCTACTAAATTACGAACACTGCTAAACCAACTCTCCGAAAACTAGTAGCTAATTTGCCAAGTATCAATTTTTCTTTAAAAAAAAAAAGAAAAGAAACGTACAGCAATTTAAAATCACGGTACGAAATCCAACAACACGATACCTTAGTAATTTCTCCAAACGATTCCTTTCTCTCTCACGCCTTCTTAAAAATCCTCGCCAACAAACGTCCGGTCCAGTTTCCATTTTGAGACGATGCTCGGTGCAATCTATCGATCTTTGCATCGAATTAATCAGTTCACTGTGAACCGTAATCACGCGTTTTAACGATCGGTTTTCCCCTTTTTCGCAGAGCGTGAAGGAGGCGACTACTGCGAGGATCGAACAGCTCACCGAGTTGGAGAACCTCTTCCACTATCTGGAGGAACACCGGAGCCTGCAGGGTTACGAGGGCGAGAAATCGGCCCGGTGAGTTTGCATGATTTTTCTCTACGTTGCTATAAGACGTTCGGGAACGAGGAGGCAATTTACATGGGGAACTCGTAAATCACCGTGGCCGGTAACGGGATTAAAATGAATTTCGAAGCAGGGCGACGAATGCCCCGCGATACACGAGCATTTTTAAACTTTAAGTAATCGGATTCAACGCGTTCGACGCGTTTTATTAGCGCTCGATGTTTGCTCGATCGCTGATCGACGGCCAGCAGGCGCGGAACCATTTCAACGTCGAATCGTGTTCTGTGACTTCTCTTTTCTCTTTTCCACTTTTTCTTTGTGTTTTTCTTTCTTTGCTCTTTTTTATCACTGAAGGTGCAACGCTGATGCAACGAAAATTAGCGATTGGTCGATTTGGGTCACGTGATTCGCGAGGGGGTAGACCTCGAGTAGGAGTGGCGTTGTCTGGTACTGAGCGATCACGCTTGTAATTTGTTTCGTATCGATTCAAATGCAGAGCAATAAAATTTTATGGCAAAAAAGTCGTCTTCGTTTCCTAGTCAATTGCTTCTGGGTCTTTCAGTGAGACAAATTCTACTGGGGTACAGTTTTTTGTAGGATATATCAATAGTCTTCAGAGACTGAATCGCATGAAATTTCAATTTACTGTTCTCGAAAGATTTTGTTGGACCTTTGTTTGTTGGAAGGATTAAACCTTCCGTCGATTGCTCGATTTCATACAGTGGCTCTGAAAACTTCTAGATTTATTTCGAGCAGCTTTGCCACTCAATTATCTCTCTGAATATTAACTTTTGTATATATATTTACCAAATTTTGTATATGTACTATTATATATATTATAATCGTCTTAAAATTCGAATCCTACCAAGAATATAAAAGTTTCAAAAAAATCTACCTATAAATCGCCTTCAAATCGCAATTCTTCCGAGAATATAAAACTTTTAAAAAACTGATAAATCAAATCTCACAAAGTACATCGGACTTGTACAAACTATGGAACGAGTCTTCGCTAAAAAAAAAAAGAAAAGAATTTATCTTTACACTCGCGCTGCTTTCTGTCATTGTCGACGAGCATTACACGCGCGTGCATTAAAAGCAAAGAGAGAGAGAGAGAGAGAGAGGTGCAGTTTCCGGGAGACTTGAAGATGCTTGGAGGTCGTCGAGACCGAGTAGTCGCCGGTTGAAAGGGGAGAGAATCAATCGTGCCGATTGAAGATTGATTAGGCGGTTGCATCGACGTCCGAGATTTAGCGTGCGATGCAATTTCTTTGCCGTGTCTGTCCTTTGTGCCTGTCTCTTCGGGATCTTTGGCTTTTCTGATTCTTCGAGCACGCTGCATCAGTCCCTTTTCCTCTCTCTTCCTCTCTCTCTTTCTCTCTCTCTCTCTCTTGTCATCCCTCTTGATACCAGATCTTACACACGTACTTACACATCTGCACAGAGAGTATGGAGCACAGCAGCAGCGTTTCAACACTGGTGGTTTGTAAAATAGTTGTCGAGACACGAATGCTCGACGGGAATCGATGCGCGGAACAAAAGCAGGAAAAAAGCCATCGAGATTCTTTCATTTTCGAAACGTGAATGTCGTTCCTCTGTTACTCTCGATACCGCGCGATATATCAGTAGCTCTCTCGCGTTTGTTTCCTCTGTTGCTGTTGCTTGTATCTCCAATATGGAGCGCACAACAGCGGCTCCGGTTAGGTCTGCGGTCGAATTTGATTGAATTTCTTCGTTCGAGTTTGTTTCAAATAACAGGTGATTTCATATTGCGAGTTGTTGTGAAATTGACGCGAAAAATCAGGAATTGTTAATTTGCATATAAATAAATGACGTCAGATACGAATTTGACACTTTTCTCGCTGGGCAAATTCAGTCTTTTTTCTTTGAAATCACAATCAACCGAAATTGCAACTATTCCTATATAAATAAAATAAAATGTTATCTCTGTACTCGAGAGAAGCGGCAGAATGTATCAACGATACGAATGAAACAACTGCCTCCCGCAAGTTGAAGAAACCACACCAACCTACGTCATAATTCCTTCAACACCTCGGCGCAAAACGCAACCCTGCGCTCTTCCAACCGCGAACCACATCCAACGTCACTTACCACGAACAATATTCCTCGGGGATGCTTCTGGAAGCCGTAAAAACGTCGTAACAATATTTTGCCATGGCAGCCACACTCGACTTGTACATACTTCTGTTAATCGTTCCAAACGAAACGAGCGACTTTCAATCGAGATAAAATCAATATTCCACCAATATCGCAGGCATGGCGATCGTGATCGGTAGCTAGTTAGCTCAAACATTATCAGACTCGTGATTATCGTTCGTATCCGTTTGCTTTGTTTATAGAAATTTCTGCGAGATTCTACGAGATGTCACGGCATAGAGAGAGACCTGGCTGTCGTTATCGTTCGCGTATCGCGTCCTCTTCTTGCTGGTGCGGTCGTAGCCGCGCAGCCGACGACCTGACCGACTACTCGTTCCTCTCGAACGTGCGCATAAATCCCTTTATGGGCGTCGTGTCACGAATTCACTGCTTGTCGCCGATTTTATTGCACGGCGGATTGCACGGTGTTGTCGTGGCTCTTGCGCCGGCGGAATAGCCGGCATCGAAACTTCCGGCATTCCGTCTGACACGGCGACAAGCCGGGAAAAAGCGTAAGGTGCAGACGCTCGAAATTGTCGCACCCAACGACTGTTGTTCTCTCTGTTCCCCTCCCAATATTCTTCTTGGGAATTTTCGAATGTTCTACGAGGTGTACACTCCCGCTCGAAAATTTGGAGCCTGTTAAGACCTCGAATCAGTCGACTGAATATTACATCTTTTTGGGAATTTTTGTGAATTTTGTCTAAAGATCGAAGTTATATAGTTATCATAAATTATTATAATTATTTATTATATATTGTATATATTATAATAATATTAAATCTTGTTTCTTAGAAAAATGTACGAGGAAAACTTATTCATATATATAATTTTAATATTTATTTACATTATTCGGGCCTAAATGACTACCACATTCGTATAACAATCAATATCACGAAATTAAAAAATTAATTCTCATATTTTTCGTTCGTCGTCTTCTCTCACACACGAGCAACTCTCTTTTTGTCATAGGTAATAAATAACAACCATTACTGCATACAAACGCGAAGAAACGCGGAAACAGATGAAAAGCGTAATGTTCTGGTTAAAAGACCCGACCGACTATCCGGCACACGCGCGTCGATGTAATTTCTTCTCGTAACTAACCCCCATCGTAAAAGGAAAAAAATAAAAAAAGATGAAAAATCCACGTACGCCTGGTTTCCCGTCACACGTACGCACGAAAACGTACTTTCTCCACGTGCGTGCGTACGATCGCGAATCAAAATGCCGCGAGTGGCATTCGAGAGATTTACAGATGCGCGTGATCCGCGCTACTATGTCTTCCACTTGATAATTGTCGCGAATTAGTTCAGTAAATCAGCCGAGAGTTTCCCTCTTTTTCTCTCTTCTCCTTCTTCTCATTAGCGCTACAGTCTGTCTGTCTGTCTGTCTGCCTGTCTGTCTCTCTTCGTTTCACTCGTTCCGCGCCGCTGCCACCTTTCTGGATATCCCGAGGATAGCGTGATCGTTTCGCGTAAATAACAATTAAACGAAACCCATGGTGCATTAAGTCGGACTTTCGCCGCCCTCGTTCGCCCCCCCCCCAACCCCCTTCTCGGCGGCGTGTTACTCGTGGATTATCGCGGAGAACATAAATCCCAATTACCCGCCCACGGCGCGCATAATGATCGATAATTAGCGGCGGCCGTCGCCGCCTCTGTTTCGGCCCGTTTTCACTTCCGCCTTCCATCGCGAATTTTCTCCCGGGATCCTTCACTTTTGTTGCGATCGCTGGCTGGATTCTAAACGCACGCCGCTTGAAGAAAGTCGCGCGGAATTTCAGAGCATTTCGACGATGGAACTTTGAAACGAGAGTGAAAGTCTCGGTGCGCACGCAGCTAGGAAGCAGCACGTACGTTCGTTTTCTTTTTCTGAGGAAGGGAGGGGGGAGAGAAGATTCTTGAGAACTGGAAGAATCGTCATTGTTTTTTCTGTAGGAAAACGTTGAAAGTTGCCGAGGAATATTTGTAATAGTTGGATAGTTTGTAATGGACGTCTACGAAAATTTGTACTTTTATGAATAGAATCGAAGAAACGTATCGACGAATATACATGTATAATCAAACATCGACATCAAACAGTGATGGATGAAAACGATTTTTGAGGTGAAGGGATATATCATATTTTTAGATATCAAGATTTTATTAGATATCTCGGAACGATTTATTTATGATAACGAATGTACCTAGTAAATTATTGATATTCGCTTCCTCTGAACCGTACATCCGACTGAATAAAATTCCGAAATCTAATAAGGAACAATCCTGGTAACACGTGCAGCAACCTATCAAACTTCAAAATCGCGACAGAGAATAAAAGATATATATATATATAATTCGCCGTGTTCCTCTTCTCTACAGATTCAACTAACGAACCTAGAGAGCTACCTACTGCCGATGAAATTTATTCGAAAGCTGACCTAAGCAATCGTACCGATCGTAACTCGCGACACGGCAGATGGCCTATCGCGCCATACGCGAAACGCGCGGCGCGAATTTTGAATTTTAAATTCCAATCGCCACGGAAGGGCGATCTCCTGCCCGCGGCTATCTTCGTCTAGATCTCGCTCCGAGAGAACACGACGTAACATATTAATAAAATACGAGTACGCTCGGCGGCGTAGCTAATCGCCGGGAGATCGTTCGATCTCTCGAATCCTGCGGATTCGAAGTACGCCAAGGGAGGAACACGAAGATGACGATTCGATAATCGAAGCTGGAGACGGCGGGCCACGACGAAAGCGTCGAGTTCGAGAGGCGTCGATGCTCGTTATCGATGCATTAGCCCGTGAAGAACTCATCAAGATCGATTCTAGATCAACTGAGTGAGAGAGAGAGAGAGAGAGAGGGTGGGGGGAAAAGTTTTCCGCCGCGAGTTGATCACCTGCTCCATGTGCACGGTCATCCTTGGCGACAGGTATTGCACCTGTGATACACCTGCGACCGATCGGCCAATTTGAAAGATATTTATTGTTCCATTCCGATTATCGGCCATCCATCTGGACCTGTTACGAATCGTTTTCCCAAAAATTGCCAGTCGCCCGGAGACGTTACGCGACTATCTGCCATCTTCCCGATTGCAGCACGAACGCGAGAATCTACTTTTAGCTGGTGTACCGCGAAAGATGGTTCATTGCAGATCTTGTAATGATCTTGTTAAGGAAAGCACGACGGTGATGTTTTCGTTGTTTTCGGATGTGTTTCGATTTGAACGATTCAGTTTATGATTGAACAGAAGAAAATCGTGTTGTTTTTTTTCTTAATTTTTTACAGCAGAGAAATTTTAATATTCAGCGCATCTTGTCAAACAATTTTATCTTCTTTTTTAATTTAGTCGTGGAATTTTTGCAAAAAGTGTTTACAAATATTGTTTTAAGAAGTTCTCGAACATCGTATTGTACATATTAGTTCTTTTTATGAAACTTTGTTATCTATTGCTATAAAAGGCTTATGTTTTTGGACCGAATTGCTTCTCTTCGTAACTAGTAATAGTAATCGTAGTATCTTCTAAATCTATATCTTTTGTAAATATGACAAAATATATTTCTTCTGTTCAAATATACAGTGACCACAAAAATTACTTGCACACATACTAGGTTCCCCAGTGAAACGGTTTTTTACTTTACTCAGATTCTACTACTATTTTTATAAGTAAAGATTTTCACAATTCCATCATAAATAATAATTAGTACTATTAAATAACAGTTAAATAATCAAATAATAATTAGACAATGCACAGTACCTTCCGCAATCACTGTATTTCATCCATCAAACATCATAACGAGCATTCCGGATGTTTTCATACATTTCAACTTGCCAGAAAAATGCACAAACATTTCGAATCTGTTTAATCACATTGTTCGTTTCCATTCTTAACCAACGATTCTCGGAAATCGCAAATTCCAACGCAATGCTATGCCACTCGCGAGTATCCTGAGCAATTCTTGAAAACCTTCTCCTCGTCGAAGCAGAGCTTATTAAACGACTTGGCGAGGCTCTCTGATTAAAATACAAAAGAATCGAACCGCCGCTCGCCACGGCTCCGCGTCAATTACAATTATGATAATTCCCGTGCCGGCGATAACGATCGTCGGATTCGTTTCACGTACGCCGATTTAAATTTTCCCCGAGCGAATCACGCGCAAATACCGAGGAATTTCGTTTCATCGTATCCGGCTGGAGCAACAAGAAGCGACGGCGACAACGCCGGCCTCACAAATCCGCGTTTTCCACCTGCTGCACGACGGAGAGAAACCTCGCCGGGACTCCTCGCGTAACAATTATTATTCCCCGTGGATCGTCTAGGTTATTGAGCAAGGAGCAGGACTTCCGCCGTGGAATCAGATAATCTCGCGTTGCATGTGCAGCATGAGCGCGCCTAGGAATCCGCACGCTGCCGGTGCGCACCTACCTGGCGATTCCTCGTGCATCCGTGCACGGCACCGCGCGCGGATTACAAAGTGGATGTTGCCGGCATCGATCCCGATGATTTGCGCCCACCTCGGATCAAGCGACACTTCAGCTATTCAGCTTCGATCGATCGAGAGGAGAGGAGACTGTTTGTGAAGAAGTTGGGACAACTTTTTGAGAACATTGCACGCTGTTTGAACAAGAATACGAAACAAACATTCGCGCGCTGTGAATCGTGATCTAGAGTAGAATTTCCGTTAGACATGATTCTCTTTAATGTTTACTAGATCAGAATTCAGAAGCGTAGGTCGAGACCTACTGTTTTATGTTTAACGTTCTTTAGAAACGGGTGGTATGGTTTTAAATGACCTACGACAGGGCCCGTACTTCGAACATGATTGGCTAGAGCAAACTAACAAAATAGGCAACAAGCCGAACCTCTAAAGTTTTTCACCAAGTGCAGAAACGTTACAAACATTTCACTACGTACAGAATCTCCACGTTTATCGATCGCGAATTAAAGTAGTCTCTACAAGTAAAATTTATCACTAGCTCACAGTCCAGTGCTGTAAAATTAAATACACTTTGAAATATCGAAGAAGCTACACTTCGGACCACACGAGCGATATAGCCAACAATTCAGACAGAAAGTAATCGAGAACTGGTGGGAATCTTTTAAGGTCCTCGCACACGTTCAAACATACGGCGATTTCTAGGTTTCGTGATGCACGTTGCAATGTACGTAACTCGGCATCGGTGAATCGGTAGGCAAATTTAGTCGGATGACTGATATGTGCTGCACTTTATTGACGATCAGCTGACAAAGAGTTAAATTAGACTGTTTTATATGGCTACGTTATTGATTATTGATCGGTATGAACATGTTTGTTGAAAATTTCGACACGTTGGTCTGAATTTGATTGAAAAATGATTATAATTGTAAATTTTTACTGGTTTTATAGGATATAAAATACAATTCATCTGAATAACGTACAAAATTGAAAATATAATATAAATATAGTTAATATGGTGCATTTAATATAAAATCAAAGTCTTAAGAAAACGGTAAAGAATTTCTGGTATACTCGCATCTCCGTACCCATCGTAATGTAAAATCTAAGAAAATTAATAATTGTAAATTACTACCAGATCGGTGTACGCCTTTTGCGAGTTATAAAACCCAATAAAAAGAAAAAGAAAGAAAAAGAATGATCAGTCTCCCGTAACACGGTGTTCGGTAACATCCCGCAAGAGTATGCAGGAATGAAAATAAGAGATTAAAACGTTCACTTTCTACGGTTCGCGTGTTTTTAATTTGCAACAACCTCGCGCGGCTTTGATGATAAATTATTTAATTAGACCGGCAGGAACATCCTCCGCCGATCCTTTACTTTCCACGCTCTGAGAATGTTCTTAATAATCGGGCAACTTGATTCATTACTCGGTCTTTAACCGTCCGCGGTTTAATTTCGTCTCTCGGATATGGTATATACGCAATTAGTTACGTACAGTAGGAGCTACCAATGACGCGCAAATAAAAAGTCGTATGATAAACGTGTATCTACGAGTCGTGACTAAGATATGCAGATTTTATCACTCGATTGCCGCCGTGCTGAATCTCTAATTACTCTCAGGTTAGGACGGAGGGAGCTACGTGATTTCTGAAGGCGCCACGCTCATCTCTCTTCCCTCCCCTTCGTCTATAAATTTGCCCATTTTTTCTCGCCTGGTCGTTTTTACCGACCGATGATCAAGCTTTATCGTCCGGCATTAAACATCGTGCGGCGTCGTGTTCCCTATGCATAATTCAAAAATGCCCGCCAGAAAAAAAGACCACGGCTACGGGTACACGCCTGAATGAAGCTGCATCTAAATACGTACATCTGTTTCAGCCGATAAAGCTGACATTCCTCCTTTCGCGCGGTGAAATGGAAGCACATGTAATCGATTAGACCCAAAGGGAGGGAGGGAGAGAGAGAGAGAGAGAGAGAGCCATTTGAAAACAACTTTCCAGTATAAATTGAAGCGTAAAAATTCGTGGCCCCATCATCGTAACCTGGCTTTGCCGAGCGACTAGACGCGAGTGCTAATAGAAGCTAGAGAAGAACACCCGATGGAAATTGCCAATTATCGCAACCCATAACTAAGGGCTTCCATCGAGACATAAGGTCTGCACACCCGATACGTTCCGAGGGTCCGGGAGTGCGGAGGGTCATTACGCAATAATTAGAAATTAAAAATCGAATGCATCCACGCTCCTCCCTCTTCCTCACCCTGTACCCATCTCCACGTAGGTTCTCCATACCGATAGACTTACACGCCTATTTCTATCTACCGACCGTCCTCCATCGCGTTATTTATTTCCTGCCGTTTTTTCCCCACCTCTACCCTTCCCTCGCTGTTTCTCCTTCGCGTTTCTCCCCGCGTGCGTCCCGCGATCGAACGATCATTTCGTTGCAGTTAAGCGCATCGTCAGCTGGCGAATTGCATCTCCGCGAGGATGATGCCTCGTGTACGCGATGGGTTAACGAACCTGTCTCCTCCTCTCCCGCCTTCTGTTTCCTTCGCTTCCCGTGTTACTTCTTCTTTCTTCGGCTCTTCTCTCTTCTGTTTTTACAGTCGCGTCGCGACGAAAACGTCGAAGATGAATGAACGTGGAAACTGGTTGGCGCGAACGGACAGAGGAAGGGCCCCGGTCATTGCAGGTATCGCGAGGCAGATGACCCCATTTACACCGGTCCACCGTGCACGTTTTATCTGCACTTTCATGCGGTATTAGATTTTGGTCGTTCGCTCTTTAAATGGTTTCTACTTGTGCGAGCAGGCTGTTCCGCATCCTTGGAGGATTTGTTCGCTTCGGATTCTCGGAATCGGCGCTGAAAATATCAAAGCTCTATCGCGCACGTTTCTGTTTCTCTTCCGCACATTCAAAGTGAAATCGCATGATATTTTCCACAAGTATTTTCAATTAGCTACACTTGCTCTACGCTGCAAAGTATCGGGGCATTTACGACTGAAAATTCCATCTCTTTCGAATCATTTTTCAAAATTTCGTCGTTCAGGTTAGATTCGAATTCTCTTCGAGCAGCGGAGGATTTCTTTCCCAGAAGTGTCTTCGAATTTTCTTCATCTCCCCGTCATCTTAAGGATACTTTATACTCATTATCTTTGTAACTTTGACAATATCAGAGCACAATTTCTATTTGTACCTCGGACAAGTCGATTTTTGTCTGATTTTTGTCGAAAGAGCAGAGCTTTTATCCGAACACTTTTCCAAGAGTCCAAGGAATGTTCAAACGCGTCGGGTAGAAACGCAGGTTTGTCTGTCGTTTGCACAACTTCTCACAACATGATAGAAAGTTGTTGTATCAGTTTCAACCGGCATAAATCGTTGCACGAAGTGATCTATCGCGGGGGAACGCTTGTAAAACGCGAAGAGTAAGTAATAATGTAAATAGTCCGACAGTTCGTATGCAATTAAGAAGAAGGGGTCGCGAACCGCAGGTGCATCTGATCGTGGAATTTTCACACGAGAATGAAAGGTAACCCCGCGCTATGAATCTTATCGAGGCAATCGCTATTATTCCGCCATTTCTCCTCGCATTTGCATGAGCTACGAAATAACACGGCACATCCGAGCCTCGTAAAAATTGCAAATTGAAGCTCGTTATTCTCGAAACGTTCCGTTCGGATGCTGATTTTGTAAATTTCCAATTATCCGAGTCAGCAGGTGTAAACGTGCGTTCCGAAAATTATTATATTCTATTACGGTTGTATAGCACATCTCCGAGCTACGCTGTTTAGGAGAAACCGGAGAGATAATGGAGAGAAACGGCGTTGTGAGAATGTCGATGTTCGAAACTTTTTATGGATTTTTATGCTGAGAATCTTTGGCAATTATCGGACCACTGACGGATCTTTATTATCTTCTCGTTTCTGTGATGTGACGAACGTTTCTACATTATTTTACAGTAACAACGTTACTGTATATTTTGAAGTACTTGTTTTCTGCGCCTCCTTCGAAAGTCACGTTATAATTGACAAAATATAAGAAGCTACAGAAAGAGCATTGTATTTTTCGCACTCTCTAAATAATACCAACCTTAACGTAATTTCGTAGAATTTGAAATCTCGTTGAAATCTAAAAAAAAATTTCCCTCGACTGTTCCTAAGATCACTCAGTTCGCACAAGTATCTCTCTCCTTCTCGAGAAACAAACAAAAAAAAAAAAGAAATCACGCTTCTCTCAAAAAACTCGTCTCGAAAAAAAGTTTCGCGATTAATGCCGAAAGCAACGACGACGAGCAACCGTCAAGAGAGAATAATTAAAAAATTATCTCTTGGGCGGCGAGGAGAACGCGGAGCGCACGATGGAGGAAGAAAGCACACGTGCACCCGTGAATTCCCAGTGACTAATCGCGCACACCTATAAAAGGAGCTCGAGCCACAGGTATATTTATCCGTGGCGTTTCCACGTGGGAAAGAAATCGTTCTTCCTTGGTTCGAGTAACGCCCAAGGAACTGGTTTCCACCTCTTCCACCCTACGCTTCGTTTCTCTCTCCACGACTCTCGCCTTCTCCTAGCTTCGTTCCTCGTCCTTCTCGCTCGTATCCACGACCACACGGCGTTCGAGAGTTTTACGAGTTTCTAATGAGAAGGGGTTGCAGCACACCGCGTGGAGAACGCCGCGCGTAATCTTCCCCGCCGTGTGTATACTCGATCCTTTTACGACACTCTCTCTCTCTCTCTCTCTCTCTCTCTCTCTCTTTCTCTCTTCGCTCTAAACCTTCTTGCATCGTCTCGAATAGAATCTGCACTAAATTGGACGTTTCAGTTAATTAGTATCGACAAGATTATTGCTCCTCCTCGTTGTCTTATCTTCTCGTCAAGGTTGATTTATATGCAGATGGGATTAATTGGATAATGAAACGGATTCGGATAGTTATGTCAGAGTCGTAATAAAGAGAACGTAACGTCGAGACGGGCGTGCAGTGACTGTTTATTGAATTGTCCGAGTGAACGAGTGATTGATGAAATTATCGGTGTAACGCGAGTCTTGAATTTTCAAACGAATTTCGAATAAATTTCGTTCAGAACGTTCGTTTCAACTCGTGAATGCAGTTCGAAGTTTAGTTAACAATTATTTCAGAAAAACGTCCATTGAGATGTTAACTAGAATAATTAAAAATCATATCTTCTTTGGTCTAATTATAAAAATGAAAACAATCGTCTGTAGAGATGATAAATTCGTCCAATTTGTTTCAGTTTTGATTGAACGAATGAACTGTTATTCGTCGAACCAATTAAAAGCACCTAAACCTAA
Source organism: Melipona bicolor (assembly GCA_030673865.1). Classification (NCBI taxonomy): domain Eukaryota; kingdom Metazoa; phylum Arthropoda; class Insecta; order Hymenoptera; family Apidae; genus Melipona; species Melipona bicolor. Next base: position 1,809,101 of record JAHYIQ010000027.1, read on the forward strand.
CCTAATTTAAACCTAACCTAATCTAAACCTAACCTAAACCTAACCTAACCTAAATCTTTTCAACATTAGAAGAATCAAAGGGGTCAAAATTACACGTTAACAAATTGACAGATACTGCTTTTTAGTCCAAATACAATTATTCGTAGCATCTCGACTTTGTAATCATAAATTTAAAATTCTAGCGAATTACTTTCTTTGACAATTCCTTTGGAAGAAACAAAGATAACATTACAGCTAAAGATAACACTAAAGATAATACATTTTCAGCGTTGAAATACCTAATTCAAATTGGAACAAATTATTTTCTACTTTCTTCGACAATCATTTTCAAAGAACGACGAAACAACGCCTCCGGTGCTCGAAATACACCTTGTACACGTAACGAAAAGAGGTAAAGTGGCTCGGCATCGAGCGTTAGCTTAGCATGATCGCTAGTACCACGTCGCTATCATCGTCTGTGCGATGTCTGTGCCGTGTCGAAGACGATGCAAAAATAACGGAATATCTATCCGTCGAGGTAGCAAACGGGAGGCGGCGGCGACGTAAGAAAACACTTGTCGCCAGCACGACAAATATGTTTCGCGTTGGCGTTCCGCGTTGAATGCATAAGATACGAAGAATTTTTTATCCTTCGGCCATCTAGCATAGAACAATGTTTCTTCTGCTTAAATTACACGGTCGCTCCTCCTCCGCGATTTCTAACACACGTTGCCAACGTAAATATTACGAAACGACAGTCCAAACGTTCGCAAACCACCGCGCCTCGTGCTGAATTTCAAAAGCGAGCGACGACCGCCGGCTGACTTTTTCGAAAACATTCCCGATTCGAATATATCAGCCGCGGTGTACGTTCGTTTTTCCTCCTCGGCTCCAGAGGCACCGAGGCCACTTCACTCCGCTGTACCACGTCATTGTCTGTTTGTTCGCGCGGCATTTCTAAACGCAACGCGTGTTCCCTCGGTTTGCTGCAACGTCGTCGATTTCACTGGGACCGAACGCCGTTTACACACGCCCACGTGAACGCGCATACACGAACATCTCCGTTCGTTGCGTGCCGTTCGATCTATCCGCTCTGCGAAAACCACTATTTCCCCCGCGAACCTACTCATAACGTTTTCAAAGTACCTACGTAGCCGCGGAGAGGAAAAAAAAAGAACAAGTTTCGCTCGATGTCTTCCTTCTCGCCGCTGCCAGTGAATTCGAAGGGAACAATGGTACGCGGATTCGATTTTTCGGCGAATTGCTGCGTTTTTGCGCGTATAATTGGAGAAATGATCTGAGTCTAAAGAGTCGAGATTTGAAACTTGATGTTAATTCGATAGAGCGAAAAATTAATATATTTTAGATGTTTCTTCTTATAGTTTTGTGTTATTAGATGCCTTTTACGCGTCATTCGACAGTCTAATTACGATTCTATCAAGGATAATATTCTGCAAATGCAAAATGCAAAATTGCACAAAGTGCGCATAATATAGGAAAATACGTACGTACAGTGTTCTCTGTACACTAACATTTATACAAGTATCGTGTAAAACAATTATTTTTCACCGAGGTTCTACTTTTTAAAGTCACACTTTCAACCAATCAATATAAAAATCCACGATTCATTTCACAGTTCGAACTCGATTTGACAATTTCTATAAATTTAGGGATCGATATTCTCAATTCTCACGTCAGAATTTTATTGAGAATTTTCTTGGCATACAGATAACTCTCATACGCGAGTTGTTGCATTAAGATATAAATTATGCAGATGGAGTAAAATTTCATTATGAGTAACTCAGGATCAATTAGCCACGTTGCTCGAGGATTGCACAAGTCGATTTTTATACGTGACCTCGATCGCGAGATATCATCGGTTCCGCTTTTTTCTTTTTCTTCGTTTTTTTTTCTTTTTCCCTGTCGTACGTAATACTCTTTCGTGATTACACGACATCGATTATCTTAATAACACGTTCGAACCAGCTTCTGAATTAAACAATTAACATTCCGACGCTTGCGAGTCGAACGCAGCGATCGCAGATGCAATTTCGTTCGCTTACAAAGGATCGATTAACGAAGAATCTCGCGAAGAATCTCGCAAACTAAGCTCGTTAGAAATTATCGTCGTGAACGTAAGTTGTTGATTTTATTAAATATCGTATTTTTCGCCGTGATTTGACGTAATTAATGGCAATTTGTCGTAATTGTACAGCGAGGCGAGTAATTAACGCGATAGGATGAAATAGGATTTTGTCGAACGAAGCTAAGGCTAATAACGGCGATAAGGTTAATTGTATGGTTGGCATTTTTTTCTCCTGGTAAGTGTTAAATTGATGTGCAATTAAATCGACATTGTGTGAACAATGGAAACATTCTGTTTGAAAGAATAGAACGTTTAGAAAAAATGCGACACTGTTCAAAAGTTTATTAAATTCATTCGTTGATATATATCGTTAATAATTAGCGTGGGAATATTTGCATAGAAGACGAATTAAATAGCCATTTCAGAATATATTAATAATAATTCGTTTCTTGGAATGACAATTTCAAGACAACTCTTGATCAATATTCGTAGGAATTGAACAAGAAATCTGAATTAAGAAGAATTACACAAATTATTTAGCGATTTAATTCAAAAATTGGGAGAATATGATATGCAGCAAAATTAAAAAAATATGTGTATATATATATATATATTTTAAAATATGTATATGTATATTTTGCTAAGGTGGCGCGTCCGAGAGTGAACAGCATGTACGTATGTAGAAAAATTTAATTTCCTGTGTTACAAGCGGCTTAATTACTTCGGCTTCGTAATATGTTGCATAAAAACGGAAGATTACAATTAATGATAAGGAACGTACGTATCCTATCTTTCTATATTTATCTTCGCGCGGCGTGTTCCTTACGTGTTGTCCTTTACTCCGTGTCATGCATCGTTTAGCAAATTATAGCGCAATAAAGATGCAACGTACGATACGTAGTAAAGAAGTTATTATTATATAACTGATTACGTATAAATTAGAAAATTACAAAAGGAATACCTCGCGCTTCGGGTCTGAAATTTTCTACCTTCTTCATGTGCAAGTATCCTTCTCCATATTACATCGTTTGGTATTTGCATTAAATATTAAATCACTTGTGTTGATTGAAATGATATTGACGAGATAAGGCAAACTGCTACACACTCGCAGAAAAAAAATTGAAATAAAAAAACTATTTCTAATTTTTAAATTATAGAGTGGTATCTGCAAATTATTTTAAACATCACTGCACACGAACCATCTAACAGATGGAATAAATAAATTGTGCTCAACATAATTCGTAAGTTCGTTTAAATTAAGAGAAGAGGAAACAAACTGTGGAAAATAAAATAATCAAATATTATTGAAAAACCTGCTTCGCAATTCGAACATAGTTTCTAAATTATGCCAGTAAACTACGTTAAACGACAATATGGGAATATCGCGTGCGTTTGTCGTAACGAAGCCCAGTATTAAAGACTGATTCTGACTTTTATCTACATTACATTCGTTGCTCTTTTTTCACTCAAAAAATACGATACCGCATATATCAATTTCATTTCGTTAATTTAATTTTCGTCCGCAGATGCGATGTTGCGTCTCGCTATCACGATGGATACCGATCGATCGTATAAATTTCGACGGAAGATTCATCGAAGAATACGGAGATCAACGATCGATCGATCGATCGATCATTCGAATCGAGCAAGAGTTGCCGAAATTTTTAAACATCGGTTCTTAATCCAGTGATCAAACAATCAGAAGAAGAACAGAAAAAAGTCGTTGCTAATTCACGAAAACAGCCTAACTGCCGGTTGCCGGTTCCTCCTCCTCCTCCTCCTCCTCCGAGGAACATGATGCAACCTCGCCCGGTTGCCGATTATCAGCAACCCCTTATCCAAACGCGTGCTGTGTAATCATTCGATTAAAATTACACGAACCGAATCGACACAACGGCAGATGCCGCTTCGAAAACCAATCGATTTCGAGTACAACACGAACCTGTACAACTCCGGATCTGTTTGTCTTTTCAGACAGGCTCCAGCGCGCGCACACGCCGATCACGCTATAATAATCGATACGATCGATATCGTGCGAACATCTTCGCCGATGGCAATCTTTCGAATGACGGATCTTCTCGTACACGCGGTGTATCCGGCTGGAACGCGTGTTTCGAGTTTTGCGAGTCTGAAATTTTATGTATTCCTCTAAACGTATAATTTAGACGAATGATTATTGATTTAGACAGAGATCAGAGAGAGAGAGGAATTGAAATAGATGTGTGTTGTAGTTTGAAAGTACGACATGATTAATCTATAAGCTTGTGTATATTTTTAGGTATAACAAGCAAGGCTTGTTTTAGCTTGTAATATATCTGCCCCTCTGTTATCGAGATAACTTGATAAAATCATGTCTGTGTATAGCAACTTCTAGACGCGAATTTGTCAAATAAGTAACTGAAAATTATTCTAATGGAAACAATATTAAAAATTTATCTACGTAAAAATTGTCTCGTGTAAAAGTATTTAGTATTGTATATAAACTTTTATATCTCAATACACGATACATAACCGTATTTAAAATTCAAATTATGTAATATATAAATTTGAAATATACTGTCTTGAATTTATGAATATACAAATTTACAATATATTTATATATTAAAATTTATACGAATAGTCTAAAGAATTTTTACAAAGTGTAAATAATATACTAAAAAATTTCTTTTAGAAATTGATCAACAAGTTGATCAATTTTAAGGAATTTGTTAATTTGTTCTACCATGAATACCTCTTAAGCTCAATTACTTTCAAACTACAATTATCAAATATTTCCCACGCTATACAATGCGTACATAATCACAACGTAACAGAGATCAAAATTAACTTTTACGCGAACGTTTCCAGCAAAATTATCACACGATTTCCCACCCATATTCTGTTAATCACGAAATAAGAGTAGCATCGTATATTAATGAAAACGGTCTTGAACATTGTAATTTATTAATTGCGGTGATAATAACAGCAGTTCGAAAGCGTTTCATTTTATAATATTCTTTGAACTGCTCTCGCTTCCCGAGACATTTATTCAATATGTTATATCTTCGTCGAGAATCTCTCGTTACGCCTACCGGCAACAACCGATCCAGTGATCAAAAGTTGATGGTCATCCTGTCACTTTGACACATGAAACATTTCACAAACATTCGGTAATTTTTACGACTATGTTTCCTGACGAAACAACATCTCGAATATCCTAAAAGACAGTGTAAACATAGGGCGTCCCACGTTTCCTTTTTCTTTTTTCCACCAAATGATTCCAGTTCGTTCTGCGAGTAAAAAGGAGAAACGAAAGAGCGAGCAAACGAAAATTTGAAACTGGTACTTGGCCTTTGTGTGCAAGAAACTTTTGTATTCTTTACCAAGAGGAATATCTTTTCATCCAAGTGTCTTCGCTTTTCTCAATATTATTGCTTTAAAATTCCTCTAGGAGCCTATAATAATCTATCCAAAAATTTGAGATCATAACGTGTAGGAACTCAAGAATCAGAAAATTTCTGTTACTTTTAAAAATAACAAGTTCGTTCTACCAAAGAAATTATTTATTTCACAATACATTACATTACTTCGCTGGTTTGTCATTTTTTAAAATATTCACGAGCATGTACGTTTATATGAAATTTTTTTCTTTGTTCTAGTTACAAAATATACTAGCAAACTTTGAGATAAAAAGACACTTGGAACATCATGTATAAGAAACACGAGAGATTCGTGCACGAATAATTACGTTCACAGTTCTTCTAAATATCGATCAAAACAAAAAGTATTCGCAATTATCTACGTTGCATTTTTGTGTACCCGTATAAAAACTGTCGGCACGATTAACATGCAAGATAGTCACAGTTGGGTAACTACAGTGTATTATGTTCACGATGACAACATTAAACAATATAATACAGCGAACGATGTTACGCATTTCTGTGAAGTCATATTGATGTTTCTACAAACGAGATTTTTTCATATTTCAATCTTCATTATATAACATAATATTTGATGGAACTTTCGAATTTCAGTGATATATTTTAATTATAGTTAAAAGTACCTTTGGTCAATAATAAATATCAACGCTGTGATAAATAATATTTACGTTAAATCAGCGAATATCTGTGAAATGTACAGGACCCTTTCAAAAACAACTCAGCAAATTGAATTCATATCCATTACAAAGCAATTTGATAAAAATATCATATGCGGCTTTCAATTGGAGCATCGAATTATTAATTCACTCTTTAACTATATTTTATATTATATCACGTTACATTATCACTGCGAATTGCGCGTCTCGTCGATAAACTTCGCGTATCTTCGTGCCTCGAAGATATCGCGAAATCTTCGAACGAAAACACCTGCTTACACGCACGCACACACACGTAGGTTGCCTTTCAGTCACACGACGCAATGTCGCTCCAATATCCAGAATTTTTTATGTCGGCTACAAAGTATAATTAAGATTATTAAAGGGGGAATTACACGGAATTAAATATTTCTCTCTGATTACGCGCGTCTGTTCAAGATAATCCCGACGAGTGCCGCTGCTAATCCGACGACCATTTTTGCTCGTGACGCGACACATCGCGAGTATTATTATTCCGTTGTCGTAAATATCCCGCCGCGAGCGCGATTCTGTTTCTGCGAAGCAATTACGATGAAGTTAATCTCATGCTAGGAAAAATCAGAGCTCGCAGATGCGCGAGCTACACGCGCATTAACATACGCCAACAGATTATCTCAAAACATTCTGATTCTTTTGTTGCTGCTTCTCCTGCAATTTTTTGCCCGAGATTCGAGGAATTCTAACGAGCGAATATGGTAACATCACATTTTATTATGCGTTCAAATGGTATTAGCCGCGTTACAGAAGAGCAGGGAGCTGAGTTTACTTGTCAGAATTCTAAGAACGATAATTAAAATGATGCTTGAAAGAAAAAGCTTAACGAAAGCTTTCCTTTTTAATTTATATGGATTCCTTCTTTCTAACTAAAAAATCATTATACTAGATTAGATACGAGAGATTGAACTCACACGTTTCATTAAAAAATTCCTTAATCACAATATTTTCGTTAAAAGATTTCTTCACAACGTTCACAAAGTGAACATCACGTATAATTTTAGAGTTTGCAAGTTTCGTCGAAAATTCTTTTCTGTTTCTTCGTCGCGATGTGAAAATGTATCACGACACATTTATAAGAATTTCAAATTCAATTCTTCATCTTGACCACTGTTTCGAAATTCTTGATCAAGAAGTTCTGAATAGACAAACATTTTCAAACTACGTCACACATGCAGATTCGCACACCCCAGTTCATTCTATTAAACTCTTTCAGAAAATTATCAAATTTTTTCAATTCGCTTCTCTCATAATAATGAACAAACTAGACAAAGACGAGAAAAAATTATCGCGTAAATATTTGTAAGAAATGTTACGCGGATATTATACAAATTACATAAAGACACTGTTACCCCTTTTAGCGTTTTCACGCAATTTTAGTGTTTTCTTCAATCTCTCGTTCGTTTCGGTTAGCTTCTGCTCTATTATCTCGCTCGGGCGCATGTGCGTTAATAAGCGCGTGAAAACTTCCAGATTACTGGACGCGCAGGGCCAACAGTGTCGTTAATTTATCCGACCTCGCGTATGGCCGTGTCCGCTCTTCTCTGCGCCCGTTACTCGTTGGCAAATGCACGTAGCTCCGCGAAACTATTTCTCGATATCGGTCCTCGATAAATTCGAGGATCATCTGGAGCACGCCAGTGATAAGCGAATCACCAGCTTGCTGCAATATCTCATCCGGTGTCGCAACTCTCCCATAACCGGTGTCGCACCGGTTATTTCTGTTGTTAAAAACGCTACCTCGTTTGTTCTTCGCGATTAACTTCAATGACTGTGCTGTTAGATGTTGGAAGAAATAAACGAGGATCACTTCAATATGAAAAACGTAACAGGTCGTACGTGTCTTTTATGGAAGAGCAATTTCAAAGTTTTACATATTGCGAAATAACTGCATATCGATAGCGCTCTTTTATTTCTTTAGGGTTGAATACCTATTTTCCCAGCCTCTTGAATATTTAAAAAATATTTAATCGACGTTTACACTCAATCTTTCAAATTGTTAATTTTAATATTTTTTATTTTTATAATTGTACTTTTCAAATGTTTCAACAAATGATTCAACAAATTATTGTATAATTGTTATCGATTATATTTTTACGTAATTACAAAACAACGTTTCAATAATTTCTATATATATTTGTATTTAACTTCTTAATATTTAGACATTCCTCTTTGTCGAATTTAACTACACCAAAATCATCCATACATTACACGATCGATAAGAAATAACCCTCTCGAATGCTTACTGCAAATTAACCGTCATACTCCTTGAAAGTTTGTTGCATGCTTACTGCATAATTACATTAGCGAGCCAACCGTTAGTTGCAAACCGCTACTCACTATCAAAACCTATCATAATCCTTATAAAAGGTTGCGTTCGTTATCAACCAAGTAACTAGTTTCCTTTCATCTTGTCCGTGGCAGTGCGTGCAGAAATTTATCGCGAAATTCTAAACTCCGTCCAAAAATGAATAGGAGGAAGTTCAAAGATTAACAAGTTTTTCAACTCGGTAGCCGAGAATCGTGATATTAAACTACATCCTTATTGCGTCTGATAACGGAGATTGGACAACGTTGGATATGTAATTCCGTCGGTACTTTCGTGCAGCTACGACCTTGCTATTTAAATTATACGGCAACCTGCTGCTGATCAAGCCGTATCGCGATTTGAATCATATTAAAACCGACAGTTCGTGGACGTCGCTTCAATTAGCCTCGATCGTTCCTCTTCTTTTAACTGATATCCCTGCCGCGATCGTTCATCGATAAAATCATCATCGAGTATTTCTATTTCATCTCGACTCTATCACTGTGTTACCCATCGTTCGTAAAATCGGCTGACGATATATGTTTCGTTTATTGAAGTTTAAATTACAGAGTTTAAATATTAACTCATTCCTATCAAATCCTGTTCGTTTCTTTCTTTCTTTCTTGCTTTCTTTTTCTAATCAAAAATTAAACGTGAAATTATAGGGAAACTATAAAGTGGCTTCTTTTTTTCTTCTATCTTAATTTGTGAAATGTGTATAGTTGTAAAAGAGGACAACTCGAGAATATTGTGAGTTTTCATAAATAAGGAACGAATTTTATTTAACGGAAACAAAACTTGACAGATTTGATAATTAATAGTCTTTCGTGGATGCCAGTTGTTTCATTTTCGCAAAATATCTCGCTCTTTAAAGTCACTTTATCGATGAAATTTCATAAAATTTCTGACGATTGTGAAATGTTTCTCGAGCGTTTGTAAAATTAAATATTTGGCCTAAATTTGTCGAAACTGCGAACTAGCAATTGTCAACGTCAGTTACGTCGTCGTAGGAAGGTGAATTTGGCGGGAAGGCAGGATTACAAAGCGCGTCGCGGATCAAAAGCGGAACAATGTCGAGGGAACAATATGTCTGTCAAACAATGACGCATTGAATCGTGGCTTGCGTATTCAAGGCAGCGCGTAACGAACTAAGAAATCGTAGTCAATGACGATCGAGTAACGAGGATATCTGTAATCACGCTGTATTTGTGTGCTCTCCTCGAAAAAAATTGAGCAATTGCAAACGATATAAATACCAGAAGAGGAAATTACCAAATGAAACGGAAAGACGATTTTTCTTGGCTTTGCCGCTTACGTCGTTCGTCACTTGAACATTGTGAATTTTCACCATATGACATATATTTATAATTTATAATTTATAAATCTATTGAATTGTTCAAATTGTTTGATTTACTTATACTTATATACTATAAAAGAAAATATTGTTGAAATTACATTGTTCCTTTTTTAGCCTTATTTTTTTTTTTATAGAATTCGCACAATGCCAAATTCTATTATTTCAGGCTTGACTCTCGAGAAATTATTTATAAAATGATCGAATTGTTATAATCAGTATCCTTTTCTTTGGAGAGTTCTCCATTTACTTGCATCACACAGTTCTATCCAACGTTAAAATAGATTATTCTAACATTTATAAATTTTTCACCGTGGATATTTGCTATTTTCTATTTTTTCGCATTTGTGTCATTTATTTCAACAAATACTCCATCGATTTATATATTTATCTCACGATATCAACGATCATATTTTAAGACAATTTGAACGAAATAGACTGATACATACGTTTTGTTTGACTCTGTTGCGAAGATAAATGTGATTTAATGGCTGAAAAAGGTGGGAAAAAAGAAAACTCGTCGCAGGCTAATTAGTCGATTATCGGTAACGACTACTCTATATCGTATCGGATCAGTTGAAATATTGATAAAGCTTATACCAGGCAGTTTAATTCTAAGGCCGAGACACTGAAAGAAAATGAAGATTACCGCCATGTCCAGTCTACTTCTGATCTACGCGATTCTAGATTCTATTTATAGCGAAACGACACAACCAGATTCTAGATTCTGTTTATAGCGAAACGACACCAGATTCTATTTATTATAGTTAACGCGTTATTACATTATCATATATATTGAATGCATGCGGGATATTTTACTGTAATTGACAGTTTATGTCCTTTTGATGACGTGGCTCGAAACTCGATATGGTATCTCACAATTTGTACGCGAAGGTTAGTATTTGGGAAATATATTATATAACAAAAAATATATATTTTCTTAATACATGCGATTTAGGTTGTTAATCTTTATGGAATCTTTTATTTTTACGAACACAATTAGAGACCTCATCTTTAATCACTGTCAAACGTAATTGCACAATTGAAAAAGCATCTATCTGTAACTTACAAGTAATGTAAGAAAATATTGTAAACTCATCTATAATCTCAATTTCAAGAAATAGAAGTCATACAGTTTCCAATAGGTTTGGTCATTCACACATTCACGTACAAGGAAGTCTAGATCTCTGCAAGTTACATGTACACAGAATGCCAGAAACATATGAGAAACGCTATGAATATTAAATATCGTGTATTCTTCGCCACGATTAATGACGATAATCTACTCTAAAGTACGTTTCACATTTACATCCATTCCCCTTGTCAAGCATAATTCCGCCTTCCAAAAACCCGCTACGTTTCCTCGCCATTTATCTCTCTCAAATTTTCTTCCATTCACCTTCCTTCGTGTATCTCTGACCGCGACTCATGATCTCGTTGCCAACACTAAAAGTACAAACTACCACCTCCTTCCCCTCCCCCCAACGATATTCAAATAGAAACAAGACGCCTTACAAGAGTACCACGTGCGCGAGGATTTCGCACGGACGAACGAAGCGGAAGGATAGAAGACCGATAGAAGAAGGTTTGTCGGGGCAGAGTTATGCGAGCGCAACGACGTAAATACGCGCCTTTGGCCGTGTCTTGGCGCTGGCTCTGAGGAGAGCCTTCGTAGCAGCCGCGGCAAGAAGAAGAGGCAGCAGCAGCTACACGAAGCGCGAACAGGAGATAAAAGAAACGCTGGCGCGCGCGTAGATCCGAGCGTACGCTTCGAGACACAAAAGACTAGGCGAGGAGGAAGGTGGTTAGGCGCTAGTCGTAAACAACTGTCGAACACAATCTCCTAATGCACGCCTCTTCTTTGGCACGCGGGACACCCCCTCGACAGCCCCCGATCCCGGATCCCGTGTTTGGTAATAGGAAGTTATATCCGCGGGTCATGTATATATATATATATATATACACATACATGTATATATATATATATATATATTCGCGAGGCCGATGCCGCCCGAACCTATCATTCCATCTTTTCTCGCGTTTCTTCTGCCAGCATCCGTGTCGTAAACATCGGCTTCATCCTGTCGGAATTTATGCATCGATGAAACCGAAATCGGCCCGTTAATACGTTCGATTTCATTTTGTAAGAAAGCAACGTGCTCTCTCTCTCTGTCTCTGTCTCTATCTCTATCTCGTTTGTCGTGATTCTAGGATATTCTGCAAATTTATCGCGACTGTTAGCGGTAAATGTACCGACACGGTGTTTATCCCTCGCACAACCGGTTCATCCCTTTTTTTAAATTTACAGCACGATCGTCGGTCATTTACAGGACGATACACGTAAAGATATTTACATCTCGACACTAGAGTTACAATATTTTAGTCATAATTATCAGATAGCTTTACATTATTTGACAAGAAGAATTTTCGCAATTCACGCGTATCGTTTCATCTGTTTTTTATTCCAAGTATTATCTCTGAGAGAGCTCTCCGGTATTTCAGTTCAAACACAGATCAACAAAATGATCCTTCTAGCACTTGAGCAAATAGATATAAAATAGGCGCGAGTTAATCTCTCATTCAATCGTACAGGAGATGTAAATGAAACTCGAGACTCGAATCTCGTTCGTTCCAAGTAATCTTTTGAAAAAATAGAATGCCGAACGAATATATTTTCCGCGTCACGAACGTATCCGAACGTAAGAAGTTAAGCCAGAGCTCGTATTTAAACTACAGCCTCCTCTTCATCGGTCTGGAGTACAGTTACGTAGTAAAATTCATCGAGTAATTGAAGAAATCTTGCATGCACGAGTGGCACTGTAGTACGTATTACGGTACGTCGCCGACGTACCTGTTTATTCCGCCAGGAGAAAAGATTAATGAAATAAATACGAGGACTCTGATGAATGAAGAATATGGAAATTACGCCGAGCCATTACGGTCGAATTCAATCAAACATTTGCAATTCGGTGCAGCGCTCGTTGCGAAAATTTATACGTCTACGTCGCACGAGAACAGAAACAGGAACGAGGCCTGTTCGCTCTTTTTCCTCGGCGAAAACAATAAGAAAAACGACCTCGTAAACCGGGAAGAGTCACCCCTCGCGCCTATCGATACTCGTAATCGCGACGCTAATGCGTCGGGCTCTATTTCTTCTACGTCTCTGCTTCTCTCCAGCAGCGGCACCGGTGGGAAAAAAAATTCTTAACGTCGCTCTCTGCCAATCTGTGTAATCTGTTTTCGTCCCGCCGTTCATTTTTGCTTCTTCGTTTTACGGAATAAATATACTGTCCGGCTCGCGACGCGTGATCGCCCCCCACCCCCCCCTCGAAGATCTAATCAGTCCGAGTACACTCGTATTTCGTCACGAGTCAAAAATACCGAACTGCTCCGAGCTCTTAATCCTCGAATATACCCTCCGTCTTGCAATCGACCTGGGACGAGGCATAAACACGTCACGGCGCGTTCAATTTCCCGCTAAATATTCCAAAGTTACGGCGTTCGAGATGGTTTCGGTTAGTGGCGAGTCGCATCGAAAGTCGTCGCCCGGGTCGTTGAAATTATCGAGAGTACGGTTTCTTTTATCGACAAGAACAGGGTTTTTGTTTTTTGTCTTTGGTTAATTGGTACGGCAAATGAACGTACCACTGGAAACGTAAAATAACACGTCTAAGAAACAAGGTTCGTTTCTTTCTTATAGGGATAGTACATCGATTGGCATTTAATGTAAAATAATCATATTGCAATGTCTAAGAAAGGCACGAAATAAATACAATATTTCTTAATATGTTCTGATCCGAATCGATTTCCTATTATTTCTTTGAAATACGTAACATATTTCTGTCTGTAACGCTACTTAAACAAAACGTTATCCGTATTGAAAGATGAAAACAAATTTTATAATTCGTTGGGGATTATTTTACAGAACGGTTGATAAAATTTTTCATTACTGTTTAACTTAGTCGATCAATCTTGTTAGATATCGATTGACCGTAGAAGATACGAATATGCGTAATATAATTCTCATGCATAGATCATTAGTTTGGCGAAGTGAACGCATTTCATTGGGTTTTTGCTTGCCATTCGATAGCTTATCAATATGGACAACTGGCAAACGAGGAAGCAGAAAGAAAATACGATACGGTTAAAGTTACATTCCGATAGTGTCTCGAAATGAGCATCTAGGCGTGTAGAAAATTCTGATTAATGATATCCGGCAATGTCGAGTTTCGATAATTTCCGCATGTTCTACATGTTAATTAAATTTCTGTGAAGCTATAATTCATTCGACGGCTCTATTCGTGACAACAAAATTAAATCGAACGTTTTTGCACGCACAGATTAGATCGAAACTTTAAATGAAAAATTTACCTTGCAACCGATGTGCTAGCTACAAATTGATAACATTTAATAAAAAAAAGAAATGGAGAAAGAAAAATTAATTTCTATATTCTAGAAACCAGATCTAAAGCAACTTTCTATTCATCAATAATTCATCGAAGCAATTAATATCTCAAAAGGGATCTAAAAAAATCCTCGATTTTTCTAATGACGTCTTTCTCGTCAAGGATAAAATGTAAATTCGTCGTTTTTTGACAATTCCTGACCAGTCTGCGAACGTGTTTTGTACAAATTTGTATTTTTCGGAACATAGTTGAAGAAACAGTACCCAACCAGATATCAATTTCATCCACTAAACAGCGCTTACAGCTTGATAATTCGCGTATCTTTTCACGTTCAAATTTCTCGCAACTCTCGACCCCTCATAATTCAACCCCAATAAAACAAAATTGTCTACGAAGCAACAAAAGGATGGAAGATTTATTTCGAGCAACGAGCGTCCACGAGAGGTTTTCCTTTCGTGGCAGAGAGGAAGAGCACGAAGAACAGCCATCCAGTCGGATATCGACGGGGCAGATGAGCTACCAATAACTCAATGTGCGCTTATAAACTGATCAGACTTCGAACCCAACCCTCTCCACTTCTATCACCCCACACCGCCGTGCCGCCGTCCTCGAAGACCTTCGGCTCGACCTCGTTCCAATAGCTCCGAGTTCCTCTTACGCGTTCCATGACGACGGGAACGACGACGACGACGACGACGACGAGGACGAGGACGAGGACGAGGACGACGTATTACTTGGGACTCTGCTTCGGCAGAGAGTGAAATGCAAGCGAATTTACCGCACGATTTAACATCCCCGGCGAGCCCACCGAGCATTCATCCGCCTTCTTCCACGTACTTCCCGTGAACGCGAGCACCAAGAACGAGGAAAAGTCGAGGGATGAATCGTAACTCGGGGTTAACCGAGTTTGTTGCGCCCCCGTGTCTAGACCGTGTCTGTGCAACAACTTGTAGTCCCGTCCAACTCGCGTATGGATTCTGACGTATTGACTGCTATCGATTCGCGATGGTTTGCTTAACTTATTAACGCAATACGTAATATTTTTTACTATATAAAAAGTATATTTAATATATAGAATATATAGTAATATATAGAAAGTATATTTATGGTTGAGAATTTGAAATTAATTTATTTTTATTGATGCTGAAAGTTGTGATTGCAGAGATATTTACGGTAGAAATGGTTTGCTTGACGATAGATTTACTTTCTGGAATTTTGAAATTCTTTTATGAATCGAATTTCTACGAAATGTAACCTAACCTCTTTGGATTACATTTAGCTAACCTAATCTTATATATATAGAACTTGTAAAAATACAAGGTACTATTCATTGTTATTACTTATTTTCGACTAATTTTTATTTTATTTTATTTAATTACACATCAAGTTTCGACTAATTTTCTCGCGATGGAATTTTTCCATAACGCCTGCAACATGATGGTACAATCGCAGCTGAACAAGATGGCAGCATCCTTTCGGGCAACAGATCTCTACACGCAAGAGTAGTTCCGGTTGCATGCTTACAGGCGTGGAAGCCAGTACTATCCGCAGGGAGCGACTATCGATCTCATTGGTACATGGTCTCATCGAATCTCGTTTACCGTGGGGATTCCGTAAGGACCGAACTAAGATCGAGGCAGTAAATTTAAGGATTTTGGTCTTGCTCGAGGAATAAATTTAGCTCCGAATGATTCGCAACTTGGAGGATCTGTTCCACCGGAATGAAATACCATTTCAAGGAAACGCCATACGGGTTCTCGCTTGTAGCTTCCGCATCGAAGGATAACGCGTGAAGATCGAAATATCCGTTCCCATACCATTTTTAAATAACTAACCGATGAAAAGTGTTATTGTTGCTATTAAATAGTATATATACTGATGCAATATTGTATGACCGAATTCAGAGGAATCAATTATTGAAAATTGCCTGTCACTAAAATTTTCTTTTCTTTTGCATGATCGAACGAGAATTGCAATTTTAATAAATAATAATTTTGCCAACAGAACGAGTGAAATTTCACAAACTTTGAATCATCTAATCGAATCATTTCCGAGTTAATACAGAAATGATAAGATCATGCGATCAAGTCAGTTATTAAAAATCAATATTAAAATTTTTTTTAATTATGGAAAAGAGCCAATTACAAATAATCTATTTATAGTTGCATTGATATCACGATCGTAACAATGGATGGAACACCGTGTGGTAAAGGTACTAATTATAAATGTAACTGGAGACCCTTAGGAAGAGGAGAAAAAAAAGATATTATCATCGAATTTAATGCGTTTTATGATATATTGTTCCTAGAGTTTAATCTTAATTTATTCTAACGTAGTCAAATCGTGCGAGTCAGCTATTTTTTTTTTCAATGCTCTGCAGATATCTACGCGCGTGAGTATATGCATAATAGAAGCTACTGCTACTCGTTTCAGGTGGATGGCTCGAGTTATTATATGTAAATCATTTGACTCTCACGCTGTAAGAAACTGGGTAGAACAAATGCCACTGGCACCGTTAGGCATCTCCCATCTACTCGTTTACGACGAAATGCATCCGTTAATTATTTCTACGATCAGAGCGTAAAGTTACTCGAAAGCTGAGGTAGTAATGGAATCAATTTTTGATGAATAAAAAAATTGACAAACACTTTATATATCCCTATACAACGTTGATAATTTTATTGTAATAAATATTATTTCACCATCTTTTATCCGTGTAGACAAAGAAAAAGATACTTTAATGAAATATTTGATTCACGAATAATACGAGTGAAATTAAAACAGTCTATTTTTACAATTTTTATAAATATCATAACACGCAAAATTAATATTAAAATTTTCCCTCTTTTTTTTTACTTTTATAATAATGGTTTCAAAAGTCTACTAAAATTTTCAATGAGAAGCAATTTTTCAAAATAATTACAAACAATTATTTAATCGTTCTCAATCTCTCTAATCTATTAAATTAAACAAAATTATTATTAGAAGCGTGATCTAGAGATCTGTTTGAGTTCCACTTCAGTTCGCGTTACATGATCAACGAAGGTAGCGTGACAATGACGAAATAAATTGTTTTCCCAAGGACTTTCATCCGTAACCTTGAAACATTTCCGGGTGTACTGGCCTCCGAGCTCTCAAGGTGCCATACGACCATTGTACGTACAACCCTGTTAGGGCCGTCCATCATGGGCTTTGCCCACCGACAGATGTTTGCCTCTTAATGTATGCACGTGTCAACGTATCTGCTCGCCATTCTACTTCCTGATAGAGCGTATTGCGCGGGTGGTGAAGATAAATACAATAGTACGCCAACTTTGCCTCTAGAACAGTGATCGAGCTGGGAAAATGTTGAAAATTATCTAATTCGAAAACTTAATTAGAAAACTTTCACATTTACATTTTTGGAGACTATACAAATTTCTAACAAGAAAATAATATAATTTGAGAAATAACATGACTTTATTGTGTCATACGAGGTATGTAACGTTGTGTGCTTTAACAATGAAAATCAATTTTGGTTCGTGGGATCAGAAGCGTATCATTTAGATCATGATGTTGCAATGGTTGAACGAAACAATCGCGTGCAGACTCTTACATCGTCGTACGTAATTAAAGTGCTTAAATTATTACGTGTATTTTCGCTTTTAGTATTGTGTTTCGCATCACGGAATATCACGTTTATGTAACATCCACGTTTACGTGAAAAGTAAATTTATAATATCCTTTTAGTCTTTTATTTTGACGACCTGTACGTCGTAAAAATAGTAAATAAAAAAAAGTGAGTCAGAGTAAAGTTACTTATTGAAGTAAGTACATGTGCTATTAAAAATACTACTGTATCGAAGAACATTGTTAAAGATTCCAAATCTACAAAATATCTGCGTGTTATTGAATTATAAAGGAAGAATCTTGTCAAATTCTCTGAAGTATCAAGGTAAAAAAAAAAACTTGAGTCGTTAATTAATTTCCCACGAGCGAAATAAAATTTTCAATCGTGCCATATTATGTCCACGCAAGCGCATCGATCGTGGCTCGATAAACGTGTCTCGAGTCACGATTAAAGCCGAGAGAAAGAAAAAGCCAACTTGCAGTCACAGCTAGCGAGTGACATTTAAGAACGAGGGGTTAATTGAACGAAAGCGTACGCTGTCTCGAACTTTCCGCGCTTGCACATGCGGAATGGGATTGAGATAGCTCTGAATAGGCCTGAGACAGATAACAGTTATAATTGTTTCTCGAAGCTATTGAATATGCAATTCCAGGCGAACAATGATATCAAGATCGCGGATCAAGATCAGACAAGCGTAGTTTCTACGTGTATGTATATGTGTGTATGTGTGTGTGTATTGCGCTGCTCTTTTACATTAATTAACATCGCGTAGACACTTCTTGGAACCAGGACAATAGATGAAAGATCTCCAGTCGCACGATCTTGCAGATTCATCACGATGACGGTAATTTCTCTCTTTTTTTCTTTTTTTCTTTTTTTTCTTTTTTATTGTTGTTTGTCTCGGTACAGCGTAAGACACACTTTGTAGACCAAACCATCAAGTACGTTGTACTTAATTAAATTAAATCCATCATAGAGTCATGAAAAATTGATACCAGAATAATTCGACTAATTCATATAAATAGACGAAACTTATTTTATTATTCATTTAAACTTATTCATGTATGATTAATTGGGAGAATAATTCTATTCATATCAATAGCTACTGTATTTTTAGGATATGTTTTACCATGAGGTCAAATATCATTTTGAGGAGCAATAGTTATTACCAATTTATTATCAGCATTACCTTATATTATTATAGATGATTGCTTCAGAAAGAAATGTTCACTTTTCTAATCGATTGATTGTTACGTGGCCAATTACAACTTGCAATAATGTTCTACGAATAATACGATCCCATCTCGAAATGTGTTCTACCTAAAGTTCTACATACAATCTTTAGCCTAATCATCTATATACACCCTCTAAGATTCAAAAGACAATTTATTTGTAACTTTTCGTGGAAAAAGAATGAAAGTACCTCAAAGTCAACAGATACTCGTCACAACTCATTATCAAATTTTCGTTATCAAACGAATATATATATATTCGCTATCGATGTGAATATAAATTAAACAAATTCATCTTCCTCATACACAATATCACCAATTGCTACTTCCTCCGATTCTCATTTTGTGACCTTATTCGTCGTACCAAATCCACCGTACAAAATCACTACGTAACAAGCAAAACCTCTCGTCTAATTTTCTAAGCAACCACCGTACAGTGGAGTGCGTCTGAAAGAAACGTCTCTCTCTCTCTATCTTTCTCTCTCCTGTCTCCAGTTTGTCCCTGAATTTGGTTGGAGGCCGGGCGAGGAGGGTCGACGAAACGCTCCGAATGGAAGAGTTCAATTCCGTATGCAAATGCGTCGCTCTCTCACGACGTCTCGCGCGTGGAGGACCCCCGGCGGCCGCCGTCACCAATTTCAAAAGCCACCACCTGAGAACTTGTCAATCGGTTGACATAATTCGATTTGAATAATGAACGAACGTCCCCTATGCAAATTTCGCCCATTATCGAGGGCCCGCTAACGGTCCTCGAGCGACGTTATTTCACGCAACGCGCAACATTTCCTTCTCCACCGATAGCCGCCGTTCGTTGGCTACATCGATCATCGAGGGCCCTGGCTCCTTTTATCGCGAGCACGTAGATGTCGGCATTTTTGTACGTTGTATTTTGTAACAGAGCGACATAACCGAGGGCAGAGAAATTCCCTGATAACGGGAAATAAAATTTTAAAGTCAAATTTCATGGCAGTTTGGTCGCGTACTTTGGGCACTTGGCTCTAAGTGTCTCATTTTTTTGACAATCTGAGGAATATTTTCTGGTTTGGATATTCGAGAATTTCTCAATATCACGAAGCAAAGAAAAGTTACAACATTCTACATTATTAATAAATTAGAAAAAAAAAACTGTGCTTTTAAGGTTCAACTCTAACTACCACCAGATTTGACTCGACATGAAAGTTTTCTTTTAAGATGATCAATCTACAGCGAGATTTTTCCAAAGAGAGTGATCCTCTGTCTTTTTCACGCTTTTGAAAACATCGTGCCAGAGAAAAACGAAAGACACAATGTGAAAGCAACGTTTTAATAAAAACTACAAAAAGTAAGTACACGATCGAAGAATTGACGTCAATTTTCCCCGAATTGTCAGACGGGAATGCTGGCGTAAGAAACACGATTTCGATCGTCATCGGGCAAAGAGAGGGCGAGGTCGAGCGAAAAGCAGGTGCTCGATAAACAATACGCAGATGCAAACGAAGGCGGACGATGGTAATCTATGGTAGGTTGAAAATTGATAAAAGATACAGGCGAACATTTAATTAGCTGGTTCTGGGGCGCGTCATACGAGCAATCGCCTTCACGACAAACACGATCCAAATAATTACGATGGTAATCGCGTGGCGAGGTGGCTGTTCGATTTATGGCCTCGGTGTTCGAGATGGTAATCGAATTCTCTCACCGATCTCCGTCGATGAAATTCATTTTCATCCAATTAAGTATTCGCGATGGTGTACTGTGATGTTTCTTGTTACGTTGAAACGTACATGTAACGCGTACTTAAGAAATAGAGGGATAATTGTTTAAGCTTGTTGGTATAATTTGAAAATTTTTGCGATTTTCGTCATTATTAAAAAAGATACCGTGAGATCTTAATATTTTTAATATATGTATTTTATATATGATTACAAAAAGTATTACTTTTCAGTGAATCACTTTTCCATTAGATTCTACGTTTTCATACTATCGAATTTGAATTTATTTGATTAGTATTTAGGTATCGTAATAAATGTAATAACGTCTTAATACTTTTTTCTAGCCACTTTAAACATTTCGAATACTGTCAATATATATAATTTGAAATTTAATGCCAACGTTGAAACAAAATTTTGAAATCTTTCATTTAATTTCGTGATAATTCATGGTTAGAATTATTTGTTAACACCTATACATGTATGTAATCTCATTTCGTCGTTCTTAGTAATCACAATTACTGTAATTAATAGTATTCAATTTTTATGTAGAAACAGATTGACTCACCACCCGATGAAGAGACGAGATTATTTTTCGTTGTTGTTTCATCACAGGAAAACTTACAATCTCTCTGCAATCTGAAACGCAAAACAAAAGAAATGTGAATTAAAAGGACATTTTTGTGAGATCCTTCAACGTCACACGCACTGACAACGTCAGATATATCATTATTAAATCAACGTAGGAAATAGGACATGTTCAAACAAATTTAAATAATAAATACCACTTTAATATCTAAAGTTCCAAAATACCACTTCGCGATGTCGTTCGATACGATAAGGAGTAAAGCATTCTGTAATGTTTTCTTGATACGTCTAAAAGATATATCCAAGAAAAGAAAATAGAAAGGGCGATTACATTTTTGCCGACTACTGTGAAGGGAGTTTCAGGCGTATTTCACATACGAGGCGATTTATCGCCAAGTATCGCCAACTTTGCCGCGAATGCACCGTAGATTACGCATTCAATCACAAACGAGGGGTGCCAGCGACGTAGCGATCGTGCGTGGCGCCCCACACTGTTGACGCTTACCCAAGGATTTCGTGATAAGCAATAAACGAGCCAAGTCGAAATACGTTCTCGCGTATGGCGCGCGAGACGCCATTACAATGGCCTCTGATGAATGTTCGTATACATTTACATGGGAAATCATCGTGTTGGATCCGTCTCGACGAAGGTTGCAACGCATCAGGGGACGAAAAACTCACCTTAAACTCGTCTTAAACATTCGACTTTGTTTGATCGATCGTTACTTTGAAACGAATTACTCCTTTTATTCCGTTGCTCTTCCAAATTGGTAGAAATTTCTTATGGACGTGTTTTTGCAAAAAGTTTGTACTCTGTAAATTAAACCATTTATGGAATTTACGTGGAATTAAAAATGGAAGAAGCAATTCTTTTTCATTCAAAGTATTTTTATTTTTATTCAAAGTATCACGCAGTGGAAATTCTTATTGAAATATCAACAGGATATTTTCTTATTGACGCGTGTTCAATTAATTCAGTCTTACGATTATTTAAACTGTACAATTAGGCAATGTTTCATGTCCAAAATATTTTTCTTTTACTAGTTTTACAAATCAACATCTTCCTACAAATGCTCGAGAAACGCGAAAATACGGCATAATCTACTTTCTACAAAACGTGAATGCGCGAAAGGGGTAAAGAGATACACTTCTCGAGAAACATTCGGTTTCGAAACTCGTTCAACATTTCCCCGCAACGCGTACGCCTACGACTCCGACAATTTCTCGCCGAATGCACCATCTTTCGTCCCGGTGGCAGTTTTATTAGGTCCCGGTTTAAACATCCTTCTGACTCGGTCCCTTTAAACTGTGCGGAGTGGCACAATTTAAGCGCGACCTTGCGCTTGATAATAGTTTATGAAGCGAGGCCGTGTTCTCTATGCAGTACGACAGCTCGTAGTTTGTTCGAGAGAGAAAGACGTGGCGGCGGCAGACAGCGGCGGGGTGGGTTTATGTCCCGGAATTAATTAACCTACAACCCCTCCGACTGCACACAGCCGTTCCACCCTCTCTCATTCTCTCGTTCTGAAAGCACCAAGCGTGCCAGCCATTTTGTCCTCGACTCTCGCTCTCGAAATTCCATTACCCACTTTCTCCACCCCGCGCCAACTACCCTCCCCCATACACGCACGTTTATCCCCTTTCCCCGCCCTCGCGTTTCTCTCTCTTTCTCTGTGTGTGCATGTGCGTGTGTGCCTGTGTCTCTCTCTCTCGTGTTCTGCGTATTTTGTTCATTCACTCGCTTTAATCCACGCTCCAGCCACCCCTTTGGCCACCTACTTCCGGCCAGAACTTCCCCTTGATGGCAGACCGTTAAAGTCGATCCACACGCGTGTCGTTTCTGCCAGTTCTCCTGTTGGTTGCTTTCTCTTTTAATTTCACTTAAGAAATTCGCGATTCGGAAATATTACATCTATAATTTTTTTAAAAAAGTGTTTCAAGCTCAGAAATATCAACGCTACGATTTTGTAATGAGTCTTTGTTGATCAATGTGGAATATCGATGTTGCAATACATTTCTTGGTCAGTATGTAGGATACATTTCTGTAGAACCAACTAAAATATTGAATTTTGACCAGATTACCCTGAAATTTCTCGAAAAAAAGTTCGCAATACCTCGCAGAACCATCGTCTACTCGATTTACATACCTCCCCCTTTCATCAAAGTCCAATTTATCCCTCTAATAACAGTCACGCAACAAATACTTCAATCCCCATCGATCACCAGTCGAGGCGAACGTCAACTGGCTCGTGTCAACGTCAATATTACGGGGCGTTTCGACACGCGAATTCCATAAAAATCGCGGATAGTTGAATTTTAATAACGTAAATAACCGCGAATCGCGCCGCGTAAATCAACGCGCCGGGGTTAATGCCGTCCGTCGGTTTAAACAATATTCTCCTCGAGGGTAAAAGTGACAGAGATAAAGGGGGGGGAAAGTGGCGGTGGCGAGCATTTCCCGCGTGCTGGCGATGGCTAAGAGGGCTCGCGCCGGCGATGATAAGATGCGATGCGAGTTTTTATTAATACTCCACCCTGTCTCTGCCTCCTCGCCTCGTCTTCCGCGACGCCCTAAAGTCTTAAAGAGATTGCGGAACGAATGGCAACGAGGAGCGGGACGAGGAACGAGGAGAGGAGAACGAGAAAAAGAAAAATGAAAGAAAGGAAGGAAGGAAGGAAAAGGAGGTATTCACCCTCTCTGGTTAGAGAGACGAGGTGAGAGAAGGGAGGAGGAAGGAGGAAGACGAAGGCTCTCGGTTAACCAAGGTGAAGGGCTATGAGTCACGACCTACCTTAACCTGACCCTGTCTCTACTTAACGCGGCGCTCGCTTCTTCAAATGAGAGGGATGGAGAGGGATAACAAGAAGCGGCAATGTATATTTGAGTAGAACAAAAAGGGTGAAGAGATTGAATGCACTGTCGGAAATATTACAGGGTGGAGGGAGGAGGAGAGAGAAGAAACGACGATGCTGTTTCTCGCGTAAAATTCTGTTATATCATTTCTTTTTTATCGTGAGAGAACGTTGCTTCTGGTTGCTACTACTTTTTTTGGGGGGGGACTGGAAATTACATAGATGCAAGTAAGAAAATAATTGGTTCTCGTTCTTTCGTACTAACGATAAGTATGTCGAATATATTTTTAATTCAGGCTATGATTTTAAGCTGTAACTAGTTTGGTACATGTACAGTGATTTATATATTTTAAAGTAATGCTAGCAGGCGAACTATCGTAAATGTTGACGCACCTAGTGGCAATATTATTAGCGTTGCAGCGAGATTGAATGTTTATAAGAGGATTAATTTTTCTCCGATAAATGACTATCTGTTAGACTTACTGTTATGGACACGTAGATTTTTTTGAGTACTCGTTGTACCTTTCAATTGCATTTTGACTTGGACTCTGCCCTCGCTACTTACGAATCTATTTTATAGACTTAGATTGGCTAGCTAGTGATTTTATTATTCAACATTTTCACTACTTCTAAGGATCACATTTAGAAAATGTGATCTGTTTAAATTGATTCTCGGAAGAATTAAATTAAAAAAGGATTGTATACATATTTTTATAAATTCAACAAACTTTAATTGTTACAACTAATTAAAAAAATACAAACTGACAATTGCAACAACAAACAACTCTCTCTCTCTCTCTCTCTCTCTCTCTCTCTTTCAAATAACGTTTGAAACAAAATTTCCAACTCAAACAGAGCTCGTCGAAAACTCGACCTACGTCACACCGCGACAGAAAAAGAAAAAAGAGAAAAGAGAGTGAAAAGAGACGTTGGAAAATCGTCGCGGAGAAGAGCTAAGCAACGAGAAGCCACGAGACATGTTTATCCAACGAGTTCACTGCGTGATACGTTGCACGGTGTGGCATCCGCATGAGTAATCCGCAAACTTTCCCGGGGAAAACTTATGCTCGAGAATCCAACGAAGGCTGAAACCGGGAGAAACGCAAGCGACGCGGGGGATGGAAAACGAGACGGAAAGAGAAAGGGTTGCGAACGAAGATATTGCCGGGTTACTTTCAACCTCTGCGAGGGGTAGGTGGGTGGGTGGGTGGTTGGTTGGTTTGGTGGGGGAAGGGGATGAGGGAGGGCTCAGAATGGAGGAAGGAGGGTAAGTGCTCGCGAAGGTTAGTCGACGGACCGTGGGCTCTCTCGTTCTACTCGGGATTTACCTTCCTCGCCAGACAGCCCTCCATCGGTCCCGCATCTATTATCATATTTCACGCGAGAGACTCGAAAACAGCCAGATTTATGAACGGACTTCCGACCAAATAAACACGCCTTCGCGCCGCGGCCAGTCTCCGGCATCCACGGAATTCTTCCACCGACAGGATGCGAAATGGACCGACATCGTTCCCATCCCGATCCCGTCGAATCCGAGCAGAGAACGCTCGTTCTCGTCACATCCGGCTGAAGGATGACTGGCGTCCTTAAGGCCTCGGGCAGGATCGTTCGATCGATTCCGAAGATTCATTTTCAGGTTGGCTCGGCTTTTCTCAGAAGCTATCGACAGCTATCGAAACGAATGATTTTAGAGACAGCGCGACTGTTGACCCAGTGACGACCAAAATTGTTGCGTTAACGCAGTCGTAACGCACGTTCCCAGCAAATTTGTATCATCAAATTTTTCGCTCTCGATAGATACGGAGACTTCAAGTTTCGATTAACTTTGCACGACGAGTGTACAAAGTGTACGGAAGATTTTTTAGGAATTTTATAATCGCAATATACACTGTTAACATTGTGAAATTTTTTCGGCTTACGTTTGTGAAAATACTCTTGCCTGAATCGTTTCCTAAGCGAGAATCTATAGTTTTATACGTCTCAGGAGCAAGTCTCGTAATTTTGCTTCTTGCATGAGAATTAGTAGACAAGTTTGTAAGACTCTTTGAAAGAAATTTTTAAGCGATCTGCATCGTAAGAATTGAAATACTTAAATCACGTCACAAGCTCATTATCGTACACGTTTTGTACGTTCTTTTACCTCCGAACGAATCGTCCATTCGACTAAGCATTCAATTGTCTAGCAAGAAAAGAAATTACGACATCAATACTTACGATGAGTAGAAAACCTCAAAATTCTCAGTTAAAATTCATCGGAGGGGAAAAAGCTCACGGCACTTGAGAGGCTAATAAAAATCTGGCCGCTGTCGTGGGACGAGACTAATCCGCGAGATTCACGCGGGCCAGAAAGTAGGTGTACACGTCGCGGAAGGTCACAAAAGAACTAAAGGTACGCGTAACACGAGGAAATCCATCCACCCTAAAATCGCGAGACCACCCACATCCTTACACTCACACGCAGATAGGCGATCGAAAGGGCCCGAGTGAAAGGCATGTGCACCCTTATCGGGGAAAAAAATAACGCCCAATCAGGAACGTAGGACGTGTGCAGCTCACCCCTGCCCGGGGGATGCGTGTGTCTATGGAATTCAGTGCGGTCGCCATGACAACCCCATGCCTTTCTTCCAGAGATGTCCACAGGAGGACTCGTCCTCTTCCCCCCTGCATTTTCTCTCTTTATCGTTCGTCTAACGCGTTACGTATTTTTTTTCTTCTTCCTCTTTTTTTTAACCGACTCTCGTCGTCCCACGTTCTTTGACAACAATTTCAGATGCAACGCGAATCACCGTTGAATAAATTCGCCATTGTGCGCGGTGTCTCTCGCCGGTTGGGAAAAACTCGATCGAGCACTTGGATACTCTCTGGTGCAATTGATCGACGCACTTGTGATTTGAAATCGTTACAACGCGAACGATAAAGAGATTTTATTAGTCAACTTTTTGTTTCCTCGTATTAATTGTCAAGAAAATAGTTTTAATTTTTAAGAACGTTAAAATATTGTTATTTCTTTTTAATTGATTATCCTAGAAATCTGTAGAATTACAGAAGTAAAAGCTGGTAAAGATTTATCAATTTTGGCCAAGTTAATTTTGCGATTGCCAATTTTAAAAATGCAAACATCCTGATCAATAAATTAATAAAGTAATAAAAATTGAAAAACAGAACGTATTGAAAACAAAATTTTGGAAAATTTCAATGATCCCGGCACAAATGGATATAAATTCAATTTTATTTTTATATAAAAAAAGAAAGACATTATTCGACTAAATTCGAGATGAAAGAAGCGATCGCAACGTCGCATTATTATCTCTCGAGTGTAAAAAATAAACATTCCGATGAACGGCGTCTCGTCGTGCTAATTTACGAAGACACAACGGAATTCTTATCAAAAAGGAACGAGAAAGTTTCATCGAAATCCAACGTCTCTGTTGACTCGTGTCTTGATTGCGTTCGGGAGCGCGCTGTTTTAAATGCAGAAGGATTTCCATGGACCACGTGCCGGCGCAGACGGACCAGGCAAATGGAATTATCGAAGCAGCGTGCGCACTTCCGTAAATACCGTGCAGCTTTACGAAATGCGAGCGGAATGGAATTAAATGGGATTTCTCGTCGTGTGCCGTCACGCGTTCTCCGCCACAGAAACGCGCACGCACTTACGAAATCTGCACGTGATGGAGTTAAGTAGTATTAGCGAGTGGCACGACGGACAACATTGCGCCACGCGCGTTCGTTTCGCGTAAAAAAACCTCTACGTGAGTGGTTTGAACAAGACGTACGTACTTTTCATCACTACTTCGTCATTGGAAGAACGATATTTTGGTACTTTTTTGGTTAAATAATTATTAATAGTTTAATATTTTTGTGGGACGGAAAGGCTAAAAATTGTTCGTTCTTTTTATATTCTGGCAAACATCAACAGATATTTAAGTATTAAAAATTGCATTTGGAAGTGTAAAGTTTTGTAAATAACTTGAACGAAATTTTCTGAAATAACTTTTCGGCGTAGAATTTGTTTAAAAAAGTACCCATTGCAAATTTTCAAATTTCGCTACTCCGTCCAATAAAGATATTCATCAAACTCGACATAAAAATTTCAAACGTCGAAACATTGAACTGATATGTTATAAAATATCAATCCCTCAACAATGGTATTCAAAAATGGATCGCAAAAATTTTTAAAGTAGGGAAAAAGTGAAAGTAACAAATGCACGTCGTTTCTTTGCTCCTCGTAGAACGGGGACACGCGCGTTAGTCTCTCGAATTTTAATCGGATATTTCTTTCGACGCAGACTTTCGTTGCAAATCAACAACGTCAAAGAGTTCATGGGTGGCTGCCAACCATTCCCGTGGAGAATTGATAGAGTCAAGAATATTCCCCACTCACCCGTCCGCGCATCCCTGTCTTTCTCCTCGAATACTATACGAATAGTATTCGTACGTATCCTGTCAGATAAGCAGGAGGGTAGATCGTCGGAGGGACGAAAATGATGTTGCAGCCCCACGAAGGCAGAAAGAATCGATCATACGTGATGGGAGTTTCATTTTTATTGGCGAGACAAGAAGATGCGCAGAGGGTTTCCCTCGAGCCTTCCTCGAGCAGTTCATCGTTTTTTAAATGAACGTTTGCGCAGAAGGAGGACGGAGTAATTCTCGAATTGATAATTACAATTCCGCGCAAGAGTCTGTCATCTGTTCTGTGCAATCTTTCGTATTCCAGGAAACGAAACGCGTAAAAGAAAAGTACAGTTTATCTTCCGTCAAGATTCTATCACCGTGATCGAAAAATAAAAGCAAAGAGGGAAGATATATTTTATTTTATTTATCGAAACGGCAAATAAATCTGTCAATTCTTGAACGCGGAAAATTTATTTTACTTTCATTGCGGAATCTGACAAGTCGATCGATCACGGGAACTTGCAGATTCCCCGACTGTGAAAAATATATTTCGAGTCTTTTTTCTCGTTTAAACTGTTTTCGCGTTTCAAATGCAAACGTACGCGTACCACTTTCGACTCGATTTCGCTGGATATATTTCTGAAAAATTTCTTCTCGCGGCTGTACGGCGGTGCGGTTCGCGGCGTGCGGCATGAATAATCAGTTCCTCTTTTCGTAACACGTGCATCAAGCATACAACACGTTCCAGCATTTACTGCTTCCAGTCATTTCTGAAGTATTACCGAGATATCGAGTTTCGCTTCTTTCTGAATCTCAAAGTGCTCCGTTCCCCGCTCCATATGGATTTACGCGCGAAATTCACACAAGGATTTGCCCCGGCGCGGTTCAATCGCTGTTTTTGCCGGTCGCTTTTAGGTGCCTAGCATCTGTTCCCGTTTTCGGTGAAACAAAGTTTCGCGATAACGTTTCGCCGAATTTAAATGTAAGAATAGAATTACAACAACAACAATTCCGATTTGCAACGTTGATTATTTCTAAAATAGAAAATATGCAGTAACAAGTTGCTCTTTGCAGGAGAATAATTTAAAAATTTAGAAATTTATCGAAAAGTATAAAAAAAAATTGCGAATCTCTTGTATATTCATGACTTTGTGAATTTATTTAGCATATATTTTTCAGAAGTTTTTATCTTTAGACCTAACAAAAGTTGTTCTCCTCTTCTGAAAAATTGTTTTTACTTTTCTTCTTCTTCAATTCTTTAAAAAACAATTTTCACAAAGAACGTACATCGAGAAACAGTCTCTGATACTTGCACGTTTTCAACCAAGAACTAGATTCGAATAATTTATCGCAGCTGAACCACCATAGAAAAGCGTTTCGAAAGTTTCGCGTTGCAAGGGCGAACAAAGTCAGAGAGAAAGGACACTTTGGATATCTACAATCATTCTCCGACAATTACGTATTCCTACCTCCGGAGTGCTGGCAAAAAGTCGGCGACAATAATTTCTCGCAATATTTGAGCAAACTTGTTCCTCGGAGGCAAGCAGAAAGAAATTCCAATAACATTCGATACTATCGAATTCCGCGTATAGACGGGGTACACACAGGCGAACGCGTGTGTGGCCTCCGAGGGTTGGACGGAGAACGCCAGGCAGAGAACGCCTGAGAGAAGAAAGGTGGAGACGGGGGCGGCTGCCTTTATCCACCCCTCTAGCGTGGAAACTCGCGTGTTTGGCCTCCCCAAGCACTGAAACACGCATGTGGGACCAGAGGCACACACTTGCCTCCACGTATTGATTCCATTCTCGTTCTAGGGACTCCTTTCCTCCTCTTCTCTTCCCTATCCTCTCCCTCTCTCTCTCTCCCTTTTTTCCACCTTCTTCCCTTTTTCCTCCTCTCTCACTGCGTTGCTCTCTTCTCCTAGAACCAACCTCGTCGCTTACTTCCACCGTCGGCCCCCCTCTCTTCCCTTCACCGCCCCCTCCCCTCTTCCCCACGCCACATCTCCCGTGATCTGAATTCTTTCTATTTTCCGTACATCCCTCGTCGTACCGCATCCGCCTGCGCTAGCACCCTCCAAACCCTTCATCCCACCTCCCACACGCCACCCCATCGCCGACCTCCTCGCGAGCTTTATTCCTTATCCGAGATTGTTACCAACGTGCACTCCCCATCCACCGCGAGTTTTCCTCTGGCAACCGACTCCTCTTCTTCTTCTTCCTCCTCCCTCTCTCTCTCTCTATCTCTCTCTTCTCTCTGTTCTCTCTTTCCTATCCGCGATCCGATGTCGCGAGACGAGTGTCGCGTCAGGAGGAACGATCCTCTTCGACGGGAGAAGATCGGGAGAAGATCGAGATCCCTCGACGGAAGAGGGACACGTGGAAGGAGTTTCGAACCCGCGACCCGACGCGTCTAAGCTCGTCCCTGATTAGACTCGATTTGCAACCATCTCTCTCTCGTCAGGTTTGCCTTCGTCGATGATTCCGTTCCGAGGGGGAAGGATCTTCTCGAAAATGATACTCTTTTTTGGATGGAGGCGAGAGAGGAGAAATTTTAGACGAAATTAGAATGAATATGATGAAAGTGTTTTTGCTTGGAACGCGTTAGATATTGTTTGGTTGCTATTTCTATTAATTCTTTGACGATGGAAAGCATATCCTAGTAATTATGACTTTGAAATCTTATCCAATCACTTCTTATATTTTTGTTATTCTGTTACATTCGTCGTCTAATTATCTGACGAAATTACCCAGCAACCCAGAAAATGGACTAAAACTACAAAAGTACACAATGTAACTTTAAACTCCGTAAGACCAAGTACGAAAAAGGATAAAGAAAGAAAGAGGAGAAAATAACGAGTCGAGAAGACCCGACATCAAAATTCCATTGCTCGATATTCGTAATGCCGCGAAATCACGCAAACGATTAAAATCCCATTGAAAACACGCTCGGGGAGCGAGAAGAGCGCGAACAATAGCTGGCAGCGCAAACGCTCCGACATCCACGACAAAGTTTCCTTGATCAAGTGCTCATCCTCGCGCGAGTACAGTCTCGAGGACAATGGAACCGTTTAACAAGTGGTTGCTGGGTGGTGGCTGGTCCAGAAGGAAGAGGAAGCATCGAAGACGGTAGGAGGAAGGTGAGGAAATGGCTGTTCGGGCTTCTTTGTCCTCCTCCATCTCCTTTTAGACCTTGGTCCTCTCCTTCTCTGTCTCGCGAATCAGCTGATGTAATTTAATTCCCGTCGGAAGGAAGAGCGGAGAAACCGGCAGCTCCGGTACCATGACCTACCCTTACACATTAATTATAAGGGGGGAGATCCACCTCCGGTGAATGCTCCAGCTTCGCCTCGCCTCGCCTCGCCTCTCATCTTCTCCCCCCCCCCCCCCCGCCGCTTTACTCTCGCTTTTACCCACACCACCGACTTCCTTTCTTTATCTCGCGGTCCGTTTTCCTCTCTCGTTCTCGCGCCTATGCCCGTCTCGCTCTCGTTCCCTCATTCACGTCTCATCGCGACCTTGACTCTCTCTCTCTCTCTCTCTCTATCTCTCTTACTTTCCGAGTGCACCCTTAAATGAGAGAGGGTGGCGCCCGGGCGAATGTAGAGCAAACGAAACCCAAGTTGACTCAGGGGATGATACGCTCCGGGCAAATGAATCCTCGTGGAATTCGAGCTCGCGAGCGTGACAATCGAATTTGCGCTTTAAGCACCGACGAGTTCGCCCCGGATGGTTTTGCCTCCCCCGTTACACGAATCGCGCGATTATTTCCCCCAGAAGCACGAAGCCTTGCGCGAACTTTGGGAATTTGGGGAATTTTGAAAATGCGCGTCTTCGGTTTACATTATTTTAAGGACATTTCGGAGTTTCTGTGAACTTTGGAGCAAGAATTCCCTGCCACTTTTTATTTCGAAAAAATGATTCTAAAAATCCGCGAGTTTAATTCAGATGTAATTTTCAAATAGCGATTAATCGTCTAACCAAAGTCACTTTGACACTTGATTAATTTCTTAACTCGAAACAAAGTAATATCCCAGAATAACTTTACTCCCTCTAATCTTTTTAAACTCTCCTGCTATTCAAATCTAACTAAAAATCCAAACGTAGAACCCTAGATGACACTAAGAACCAGCGTCGAGTGGTGTTATTTAAACAATTTCCCACGTGCAGTAAGAAACAGTTTTCTCCTCGGCTGACTAAAATCCCACGATTCCCGGGGAAAGGTCGCCCGCTTTCACCTGTCTACCGGTAACGCACCTGTGCGAATCGTCACATCGCCAGGCGCGTATTCACGATTCTCGAGACGAGGCCGGGACATATCTACAATATTGGATGTACGAACGAGAAGCAGGCGGGAGGAGTTGACGCAGAGGAGGGTTGAAAACGACGAACGAACGAACGAACGAACGAACGAAGCTCGAGGGTCGAGGGAAGAGGGAAAACGCGGCTACGACGACCTGGAAAGGTACCAGGCAGCTGCACGACGCAGGATGTCGGAGAAAGAACACGCGAAACGAAGAGGAAACGGTGGAAAGAGCGAGCGAGCGAGAGAGAGAGAGAGAGAGAGAGAGAGAGAGAGAGAGAGAGAGAAGGCGAGAACTGCGGATGTCGGGACGTCAGTGTCGGGTACTGTAGGATGCGAAGGGAGGAATAGAAGTCCCGCTCTGCTTCCCAGGGGCTGAGCAAAGTGGAATGAGTGAGTAGAATCGCGGAATAGGATGGAGTCTAAGGGTGACGCGAAACTCGTATGCTCCGACGTACTCGCTCTCTTCTTCCACTGCCTTCGAAAGTGTTTTCTGTCTGACACGTACGTGGACAAGGATTCTTTTCGGCAGCAGCGTTCGAGACAATTTTCTTAATTAACGAAAGGAAGGCACTGTTTGAACGTGAGAAGAGTCTTGTAACGATAAAAATTTCTTTCAATTGCTTTTTTAATTGCTTTCTTTATAGAGACTTGCTTTATTTGTAAGAACTGATACAAAGTGTGTTTCATCGATTCCAATTGTTTCAATTTTCTGAGACAAGAGTCGAATCTCCAAAGATCCAATTTATATTTCGAACGTACAATCGTAACGATAAAGATTCGCACATTTTTGTTTCAAGTATCTTTTCATTAGATGTTACGATATGAAATTAAGCGATACAAAGTCTTTTATACCTTCGTTAACAAATGTGACAGTGTATCAGCGAATAAGACAATAAACGCGATAACATACCTAAAACATTGACAGTGTCATCGAATCGGAGGATAAACACGATGTACCGCAATGAGCCGGCGCACGTGCTCGAAAGTTGCGCGGATCCACATCCTATCGCGGGGACAGATAACCCCCGGGAGGATTTCGCTTTTTCTGAATTCGACTTTAAACCGCTCTCGCAGACGAGTCGACAGCCTTCTGCCAATGACGTCGGCTCAAGCTCCCCTGCCAGTCCTTTCTATTAGGTTACCTATCCTATCCTATCCGTACTATCCGTACTATCTTACCCTCTCTTTCTCTCTCTCTCTCTCTTTCGCGCGCGCGCGCGCGCGCTCGGTTTTCCGCGCGACGGCATGCGTCTATCTGCCAAGTTCTTCTTTTCGTTGGCGGCTGCTGATGTGCCCCCGGGTTCAGACGGACAGGCACCAGCCAGACATACGAAATCTCGTATCCCGCGCCTCTTCCTCTAGCTTCCTCCTCCTCCTCCTTATCCTCTCGTTCGTCTTCTTCCTTCCGCGCGTTCGTTCGTTCGTTCGTTCGTTCGTTCGTTCCCTTCTGTGTGCGCGCACTCCACGCTTATATATCGGCCTGAAAAGACGTCGACTCAGCTAGCAACCCTCCTTTCCATTCTGCCCTCCATCGACCCTCCTTCGCCTCCAGAGCCAGGAGCCCGCGTACGAGGCGAAGAATTCGATTCTGCGCTACCGGCATCGCGGCGCGGCGCGCTCGCGGTACGCACCGCCGAGAGATACGAGAATTTTTACTTTCGACTCGGCCCCGATGTCAGCGATTTATAATAGGCGGGGAGAGGATATTAATACCGCCGCGCCGAGGCGACGCCTTTCTCCTCTCTCTTTCTTTCTCTCTCTCTCTCTCTCTCTCTCTCTCTCTCTGTCTGTCTCTCGAGCAGGCAGCAGGAAAGTTCGCGTGAAATTGTGGCAATTTCCCATCCGCGGGCTCGACGCCGATTCGCGTCGGTTTTGTTTCGAGAAATTCGGAGAGTCGTTTGTCAGAGGGAAAATATACCGAGGGCGAATAGTCTGAATGTTCGTACGAATCTGCACTTTGGTGAAAGTAATTAACCCTGCTGATTCTTCTCGATCTGACGTGGCTCGGAAGGAATATCGCAGATATTCGGTAGATATTCTTCAAATTGGATTTATGTAGGGTTTTAAGGATTTCAACATTCTTAGAGAAAGTTTTAAATATTTAGTATATTCTGCTTTTTTTAAGAGGGTTCAAAGAACTTGGCAAAAGTAAATTTCACCTACATACTAAACGCCAAGACAAATAACTGCGCTTGAACGTACCCTGTATTTCCCATACTTGGTACTTTTCCATTTTTAAATGCACGAACGCGCGATTATCAGAATAAACACGTGTCAACGTAGCCTCGCTGGTCGCAAGAGCTGTCGCGCGTCACACGCCTACCGTCGCCGGTGACGTATAAAAATGCAGTGTATGCTCGCAGGGAGAAAAACAGGAGGGAAACCGGCGGGCGGATTTCGAAGGCATCGGACGTTAAATAGAAACGCAAACGTTCTAACTAAGTCTGAAATACTTCGAAATGCTGCACACCGTCGGACGAGTTCTACGTGTCCTGAGAATCTTCGGCCCGTAACTGAATTTTCCTCGTGAAATATTCACCCCGCATACCTGCGCCCCGTACGTATCACTCTGGCTTCATCCGTTCTTTCTTTCACCCTCTTTCTCCCTTTCTCCCTCTCTCCCTCTCTCTCTCTCTCTCTCTCTCGCGTCGCTTATTATTCTTTTCTCTCCTTCGTCCCCTGTTCGTCTCCTTGTCGTTCCTCCAAAGCTCGAAATTCTAGCAAGCAATCTCGCTGACCCGCTTTCCCGCGCTCTCCACTGGAAATTTTCTGGCTCATTTCGAACGCAAGCTTGTTTCAATTTTATTACGAGAAATTCCCGATCCTCGGGCATACGTGGCTTTTCTTACTTGCGAAATAGTTTTTGACGATGTGAGGACGTTACGTCTCGCTCCGGTTGAATTTCAATGGAAGTTAAATAAATTTTAAACCAAGTGTGCAACGTACGTTTAATGCGGAGGGTCGGCAAGTTCTTTGTGTTTTTTCCCTTTTGCCTGTTTCTTTCATCCCTTTTTAACGTTATTTATTGAAAGAAATGTGAACACTAGCCGAAGGGGTTGAATAAACAGGAGAGACAAAACAAACATTTGCTTCACAAATTACTGCCGAAAGAGCAGTGACAGTGAAACTAGGCCTATCCCAGTCCTCCTTCGCGCCTTAATATCACGACACATTCCACTTATCCATATTTCACGATCCCACGAACGGAGAAAGAATCGTGCGAAAAAAAGAAATCAATCTTCCGGTCGAATTTTATACGGTAGTTAACTTCAAAGCCCCCAGAAACTGGCAAGTCAAGAACCGAGGAACCGAATAGAAATCGAGAGGAAAAGAGGCGAAAGGCAAGATAGCGAAGAGGTACGATAAGCGCGAGAGAGACAAAGACAGGGAAAGGGAGAGGAGAGAAAGGAAGCGGAGGCAGAAGGTCCGGGGACAAAGGGGTTTGTATCGAAAGTCGGAATGCAAATGCGAGTAACATCGACACGGCATCTCCATTCGAACGGTCCCTAAATTTGTCCCGGCATTCTTCTCTATTCCCGTTTTCCTCCCCCGTTGTCACGAGATACCACGATACCACGTACAAGGACGCACGTACACAAGGCCGGGGCGTATTCTGCCGCCGCCTTCGGGATCCGGAGGAGACACACACGCGTGTAAGACGGTATCAGGAAGAGCGAGCTGGTTTGGGGGGAAAGGAGGTAGGAACCCTCAATCAATAGGAAGTGCGGCGTTTCGCATGACAATCAACGATCAAATAAGAGAAACGTCAGTCCTTCTTGACGATCGCGAATCCCCGGGTTACACGTGCACATCTTCAGTCCCGGATCCACGATTTACGTGATACACGCCGCGTTGTCCCGCGTCACGCGATTCGACGATACGAATCCCGCGGACCTGATTGGACGCGGCTCGATAAGTTTCGAGAAAGTTGCCGGCTTGTTCCGGTTGCGTGAAACGTCGCATTGTTAAATAGCCGAGATTCCTTGCCGGATTCCGCAAGGGAACATTGATGGAATAAGAACGACACGTTTCGAGAAGTTTCTCGTTGTTTATTACGCGACGATTGAAGTGAGTGAGATGTTTATGTTTTAAGCCAGAAAATCGAGCTAATGCAACGAAAATTAGCGATTGGTTGATTTGGGTCACGTGATGCATGAGGGGGCGTGGGGTAGACCTCGAGTAGGAGTAGCATCTAGTACTGAGCGATCGAGCCTGTAATTTGTTTTGTATCGATTCAAATGTTTGCATACCGATAAAATTTTATGGCAAAAAAGTCGTCTTCGTTTCCTAGTCAGAGCTGAATTTCGAGCCACGAGTGTGTCACAATAGACTTACAAAAATTACTACAATTACTAAATCTCGACGGAATTTTAGTCAAGATTTAGTGTACTTATTGAGACAAATGGTATTTCAATATCTTTGATGTTATAATATTGCATAAAAATTGAAAGTTTCGAAGGGGGTGGGAAAACGAAACGTGTAAAAAAATGTTTAACAGAACGGAAAATATATGGTACGAGGAAAGTATCGGGTATAGTAAAACCGAAGGAAAGACAAAAGACGAAAAAGTGAAATGGGGTGACGAAGGGGGGCACACGGGGAACCGCGCGATGATTGGATGAACGGTATACAGGAGAGGCTCCTCCATATTCCCATGAGCGACTTTTTCCTGTTGCCAGCGGCTCGATTGTTTGTATTCGATCAAAATTCTATTACTCTTAACGTGCACGGCGAGGAGGAGACATCGACGAGGCTGTGCAATCCTCCCGGTGACGTGCCACGAAAGAAACCACGCGAAACTTTATACGTTACTCCCTATTATTTCACCGTGCCTGCTCTACCATAAAATGTATCACGTGCAGGCTTGTTTTCGCCGACGTCGTTCGCAAGTGGTCGCAACGAAGCCCAAAGGTTTGTTTAAGAGTGGAAACGCGCGATCTTTTTCCTTTTATTTGATTTATATTCTTCTATTGATTCTGAAAATGTTGATACCGTTGCTTGTACAATAATAGAGGCGATCGAAGAGGCAACATGCGACAAATTTTGTCGTCTTTCTTCCATTTCTTTCGATTTTTCTTTCTTGAATTTTTTTTTTACTTTATTATCACTACATGAATTG
Source organism: Melipona bicolor (assembly GCA_030673865.1). Taxonomy (NCBI): domain Eukaryota; kingdom Metazoa; phylum Arthropoda; class Insecta; order Hymenoptera; family Apidae; genus Melipona; species Melipona bicolor. Next base: position 1,847,132 of record JAHYIQ010000027.1, read on the forward strand.
ATATTGAAGTATGAACTATGAAGAGGAAACTTTATCATAGTCTAAATATTTTAGTTTGAAATATCCTCCGCGAGAATTAGAAAATACTGAATCTCTCAATAAAACTACAGAAGATTGAGAAATCTAAAAAAAGAATTTAAAAAAAAAATCTATACGCGGTTCGTAGAAAAAAGAAAAATGCTGCCAAAGACCCTTCGGAGAATAAAATCCAGCCGCTTTGTTCGAGCCAATCTCGATTACTTACGTTCGTGTTATGGTTATCGCGGAACCGAGGAAAAAAGGAGGAGCAGATTTGCTCAAATTCCAAGAATGTGGACGCCGCTTAAATTAAGAACACGCCAGCGGAGAAGAAAGAGCGGGCTGAGGGAGAGAGATTGAAGCGATCGTTTCGGTTGGCAGCTCCTTATGAAATTACCGCGAACGTAGAAAACTCCGACACCGTTAGGCGCAGTCTTACAGAAAATCGACGATATGAAACAGTGGGTTGCGTCGAAAGGTATAAAGAAACAGTACAGGGAGAGGAGGGCTTGACTTTGTCCCGGCAAAAAATATTGAGAATTCACTCAGCCGGCTGGAAGATCACAACATCCCTAACGCTTGATAATCGACATGTATCGTCCTCGTGATACGTTTGATTAATAAAAGAAATTCCTGTGTTCGTTTCGCTGCAACTTTTTCCATCTTCCACGATGCTTATATATAATTTTGAAGAATTGAAACTAGAGATCGAATCATCAGATCCTCAATGAAAATTATAAAGCATGAAATGGACTAAAAATATGAGATTGATATTTATGAAAAGTTAGTTTAGTAATCGAAGAAGAGCACACTGACGTGTAGTAATAATATTTCGCACAACTTTCGATTCACTGACCTGGCAGATTGACAAGAGACTTTTATTAAAACTAATTGCACGCTTGAAAGAGACGCTGCATTTGCAGAAAGGAAACACAGCTGGGTCCTCGCGAATTCCTTATCTTAAAAAATAATCACAAGTGCATTGCTCTCTCGCATGCGTCGACAAGCCGCTTATTCCAACATTTGTTAACGTGTCTCGCATGCTTACTACAGAGCTAACTAAGTTGCTCGAGTGTAAAGCCCTGGCAAATCCCCAATTACCTGCAACTTTTGTTACATAATCGTTCGTTACGACGGCGTTACGAAAAGATTCTGCCTATCTCTTCTCCCTGTCAAAGATCCTCTTATCGCTCTAACAAGTGACAACTTACACGATGTCTCTTATCCTGCACTCCCTCCCGTCTCTCTGCCTGCATTTTTGTACTCGTTACACGAAATAACGTTCCTTCGCGATCCTCTCGTTTTGTAAAAATAGCGACTTAGATTTCGAAGTTTAAGAAAGAATCGCGATCCATCGCCAAGTATCAAGTATTTTATTCCTCGAGGGAAAATATAAAGGAAATTATCTTGGAAAGGTCAAAGATATATCTCGAGTGTAACTTGAAAAATAAATTTTAATACAAAAAGGACTAGATATTGGATGATCTGTGACAATCTTGATGTTTTGAAGATTTTTAGAATTTTTGCTCTTTTATTAATTTCGTTTTCAGTAATAGTGTTATTGCTTTGGTCATAATCTGTGAATCCACTGAAAATCCAAGTCCCAGCTGTCTATTAACATTTAGTATCAATTTTAGATTAATTTCTAATTAAAATTTTGTTTGCAACAATTTCTTTAAATGAGGGTTCATCTCGCTCTTTAAATATTATTTATATCAATATTTCGTATATTATGCACATTACTTGTGAATGCAACTGTTTACAAGCTGTTTAAAAATAGAAGGGAAAAAAGCATGATTCGTCAATGCGTCACATAACCTCAAAGCTTGCGATCTTTTCTAACGTCTCCCGGCAATTGATCAAAAACGTTTGTTCCAAAATCACTGCCAAGTACTACCAGTTGTTGGAGTCCAAGCGCTCGCGAAGGGAAAAACACCGCGTAGAAATATAAAGTTTCGCGCGCGGGGGGGGGGGGGAGGATCGCGGACGTGTCTAGAGGCCGAAGCAGCCAAAGAACGAGGATAACGAAGGTGGATGGTGTTCAGAGGCGCGAGTAGACGCGTGGGTGGGTCTCTGTGGTTGAGCTGGCGAGGGGTGCTGGATAGTAGGTTCCAAGAGTGATAGATTGCCTCCTCGCGAGGACGAGGCAAGCTCTCTCCCGGCAGCAGAGGTGATCTCTCTCGAGAAAGCTCGAGCTTTCTCTCCAGGATCTTCCTTTTCACGGAGGACAGAGATGAGGCGAGGCGAGCTGTTCGCCAATGGAACGATAGAATGTATCATCGTATGATTTATTATCGGTGGCTGTCTTCGAGCGACCATCTCGCATCCGCAGCCGTCTTCAACTCTCTACCTCCCTCCCTCCCTTCCTCCCTCCCCCTCCCCGTCGTACGACTACCTTGCCTTACCACAGCTCGAAACGCTGAAAGCAGTCCTCTTACTTGGCCTTATCGCGCTCGTGCCCAATGGGAAACGCTGCTGGAATCATTCGACGCGCACGGATACGTTAGATTGCGAAGAATTGCCGAGTTTCGCCTTCGAGGTAATTACCATCGTTCGTTCCGACGAATTTTAGAACGATTTTCTTCTTCTTCTTCTTCTTCTTCTTCTTCTTTTCGTTTTGGGTCGAATTTTTATCGTTCGAGTTGTCGAAATGTCATCGAGAATTGAAATTTTTTTCGGAAAGATTTGTTTGAAAGGAGCTCTGCAGATCTTTAAATGTTCAAAGAGACACTGTTATTGTTACATTCACTGCAAATATTTCGCTTGTATCATCTCCATCACCGAGAAGGACAACTTCTGGAATCTTGCAGCAGGAGTCGCAATTGCGAGGAATAAATCGGTATTCCTTCGCTATTCCCGGCTCTGGAATCTGTCGCGGGTTAAAAGGCAAATCCGTGGCGATAAGCAGCGTCACGCCGCCCCGCCTAAACAAACGTCGACACAGTGCGTGCATCGGCGAGGAAGAGGAAGATTGATCGCCGGTTCAATAACTGGCTGCAATTTTATTTCATCCGCGCGGAGGTGCAACGAGATGGCGAGTGATGAATCGAGGGAATCGAGCGGCACTCGTCGAGTGCGCGCTAATGGATTCCCGTGTACGACGACACGCGTTTCGAATTCGACCACGAAACGATTTTACCGCCGAGGCACCGAAGGCGGCTGCTGTCGGGCGGCTGACGAGCTGGAGCTGGAGAAGCTCCCAGGCCCAATGGCCGTGTAATCTACCGGGCTGTTTATGCGCCTACCAACCGAGCGGTTTACACCCTCGTAGATACCGGCTCTTTAGCATGTAGACGGAATGTGTACACGCGCGCGCTTCGGAAGATAGCAGTTTGGATATTGATAATCTTCGTGCCGCGAGAAACATCCACCCTCTTTTCTTTGCTCACCCTTCCTCTATCATACCTCTTTCCGATGACGTGGATCTTTAGGTTCGACCTGGCCGACTAGAGATAAGACGACGCTGTAAATGACGAGAAGAATCGGCGATTAAGGTAAAGGGGTCTATCTGCCAAGGCGGCGATTGTTAGTAGCACCCACGGTGCAGGTGATGCAGGCTCGATAGCACAGATAATGGAACGCTTGGCACGCAATTTTTCTAAAAAATCGGTTAATTTAATCGGTGTCGTTACGAGAGCGTAACGTAGGATTTAAACTCTTTAATTTAATTTCACATCACGTAGAATGGAAGATGCAGAAAAATTAGGTGTTCAAAATTTTAGCGATCTAGTACGAATTTGTATATTTGACAGATGAATTTGAGGATAACGTTAGTTTGGGAGCGACAAATCTGTATTTTACAAATGTATTTTCAAGTGGAATGAAATTTTTGTAAGATGTTGATTACATTCAACGTGTATTTGTATTTTAAGAAAACTTCTTTACAAGTAGTGCGAACGTAGATATTAAAAAAGATTCAAAAATTTTATATTTTCAGGCGCTTCATTTTTGTAAATAATTTCAATTTGCTTGATATTTTATTATTTTCGAGTGAAACTACGAAAACCGAAAACTACTGTTTCATTAACATTCTTTGCATTTTACTTTTTCTCCTTTTCTGCTGAGATCCGACCCGATGTTCGTTCGTACGGGCGTATATGGGCGCGATCGAAGATTGCGGAAACCAGAAAATTCGTTTTCGCAAAGTGCCATTTCGGGAACGAAGCGGCCATGTTTCATCGAGCAACGTCGAGCACGTTGTGGATGTAGATAGGGCAGGAACAAATGGCTCGCTATAGCGGAGACATTCCGTGCCAAACCCCTCCACATTCACGGTGTCCCATAAACGTGGGCGAACATTTTTCGAAAAAGCTTTCGCCAGTATTAAACGAAATTCATCATTGCCACTTTTTAATTCTTCACTTTTTGCTATCATGATTTTATAATTCGTACCTTTATCTTTGTTACAAGACACGTGACACTTGATATTATTAATTGTGAAGATATTTAAATAAGAGAATTAAAAGCAGGGAAAATAATATTCGAATACAGAATCCTGTATGCTTGCTCGAATCCATCGTATACGGCGCTAGTAGAATAATCCATGTATAGTCAGACAGATCAAGAACTACGTATACATATACTCGTAGAGTAGCTAACACTAGCTGGTATTTTTCCGGATAGTTACGTATTTATTATATATTTTGAATAACGTATCATGAATAAGTAATCCGTGATACTATTATGGCGCTAGTAGAATAGTCCATGTATAGTCAGACAGATTAATCTCTCAGTACAACAGCTAACGTAATACTGCTTTTCTATACAATTATTGTATATTCATTAGACATTTTAAATAACGTGTAATAAATAAGTAATCTGTAATCACATTATGCCCCTAATAGAATAATTCACATACAAATGTTGATACCAAACGTGATAATACATTTTTAAACTCTGGTAGCACGTTTCTTACAATTTTAAACAATCTACAATCACGTTACACTTTATACAAGTATATATGTAACGACGTTTCTTTAAATCGATAAGAAATTATCATTTTTCTATAAAAGTCCGAAGAAGGACACGCATTTGCATCCGAAGCTGCGATCGAAAAATTACGCGTCACCGTTATCACTCGCGAAACTCGTTCCGACTCAAGTTCCCGGGAAATCCCACCGTGAATTCATATTTATTGGTACACTTCGGCCCGAAATTAATGGCGCATCGATCAATGAAAGCGTCGCGGCCGTTCTCCGATCCTACGACGATCTCTTATCCCCTACGCTCGTAAGGGACGCGGAAAGTTTGGCCGTTGCAGCGCGATTCCGAATTTTTATGGGGCCGTTACCGTTCCCGGCAGTGATACCAACGTATGCGTTCCCAGGGATCGGAGGCGGCGACCGTCGAACGCCTCACGTAGGACACGTTCTCTCCGACGCCATACGTGGAGCCAAGCACTCGGCCGTCTCACACGCACAACACAGCCGAGCACAGCATCTGAAAACTTTTACGACGCCCTCAGCGGCGTTTATGTCGCGTGTAAATCTCGCTAATTCCGCGGACTCTTCTCGCCAACGCAGAACGCATCCCATGACCTTTCGTCGTTTCTCCCCCTCCCCCCACCCTCCTCCTCCTCCTCCTCCTCTTTTTCCTCTTTCTCCTGCTCGACGCTCCACTATGCGATAAAACATGCAAAACTGCGAGCTGCTTACCAACGTTACCTTCTCGTCGTTACACGATCACGAGGAAAGACGAGAAATCTTTGGGAAAAATTTGGGAAACTTCCGGGTGAGAAGTTTGTCGAATAGCAGGCAGAATTTAAAGATCTATTCTGTTAGTTCAACAAGAGTAGCAAAGTTTTAAATTTGAACATTTGAAAAAAAAAGGTAACGTTAGAGATATACGTAGAATGTAATATGTAGTACATTTTGGACATTTTACATATTTTTCATTTTATATATTACATTTCATCGAATAATTAAAAATGACTTTTTCCCCAGCATCCAATATTTCCCAGTTTCGTCACGAAACTAACTAGAGCCAGAAAGAGTGAAAACTTCAACTCGCGTATTATCTTAGCTACAATCCGTCTTAACAAGCAGAAAAATATCTCCGAGCTCGAGCGAGCCAACACTTTCCTTCGTCAACATCCCCGTTTCCTTTTCTCTTTTTCTTTTCTTTTTTTTCCCCTCTTCTAACGCTCTATTACTAAAACGATTCGCGAGCAGGGCCGACGGCATTCTTTCAACTTTCCTCGAATCTGTCAAGTTCAGCCAGCGGGTGAACTGCGTTTTCTTTCTTTCGCGCGCCGGTGCTCCCCCATCGGCTGCCGGAAGCGGTCCCTCTGTACACGTACGTGTGCCCGTTGCACTTCCGCGCGTTCGCGAATTTACAAACACCGGGGGCGCGGATCTCTCGCCGTGTGTGTACGCAAGCCCATGGAGGAAAACTCGAGAGACGCCGCCGCCTGCAGCCAGCCACGCTGTATTTACCCATATCGCGAGTTTCTCGATAGTTGTTGTTTCCAAATAGCGTTTCGTCAACGTCAGCCGGTCTCGCGAGCCCCCCTCCCCTCTCCTCGCGGCGCACGGGGAGCAAAAACCCTCGTAAGAAAAAGAAGAAGAAATCCATTCTTCACGGGTGCGGGAGGGGGAGGGGGAGACGCCATTTCTCGCGTGCCCGCCACGCCAACTGACGTACGATAACTTATTCTTTCCAACTGTCGAATTATTCCGAATGGAGAGATGAAATATAATGTGAAGTATCGGAAGGGAAGTAATAAGGGGTAATCGGGGGTAATTTGAAAGAATTATTCTGTTGCGTCGATTTTAATGTACTCCTTGTTGTTGTGGTCCCAACGTCTGTAACGCAGAATTTCGCTTACTCGCAGCGGAGAAAGATTATTTGTTAATTGTTTAGTTATCCAAAATTTGGATATTAATTGGATCGTTACGAAGAATTCATTTGGTATTTTTGTGTAGAAAATAAAATTTCGATGTTGCAAAAAGTCAAGATAACGTCATAGTTAATATGATTTTTATTATAAAGCGATCTCTTTGCTAAGTCATTAAGAAAAAATATTATAATATTATTTCAATTTCTTGGAATTTCAACAAAGTCTGTAAAATAGAATCTAAGTAGAAACGTAGTAACGAAAAGGATATTAAGGAATCTTTGTTGTTACAATTGAACAATCCAAGTTAATTGAAAAAAGATTTGCAAATGGAACGAAATACCTGTTGATTCTTAATGGATTCAAATAACACGTTTGGAAAAAATATATATTTTTTTTTAAATCGAGAAGGAATTTCACGTACAATTTCCTATTATCAAGATGCATGGGAATTCAGTTGGTATCAAAGTCTGCAAAATACTGCGAGAAGTATAGGGGAAAGCGACGGGAGGATCTACCTCTCTACGGCTCTCAGCCCGACGTCGTATTTTTTAAACTCGTAAATAAGATATTTTATCAAAGTGCATTCTAAAGAATGCAGCGCGCTCACGATGGTAAGTAAACGAGAACGGAGAAAACAAAGAGCAAGGAGAACATCCGAAACACGCATCTCTCATACGTCGGATAGAAAATCAATACCGTCTCAGCGTCTCTCTGAACCCATTTCCCGTACTGCCGCGTGCAGTGCTGCCAACGTGAAACGAGACGTTCACCAATACGAAATATTTCTTCCTTCGGCTGCCGAAGCTCGACGAATCCGATTTCTATTCCCTGACAAATGAAAAATAACGCCGACTGCCACGAATCAGCCGGAATACTCGCTGCTAAATTTCAGAAATGAGTCGTTCGTTCTTTGCACGTAAAATGAATGTTTCGAAAATTCTTTGTCGAAATTCCACCGGAATATTCACCGTCGAGTTATCTAATTATCTAGACTCGAATCATTCAACCACTCGTACGTTTGAAATAAATAAATTATAACGTATTATGTACTCTTTCTTTCTTTGAAAGTTCCACTCACTCCGAACTGAGAGAACTTTTCAAAAATGTTCAATTTTTCGTAAATTCTCCGTGAAATCTTTTTTTCTCCCCTTTGTGAAAATGAAGTGGCAGTGGAGGATTATGGCGGCGAGGAGAAATTTTGCATTGATTGGAGAACACAACGATCGACCTTAACCTTCGCGTAATCGCGGACAGGTGGTTGATTACGGGCGGCCGTGAGGGGTGCAAAAACGGGGGTGGCAGCTGTGCCAGCCGGTTATAGTGTTCAATAATTAAGTGCGACCTGTTGCGCTTCTCGCCCGCACCTCCACCCTCAACTAACCCCGGCCAGCCACCAGGCAACGTATATATATCTCTGTAGCAGCGAAAGCCGCGCGCCGGAATTCATTATTCATGCCAATTAAATCCCACCGACCTTTGAAATGGGACTCGGCTGCGCGTGGAAATTCTTGCAAAAATATCTAGCCGCCGTTTCGCGTTACGGAATTCCATTTGACCTTCAAAGGGCTTTGTTCCGATCGGGTTCCATTCGACGAAATGGAAAATTGAATTTTGCTTAAACGCGGAAAATCGTTGAAATATTTTTCAACCTCTGACTCGAAAGTTTGGATCATATCGTTTATTATCGGGCGACAATGAGCGAAATTTTATATATCTGTCGTACGTGGATTATTTAAAGGAATTAAATCAGCAACGAAAGAACAATTTTTCCAACGTTTGAAAATTTGAACTTGACCAGTGCTAAATCCTCTCTGATATTTCCTAAAAGTTGGGCAATTAGTTAAAAATCCACTGGCTCACTTTCGCGAGACGAACACTCGTTCTGTCGTTCGACAGAAGACCGCTGAGATCTGGCTGAGAGGAGGACAAAAAGAGCAAATATCGCAAACGTAAGGGGTTCCATTATTCAATTTTGAAGGCAAATAATTCTACCCTCCAGCGGCGGCCCGTTTGATCGTTCGCTTGGCCTTAAACTTCTTCCGGATAATTCTTCGACTCGGAATCGCGTCCCCCGATGTGCGCTTCATCCCCGATCGAATGCTTCGTCCCTCCCCCGAGTTGAAAAAAAAAGTGATTTCGTTTCTCTGACCGAACTGACCGCCCTTTTGAAACGAGCCCGTCGCCGAGTAACGAACCTTCGACTTGCCAATCAGGCCGGAAGACGTCGCCAGAGCCTCGAATATCTACGTGCGCGAAATACAAGAGAGTTTCGGTATTCTCGGGAGAATCGGCTTACGCTCCGTTGGAATTGAACGGACCATCCTTATCCAGGTTACTGTGTATACATTCGCAAGCGTTGCTTCCAACTCGTGTATTACATTGGTCTCGTATCGTAGACAGAGAAATTTCTCCTTCCTCCTTCCCCCTGTCGGCTCCTTCTTTTTCATTGATGTCAACCATCCCTTTCGAAGCTACCACCATCGCCCTCGCGATAGTCACGCGACCCAATTCGAACCGTCTTTCAAGTTTTACCATCAGTCAGCAGGATTCAGTCGGCGAGCTTCTGCAGAAAGATCCGCCCATCTTTCACCGAAGTAAGAATCTTCCTTCTTCATTGCCCGCCACGTATGTTCCCGACGGTGATACAATGCCACTCTGCAGCAAGTACGATAGCTCTTCTTCGACCATCTTTATACTCGCGAATACGTGGAGCATCTATCTGTTGACCGCCACTTGCACTGAGAGATTTTGGGAATGGAGATTGTGAAAGGATATTGTAATTGTCTGTTGCTGATACTGTAATTTACGAATCGTTATTGCAAACGCTCCGACATTTACAATGGTCTAAAATCCTGGAATTGAACAATTTTAAGATTTTGAAAGAGGAAGATTGCGAGAGTCTAAGACTCCAAGATTCTAACGTTCTAAAATTCAAAAATCTCGGAATTTTGAAATTTCAGTGGACTGGAGTTCAAAACTCTGAAATGCTACAGAAAAAAGCAACAGAAGGTTAGAACGATTATCCGAATAATAGCGAAAGTTGCGACGCTGAAACTAACAATCTCGTTCGTTCGTTCCATGTTTCCTCCGTCCGCCCAGCGCGTCACTCCCTTATTCCGTATTTTTTCTGCGTTTTCCAGTCTGCCTTCGAGCAAAGCGCACTCAGGTTTTCCTTGTCCTCTGTTTCTTGGCCCGGTAATGGTCCTGACGTCTGCCGGAATACGCAAAATCCTATTTGGACCCTCCGCCTCTCTGCCCTCGTTTCTGAATCCAGCAGGAAACGAGAGAGAGAGAGAGAGAGAGAGAGAGAGAGAGAGAGAGAGAGAAATGACGGCGGTCGGGTGCGAGTTGGAGAGAAGAACGGTGCAGGAAAGGGGGAGAGACGGGTGGTGCTCTTCGACTTGAATTTCAGAGGAACGAACGACCCTTGAGAAAACTATACCGACGAGGTCCTTAGTGTTCTTACGTGCTCGAGGACGACGACGTTTCGTGGGACGGTCATGTGTGTACAGGAAAAGCATTCGTAACGATGGAAACGGTTGTGGAACTCTGTAGAGCCATTAGGATCGACGTATTAAAATGTTTCCCGGGCAGATTCGCGAGACGCTCGCTCGCTACCGATGCCTTGCGTCACATTGTTAACGACGCGAACGTAATCGAAACTCGCGGCTACGCTCTGCTACTTCTGCCTCTCCTCTTTCTCTTTCTCTTTCTCTTATTGCCAGCGAGAAATATGCGAGACGATGGAAAATGTGAACCGTGAAAAATATTCTTTCAACTTGATGTTTCGTTTTTGAAGGTTTCGGCAATGTGATAATTATAGACAAGGGTGTAAAATAGAGATGGAATTCTGTATCGTACAATTATTGACCAAAAGATAATTTTCTAATACATCTGGACATACATCTTAACATCTAACTAACTTCACTTTAATTCAAGCTTGTTTTAGAAAAAAAATACACGATTGTTTGTTAGACGTAAACTTCAAAATGAAAAATTTTCATCATACTTTGCTGTACTACTTCCGAGAAGGGAAAAAATGCTGTGCAAGCTTATAAAAAATTATCGGATACGTGCGGTAAAGAAGCGTTAAAACTAGTCAGAATTGGTTTGCTAAATTTCATTACTGACGAGGATAATCAAATCGTTCTTTAAACTTTTTTGAACAAGGGGTCATAAGAATGTCTGAAAGATGTCGAAAAAATAATCGAACGAAAATGGTCAGTTAATAAAGTTTCCGTTTCTCTTGTACACGAAAAAAACGCACTTATTTAATCCAATCATTTTATAATTATTCTGTACTATTTTGCAATTATACTATGTCAAACTGCGATTATATTACACATCTCGTATCATACAGTACAATTCATTGTTAATTTACCCGATTTTGTATTTTACAATAATAGAATCTCCAAACTGGAGAGTCTCAGTGTATGCGTTCGTCTCTTCCGCCTCGTAAGAACGATATCACAAAGGTTCAAGAGCAAGGAACACTGCTTCAAATTTCTAGCCTCGTCTGGCTGCAAGAATTCGCCGGTATCTCGCGAGGGCCGCGCCAAATAACGTCGCGAACGAATAACGAAGCAAAGGTAATCTTCACATTTCGCGGCGTAAAGCCCGTCATTGGCTGCGGCCGACATTGAAAACCACAGTTCCAATTTTCCCCGTGGAATATGGGACCATAAATTCAGGACCAGGAGCTTGCGCGACACGTCATTAATACTTGGCTGCCATTCAAGCTGCGTGTCTTGGACAGGGTAACAGACGGGAGGACAGAAAGGATATGCACGTCCGCGAAATTTCAATGTTTCATCGGCATCGATGTCCGTGAAACGCCGGTAATACGTGCACAATAGCTAGCTTGATATCAAGAAGAAAAAAAAAAGAAAAGAAAAGAAAAGGAAGAAAAGAGGAGACAGGAGGTTGGCGAATGTGAAAAGGGATTCACCGTGAATAATATGATATGGGAGATCGGGATACGCCAGAAAGGAGAACTCCTCGATGATAGGGTGGGTTAAGAGCCACGAGAGGGTGGTATCGCGAGGCGATGCTGGAGACGTAAGGAGATGGAGGAGAAAGCAGCACACTGTATGTCGCAGTAATCTTTTACGGTCTATCTCGCATCACGTTGCCGATGTTAACCTCCGTGGCTGATCCTAGAGGCTGTTTCAGTATCGTTCGTGTCGTGTATTCTCTTCGATTCGCTTTACACCTCCGTTGCTCGTTCTATCTACGTGATCGTGATTACGATCAACCGACATCTTAAATGTCGTCATCTTTGCGTCGCTTTGCGTTGCGAAATATATTGGAATTAATCGGGCACGTGATTGTCAAAATGTTTGTACGTTCACTGGAGCTCGATGGTTGCTTGATAAATTTATTTATGGATTACCAGTGTCTGGCTATCGCCAGTCATATTCTCCTTGTAGTTGGAACGACCTGTATACGCAGTCTCGGCTGAAAGGAGGACTCGAAAAGCTCCATCTCCAGCGTGAGCTCTCTTGGGATAAAGGATCAAGGATCCTGGATACGATGCACACGTATATCCTTATCTTATATCCTTGCCAACCAACCTGCTCGCCCCTCCACCCTCTCCACCCTCTCGCCTCATTCTCCACCGTCTTCCTTTGCTCTACTCCCGCTCTCGCAACTCTGTGTTACACTCAAGTTTCGCGGGGCGGCGTGTCCTGGTGCCTAATATCAAGCATCATCGCTCATCCCTTATATATCCTGTACCCGTTTCTCGAGCACCACCATGACGGTTCAACGTCGACATTCTACCGTATTACCACGGATCGCCGTTATAGCGCGTAACTCTGCGAAATTAAAAATGAAAGGCCTGTCACACGTGAGGGAATATCCTCCGAGCGTGTCGCGTTGAAATACCTGCCGTATTGGATATTAATGGATCGATGGAATTGCTATTTATTTAGATGCAAGAGTACGCTTTAATTGGACGTTGGTTTTTAATTTTAGTTTTTAACTTGGATATTGAAAGAAACAAACTTTTCGTTCAAGTCGTTTCGGCCAATTACCGAATTTAATCTGATCTGAAAATCTTCATGTTAATTTTCTTTAATAACGTTTCACACACATTTTAGAAAAATAATGCTGTACGAACACTTTCGTTCGCTGTGATATTCGAGTATTTTTAGTACACGCGAAGCATTTCAGACTCCATCTTTCTCTTCGACAGATATACGCATCTGTCATGGCGCCGCGACGTCACCCCCTTTTTACCCCATACGACACACGTATTCGTACAGGGGGGCGTACGAGGCACATAAGGCGACATACGTACGCGTGTACCGTACATACGTATATATATAAATACACATATGTGTGTATATGTACGCACGTTCAGCCGTCTTCTTCGGCCTGGTCTCTCTCCTTGGAAACGTAAAATTACTGGAAACGCAAAATCGATAGTCGCGATACTCGAGATCTCCTGAATACGACTCTCACATAAGGTAGCGATGATTTGAAAAAAAAACAAAAAAAGAAGATCTACCTAAAAGAAATATCGTATGATTGCGTAGTTTTAAATTTTACTCTAAAACTAAATATTTTTTAAAATTTAACACACACACACATATATATACATATTTTTTAAAAGGAAAATTTCTTTCTCCGTCGAGTTTCATTTCGTTCATCTCGCATTATTTATATTCTCATTTTGTTCTTGAACTTGTTTAAAAAACGAAACAACAAACATCGTTATTAAAATGCAAATTCGTTTTTCGTATTCAAATATTCATACTCAAACGATTTGACGACTTATTCGATAGCGGTAACGCAGCGTGGGGAATTTATCGTGCACCGTGCAGCTCGTGCAAGAGAGGAAAAGTGTTCCTCGTTACTTCGACCGTTAACTCGGGGTAAGTTCATTCGACGAGAGTGAAAGTTACTGCGAAGTACTTTACGAAACTTCTTAAGGTGGGTCAGGACTTTCCTCGGCGCGATGTTATTTCAGAGGGACGTTCGAGAAATGAATACGAGTGGATAGATGCGTCGCGTGTTGAGTAAACGAGGGTGAGTTTGCGGTAATTTATCGCCCCTTGCCGTTCCGTGTCGTGAATAATCCGGCTATTAGAGTACAAATAATTTCCCTTCCATTCGTGTCGTTCGCCTAGAATCATCAGTCATTAACTCAATACCCCGCGAATTTTAAAAGAAATTTAATTTCTTAATTTTCAACGACATTTTCCAACTTTCATTTCCATTTCCATTCTTTTTCCAATAATAGAAAAAAATTTCGTAAATTCTGATTAAGATCCTAGCAAACTAGGAAATGAATTTCAACGCGGTACTTCCGCAAAAAACTTGAAAAAAGTTTTGAAAGAAAAATTTTAAAAATTTTGAGCTGCTACGAAAATAATATCAAAGTATTTGCAAATCGTAAATCTCAGCAGACAGTGGACATATCTCAACTGTCCATAACTTGCGCGATAACTTCCTCGCTTCTTCCATTATTCTTGTTTCAACGAAAATAATGTCACTTTAACGACGTTTCAACGAGGCTTCGCCGTGTACGCGCGCCGACGCGAAATTTTTCGGAACATTATTGCCCCGGCGTATCAAGAAGAAAAGGCAGAAAAAGGAAAGCCGGCGCAAAGTATTTCGCGATACGCGGAGTGACTTCCTGCAGCTTCTTCGAGAAGCTCGCTGGTTCAAGGCACACAGAATCCTGAAGGCATACATATTTCGCAACCACTATCTAGCCTATCTTTCAAGACGCCTCCCTACGGGATTCTATCCTCCTAAGACCCAGCCCTCTTTTGCAACACACTCGCGCGTCTCGGGGGTTAGAGAGACGAACGTCACGACGAAGAATCCGTACGTCGCCGTACCTCCCGCACCCCGCACCCCGCACCCCGCACCCTTCGCCCCTCTTGTCTTCGACAAGTCCGATCGCGATAGTTGAATTTTCAGGGAAAATCCCGTGCCGCCTGACGGGATGAAAGAAAAATTACGATTTTCGATTGGAGAGAACGGAAGATAAAGGAAAATGTAATTTTTCTTTCGCGAAGAGAGAACCGGAGGAGGTTTCCCGGTGAAATCCGAAGCAAAGAATGTGCGATTCCTCGAGTATTTTCATTTTTGTTCCGCGTGTCGTCAACATTTACAAGGGAGGTAATAGCAACCTACTCGACGTTCATGATATTGACGATAGAGTCAATCGACTGATAATATTACATTCTTGATGTAATACAAATGGACGGTGGTGATATTGGACAGACCCTCGTGAAAACTTGGAAATCATTTGGCGACAAATTAAGTAACATAATTCGCGAGGCATCGCGACGCATGCAGGAGAACGAGCGAAAGCATTGTTTCTCCACTCGGAAGTTATTCGAAGTGGAATACGCGTTTGCCGGTGCGCACGGGGAAAATGTAGTCGGAAAGAAGTGACAAAGTCCCAGCGTATTTCGCCAAACAATTTCGTAGCTAGACAGTGTGTCTTGGTACTTTAAGCTAGACCATCGCGCCCCATCCGACAGTATTCTTGCCACCCTTGCTCCGCACACCCTCCGGCTGTACTACGTTACATCACGTTCCCCCTCCCTCACCTCCCATTTTTCTGTTTTCATCCCCCACGCATCCCCGCTTGCTCCACCCGTTTCAGTATTCCTCCTGGCCGCGGTACACACACAGCAGTTCAAGTAAAATAGCGAGATTATATTATTCCTAAGGTCGAGAGGGTCGCCATATTTCCCTGGCAAAAATTGTACCACCCACGATGCATGTGCCTCGCCATAATAGTCGAGAAATCATGGCCGTGACGCGCCGACCCGCCAGAAACAGGATGTCGCGGTTACCTCGTTACCCCCATTTCGTATTCGTTTGCCCTTACATTTCTTGCCTCGTAGCTGAACCGTCGAATCGCATTAATTTAAGCGGATTTTGGAGAATTTGTGATCTGCGTTTTGACGTATCGAAATAATTTATCACATTTGTGGAAATAAATCACGCTACCGGTATTGTGCGATTCGGATCTTTTCACAATGTTTCACTAATTGCAAGTAAATCTCTTGACTGACTACTTCGATTTAATTATAAAATCTGGAGGACGAGGGGATATCTTTGAAGTTTTCTTCCGTAAATAATACCGAGGAACATACAATTGTTTGATAATACGAATTAATTGGAAAGAATCCTCGCAATGAGTCGACTGTCGAACAATCTAAATTCCTCAGTTGGTTGCGCAATTTCAAAATTTTCCTCGAAACCTGGTCCAACGCGTCGCGCGTGCAATCCTTCCCTTTGATATACCGAATACTCGCGAAACGTGCATGTATGCGCGCTATATATATATATATATAGAAGGCAGAGCATTGATATTTTTATTAAAAATTCAGCGAATACGAGCGCAGGCTCTGTACGTACGAGGCGGTATTCACGAGTGGCAGCCAGTCTACGGCAGCGTGTGCTATTCACTTGAGACATTTCGCGGGCGTTGGGTTTTCTTCTCGTGTTCCAGGCCATCGAGAAGGACGAACGAAGGGTGAAAGGAAGCAGAGAGAGAGAGAGAGAAAAGGTCTGGGCCACGGAAGGGATAAGGGGACGGCGAATGGGTGGCTGCGGTGGTTTCCGGAATCCGAGCGGGACGGGGGTGGTTTTTTCTGTTCGTTTCCAGCGACGAAATGGAAGGGCCCGGAGGGCGAGAGCGAGAGAAGAGTGTCTTATACCAGCGCGGTGCACCGGCCTCTTATATGAAATACTTATACCGGGGGATATTCAGCAAGCTTATATTCGACTCGCATGCAAATCTCCTCCATACTTGATTTCTCGTGGATGCGACGCTCCAGGGGATGATGGCTCGTTTTACGCGGCAGCCACTTTTCCTTCTCTCCTTTTGCCGTCTCCTTTTTCCTGTCGTTAAGTTCGACCAACGCCGGGTATCGTTGACTCCTTTTAAAAAGAGGAGGCGCTGCTTCGCGGCCTCCGAAAACGTGTCTCGCGAAAACGTTCCCGGCGGCTTCGAGGGTCCACGTTGATTTTACCTCTCGCACTTGAAAACGAATTAACACCCTGCAACCCTGTTCGCGATCGTCTCTTCGATTGTTTCTTCTTCCGTATTTGGAATATCGTTGAATTAATCGCGCGGTAATTTGCGGCAGTTTCTTGAAATTCTAATTTTTACAGTGTGGCCACTGAAAAACTAAAGTGTTTGAAAAAGTCGTAACATATGTTCATTTTCAATCTTTCTTTATTTTCTTTTTTTGCTATTTTTCACATATAATACTGAGATGAAAATTCATTAATTGTATTTCCAGATAAAATAATAAAAAATTGAAAAAACGTGTGTTTGTAAAAGTTATTTCTTTCAGCGACCACACTGTGATTATGTAAAAATTTTTGAAAATGCGAGATTGGAAGAATGATAAATTCACGTTACAATCGCTAATTCTCGATCAATTGGTGTGTTGAAAAATCAATTTTATCGCAATTTACACAAGAACGGTATCTTCCATAATTTCAGAGATATCTGACAAAATATGTCTCGCAACCCCAACTTTGAGGCTAGTTTTCACGACCCTTCAACATCGACGATTGCCGATAAAAAAAAATACGGATCAAATATTTTTTTGGTATGTTCCCTCGTTGGAACAGTGTTTCTTGCGAAAGAAATCATATTGTTAGTTGCACATCAGTAGGAGAGGATATTTTTTTTTCACGCCCAAGAAAAGGATGAGCGAAATAGAAAGAGTGGAGCGTAAATGGAATATCTCGGGGATGAAAGGAGGCTTCGGGGGGAACGAAGCTCCGGTTTGGAATATGAGAACGTATGCATGAGCCGCGCATTGCAATGTTTAATAATAATATAAATATGGCCAAGGTATCTCGCCACCGTAGGCAAATATTCCTTTTTCGAGCCGGGATACGAGTCCCTTGTTCGACCATGAAATTGACAATTCTCTCTCGCAGTTTTTCAAGAAACCCACCGATCTTGAAATTTCGGTGGATGAAAAGTTAAACGTGACGGGCACGATACAAAGTGATTTTTGAACTCTGTTTTCGGAAGAAGAACCGTATGCGATTACAAGCGAGTGAAAACAACTTGCTTGACCACGAAAAGTTTCATCGTCGTCGACAAAGAACTCTGCTCTGTGAATGTTTAAAAGCACGACGAAACTTTGTCGCTCCGCGCAACTGGCGTAGATTTCTTTTCTGAAGCGTAGACACAGCTGGAAACTAGGCATGTACAACTGTGTTTACGCTCTTGAGAATATTCTTATGCGACGAATGTTGAGGATAACTTTCAGCAACTTTTCCAAGTTAAGATGGATATTTAAAAATAATATTTTTTAAGCGATATTTTGAGAATAGTGTCTGAAAAGTGTCTGAGAAACAGAGAACGCTTGGAAGGAACAGCGATTAATTTAAAGTGGAAGAAGAACGTGCAATTAATATTTCTTCCTGTTCCACAAACACTTGAAGACATACATTTCTTGAATTTGAATTGAAAATGAAAATTTGAATCTACGCTTAATAAAGTCAACTGTAACGTTAAAATAAATAAAGTGATCGTATCGCGAGAACGCGGAGAAAAGAGATATTCTTTTTCCATTAAAAATCGCGGTTATATTTTAGAACGGAGACAGAGTCTTCGCGTCATGTTCCGATGGCGTTCATTCTCCAACGATTTTGTCTCTATCTTACGACCTTCCGCGGAAAGGTGTGGTTCCGAGAACAGTGGCATGATATGCAAAAATATGTGATAAGGGTGGCTGGAGTATCTGCGCGCACGTGGGTGGTAGTAGCGCGTACGTGTACGTGTTTGTTGGTGTGCGTCGATGTATGCGGATATGGAAAAGCCAGTGGCAACCCTATCAGAATGGAGGCCCCAGGGGGGCTCACGGGGGGGGGGGAAAAAAAAGGAAAGAACGACCGACCAACCAAGGCCCGAATATAGGATGTCAGGAATTTTCATATCTCGATGCCACTCTTGGCAAGTCGCGAGCTTTTTCTAGAAAATTCTTCTGCAGACGCGACAGAATAGACACGACGCGATGCATGACACGCCATGTGAAATCAGAGCGCTGCCTCGTGCAAGCAAACCAGATGTTATGAAGGAGTCTGAATTCGCAACGAAGAGAAATAATATTATTTCTTTCTTAATCGTAGTTCGCGATGGATGTCGAAGAACTCGCGTTTCTAACTTTATATAATTTTTCAGCAATTCAGTGGCAACGATATTTTGATAAAGACACTGAAAATTCAAAGAAAAACTTTTGGTGAGAGAAACATCACGACAATGTAAAAATCTATTTCCAAGGTATAATTTCATTTTTATTACGCTTCTTCTCGATCATAAAAATAATTCCAGAAAGAAAAAAGATCAATTTCGAGGATTGGTCGATGCAATAAGAGAGAAACTGAACAAAATGAGAAATAAAGAAATAATCAGCATTGAGAACGTCTTTCGTCGCCAAAAATTCCCTCGCCGAAATCAACGACTCTCCCCCCGCGTCAGATAACTTAAACGGCGCGTAACTCGGCGCAAATTGAAACGAGAGGAAAAAAGAAAGCGATGGAAACCCGGAGTTTCCACGGTGTCTACTTAACTCGTAAATGTTAAATCCACGAGCCGGCGCTATCGTAAACGAACGCGGCGGCAGTCCGTATTTTCTCGACACGCGTGCGTGTACACGGCACCAGACACTTGGAAGGCAGCGGCGCCCTCCCTCTCCCTCTCCCCCTCTCACCCTCTCACCCTCTCACCCTCTCAGCCCCCGTTCTCCATCGGCAAGAGGCAACCAGGCCGAAGGATAAAGGTGTTAGGGGTGCAAGCTGCGACTGACAGCTACATTTATACGTTTCGTGGATTTTCCATATCGAGATTTGTCGAGTGCACACGAGCCGCGCGCCGCCACGGGGTTAACGCCGCCACGCCACTGCAAATAACGGCCCCGGGAAGATTTGTATCTGTCAGAAGTTGCGGAGCTGGTCTGTACGTGCCTGGCTGGAAATCGCCGGGCTGACGGGTTACCAGAAATTCCACGCATTCCGCCGCCTCCTTCGATCGCGGAACGAGAGCCTGTCACTTTTCCTACGCCCTCGGAGATTTGATTTCGCCGCCAGATAGGGAATGAGCTGTCTCGGATACGTAGTACGAACAACGAGCGCCCAAGTTCCCCTCCCGCGCACGGGACACCCTCCTTTGAAAACGCGTCTCTCGCGAACGCACCGCGGTATCCGATTGTGTCACCCGAATCAAATTTACCTCGCCCGTGGACCTCGCCGCGAATTTCTACTGGGAAATTTTGAATAAATCCCGCGCTTTTCCAAAGTGACGTTCTTTTCTTTCTTTTTTTTAGAAATTGAGGAGTTGAAATGGAACAAGCGAGAGGCGATTCTTCGAGGAGAGAAAATGGCGGAATAATTTTTAAGTCTTAGAATTGTCACAGGACGAAACGACGAATGATAAATTTTTTGGCTGCGATAGCGATATTGAAATTCAGTTAACGAGCGAATAATTAATAGAAATGTATTTCCTCAATTTTTATTTAAAATTGCTCCGTTTCACTTGTGACGTGTCAACTCCTCAATTTTCAAACGAAACTTTTTACGATGTTTTGAAATGTAAAAATTGCACTAAAAGCAAACGCAAGCACTGAAACACTTGTAGCTGTCGAAATATTGATGTATCATACCGCACTACTGACTATATCTGTGTTCCATGTATCGTACGTGATGTCTCAGAAGAAACTAACCCTTGAACCCATGTACGCTGCGACCTCGAGGATCAACCCCTTCTTTCGTTTTAGGAACGCGCGTACCTGTGTCACTGATTGGCTGTACCCGAGTTTCGAATAATGCATCTCAAGGCTAGAAATTTTTCAGATCGTACATCAGCTATATGTACTCTCTTTCTTCTACGATTAACGCATGATTTTTATAAACAATATATTCAACATTGTTGAAATATTCAAACATTTCTAGATCAAAGATGTCGATTGTATTTCAAGCCTATATCAATTGTACATTTGTAAATTTTGACATTCCTCTCTTTTAAAGAACGTGTAGCATTGTTGAATTTCTCAAGTATTTTCATTTTCCCTTATCGTAAAAGCAAAACTTTAAGAATGAAAATCGACGGTAGCATAATTATTTTTACGTACAATTTACTAGATACTATATTCAAGAAAATTAAGCGTCTAAGGAAAGAAACATATCTTTGATATCCCAACATTTTCATTCCATTCCTCGAAAGAATAATTAAAAAAGAAAAAAAA
This sequence comes from Melipona bicolor, assembly GCA_030673865.1. Classification (NCBI taxonomy): domain Eukaryota; kingdom Metazoa; phylum Arthropoda; class Insecta; order Hymenoptera; family Apidae; genus Melipona; species Melipona bicolor. Next base: position 1,868,228 of record JAHYIQ010000027.1, read on the forward strand.
AAGATAAAGTACCAACATCAGTAATAAGATAATTTCCTTCCACGGCGTGACACTAGATTAGATTTTCTAGTGGCACGCCCCTCGGCTTCCTCCGCGGGAACACGGCGAAGAGGACAGGACGAAATCATTAAATTGGCCGTGGCTCAACGAGTTTCGGACTGAATATCGAGCGTACATCGTTTGCCCTTTTAACTTTCCGACCCTGTCGAACCGGGATAAATATATTTGCAAATATGTACGTATCCCCGGCGATCTATGGTCCCCGTGTCCTTCTCTCCGCCACGTTCTTTCGCTGTCTCACCCTCTTGCCATCGGTGCACCCCTCCAGGTCTACGGAACGAATAATCAGGTAGATACTGAGCGAAAGCTCCCTTTTCTCTCTCTCTCTCTCTCTCTCTCTCTCTCTCACTCTTCTTTCCTTTGCCTCTTCCTCGTCCTGGCCTCTCTCCATTCCAGGGCCCCGCGGTACTCTCCATAGGTGTATGCAAATCACTGCACGGCAGCCGTCCTCGCGCGCGTATCGCGTAGCCACGTGTGTCACGCACGTTAGAAGACGCGCGTGTGCGCTCGCGTAATAACATACGTACACGGGCTAGCTGTATTTGCATGACAATATTATTCCACTCCAAGCATACGCGGATTGGTTACTCTTTTTTTCCGCCGGCTACAGGCCGCTCCATGCGAGCATATCCTGCGAGACCGTGGGATCCGATCGACTTTACGCGACGGTAGTTTGTATTGGCAAGAACTTGCCGCGCGAATATTTGGTTTGCGTCGGCTGCATTAGCCGAGTCCCGAGGGGAAGCTTCGAGAATTTTTTTCCTTTCTTTCGAACTTGTTGCTTGGACAAGATATGTAAAGACAACAGAGAGATTATTCGATGACTTGCCAGAGCTCTATTAGAGCCACGTACCGCAATCGTAACCTCGGTGATCGTAGATCGTACCATAGACTTTTGTCTTCAGTCACCAGTAACAATCATTTTTGGATATTGTGATTATAAGAGATTACGTTTCGATTTGTAACAAATTTTATCTTCCGTCAATTGGTCGAAGTTTCTCCGAGACAAAAGAGTAAGAATTCGACAATTGAATTTCATCGGAGGCAGAAACGCGACCAGAAGCGAAACCAGAAGAAATCTCAATTCCGCGTTCTACTCATTTTCGCAGTTCTTCATTTCTTCCGAGCGGTTTAACCCAAATTACACGCAAACCTTGCGTTCCCGAGCGTTCCACTTATTTTTGCGCAAACGATCGATTTCGTCGAACCGCGCGCTCTGCCTCCGCCGTTTCACCCCGCGGAACCCCCCGTCAGCGGAGGGGAGAGGGGACAGCGGCTCGTCCCGACAGCGGCTGATTGGCGCGCGGAAAAAAAAGGGAACTTTGAAAGAGCCTGTAGCGACACGTCTTGTATGCAAATTGGCCGATATTGTCGTGCGTTACGCGGCGGGGCTCTGTGTATATACGCGCGCGTACTCGCAGGTATACGTCGCGGGTAAAAGGTAAAAATAGAAAGGGCGTACGACCGTGGAACGGGGGAAGAAGATAGAAAAGAGGAGAGCAGAGAGGGAAGAGAGAGGGAAGGCGAGTCGATTCAACGGATGCAAATTCGCCAACTAAAACGGAGTGCATAAAGCCGAAAGCTCAGCCGGCTCGAGGCGCGATTTGCATAAATGTCCTGGCAGCTGCGAGCACTGCCACCGCGAAACACGTGCCCCGACATCCGATTAAAGGACTCGCGACCCTCTGCTTCCTGCTTCCGGGTGTTGTGCTTCCCGTTTCGCTTTTGCCTCCCGACCCCGTCACCGAGAGATCATCTTCATCGTGATCCATTTAGCTCGGATTGCCCGCAATCGTATGGACTTGTTTCAACGTTGTTTGACGCGCTCTCAAACGCGTATTTCTTTATTTATGTTCGTTAAGTTTGCGCATACAGCGGATGGTACAAATTTAGTAAAGTGATGAAGTGTTTGAACCGATATTAAGATAGGATTATTAATATTTCATCAAACGTGTAGAATAATAATTGGCCTGAATTGGTACAACGCGATTACGGTTTCAAGCTGGTAAAATTTTTATTTATTTAAGTGTGTTATTTATAGTAAAAATTTACGTAGATATTTGCTTCTTACCTGAAATCTTTTAATTAAATTAAAATAAAGAGCTAAAACCAAGATTGAAACTGCCGTTACACGTGAAATACAGAATAATGAGTAGATTAACAATAATACTGGCAGAACATGATTCTTACATTAAAAATCGCTAAACGAAGAAATACAATTACCAAAATTTCAAAAAGAATTTAAAGATCGCCATCGTAAAGAGTCCAGAGTTATAATAAAATTGCAGTTGAACGTGGTCGAAAAGTAATAACCGCAAACGATCTTGCATTTGGCGTCAGCGTTCCCGTGGAGAAACCAAAAAATCGTCGGCAACACCTCACCGTCGATTACCAGCGTTCTGACAATAGACGAGCTTCGTTGGATAAGACGGGCGACAGCTTTGGGAAATTTTTCGATTCGATTGCAGCTGTCGCGCGACTTGTGCCGAAGACGGCTACGAGGACGAGGACGAGGACGAGGACGAGAACGACTGCTGGTTGCAGCCAGCCAACCAGCCAGGCAGCCTAGTCCCGCACCACGGGGAATAAGATATGGAAATTTTCAATTCGGGCAAAATTTAAGAATTTACCCCCGCGCACCCTTGCAGCAAGTCGGCCGCGCGGGATATGTATTATGCGCGGGGAAAAACGGTGTCTTGGCCGAGTAAAGACGACGAGAAAAAGAGAAAAAGAGAGAGAGAGAGAGAGAGAGAGAGAGAGAAAGAGAGAGAGGAGGGGGAGAAAGAAGGAACGAAGAAGAAGAAGAACGTTTGGTCGGAGAAAAGGAGAAGGGGGAGTATGTGTGTGACGTGTGTGGCGGCCATTACGAAGAGCCGGGGGTGGTTGCCAGGCAACGCCTTTCAACCCCCACATACTCACACCACCCTCGACCAACCCCAAAACCCCCTTGTGAGCTACCCCTCCTTCTCCTCATGGCGCACTCTTTCTTTCTCGGTTATCCGGCACGACGTTTGCCAAGCATGGCTCATTGCTCGACAACTTCCACGCTGATTTTAATTCCGGCCTATTGTGATCGACGTGTGTTTTCCTCGAGCCTGCGCCACGTTAACGGCGATTTTCTTAGCAATATCTTTTTAGTTTTCCGTTCTTCGGTTCTTTCTCGTTTTGTTCCGCAATCTACCGCTTGCTACTATGACTAGTACTTTAAACGATGTTAGCTTTCGTTGAAAATATCATGTGCAAATCATCCGAAGAAAGTAAATCATTATTTTGTCATATTGCAGAAAAATTAATTGGACACGTTACAGGAGTCTATTGCACAAATCGGGTATTTAAAACGTATTTATCGTACCGATTATTTTATTTGAGAGTTGATACAGTTTTAATCTACAATAATTTAACAATATATTTAACTAGAATATAGATTATGTTACAGTAAGTTAAATTATTATCACTAGATGGCAATGTTTATTAAATTTGAAAAAAACGACATTACTCATGGGTATCCCTGATATAAAACACTAGGGTTTAAATAGAGGATCAATTCGGTAGAATTCAGTGACGTAAATTAGTTAAGAGAGAATTGCAAATGAAAGATTAACGCGTTAACATTAATGAGTGGAACTGTTTCGAAAAGTTGTGGATTCGATGTCAAGGAAGATCTCGAGATTCCCTCCGAGTGGATTTAATTCACTCGCGCGAGATTTACACGACGCAATATCGTGTGCAGGATGAATGAAACGAGGGGGAAAAGAGGTAGTATGCCAACGACGTAAGAAAGTTTTTAACTCGGCGGCCACTCGTCTCGTACACTATGCACTTTGTTCCTTCCTTATCCTCGTAGTCGTCGGCCGTTTTGAAGCTTACCGCGAGGAGATTTAACTCGACCGGCTTAACTTTCTGAATTTCACGTCGGACGTTTTAATACGCGTAATGGAATACCGTAATACGGCCGTCCGCTTGAGGACTTAAATTTGTTGGTTATCGCCGGCATCAAGAGGCTCAACGTTCGAAATTTCCACTTTCTTTTTCTCAGACTTTGTAACAAAGTTCAACTTATGAAACGCTGATGTGTTGCAACTCTACGGTTTACGTGTTCGAGAACGACATAACTGTGCAAGGTAGTTGGAAAAATATGTAAATTCAATCTTAATCTTCTAATTAATTGCCAGTGAAATCTTCGAAACTCAATTCTTTCACAAATTAGAAAAACATCAATACTACTTAAAAACTACTATTTCTAAAAACTATTGCGACACTGATCTCAAAAACTACTATCTTTTCTCGCAAAGAAAAAAAAAACAGCAAGAAACAATCTTAATTTTATTATAACAATTATCGTGAAAGATATCGGTACCAGTTCGGTGTTTTACAAGTTACACTTGAACCGTTTCATTCATCCGAGTTCCTCTTTACGCGCGATTTTCTCCGATCGGTATGTCATCAGCCGATCGGTAACCGATCGCGTGTGTTCGCTGACGTTCGACTGAAATCCTCGAAAGGGCAATTCTGCTCTCTCGCTTTCTAATGCGCATCAAACGCGTCCGCATTGGCCGTCTTAAATTGGGTGTAACATTCGGTTGTTGACTCGGTGTGCAGGCGCGCGCGCGCGCGCGCACGCTCGCTCCCGCGCGGATTGTCCCGGGCGTGCATCTAGGTGCGCGCACACAAGAGGCACGTATCGATGATGGGTCGATAAACATCGGCGTATTGTGCAATCAACCGCCTATTTGGTGTCATTGTGCCGACAGTTCAGTAGGTAGGTAGCTTTCTCATCCTCTTCTCATCGGGTACTACCTACCTACTCGACAGCGTTCAGCTCGTCTCTCTTATTCACCCGGGTTGATCGTGCTTGTCTACGAGGGTTGCGTAACCATTTCCAATAGGGTGGCCGACTCTCGACTGTCTACCTGGCCATGCGTCTACCTACTCGCGAATACCTGCGCGAGTTTCATGTTTAAAACAACTGCGACTCTCTCTCGCGTGGTTTCGTGCTCGAAATGCTACCGTAATATCGTCTTCGATGTACGTTGTTGCAGCTACAGTTTACGAATATTTAAAATTTTAGACAGTTCTCGTGCCATCTGACAGATTGGAAATTATCTTCGTGATTATTTATGAGGCATTCTTTGTAAAAAAAATTTTTCCCTTTGAAAACTGAACTTGATCTTACAAAATTGGTCATTCTCATATTTGTTACGTGCGTTTGTACGAGTCAAAGTGACATATCTTGTCCAGAAAATGAAGAATTAAAATTCGAACACTTTCAACCTACTACGCATCTTCGATCAGTTGACTCGCTCTCGCTGTTCGCTCTGCGTCGCAAAGATTTACGCAACGTTCGCGCCGCCCTTGTTAAAGTAAAATACATGGAAGCTACCATGAAAGGAGTAAGGAGTCTGTCAATATCTCGCGCATTACGCTCGAGTAACGACAAAAGGCTGAAAAACAGTGTTTTCCTTCTTGTTAAGAGAAACGAATCGCTGGAAATGATTCTCTCTCTCTCTCTCTCTCTCTCTCTCTCTTTCTGTGTGTAACACCTGACTCGTTTCCGGAAATCGCTCTTTAATCGGCCCTCACCCTTGGATTTTTCTCCCAAAGATTCGATGCCGTAGACGAGAGTGAAAAAAAGAAAAAAAGAAGGAAAGGAAAAATAGCTGCACCCTCGTTGTTGTGCGTGAACAACACACACGGTTGACCCACGACCCGACTACCTGCCGGCGTTGCGGGCACAAACATCCTCCACGGTGATTTCCACGCAACCCCTCGGGACCTTTTACACGGCCACTGTTCTCTAATGCGGCATTATATTGCACCACGATATTAATGGCCGTGCCAGCCGTGGAAGCAACGACCGCTTTTCTCTCCCGTTCAAACGATCGAAAACTAACTATTCCCTGTTCCTTCATAATCCGGCGAGTCGCTAAAGCCTTTTGTTCTTTTCTTATTCCGTAATGTCTCTCCTGATGGATCTCGCTTTGTACGCGTCAGAGAGACCGATATTTCCGCGTTTCTAAACGCCACGTTATTCGTTGAAAATTGAGATGAATTGTTCGAGCGGTGTGTTTAAGTTAATGTAAAAAACACAGAAACGAGAGGAATCTACGTGGCTGTCTGCCGTTAAATGGCCCTTAAATGCCTTGATTTGATGTTATTCGCTGAAAATTGAGACGAATCGTCGCGATTTGTTTCGGTTGTTGTTTGTATAGATGGAAGCGGAAGGCGAGTTGAATGGAATTTCCAGTCAGATTAAAGGAAAAAGAATACCGAGTGTTCCTACGTGCTTCTTTACGTCTTAGATTGCTTTCTAGATTTTAGAGATTAGATATTAGGGTTGAGATTGTATCACACCTAAATTCCTCATCTCACAGTCCACTTAACAAACGCAACCCATCGCAATGCGCCCATCAATCTGTCGAAAAAAAACAAAAAAAAAAAAAAAAACAAAAAAGGAAAAACATATCCGCAAACAAAGCATGAAAAAAAAGAACAAAAAAAAAAAAAAAAAGAGAGAACAACGCGAAAAGAGGTAAATTCATCGGAAGCGAAGCGTGCGGCGGCAAAATCAATTCGTGGCGGAAAGTGGTACGGCAATTTCGAGGTTCGTTATCGCGCAACAGAAGCATCACCCACGAGCCATTTGGTAACCGGTTCGGAGGGCTCGTATAGGTGGTGGCAGGATCGGGCGCGTACGTCGGTGTACCGAAGAGGGCGGATATTTAATAACGAGCCGGTACGACCGGATATACCGTTGTCGCCCCATATATTCCGGCGAGTCGAAGCCGGTACGCCGTGGCTATATTTCGCGGCAAGATATTTCCAATTTGTCTTGGCGCACAAAGTGCTGCGCCGCGTCCCTGAAGCTGACGCAGCTTCTCTCTCCGAAAGAGAGACGGAAGGGGGACGAACGAGGGAACGAACGAGGTAAAAAGAGAAGAGAGAAAGAGAGAGAGAGAGAGCTGAAAAGGGAGAAGAAAAAGAAGGGCGGTGGTATAGGAGAGGCGGTGAGACAGCAGGAAGAGGAGAAATACGCTGGAGTAATGGTGGAAAATCCGTCGGCTGAATTGAAGCGAGACGTCGTGAAATTGAACAACGTATGTAATATATACGCTCGCGGAAGGCTTACGCGTGTAAGAAGACGCGAGGAGCCGCGCTCCGTGTATCTCCGGCAATACAAACGCGACGCGACGCGACGCGACGAGACGAGACGCGGTGCAAGCATTCGAGGCTGCGCTCGGCTTGGCTCCGAGGCAAAATGCGCGGTGGCGATCATTAACGGGCGGCGGGCGAATAATCTGCGTGCACTCGTTTTTGTTGCACGCGAGCAGCCGTAATGATATATCCTTCTGGTCGATGAAGAGATACCGAGAATAACGTCGCCGGAGAAATATCCTTTGGTTGCAACGGATCAATAAATTAGGCGCTTGAACTCAAGCGCAACTGTAAGCGTTGATTTATTTACAATTTGCTTCTGCGGGACGAAATTTTAATTATTTAATTTTTATTTTTAAAAAAAACAAAAGAAACAAGTGAGACATGAAAGTTGTGGTCAGTCAGAGGAATTTATGAAATATTCCACAGACGAGGATAACGCAAGTGGTTTTCGAAGCAAAGTATCGTTATTTAAAAAAAGCTCCGAAGTATGTTGGAACCTGCCTGTTGTGCTGGATGTTAAAACCACCGGAGGTCGGAATTGGGGAATAAAATGGTAACCCGATACACGATGCTTCCAAATTGACACAGTCGTTGCGCTTAAACAAACACACAACGTCCGTGTGCATTGTACGAGCTATAAAAAGGACGCACTCGGTGAGCGTCAAATATTTGCACCACTTCAGCAGCCAGGTAGTAGCTACCACCACACCGCGGGTAACCCCAGCGCGTTTTTCCGAGCGCGAGATCCGCTACTCTGTGAAAGTGCGTTGCGGCCTCGAAATGTGACTTTACACGAATATACCTTTTTCCCCCCCCCCCTTCTTTTTTTTCGTTGTTTCTCTCACTTTTTATTCGTCTCTTTCTCTCTCTCTCTCTCTCTTTTTTTTTTCATTTCGTTACCAACGCAGCCGTGCCTTTTCCCGCTTTCACGGTCCATATAACTCTAACCGTATCTGCATATGGACGCGGTGAAATCGAATAAAAGTGCCGGAAAGGACATCGATAATCGCGATTTATTGCGATGTTACACGCGCGTTACACTCTGCCGAAGTGACGTAATACGCAGCACGAATGAGAGGCTCGCGATAGGGAAAAAAAGAGAAAAGAAAGAAAAGAAACCGTAAAACGCATACGATTAACCCTCGGATCCTCGAGGATTTTTGTCGAAAGGGTTAGATGCCAGGAAAGGGAGTCCTCCCATAAATCAGTAAACACCCTTTTCTATATTTTTAATCGACCGTGCGATTTCAAGTTCTGTTGGAATAGCTGTCCTTCGGGGTGAAATGGTTTCTGAGTGAGAGCGTAATTTGTAACTATGTCGAGGAATTGTCGCGCTCAATCTTTCAATATTTATAAATTCGTATTTTTATATTGGCGTTATTAACATCATGCAATCATATATTATCTCGTAATATATGACAGTGTTCGATTCGAAAATTCTATTATTCTGTTATTAAAAACTTCGATAGGTGATTTCTAGTTTCAATGTTTTCGTATAAATTTCAACGTTGCAGTCAGTAAAAATTGAAAAACTCTCGTCAACTCTCGTAGGAAAAATTACAAGAACAAATAAATTTTTACGAAGCTTTCTAGATTTGCCAGTAACTAACTGCCTAAACGTTACCAATGTAACAAAAGCATCGAAAAACCATAATTCCAGAAAGTCTGAACGTCCGAAAAAGCAATTTACGATCTCTAATTTTACCGCCTCCGTGCTAACAATTCCGTGCACGTGCGTATCGCTGTCACGCATGAACAAGCGCGCGTTAGCAGCCGCGTTGCGTGGGTATCGGAAGCAAACGACGAAATGTACGAAGGAAGCGGACAAAAAGAAAGAGAGAGAGAGAGAGAGAGAGAGAGAGAGAGAGAGCCGTGGAAAGGAAGAATAAAATGCAAGAAAGGCGGGATATTCAAATGGGCGTCCTCGTTATTGCGACTCGAATACGTTACTTCTGGAATCTCCCTGTCCTTTTTCCCCTCTCCTCCGCCACGCTCCTTTTCTCTCTTTATTCGCTCGGGTTTTCCTTAGACATTTCTCACAATATGAAAATATCGTACGTGTAATCTTGCAACCGGCTCGATACGCATTTCAACGTAACAATGCGAGATGTTACATAATCGCGCTTTGATTACTTGGTTTAAATAAGATTAGAAATCACTCTTTAAGAGTTGACATTAAGAATATTAATAGAATTATCACGAGATCCGTCTCGAAGAAATTGAAATAATAATGTGAAAAAGAAACGCAAAAGTTCGTCATTGTGTTGATATATAAAAAAAAGAATTTCTAGGAGCTATTTATATTTCTATCTCCGGAATGAAAAAATAGATATCGCTCTCGATGCTACGATTTGCAAAATACAAAAAATAAGCGAGAAAAAGAAAGAAGAAATAATTCCGAGTAATATCGAATATTCGCTAAAACTGAATATCGAATGAAATTCGTACACCTGTCTTTGAAAAGAAGCGCAACGAGAATGACACTGTTCCTGTTACGAAGAAACGAAAAATAATAATGACACTTTCTCCACGCGAGATATCTAGGCGAAACTTTCCGAGCGGAACGCGGCTCGCGAAGGGTAAAGAGGAACAATCAACCATCGTCTTTAAGGATGGTATAAAATATCCGCACGTTGGAATGTTGCCCAATGAAAACGACGCTCTTAATAACCGTGGAAACCAGAGAGACAGAGAGACAGAGCGAGAGAGAGAAAGAGAGAATGAGTAAAGCAACTTGTTGCATAATAACGCAGGACGAGAAGTTAGGGGTGAGGTCCTGCGCGATGATCGCGCTTGCGCTCCTCGTTTCCTCTCCTAACTAATCTGCATAGCGCTCCGCTGCTACGAGTTAACGTGGAATTACTGAATGAAAGTGCAACCGACCTGGCGAGACTGCGACTTTAATGCGTTTAGCGTAATGCACCGTTGAAATTTCACTCCCTCGGGCAAAGTTTAAATTCGTTGGAAAGTAAATTCGGAATGACGAACGAGACCGCAAGATCTAAATAGGTATTCAATGGTATTCTCCATCTCTTTTACAATCGTGAAGAACGTTCCAATTATCGCTCAGATGAAACAGCAGATGTTCCAGTACAAAATGAAACTGACTTGATTCATTCTTTGGGTGCTGTTTCTAATTACTTGATCAATTCAATTGTGATTAATTTTATTAGTTTCGAATATTAATACTCTTATTCGTTAAAAACCATAAACTTGGAGTAACCATCGAAATGTAATTAACGATGATTGTGATCATCCATTCGCAGTATGTTCAAGCACGTTACATGAATCTGATGATTCTACCGTTAAAGAAGAAGAAGAAAATTCCTCAAAAAAAGCTAATTGTATAATTTACAAACTTACGTCCAACACCTGAGAACAAATTTCAGAAAATTTGGAAAATCCATTTTGAAAATCGGCCACCTTTGCAATCTTCTTTTCGAAAGAGCGCAACTCGACCCGAGAGCAATTCCTCTCGCGAAAGTGTGACGAAACTCATAAAGAAAGCAACGACGCGGAGGGAACCATGCGCATCGAGATGTTGGCGAAAGGAACGCGAGAACGAATTCCTGATGTTCGAAATCCCTCGAAGAAGAGCCCCGGCTTCGCGTCCGGGTTTTCTCTCAGGCGCGAAAGACGCGAGGCAGACGGTGTGTCGTTCTGTTATCCTGCGGGATAGAGAACGAAAGGCAAGAGAGGACGTAAAGCAGGCCCGACGGGAAGAAAAGGAAGAAAGAATAAAGAGAAAGGGAGGAGGTGGGAGGAGGAGGAGGAGAAGGAAGGAAGGAAGGAAGGAAGGAAGGAAGGAAGGAAGGAGGAGGGCCGTGGCATGCGATTAGCGTTTGATACCGCGTGCCAACGTCCTGAGGGTTGGAGTAGGAGCAGACAGCCAGACAGACGTATAATTTCGGGGATAAGATCTAAAACATTGCTCCGACCTGCCACAGACGGAGAATACCCCGGCAAAAGGGGTTCGCGGCACCATGTGTGAAACGGGATACAAGCCAGAATGCCGTTTACCAAAAAGATTTCACCTTCCATCCTCCTTTTACGTTCTAATACCGGGCAGCGCTTCGGTTTCGTCGCCATCGAACCTTTCCTTCGATCGCCAAACGAGCCGGACAAAGTGACGATCGGCTTCGAGGCCCTGTTATTCGACGATTTAACGCGTTCGAGTCCAAGTGTGTGTGGATGTTCCATGAGTTTTGAGGTTTTTATCACAGTGAATCTTTTGTAATCGATCGACACCGATGTGGTTCGTGCCGAAATTGTCTGAGTAAATTTGTGGTTGTGTTTAACGAATCGCATATTTGGACTGTTTGAGTGTTTGGTAATAATTGGAGTGTTCATCGATGGTTCGATTCAACATAGGAAGTGTGTAATATGTTTCTCTACTTAAATAATCGACAAGCAAATAGACAACTTTGTGTTGTCAAAGACTCTTTTCTGAAAATTCAATTTATTACAAATTTTAACATTCTAACCTCGACTATCAACAAAGCCGCGTTAGTTACTGAACAACATTCACTACAAACTTCAAAAGGTCTAAAATACAAATTAAAGGAAAGAGAGAGAGAGAGAGAGAGAAGCAATGTTTCAAAATATAACACGAAATATCCGAAATACTACTCGCTTTAGCCACGTAACGTTCTCCACAACACGGCGTGAAACACGGCGAACAAAGGGAGGCACAAAGGACGAAAAAAAAATGAAAAGAGAGAGAGAGAGAGAGAGAGAGAGAGAAAGAAGAAGAGTGGAGAAAGCGTCAGGGAAAAAAAAACCGGCATATCAGCGGGTCATTAAACACAGATAGGGTCAACCCACTGCATATGTCGCGGGCCTGCGTGTCTCTTCTGGCTGCTTGGCTGGCTGTCTGTCTGTTCGCCGCGCCGGCAGGCTGGTTAGTTAGTTAGCAACGTGTATGCAAAGCCCGAGCCAGGTAGAGGAAGAGTCGCTCTGATTATTTATGTGCCATACCCTCCCCCTTTTAACCCTTTTTCCCATCGAGTGTCTCGCTCGCTCGCGACAACAGGGTGAAACACGAGGAGAGGCACGAGGAGAGGCACGGGGAGAGAGAGAGAGAGCAGGGTGCACCGAACCGACCAGCACCAACGGCTCTTTGCTCTCCCGTTTGCTTTTTATAGATAGTAAAAAATATTATAATCTATGCTTCGATGGAAAAGAAAAATATAATTCATTATTCGAACGGGTGTACAAAGGGGTACGACAACGGGGTGCCCCGCAGGGTGAATCCCGCCCGCCTTCTGCAGAGAAAAAAAGGGTTGAGTGTCGGAGAGGCGAGCACCGCGTATACCTAACACCGTGGAAGAAAAAAGCGCGTGGCACGATTCGAAACGAAGGAGCTATATTTCATCTTAATCCTCTCCTTCGTGGCTACCGTGCCGGGAATTCGGGGAGGGAGAGGTATAATCCCTGATAAGATTAAATTCCTACTTTGTGTTTGATTAGCAATCGTGAAATCGCGGTATTTATATACGGAGACGAGACCCGCACGTTCGAAACGAATTTGAATTTTTATCTTAATTCTTGTTCAAAGCTGTCGCGCGAATGTTCCGCGGGATACGTAATTTTGATTCAATTACCTTGTCTTTGATTCGTAATTAATATCAAATTTAACTTTTACATTAATACGTATAGTTTGAGAGAGTTTGTAATGAAAATTAAAAATAGAACGTCTCGAAATTTCATTCCTGAAATTGCTGCTTGCTCGCGATAAAATTAAATTATTCCATTTTCCATTATAAATTTTATACAATTAAATTCAAAACGTCCAATTCAAGTTTTTGACGCTTGGAAGAATCTACGAAAATCGATGATAAAATAATCAAAGGCAGAGCGAAAGCCTTGGAGAGAAAAGTGAGAGAAGGAGAATCGAAGAACTGGAGGAACTTGGCCTGTCGTAGTGAGAACGCGGTAGATGGCCTACTTCCCTGTCGTCGCTCGTACGACGAGCGTAATTACACATGCAGAAAGTACAATGGGAACGTAGAGGGGGTTAAAGGGTTAAAGAGGGTAGTGAGAGAGGGGGTTTGATGAGTGCAACCGGTGTCTTCCTCCCCACCCTCTGTCCCCGTCGACAGCCGACAAAACGGCCTCGCGGATTCCTGTCATCGGAAACGTGTCAGTTTAACACGAAATCTCGATGCAGAAGCACCGAAAGTGATATCGAAAGTGAGAGGTCACGGAGTAATCGAGAATCTACACGACAGAAAAGAAATGAAAATTTTCTCGCGCGAGTAATCGTTGCTCTCTTGGTCGTGAGAGTATTCATGGGAACCAATTGAAAGCAATTAGACTTTACCGATTCCGAGTGATCAATCGTATCGATCGATCGATCGATCGAAAGCAAGTGGCTCTTAGATCAGAAATCTAAATTCTTACCAACTCGGTACTTTTTTAAATATTCCTCTTTTACACGCAATTTGTGTCTTTGAAACTTAATTCGGATATTTGATACGAGAGAGAATTCGTAGAGTCAGTGTGGTTAAAATCGGATAAAAGGGAACTGAGAAAGTGACTAGCAAAGTGAATGATCTACTTTAGATCACAACCGCGAACGTCCTCGGGATATTCCCCGCCGAGAATATTCCAGTTTCTAAATTAAAGATTCCGTTTCCGCTTCAACTCAGCCATAATGCGTTTATCAATTTCTGTACCCGGTCGTTCGCTCCGCCCCCCCCCGTCCCCCTACCCCTCCCCCCCTCTCCCTCGCCGAGAAAATCGTATTTATTACTCGCGCAAAGAAAAAAAGTATAACCGTTTAGCCTGCATTTCACAAACATCGTAAATATTCCAATACCAGTCGCCAGTAGCGAAAGACCGATATCCACTGAATTATATCAATTTTAACATCGTTTTCGCGCAATCTTGTCTGCTCAGACGCTCAGACGATCAGATTCTCGGTGTTGCGACAAATGGAGTCGATCGAAATTTGGCTGTTACGATTGAGTAACAATGACAATCGAATGACTCTTCAGCCGGTTGGACGATCGAATTTTAATTATCGAGTTATTGCAATAAACGAACACGATCGAAATTTAGATATTCGAATAACGAGTCGCTCTTTGGACTCGGATCAAATTTCAGATGTTACAGTAAAGAAAGACGGACAAAATCCAGACAAACGATGTGAAAGAGAGAAATGTTCAAACACTCACCCTCGGCTCGTGAAGAATGTTGTCCCCTGTTGTCGATGTTCGTTGTTTCGCCATCTCTCGTGTCGCAGACACGTTGTCGTGAACAACGAACGTGCGATCGCGTGGATGTTTGAAACATCGTCGGAAAGCGGGTGAACAGCGGCGAAAGTACGCTGTGCGACGCAGCTGAAAGAGAAAGTGAAAATGAATGGGCGACGGCGAAAGGAAGGAAGGAAGGAAGGGAGGATGATTAAGAACGCCGGAAGGGTTGCTCGCGGAGAGGTGGCGGTGGCGGCGGTGGTGGTGACGTAATTAATTCGAGGCGAGGGATGGCCGACGTACCGTGAGACGGAAACAATCAGCTGTTGCCTTCCCCGCGGAGGTGCTCGGAGTGAGCCGAGAACGTGGCGAGAACAAAAGCGTCGCTCGCTCGCGTCCGACGACCACCGCGTCCTTGCTCGGTCTCTACAAATGCAAATATTTGCGCGCAATACCCCGGCGTATCACTGTATGACCTCGCCGTAGATAAACGACACGTGAAATAAGAAAACATCGTTTCTCAATATTTACGCCGCCGTCGAATTCCAGGTATTACGATGTATACGATATTTGAAAGTCGAACAAAATTGAGATTTCACGAGTCGAGCAAAGGTTCGTCTACTCGAGGATGTTTTCAAGCAATGTATTTGCAAAAAAAATAGAGAGAGAGAACGAGAAGTCACTTCACTGTTCGGTTTCTTAGAAGGTGACAAGTCGGAGATGTTGAAGAAACCATGAGTTAATTGAAACGGAAATGGATCATTTCGTGTGTGTCCGCCGCGTGTGTAAACAGGCACTGAATGTATATCGTTCACAGCCTCGTGTGCCGGTCGCCTCGAGAGTCTTGACGAGAGAAGGGGGGCAAGAGGGAAGGACGATGTATCAGGACGAAGGCGTAGAAAGGACTGAGAGTGGATCCGGGACCGAATCCTACCATCTCGAAGGACCGTCCGACGGGAACTGTACCGTCGAACGTCGCGACGCCGGCGTCTGCGTCCCATCTCTGCCTATATATATACGATATATCTACTCGTAGACGAATATATACACGCGTACATTCGCACACGGCTCGTGTAATGCAATATTTACATGTGCGCGCGAATATATTCGAGAAAATGTGGAAGCCTTTCGACGGCCCAATCAAATTCTACGGAAAGATATTCTTGTTTTCGCGATTCCATCGTTCTCCTGTTATTCGGCTACATAAACCTCGCCGAACGCTTCCTGCTGCGTTCCTGCATTCGACGATCGCCGTGCTACTACAAATGACAAACTGAAACGCGCGAATCGCCGAAAGAAAGACGACGTTCAATTTTTGGTCCTTTCTTCCTTCTCGAAAAAAACGTGATCCTTCGAGTGATCGCGGTACGTTTCAACATTTACATTTCAACTTGAATCTCTTGAAAAGTTTTCAAACATTGATACACACGGTAAAATGTTTATCCCTCTGTTTCGAGCAAATTTTAAAACAATGCCGTGTCAAGTGTCATTTGTAACGATTAGGGATTTTGTAATTTTAGACACGCGAGTGGAGATTCGAAAATAAAACGGGACGGCTCTATAAAACGCGGAAGTGAGATATCTTTCGAAAAATCGGCAATCAAAACTATCACTGCGTGACTACACTTTGTCACGTTTGTTCTTTTTTTTTTCCTTTTTTCTTTTTTTTTATTAGTCAATACTTTTTCCGAGAATCGGCCTCTCCGCGCAGAGCACATCCCCTTTCCGTCCCCGTGACACGACGCCCCAAGAGAGAGCGTCGCGACGCCTCTATACGCAGGCGTCAAGATGGCTGCTGCTTCTCGCCTCCATCCAAGCTAGATTCTCCTTCGTTTAACTCGTACCAGTAATTAATAAAACGCCGCTAAGTGCTTTCGCGCCACTCGCGATCTCGCGCCGAGCATTCTCCGACCGAAAGGGAAACGTTCCGAGTCGTATCGTACTTGCACTCGTGACGCATCTCGAAACACGAATGGTGAAGTGTAGTTGGCCCGTTCACGAGTCGTTTCGCATGGTTTTTCCCGTGGAAAATTTTTTCAAAGACTGACTTTTCGTTGAACGTAGACGAGACTGAGTTTAACTGACAAATGAGTAGAGAGGAACGAGCGATATTTGTGGCCCATTTTCTTCGACGTATTTGTGAGACAGGACGGTTGTTTTCAACGATCAATAATTTGCGAGGAATAAACGCATACTCGTTCTTTCGAACGACGGTGACCCAATTTTGGTGACGAAGGCAAGAACTAGTGAATGGAAAGCTAAGAATTTATTGATTATTGTTAGGAAGATGATCATTTTTATTGCTGTGACTGTTTTTTGAAATTTAATTTTATAAAATACAAAACTGTTAGCGACTGCTAATTCGACGAACCGTATTCATTGTACATATCGTCATTTTATTACAACGGAAAGACGAATTGATATTTTTCAACTGTCAGAAATAAAGAGGAATTTTCTTATCATTTTCTGATCTCCAACTCGCTTTGGAATAATTTCTAATTGTACACCGTGTACAATTAATTTTTCAAACTGTTACGTTATTTTCTCTCTGGTTTATAAAAAAAGAAAATATTTCGTTTCTTCGTCACGTACGTCGTTTCAACTACGTCACCGATCAACTGCATGACGCGACAACTTCAAACTCGCACCATCCCAACTGATGAACATCCCTCGTATTCACCACAAAGGATTCCTTTTTTTTTTTTATAAACCCCATACACCGAAGAAAAAAACCGTACAGCAAAAAAAGAAAAATTGGTCGTTGAAACGGCACTTCATTAAAGCAGAGAGACGACTCGACTTAACCCCTCGTCGATAAAACTGACTCACATCGTGCAGCCGGCTGGCCGTGTATGCAAATCACTCGCGTGGGGTTCTTCCTCTTCCGCTCTCTTTCTCTTCTCTCTAACAAACCGTCTCCTTTCCGCTCGAAGCCTACAGTCTCGTTTCTCGTTCCTCCGTATCTCGCCGTCTGAACGTCTCTTTCTAGCCAGTCGGCGTTCCAGTGGCCCCATGCCGATCGAAAATTTCGAATGGCGGGATCAAAGGAGGAAGCTCATTATTTTTTTCACTCGTGATAGGGGCACTGGGTCCGAATTGGCGGCCATCATGTCTGCCCACCCCTCCGAGCCGGCCCTCGATTGTTTACAAGGGTGTAGTTTTCTACCAATGGGCGGTTCGGTTTGGTTCACTGACCCTTCTACTCGCGAACACCACGTTCTGATCGCGTAATTTTTAGTAAATTGTTTCAGCGACTCGTAAACTTTTCGGTTGGAAAATTATCTGGTATCGTACACAATTTTTGATTCAGATTTAGGTATTCGAAAAAGACTCGCGATATCGGGTGTTTAGAATTATTACTTGCGATCATAGGTGCTACACGCACTTTGTATCATTTAATACTCGTTTTTCCGTTACCTTTCTTACCGAAACATCTCTACATATCTTCTATATAGCTCCTAAATCTTACTTTAATTCTTTCTACGATTTCTTCGTCACTCGCTGCATATTCTCAAGGGTTAAGGCCCTATGAACAGCCCCGTCAATTTGTCCCACTTTCGACATTGAAACCGTCTCGTCTCGTCTCGTCGCGACGTTGGATACAAGTTTCCTGGGGCCGGAAAGAAAGTCGCCTGATAGATGCAAGTTCTCGCGTACGAGAAAAATCGTTCGATAAATCAAATCAGAGTGTCATTGTGCCCGCGTGACCTCAGGTAGACCGGCAGAATGGCTGCGCGCTAGAGTGCGAGAGAGGAACGAGCGCAAAGACGCGCGAGGGGCTGCGAAAAAGAAAGAGAGAGAGAGAGAGAGAGAGCTACGTGAGAATGAAAAGCACGAGGAACGATATTCAAATTTTGGTACCCTCGTTAGCTCCGAAATTCTCAATGTACAATAATTTATCATCGGGCCCCGCTGAGGTGAGCGGCCGCACAATACCGACTACCTGCATGCATAATTTATACCGATGATTTTCAAGGAAGCGGACGGGTCCCAAAAAGGAAAGGGTTGCTCCGTCAGGGCCGTAACTTTGATTTCCCTCGTCTCTTTCTTGCGACACAAGCCGCCACCCTTGGGGGGCAAATGGGACTTTCGGGGAATCTTTTTAATCTCCGATTCGATACGGTGTAAGAATACTAGTGTTAGAAGCGACGTAAAACTATAACGTTTTGCGTAACTTTAACGTCGTAGAACAAAGTGTGTGAATCAAGCTTCAATTTTGATGGCATATTTGATTTTTATTTTACTCTTTCTTTTCCTTTGTGCGCGAACCGAATTATTGAGAGATTATTTCGCCATTAAACGTATCCTCTAAACAATCTTCCATTTAACAAACGTAACTGAAAGATTAACAAACATCCTAGTATCGTTCCAGGTAATTCAAAAGTCTAACCTAAATCCAGTTTGCCCAAAGTAAATTTTAGGGTTCGTTTCTCTTGCGAAGAGTGCAAGAAAATTTTTTAACGTAGACCACCGGAGTGAGCAAACAATTTTACAGAAGCCTCAAATCGACAGTGAAAAGAGAACACGTCGTGCTCTGATTATTTTACTTTCTTAGACCGAGAGCCGGTTTCGTACGGCACTGGCCTAATTCGGTTGCCCTCTTCCGGATGGTCCATTGTCAGGTAATATGCATATGCTCTGGAACACGTCACACGCGTGTACCTGCCAGTTGGAAAAGGAACGTTCAACCCTTTTTTTAATCGAACGAAGGAGACCTCTTTTTTGTGACGGCTAAAAAGAAAAAATAGAAGGGAGGAAAAGAAAGAGAGGGAGAGAGAGAAAGAGTGGAAGTCCCCGTGACTCGGATGAGAAGCAGAGCTACCTCCGTGATCCCATCCTGCTTTTTTATAGTGAAAAGACGTCCAATGGGATGGGAGGTTGGGGGGGGGGGGTTGGAAGGGAGGGGGTGCGATTCAATGCTCTTCTAATTATATGCAAAGACGTACGAAACCTACCCATGTACCATCAGAACTTACATAAGAAACCGGGCGATACGCTTACGTAACGTACAAACCATATCCGGAAATGCGCTTGCGGATGTTGAGAGCGTATTGAACGAAGAACGACTCCGATATTCTCCGGTTCGCTGTGGAAACGAGATTTTACCCACGATTTTATATAACATTAATTTAACGCTGTAAATACTAGAGTTCCGTTTTCTAACATTAACAGCAAGTATGTCATTTTCACCGTAAAGAAAATATGAAAAAGTCATTCTACCTTTTTGTAGTTAAGAACCTCCACACCTGCAAACGTTTGTACAAACCAAATTTCAATTCCATAGAAAACGAACAATCAACAAACACCCACAAGGGTGTTTAAAAAACAATTTTAGGTTTCGATGAAACAGCAAGAAAAACCGCAAGAAGAAGAACCGCATACGTGTCTCAAGCACGAATGACAAAATCGTCGAAGGAGTAATTACGACAACTGTCCTACATTCGACCAACTACTACATATTCCACACCTAACCGTAAAGTCGTCGAAAAATAATAACGTTCGCCTTCGGGAGCCAAAAACTGATGGTCGTTCGCCGCTAATCGATTGGACGCGATTCAAAATCGAGACCCGCGTAAAAATTGGCAGTGATCTTTCCCTCCATCGGCTCGTACCCTCCCTTGTTGCCATCGCCCGTCTCGTTTCCTCGTCGATCCTCGCCGTATCTCCATGCTCTCATCCCGTTTCCGCCCGGCTCGAGAAAGAGAGAGAGAGAGAGAGAGAGATCGCGCCACGGCCATCGAATCATCGTGCGTCTTCTCCGTCGGTTTCCTCGGCTTATGTACCTACATACATAATATATTATGCGTATACAGGCGCGGGAACGTCGCACACTACTCGCGCGAGCGGCATAGATACGCGAGAAAAAGAGGGGAACAGGTACTATCGATGCATGTATGAGTTATCGTCGGGGCCCAAATTGCTTGCCAACCGGTGATGTAGAGCCCCGGGCCGAAGATTTATTTCTTCGACGGTGAGAGAGAGAGAGAGAGAGAGAGAGAGAGAGAGAGAGAGAGAGGGAGGATGGCAGGCTGCTGGGATTCTCTCGAAAAACCAGAATCACGATGCGCTATGCCAGCATAGATTCTCTCGCGCGAGCGGAAGAGCCATCCTCGCCATCCTCTCGTAGAGAGAAGAAAGAGCTGGCCGAGCTCTCGGTATTATCTTCTCTCGTGGTGACGTCGGGGCCAATTTCACGGAAGTCTCTCTTTTCCCGCCGCGTAGCGGAAGGAACAACGAGACGCTTTCGATTTTGTACTCTTAAGTCTTTCTCTATTGGAAGGATCGAAATTGCCTAGGTCGATCTTGTCCACGATGCCGGGGATTGGACGTCGTTCCTTTGCGCCGAATGACAGATCGAATGCCGATCGTGAATTGGGAAAATTGACAGAGTGTGATTGAGAATAAAGTACCCGTAGATCGTTGTTTAATCTCTCCCAAGATACGTGGGGAAGTGATCATTTGTCAATTCATACACGTTTGGCAATTTATATTTGAACGCTTGTTTTATAAATGTGTTACGCACCTATATTCTGAAATTTCGTTAGCACTGTTGCGAGATTCGACCATCATGATTATGTTGTTTCAAGTTTTTAACGAACCTAAACATATGTACATGTATGTAGAAATCACAAAATATTTAGTATTCAAGTATGTTGTATCAATAAATCTTAACACATTCCATGAAACCACATTTATCAATATAATGACGATGTCAATAATAACAAATGTAATGATCCTGACTCGTTGCTAATGAAATTACTTGAAATACTTTCGTAAACCACCGTACAAAATATATTCGCACATCATTGAATCTACTTGTTGCAACATTTACGTACTAATTAATGATACTCGAGTATATTAAATTATTATTTAAACAGCACCTCATTTAGTAGTGCCTTGATAAAACTCTAATCATGAAGCAATAACATTTTTACTGGCCAATTGTTTTCATCTCGAACCAGTTGAAACGGAGACCGGAAAACCGGGAACCAGTGGCACATCCGTTTCTGTTCTACGAGCGGTAAGATCGTAGAGTTTTATCAGAAGGATGGCGATAGCACCTCATTTAGTAATACCTCGATAAAATAATACCTCTGATCATAGACCGTGCCAATTGTTAAAACGGGACCGGAAAATCGGGAGCGTTTCGGTTGTACGAACGGCGAGATCGCAGAGTTTCGAGTTTTATCAGGAAGATAGCGAAGTAACGCGTGCATGTTCCGCCGGTGAATGTAATCCGTCGCGAATAACGTTCTTTGATGTCGTCCTTGAGGAATCCGGGAACGCTGGCAGGGAATATCGATATTCCACGGCTGTATCGCACGAAATTTCAAGCATGGCCGAGCCGTTTGATGACAAACGCACCCTCGCACGCAGGGGGGTGGAAATCGAAATGCGTCCACCCCCCCCCCCCCCCGCTCGCTGGAAGGGGGACGAATTCGACCAATTGATGGGTTTCGGGCCGATGTCGATCAATCGACGAACTCGTAACTCGAAGCCAGTGGCCATTCCTATTCCACTGACCCTGTTTGTTCGCCGCTTGTTTTACCGATGAATCCAAGTTCTTTTTTTCTTTTTTTCATCGCACGATCGTCGTCAAAATACTGCTTTCACGGTAGGTATGAAATATGTGTTTTCGAAAACTCGAACTTTCTGTCGTTTTCACTTTTAACTGTGTGTTTTTTCTTTTTCTTCTTTTTTTTTTTTTAGTAAGCTTTCTGATTTTGGGGGGTTGAAATCGTTTTAACAGGTTGTCGAATAACACGCGCACGTCGATGGTGTCATTTGTCGCGATTTCTTTCTCAAATTTTTATCGTATATAAACGTTTTATGAATTTTGTAATTTATATAGACACAATAGTACGCAAACAATCAAAAGTCGCAGACACACGATATAATTTTATTCTATCTTCAGTGTACATCTCAGACAAGATGTTGATGATCTTACTTTCAAGTGACGGTTCAATTTCTCGAGCTAGTAGCAAACTAGTAACAATGTTTAAACCTTGCATTTTTCATTCACCTCATCCCCTCAAACTGATCTAATAAATCTAATTTTCGATAAATCTAATCTCGCGCCGAAGGACCACTTGTAGATCTCTCGAATCTCGCACCTCGTCGCGCTCTGCACCTGGCACGCTACACCGAATAAAGAAGAGGAGGCGTCTGCAAGTACGTCGCTTAGAACATTCTCTCCTTCGAATAAATTCCGCGGATATTGTTGGCGCGGTTTAACGTGGGTCGCGTACACAGATGCCAAGGTAAACAAGAAAACCGATCCGGAGAGCCGGGGCACGACTTTGCGGCTCGTGGCTCGTTGTTCGAGCTTCCCTGGCCGCGGAGTTTGCTTTTGTACATCGAATATCTGGTGAAACGAGCCGGCTGTTGATTCGATCGGACAGCAGCATCGCAGGTACATATCGCGTTTGTGGCGCCCTTCTCGCGCTCATCCGTACAGGCAACCCTATCCGGCTTCTGTCTCGCTCCACGGACCGTTTAAAAGCCTCTGGCCTGACCTCACGCGGGATGCGCTCTCTCTCTCTCTCTCTCTCTGTTTCTCTCTGTCCCTTCAACGTCGTGAAAATCGCGGCCACAATGCGGAATCCCAGCGTCCTTTATGCTCTCGTTCTCGCGAGCATAATACGCTCGGCCCGTGCGGTTAGTCCAACCGCCGCTACCCCGATTTCTTACCCCGTTTTTCCTACGTCTCCTTTTCACCACGACGAGCCATGCGTGAGTTATTAGCATATGGTATCACATTTTTCGATCGATTCGACAGATACTAGCCAGCCTGACGATTATCGGACGCTTCAACTGCCGATACGTTGTTTCGCTTTTTTAACACGCGAGATCTGACTATTAGACAATAAACAAACGCACGTTTGCGAGTATACTTTTTCAGAGATTGTTTGAGGATTTGGGTTGAGATTATGCTGGATTTGGATCGAGAGATTTGCATTTGAAGTATTCGAAAATAATTGTAGTTTTGGTAATAAATGAGAGTTTAGAAAGATGATTCTATAGTTGATTGTTAGTAATGGTAAGTAATGGTATTTTCTGAATGGCTTATTATTTTTACTATAATCATTCAGAATTATTGCTAAAATAAACTGTTCTGACATTCGAAAATATGTATAATTTATTAATCTATGTTGAATTTTAAAATTATTCCATCACGAAACATGTGAAACGTGATTCATCGTATCATCCCTCGACGATCTATATTCCTTCTCAAAAATCTAAATCTATATTGAGATTTCGAAAAGAAAAGTAGCCACTGCTTTCGGTAATTCATAATCTTCTCACACTGTTAAAATTTTAATTAATTATAATCAACGTTACGTCAAAGTATTACATTATTCTCGTTTCTCAGAAATGTACAAACAATAAAGAACGCTCCAAACTCGTAGTCCATCGTTCGTCGACTCGGGCATTTCTCATTAACCCCTGGTTGGGAAATCCTCGTTATCGAGGGAACGCAGAGCCAACAGCGGGCTCGAGCTGCGATGGACGGTAAATCCGGCATTAAATATACGAGAAAATTATTTTTACCCTAGGCTAGGGACCGGGCGAAGTTTTAGACTTGCGTCGGGGTGTCGTTGCCGAACGTAAGTCAAGTTGGTGTAATTTCATAGCGTGGCAGCGCCATCGCGAGAAATAAGCGTTTGGCGCCGCGTGCAGTTGATTGTGACGTATGATACTCGTACATTATGCAGCTCGTGCCTCGTCCCGGTTTCGAGTTTCGACATTTTTCTCGGGTGCTTTATTACACGCTCGAGATATTTTCTGCCCGCGCCCGCGATACATCCGCGGCGAAAACGGACACGGACAGCCCCCCTCGCGGCACACGCGTACGCGCGCGTATCTACGCGTACTTTATAATGGTTGTAAACAAGAGAGCGACGCGCGCCCGCGAATAAAACAAGAGTTATTATCCGCGCGATATTGCATTCCGAGAAACGAGTCCGCCGTTTAAGTCTCGAGGATACTAAAATTTGCGTTATCTGCTCGATCCGCGATGAAAGTCCCCAGGTATCGCAATCTTAACGCGTATCGTTCCTCGTTCCCTCGCACCTGTTTGTCCGCGTTATTGAGAATTCGTTCAAGTGGAATTGAAATTTGTCGCGAGTAGGGAGTTTTGTGCGAGCTGAAGGAAATGGGTTTATCGGAAGATTTATTTTGATTTGAATCCAGGATTTTTTACGTGAGCTTTGATTTACCATTTGTAGGAGAAGCTTTGAAATAAAATTTTAATTGCAAAGTTCTCTGGAATTTTTGGATTTTAAATTATTCCCTATTTTCTTTTCTATTCTTGCAACATTTCGATAATTTGACGTACTATTATGAAAATTACAAAATATATTAGTTACAATACATTAGTCAATTTGAGTCCTCGGAAAAATTTATTTCACGGTCTAAGATTCGATCTCGCAACATCCTTAAACTTGCCGCAGCAAACGGGGACGAACTTGATCCGCTAAAGTTTAATTAATCATCCCTATAGAAAGCTTGTATACATCAAAAACTTCATAACTAGACTAGATGAGATAATTACTCTTCGCGCGTTAATTGTTTAAAAAATTGTTCCTTTCCAATTAAACGACGTTAAGATTAATTAACCCTCGAAGCGGAGATAGTTTTTGAAAACTGTTGGCACGTGAGAACGATCTAGTGGTGAATTCGTAAATGACACTAGCGTGAAGGAACATGGGGGTCGATAAAACAGCTCACCCTTTTCGACCCTCCATCGCATCGATGCGGCAGAATTCTTTCTTAAGGGGTAACTTTTTTTTTCGCAGCCAGCGACTCGCTCGGTCCCGAATGGTACTACGCGCGAGATGTGAATTTTCAACCCCTTGGATTTCAACCCTAAGATTCCTTAAAAAGAAAAAGTGTAGAAAAAGTAAAGTATTTGTTGAAACAATTTTATCACACCGATGTTAAATAGTTTTTCTTATTTATCGTTGTGATTTATTTCTTATTGCGAGTAGCCACTATAATTTTACGGAATATTTTGGTCTTGTTTTTATTTGTTAAATTAATTATACGTCGTTGGAATACGTTAGGTATCGAGTTGAAATTGAGAGCGAGTGTAAAAAGTTTGGTAGTAATGAAGACGGTGTGCCACATCCCATTTGCACCTAAAATTGAGCAACCAGACGTTCTCTGATGAATGCCCTGAGCTCAAGGTGAGCGTTAAAGGGTTAACCGAATCTAATATACATAATGTTGGCTCCTAAAGTTAGGCAACTTAACAGACAACTATGTCACGACGGTGTCGTAACGTAATGGCATTTCGCTTTCGGTAAATGTGTAATTATTCTAAATCTACTCTCTCACGTAGAAAATTGTCGAATAATTAGATCTTTGGTCTTTTATTAACTTATCTTAACGAATCAATGATTTGCTTTAATGTCAAATTACTTTTCTTGAAAGAACAAGAAGGAAGAAGTATTTCTTTCCATCCCAGATAAATCCATTTCCAAAAATGTTACACGTGTGATTTAATATTTATTTTAAGGTTCTCATTTTTCATCTCCTCGCCTTGTGCAGGATGCATAAGTGGTACGGAAATTGCGTCCTCGAAGGTAGGAAGTATAGGATACTTCTCACATCCGCGAGGGCACACTCGATTCCACGCCGTGAAATTCGCAATTTCAGCCGCAGAAATCGTCAAACCAGATCTCACAGCGTCTCGAATCGTCGTTTACAATCCCCGGTTGTTTTCGGAATCTTGTAATTTCTAATCTGACTCAATTTTATTATCAATCTTTGTCAGAGTGTAAGATACAAAATAAAATTAAACACTGATATTTTTTAGTAATTTAGCATGAATTATTACTGCCATCTACGTATGTACGCCATTTAAGGGTTGACTCAGACAGTGAGAGTTTTGTCTGAAACGGAAAATTCTCAACATCTAGGACGCGTCACATCTTTCGCGTCATTAGGGACAGGTTATCCACTTGACAACTGCGGCGACATCCGGGGAGAGGGATCATTTCCTGCGACAAGAGAACGTATTTATCGCAACCACCGAGCGAATGAAGAAGGTAAAGGCGGATGTGATGGCAGCGACTTTTTTATTAGGCGGGCTAGAGCCCTTCATTACGTGGAACATCTTTTGTCCATCGAGAGTGGACCTGCTATCCACCTTCGTTCGCTTTCCAAAAGAGAAATGGCCAAAAGGGCCGAAGAATTCCTCGCGACGAGCAAGGGAAATCGTCCTGGGTTTGAGACGCGCGCCGACAAAGCCCATTCATTCGGACTTTCTTAATGACGGGATCGTTAGTCCAAAAGCTTTACATTCTCCGACGATTCCACGACTTTTGCCACTTTGTTAGCAGTCATCTTGACTGCGCGACTATTCTGCATTCTCGGCATCTTTTTTTTTTGAATCTTCGGGATTTTGTGAAAAGTTAGTTTAAAAAACTGTAGCTCGTGTAGTTTGCGGAATTTACAAATTTCGTCAGTAATATAATACGATTTTTTAATTATGTGCAACTGTGGAAAAATTTAATTACAGTCACAATTGCGATCATTCAATCAGTAATCGTCGTTTTTTATATTTGTATAACTGGTACAATAAAAATAAATAGTTTTATCTTCCATTTCAGCGAAACTTTGCCAGTAGCACTTGCGTCTATTTGATAATTAAAATCAAAGAGTTCGTCATTTTCGCTAAATTTCAATGTTCCACTCTCGGCAAAAAGTGAGAAATTTCATTCTCTGATTCATCTGACAATCTTTTCCAGGCAATTACGATAAGTCGAAAGTGACTTGCTCGTTTCACGACTACGTACGCATACCGAATCCTACAAACAGCCTTCGTAATTAATTACGTTTATCGTCCGTGCATCGAAGATGCCACGATGTTGTTCAACACACACGTCGGCATTTCAATTTCGCTTACTGCTTATTTACGGGATTGTTCGCGCGCGTTTGTGCAACAACTGGATACCAAACAATCTGGCCATCGTTTCTCGCAAAGAGCGTGCCCGTTGCTAACGTTTATCTGTTTGCTCATCGCAAAACCAAAGTATCTACACGAGCGATGCACTTGTGTACTTTGTTGCTTCGATCTTGGACCATGTTCAAACGATCATTTTGTCGCGGTATGTGACATACCTCAATTAGGACACAGACTTGCGCTTTTACGTCGTAAACGAAAAAAAAGAAATCATTTTTGTATTTTTCTACGAATCCATTTGATCGCGTGGTCGCACGACGAAACCGCAATGGCCGACTAGCGACGCATAATGAGACGTCTCGATCTGCGATTGCGGGGCCCGAGATAGGGATATCGCGATTGGTAGTAAGAGGTAGCCGGGATTTATAATTGATGAGGGCTGTAGAACGACGCCGAGGTGTCGTTATCCACGCTGACAAGATAATACTCGCGAAAGCCGAGAGCTCTCTCCTCTTTCTCTGCCAGCAGCCTCTCCCTTCCTCCCTCTCTCTCTCTCTCTCTCTCTCTCTCTCTCTTTCTCGTTCTCTCCGTTTTCTCACTTCGTCCCTCCAGCCACCACCTCCCCTTTTCGCCCACCCACTCGTCCCGCCTTTCTCACCCCGATAGCACTCCTATTTCCCTACGCTCGAGGGCCCTCTCTCACCTGACAGCCCTTCAAGGAACGACCGACTACCACGATAACGACCAGCCACTATATGCATGCGAATACATTATATAACGGCGACTGTTACGCCTACTGGAAAGTTCGTGTCGTCGTCGTGCCGACGAATTGGAAAGAGGAAGAAGAAGCAGAGGGGAGGGTGGGACAAAAAAAAAAAAAATATATGATCGTTCTATCGACGAGTACTTTTAATGCCAGTTTAACGACGCTTGCATCCATCGCTGACTCCAACGCTGGATAGAGGAGCAGGATCATGGTTACTCTCTGCTTGGAGCGATAAAGACGATCGTCGGACATTGATGAACGCTGGTTAATGCGGATAGAATGAAATTTAGAACGTTTCGGGAGTGTGCAGTGAAGTAATTTGCGTTTAAATGAAGGAAAGCGTGTGTCGGGAATTATCGTCGAATCAGTCGAAATTGCGGAATTGAGAATTTCTGCTTTTTACAGGTGTCTGTCAAATATTTGAAATTTGATTCCAACAAAACTAATTTTTTTACTACATGATTCTACGTACTATAGATTTATCTTTTACTGCTTCAATTATATGGTAAATCAATTATCCACAAAATATTTATTGCATATTGGAGATGGATGACTTTATTGTGAAAAGAGAACTTTTGAGTAAAGTAAAATTGAGTAAAACTAGTTGCTTGAATATGTCATCATTTCGAGGGTAACAGATTGTGAGAAATATTAGATTGGCATTTCCTATGTAGAAGCGAAGGAGCAGAAGAGATTTATGAAATTCTGATGCAATCATCCATATTTCGTCGAATGAGATGTAACCGCGTAATAGGCATATCGGCTTCGGGATCGGGGCTTTTCTTCATTTCTCGAACGAAAAAAAGTCCGAGATTGCCGCCATTTCCCAGCGGAGCACCTTTGATAAGGAAGCTTCGAAGATTTATGTCCTCGGTAACCCCTCCTTTTGCCTTTTTGTCCCTCCCTTTTCAATCTCATACACTCTTACCATTTCCCCTACACCCGAGATATTGCGCTATAATTACGTGCTTACCCTTAATACATATTTCAATATTCCTAATGGAACTTGTACAAACTAAGCAAACATCGAAAAGCAACTGACATTTTTTTACCAACAATTAAAATAATTGGACAATAATTGAAAAGCCACAATTTTTTTTTCCTAAAGAAACGAAAAGGTACCCTACTTATTAAATAATCTAAATATTCACATTCTATTAAAAATGTTACGTCAAAGCTCTTGTTTAGTAACAACGTCTCTTTGTAAAGCTTGCATTTTCCTATCGTTTTCCACAAGAATGTCGCTTGAAAGAACGCGAGAAGAATCTTTGAGTAAAAAAACAAGAGCGAGAATAAAGAAAAGAGTGAAACAACGGGAGATGGGGAGAAGAGGAAGAGACGAGGAAGAGAAAAGAAGACACTTGAGAAGGGGGTCGCGAGTATTTCAGGAGAATTGGAGGAGGAGGAACGAGCTCGTTACGTCTTCCTGTTCGTGGATAGAGACTCACCTTTTCCGCGCCATCATCTCTACATCCTGTACCAGTTACACCCCCCCGCGATCTCTCCTTTGCACGACCTCGCGCTTGTCCGATAAGGAATTTGATTTAAAAATTCCAACGACTCGCCCTTTTATGTAAATACACGTAGACGGTACGACGAGCAGGAAAAATCAGCGACGAAAACTGTCATCCCCTCTTTCCAGCCTCGTCACGCGGTGGTTATACTTTTTTTTTTACAAGGGGGACAAGTACAAAGATGTGTCAACTCTCGAAAAAAATGTGTCGAAACATTTTTATGTAATTTACGTCTGTTGTAACAACCGTCAATCGTGTAAGAGCGATTCTACTCACGTTTTATTTAAATTTAATTTCTATCTAAACTTTAATCGCCCAAATATTATTAAGGAATACAAATCAATATTTAAGTCGTCCAATATTTTTTCTATCTGCAAATAAAAGATTTTTTATCAAATGGTTAAGAAGTTTTGCATCTTTATGAAAATTCTCTCTTGCAAATATAAAACGATATAACCTAGCGAAAATAATATTCCAACTCTATCTTGGTATCTGGTAAAAGATACAGAGAGGAAACAAACGAGGAATGAATCGCGATCGAAGGATCGGCGATCGCGTGCATATTTCCCTTAACAAGGCAGAGGCGGGCAACGAAAAATTTCTCATTTAATATGCATTACGAGTGACTCGATTCAACAGCGTCGTTAAGAAAATTGTTGGAAAGTAGGAAATCTCCCGGTAGCTGCGGATCGGCTCCGTGGGAAATAATTCTACAATTATTCTAGGTTAAGTTATAACAGCCGGGGCCTCGCCCCGGCTCTTCCGATGGCATCCATATTTATAAGGCTCGCTCGTGAATTCGTCAGCAGTTTCTTCTATAACGATTAACCCGCTCGGTCGCGGGTCTTCGTCCCATCGCCGAATTAATGAATGCCACGTTGCTTCTTTCTTCTGCTTCTCCGTTACATAATCGGCATTATGACTTTCAACAGACCGGATGAACGGAAGAATTTTCTATTAAATTTCATGTCTCTTGTAAATACCGTTTTAATTAACCCGTCCCCGATTGGACCAATTTTAATTGAAGTATCCATTAAACGGCGCGCTCCATGTACGGCGGTTATAATTTCGCTTCGTCTCGATTCACGATCGCAGACAGAAATAAAAAAAAAAAAAAAAAGAGAGAGAAAAAGGAAAAGCAAATCGAATATAAGAAAGCGAATGTTACGTCTCGTCGAACATTCGAGAGTGCATCGATTTCATACCTAATCGTAATTTTCAATTTTGTATCGTTCTGTTCGCTCGTTACTTTGTCATCCACGTTTATTCATTTTTCCTCCTTTTTTTCATCCCCTGTCAATTTACGTTCGATATTGATTTCTGTATTATATTAGGTTCGTGTATCTTCGCTAATGCAGTATTGTCTTCATTCGAGTTTCACTCGCGTTTGATTTAATTTTTGTACCAAAGTTCACTTTTATGTACCTATACCTATATTTGTTAAAATCAAAATAATTATAATTATAGTTATTATAAAGCGTCGTTCGTACCACTGTGACACAAGAGTACAAGGAAATGGCAAGAGTTGCCGGAGTTCGCGAGGAACTCGCCCCTCCTTCGCGCGGACGAGACGGAAAAATATTTTCCGTAACCGGAGAAGCAACGAACTCCTCGCGCTCGGTTCGATTCGATTCAAATGAACGGCCGGGAGTACGACGACCTGTCTGAAAACTTCCACTTTAATGGATCGAATATTGACGAGGAAGATGAAGCTCTTTTCCGCGAAAAGTCCACGCCGGGAAGCACTTATGTCCTTTACGATGCTTCCATTACGGAGAACATTACGTGACGGCCGAAGAAAAGGTGGGAAGGGGAACGCGGAAGGCAGATAGGGAAAGAAAGATGGGGCTGGTCGCACACGCAAATGCGAGTGGGGTACATAGGTACGATGTGCCGAGCAATTAACTTAATGTCTTGAAGCCATTAGCCTGTCGTCGTTGATGCGACGCTTCGTAAACAGTATCCGCTCGTCTTGATTGTGTACCGGACCGAGACAACAAAGAGGAGAGAGCCACAGAGCGCAAAAAGGAGTCGGCGAGGAGGGGGTGAGATGGCCAATTCGTCGCTCGCGCCGCGAGCACGTATGCTGATTAATCGAAAATCGATCGAGTCGCTCGTTATTGACTCGAAATTTAGAACCGAGTGCCAGAGGAAACGTTCGTTCCAGTTAGAACCGACAGAAGGTGATGGCGGGTGTTTCAAACAAAATTATCCCTTAGATCGAGTATGAATTGTTTCAAATTTGTCTGTTCTCGCGTCTCTCGTTAATTCAATTTTCTTTGTCATCGATGAATTTGAGATTTGTCTTACGTTACTTGTAGACGCGTTTTATTCCCAAGTTCTACGTTTCATGTTTTGTAAAGTGAACAGTGCTTGTTCAAACTTAATTACCACCAGTGTGCAAGCGGTTGCATCGTAGAAACGTAGTTGGAAAGGCGCGTAACTAACGAAACGTTCGAATCTTAAAGCCCCGAGACCTTTCGTTTCACATAAATCCATCCTAACGAGGCACCTTTGCCTCGCTCACGTGCGCCTGGTTTTCCCTCCTCCACGTTCTTTTTCCCTCCACGTTTTCTTTTTTCTTTTTCCTTTTTTTCCCCCCAACGTACGTGACTACTTATATGGAGCCGTAAAAATAAATTTCCATACGAAGATGGCTATCTCGACAGAAAGAGCGGCTCTCGTCGGGGCTGCCGCGCTGCTGGACACTGTCCAGCGCAATTCGTTGCGCTTAATGGCCCGGGCTATCGTCCCGATGCACGAGGTTTGAGGGACGACACGTGGGTGCGGCGTGGTCACGTGCAAATGCACGCCAGGCCAGGCACACTACGCGGACGGGCGCGCACACTTTCACATTACATCGGAATCACCTGCTGCCGCCTGTCCACATGTCGCCCGCAGGCAAAATCGTTCAACCGACACCGGGCCCATTCTCGACCAATCGTCTGTTAGATTACACCGCTCTTTTTCACTTTTTTTTTTTTTCTCTCCTTTTCCCTTTTTTTTATTTCGTCCCTGCCCCTCGCCGGTAGTTTTCCCCGGGACAAGACCGAGCCAGCAGGAAAAAAAACCGGCGCTCACAAAGCGGCGCGTCTCTTGCGAACCGATTACTGTCAAACCCCGTCAGGGATCAAACCGAAGACGTATCAATTAATCTCTCTCGTTCCCTGAAAGAGACGCGGACGCGGCGACTTCTTCTCGGCCCTTTGAATCGGCGACGCTCGCCCGGGGAAATTGTATTAAACGATTTCCACGGGATCGGCGCGGTGGAAAACGTCGATCTGCTGATCCAGGGGAAAAGTAACGGGGAGATAAGTCCGACGGTTTTTTGAGTAATTGATCTGGCATGTAAGAAAGGAGTCTGTGATTGAAGAAAGAACGGGATCGTGTGTCGATGGAAGATGTTGGTATGGAGAAGTGGCAATGAGTGACAAGGTGTGCGGTGAGATTTTACTTTAAAGAAAGCATTTTTCTTCCAACGTAACGATAATGTAACGATACTCCCATCTGTAATGAGATCTTACAAGTCTCGACGATGCCGAAGAAAATACAGCAGGAATATTCAACCTTTCAACCTTTGCGAAAGTCGCACGATTAATAGGAACATCGATTAAGATCGTAGATAAGAATAATAGAATCGTTATTTCATTCGGAATTAGAATCTTTTAGATGAATTAGATGAACAAATTGCTACGTATAAACTTATAGCGATAAGACAGAGTTGTTTCAATTGATTTTCAAAAAGATGCATTTTCTCCGTGAAAATGAACTAAATATCGAGGGCGAGTCTCTCGAGTCTTTTCGAGACGTCCATTAAATTTCCATTTCGAACGATCAATCTTCCCAATAATAGACTTCTTCCAATCTTCAGCTCGTATCGTTTCGATCATTCTACCCTGTCCTGGATCGACCTTGACTCGAGTCGAACGTTCCATTCGTCTAACGCTAAATTGCCGGAGATCTCCGCAAGCGGAAGAAGCCACGTCCATGGCTGGTGTACTACCTGCTCTTCCTTTTTCGGCTCTCAAATTCATTCGCGGGCCAATTAAGCTTGAAGAATCGGGGGTCTGGCAAAGGACGTTCTCACGCTCGATCGACGTACTCTCTCGCGTTTATGTGTGCATGGAAATTCTGGATCAGAGGACTATACACGTATACCTACTCGGCCCAGCAGATACACTATCGGTCAAAAGTTCCGTGTGCGCGAAATGCGATATTAGATATTCTAATATCAATAGTGATTTCCTTGCTTACAATTAAAGTATTTTATTATTGCTTCAGTTTGTAGATTTTGTGTACACTAGAAGATCCAGTCATGGATCAGTACACATTTTAACATCAATAGCAATTTTCTTATCTACAATGTTTTAGCATGTATAGTATTATACAGAGTATAATCCCGAGAATAAAATTTTTTCATTGCAGCCTCTGTTGTCGAGAAAATCGAGTGTTTGAAAATTTATCAAGTACCCGAATTTAGGTAATTTTATACTGATAGGTGCGAATAAGTGGAACGTGTAGAATAAAATTTTTTCGTTTATGGCGTCAATTTCAAGAAAATAAACTCTGAATATATTAAACGTGCTACTTGATAAATGTTCAAACTCGATTTTTTCGAAAACATCGTACAAAACAATTTTAATTAATTTTCTGTTGAGTATTCATTTTCGTCGCGTCTAGAATTAACCAGATTCAAGTACATTTAATAAATCTTCAAGCTCGATTTCCTCGAAAAAGGAAAAAATTTCATTCTTTCTTTTCGATTCGCTTCTTCACGTAAAATCACCTTCTATTTTAGTCGTAACTGTTAGTTACCTGACACCTTGTACGTTTCAATATTTTAGTACTTCGTCTGTCATTACATGACGTAGTCGAAAAATATGCAAAAATGATAACGAATATGAATTATAAACTTTTGGCTGGTACTGTATGTGTGTCGACACGTATATATGTGTACGTGCATACACGCGACAAGCCACAGCCTCTGTGTCTGGTCCTTTTAGAAGACGATCTTCCAGACGATTTGCTGCCGAGCCGGTCCTGAAGTGGATCGGTGTCCGTTCTTCAGGATTCCAGCAGATTGAGCCTCGTTCATGGTTCAGCTCACGCCAGAAGACTCGGTTATGCTCCGTCTGTTCGTCTTTCCGTCCTCGCCACCTCTACCGTTTCTTTATATATCGACTGACAACGACTTTGTTGCACGCTCCCGTGACTGGAAGTCGCAGATTTCCTTTGACCGGTCGATCAAGCTTCACGCCGACCAAAAAGTCGAACAGGTCGTTTCCCCCCCTCGGCAATTACGTACGAGGAATATATTACAAGTCTTTTGCGCAGTGGAATTTGTGTTACACATTTTCCGTCACACAGTGAGGTTTCAGAAACGCGTTTGCTTAAGAGCGGACAGTTGCGAAAGTTATTCGCAAATGATATTTGAACTGAAGTTAAAAGTTGGATTTATATCGCAGAGTATAATTTAGAATCTTTAAAATTCTTAAAATCATCTAATAAAATTAATAATATATATTTTATAATAAAGGATGGGAAATTTGAATCTGCTTCTGATATTTCAAATGTTCAAATGTTCCAACATTTCGTAGCAACAGTTAATAATACTTCTCAGCAGGTAGCAGAACAAAGCTAGTAGAAATATGTACAAGGCATGGGAAATAGGATGAAAGCGGAAGATGGTCGCGTTTCAATGCAGAGACAAATGGGCACGCTCGACCTCAATTATCGACGAGAGAAGTCGCAGCGGGTAGGCTTGCTAAACGTTGTCTTTCTGGAGACGCGATATAATCGTGGGGTGATACCTAAACGACCCTCGAATAGGGACCAGGGACAGCCTAATTAACGTCATGCTGACGAGAACGAGCGATTCGCTCCTGTGAACGTAAACAAGTCGAGTTATACCCAATTATCGAAACGGAGTATAGAATTAACGAGAGGTGATTTAGGAGAAAACTGTTCACCAAGAGCCAACCAACCCAGAGGATATCATTGCGATAATAACAGGGAAGAAAGAAACATTTTCGTGTATGAAAATTGTTTGAAGTAAAATTTCAAATTCTATTCGTCAAGCATATTTGAACATATAACGTAATTATTATTTAAAAAGAGATTGTCTAACAAGGAAAGATATTAAGTTTTATTGAATTTAAATATCATCGAAGTAAACAGTTCACAAAGACAACAAATTTCAAGATAATACCAAGGAGTATATTCTAATACATCTTAATACAAGTAGTATATTCTAGTAATTGGTCAGACATTAGATGTACTTTTAATAGCAGTTATCTGCAGTGCTAATTTGTTTCCAGAATTTCATAATCAGTTACTTCAAAACATCTCTTCTAATTGTATTTCAATAACAAGGCGCAAAATTTACATACGTACGAATAATCCCGTCAGATTCAATAATAATCTAATATTTTCCTTACTTTTTAGCCGTGTAAACCGCGTGTTTCGTTATACATCAGCGATCAATATAGAGAAAATATTTGCTTTTCGATCAGCCAGCGAATCGAAATATCTCTCTCTCTCTCTCTCGGTCTCTTCACAAAAAAGTAAAATTCGTCGATCGAAAGTACCGAAAAACCTCTACATCTACAGTCAGTAGATACTAGGATTATTTCTAATTGAAAAACGCACAGAATTGAACGCAACATTCTTCAAAAATGAGAGTGTGCGTCTTTCTTCTCTCTCTCTCGCCTTTATCTCTCGTGCACGTTTTCAATCATTGTCTTCACGTGATAATTCCACGCCTAAACTCTTTCCCCTCTGCCGGCGAAACTCGATATTTACACTCGCCTCTCGTTGACGGATCGAGAAATAATTTTGTGTACACGAGAAGAAACGGGAGAAAAAGTTTCGCCTGTGTAAACGTTGCCTCCTAAGGGACAATTAGAACGGTCCATAACACGGTAGGATATCCAGGCTGTGGCTTCGAGTTAATGTGCTTGCGCGACTCCGATTACATTATACCGTCGCTACGGCGAAGGGAACGGGGTTGAAATCAGATCATAGACGCGCCACGTGTTACGGGCTATGAATATTGCCTTCGATTATCCTCGCGTTACGTCGTCGTCTTTAGCAGAAATTACAAGCTCTCAAATGTTGCAAATTTCCGTAGAAATTGTAGAAATGATCGCCGTTGACGTGTAACTTTGGAAAAGCTGTACGATATCGCAGTCGCGTAATGGAATTTGGAAAAATTATTTTATTAGTGCAAAAAGTATTTTATTTCTGCAATAACGAAAGCTAGCTGTTTCCAAATTGATTTAGTTACTTGGTCAGTCAGCGAAATGAACATTTTCAATTGTAACAAATTGTTTGATCACGAATAAAATCGTACGTCGTACAAAGAAAATCTTTGAATCAACTTTTGCAATTGATATCAAATTAACACATCGCGTATTTTGTTTCTAAATCATCACGTCGAATTGAATGCAAAATCAGATCGTCAAACTACACTGCGCTTTGCTAAGAAACAGAGTTGGATGAAAATAATCAAGAGGTCAATGCGTTGAATTATACAAAGTTTCAGACCCTATGAAATTTTATCAAATCTCTGGAACGACACGTGGAAAATCAAACTTTCGTGAGAAACGAGAATTACGAAAATACGAACGGAAAGAAATGTCCATAATCCTTATCCGTGGTAACATTTCTCCGCGCGCTTTCGCCCCGCCCTCTCTGCGTGAGCGAACATATACACGTATATACCACCGCCAGCCATGATCAAATATTAATGCCGTGCGAATATGTTGGGTCACCACCGGCAGCAGGAAGCCATGCTACTACCCTCTGATTACAATACGAGATAGCGACAGGACTATTAGACTGTGTCTCGAGAGGAGACAGTGGAATGAAACCGACCGAGGCGTATAAAGAAAAAAACGTGAATGCCAATGCTTTTCATCTTGAATACACCCACGCCCCGACAGAAAGCTCGTTAACCTTTTCTCTTTTTTTTTAGCTTTCCTATTGACCGCGTGAACTGTCTGCCAGCTTGATTTTTATTAGGTCGGAGGATATTTTGGATTTTTCTATTTTTTTTTTTTTTTTTTTTTTTTTTTTTTTGTGGAGAGTTTTTATTTTATTTTAAGAGTTAAGAGGAGTGAATTTTACAAAGATTATATTTTTACAAATTTTCATGAGTTTGGGATATTAGACATTTGATGACATTGATGTAAGTGTAACGTGTAAGATTATTTTTGAAAATCGATAGACTAGCTTGCATCGTTTTTATTTGAAATACCTGCAATTTTAACGAGTGTAGGTAAAAAGAAGAAAATGACAGATGATAAGAAATCCTTATTTAGTTTTCATAATTTGGATCTTTTTAATTTATTCGAAAAAGGGATGGAAATTCTCGTAATAAATTTATGTACAATTTTTGAATAAACTTCTCCTGTACCATCAATGCACGATGGAACAAAAATCTTGCTATTGAATCGTCTGTACTCGTCTGGATACCTTTAATTGAACCAATCAACCGCGGATTATCCACATTAAGCTTTGCGCTTCGTTTCGCTGATTCTGCTCGCGTAATTTCGCGACTGTCGGATAATTCGATCCGCCGCAAATTTAAGTAGAAAGAAAAGGAAACCAAAGCGAGAGAACACCAAGCCTCGGTAGTTTCATTGTCGCTTCTATCGCCATAATTTATGTCCATCTTTAACAAATATTTCCAAATCAATCGCCATTTTTCGCAATCGTAAAAATTGTACACATTTCATTCGAAATGAGACAACTGGTATAACTATGTAATATAAAAATGGAACATAAAACTATCCTCCTTATTCGTACACGAAACTTGCTCGAACATATCAATTTTACATCTTAATCTTGTTTTATACTTATTTCACGTCTGTCTCTCATCGTACGTTACATCTTTTATCTTCCGTTATACCGCAAACATCCAAACTTGACACATCTCGATCGTCGCGATGGTGCCTCGCTTGCAACATAATCTCAAAGGTTCATCCCTTTGACCCACAACTTTTCGTCCATCGATCGAGTGGCATCGACGACAATAAAACCACAAAACAGATCGTTCGGAACGGACGACAACGGATTGGACGATGTTCCGTCGTTCCAACTACGACCCTTCGCCATTACCAGGCGGGATCTATCCTCCAAACACGATCGGGACAGGACGGACAACGTGGTCCTTCAGGATTGTCCGTGGCCAAATAACCCGAAGGCATCCCAATCCTTGTGGTCGTAGAAGCGTACTGATGAACCCGGTAGGGAAATGGTTTCGGTTAATCACGCAATTTTCACCGGTTCCTATCAAGCGCTTACCCTCTCGCGCAACGGGGAATGATAGGAGGGCTCTGGTCTTACGGGGGTGAGAAAGTGGCTGGTCGGTTAAAGAACGAAGCAATGGCGCAGAATGGCGGTGGGCAATTGCTCGTAACTCGCTAAACCACCTCTTTCCACCTAGGCTAAACCCTCGGATCCAGCGACCAGCAAAACCCCGTTTAAACTCGCCCGACGAAAGCCCCCGACAAAACCTGGCCGACCCTTTGCCAGGACGACGATCTTCCTTCCTTCCGTCCTTCCTTCCTTCCTTCCTTCCCACGGCGAAAGGGTTAGCCTCCGCGTCGCCCTCTCGCGCCCCGACCACCGCGGCTATAGTGGGAAAAATTAACCCGTTAAAATTTCAAGGCCCACCTCCCGACCCAGAGCGATTAATAGCTTGCCAAACGAGTTCTTGAAGGCCGCTCGAAAGACTTCCGCGATATAATATCGGAGACTCTTTGAGAATCAACTGTTTCGAAACTACTAATTACCGATTAAGTCGCCAAGTTACTACTTGCGAGTTCAAATTTTCTGGCAATCACTTCGAATTCAGTTCAACCTGAACAAACTGTTACGCATCCGCGAATTTTAATTGCGTCCTTGGATAAGTAATAGTCTGCGAATTGCTAAGCAGCGTAGACAAATTAGTCTCGGGTAGAAATTTTTGCGATAAGCTCGTCCTTCCGCGACAATTGCGGAAGAGTAAACAGCGGCGTCGAGAAATATGACCGAAACGAGGACGCGAAAGATACGGCACGAAATGCCGGTGAAACGAACGAGGAGAGGACGGAGAAGCGAGGAGAGAGAGAGAAAGAGAGAGCGAGACAGAGAGGAAGAAACGGGGAAGAAAGACAGGAAGTAGCGACGAAGGGGAAGAGGGGAAGAGGGTTTGACCGGGTAGTTGGGTACTCAGAAACTCACGGAGACCCCCTAACGAGCTCTTTTCTTTCCTTCCTATTTATTTCTGTTCCTTATTTAACCGACCCCCACCAGCTGTAATCTGTCCTCTTCCGCCCAGCCCAGTTCTGTTTCCCTGCTCTCGCGAAAAATACCAAAAATCCTCTTTCTTCGTTGCAACAGCGGTGGCGGCGGTGGCGGTGGTGGCGGTGGTGGCGGTGGTGGCGGCGGCGGCCCACCCTAAGGCGCTTCGCTCTCGACGGAGAGACCAACCCTCAGGATCCGACCAAATAAAAGTGTCGACGGACCGGGAGAAGTAAACGGCCGACAAAAAGAAACAGACGAAAGAAAGAAGAGAGAAAGGGAAAAGGAGGGAGAGGAGTAATATGTTGACGCATAATAAAACACCTTATCCGACTGTGCGCGCTCGCGTCGACTTCTTTCATATTTGAATTACAGATGTCTGGAATTCCCGATACGCGACGGCGTGCCATTTGAAAACTTACCCGGGGCTTTTTCTTTTTCTTTTTTTTTCGTTTTTTTTTTACCCCAGACGAACTACTTTCACGGAAAGTTTCTCCCATTCACGTACACGCGGGCAGGAGGCGCGTGTAACGTTACACTTTGTCGATAATCACGCACGAAATCAAAAGAATCCCGTGCACC
This sequence comes from Melipona bicolor, assembly GCA_030673865.1. Classification (NCBI taxonomy): domain Eukaryota; kingdom Metazoa; phylum Arthropoda; class Insecta; order Hymenoptera; family Apidae; genus Melipona; species Melipona bicolor. Next base: position 1,908,698 of record JAHYIQ010000027.1, read on the forward strand.
GAACGATAAAGCACGCTGCTCCCCTGAATTACAGCCCGCGGGTGCCTTTATTAAAATTTCTTAGCAATTTCCTTCAGAGACTCGCCGCGCCACGCCGGGGCAAGCGCGCGTTTCGTTGCGGATTGGCACGTGTCCTCTCTAATCCGTCGAATATTTCGACTCTCGTGCAATTTTCCTTTCCTTCTCCCCCCCATCCACCCACCCGTCTAACTATATTCGTTCGGAGGATTGATCCCACCTAACAAACGAGGCCGCCACCCTCTCCTCCCACCTCCCTCTCGATCGTCTCCTTCTCTCTCTCTCTCTCTCTCTCTCTCTCTCTCTCTCTCTCTCTCTAATCCTCGTAGGAACCACCGCAGCTTGTTATTAATGAATCTCCATGCGGCCGTTCCTCGACGTAGGTGAAATAAAAAATGGCGCTCTCACGACTTTGCCACCCCAGTGTCGTTGAGAGGACAGGGAGGCTGCGGGGGTGGCGAGGCGAGAGACGGAAGGATGGAAGGAAGGACGAGGGGGGTGAAACTGCACGAATAAAAATGCCCGGTTTCTGAGCCGGTCGGGGCGAAGGGGCGGAGGGGGGAAGACCGGGCAGAGAGGGGTAGACGAAATGGGGTGGCGTGCTCCAACGACTTGTGATCTGATCAATAAGCCGGTATAGGGGATTATTTTTGCGACAGGAACCTGTGTGTGACTCTTCCTCCGTGGATTTGCACCCGGACCAACTCCGGCCACGTCGCGAAGACAGGCCGACGGAATTAATAATTTCCTGGACGATCCCTCGGCGGTTTAATGCCGCGACGATTACAATGGACATTACGCGTGTTTTGGCAAACTGTTCCCAGGAATCGAGTACGCGCACTCGCGATGATACATCTGAATTCAAAAGTCACGTTGATTGACTAAATTATTGGCTGGAGCGCGTAAGAAGTGAGTGGCAATTACAAACGCTTGTAAATTTTGTAAAAAGTTAGAATTTGAGACTTTCCCGAATTTGTTTTTCAAATTTTTTTTATCTCGAGATGACGAGTATTTGATTACATATCCAGATAACCAATGGTAATTATACAAAAGAATTAGTTTGATCGCTCGACTTGAGAATCTCTCATCCTCCGTTTCTTTCGACACGTATATACACAGAAGACATATTGTTTTCTGCGTTTGTTCTCGTTGTTTTTGCACGCAAAAGAAATTCAGTCGAAAACAGACGAAATATCGTCGAGTATGTCAAAAAAACGCGAAAGCGAAATATCCTGCCAGCTGGTGAAGAACGTTTTACTCCGACGGTTTCGTAATTTCGCGCGTAACCGTGTCCGTTTCAAAGGAACCAAGCGTCCGACGATGAAATTACTCGCTTTGTCAGCTGAAATTCCCAGTCCCGAAAATTTATATATATTTCTCATCCTGTCTCCGGGAAAATGAAATGTTGCTGTACAACCGTTCGAAAAGAGAAATCAGAGCCACGGTTTTCGTCCAGCTTCTACATCTTGGAACTCTGCAAACCAAACTCTCTTTTGGGAATCGCGAAATATTACATTTTCTGCCGTAACAAGTTACTTTTAGTCGAAAATTTGACAATAACAATTCATTTTGTCATTGACGAGCCATTACTAAAGAAAGCGAATCCTTGTTTCATCAGATAATATTTGCAAGCTTACAGAGAGTCCTATCCGGTCGTTAAGTTTGAAATTTCTAGAATTTCACACGCTGTTTATAAATTCGCACCTCGTCGTAATCTGTCGATAGTAAAATCTCAGATCACAAATTATTTAGCCACAAAAAAGGGACGAAAGTTGAAAAAATGCCCAGTTGAGAAGCACTGCTCGAAAGAGTGCAGATCCAGAGAATTTCAATCCGCCGAAATGTATCTTAGAGGGAAGCCCGGGATTTTGCATTATCATACAATCATCGCGTTTCTTTTCGGAACGACGACTCCACGTTGCAGAGAATCGACGACGTTGGAGAGGAGAGGAGGCGTACAAGCCCGTCTCCTCAAATCCCTGGAAAGCCGAAGCTCTCGAGATCCATCGGTCTAGGTTTGTTTGAACGCGCTTGCGGCCAGACTCCTCTTGGCTAGATACCGAGCAGAAGACGCGGAGACGCGGAGACGCGGAGACGCGGAGACGCGGTTGTTTAGGGGGTGTACGAAGGCGGCGGGCATTATAGGAATTGGATTTAAAAGCGCTACACTTCGATGACACCGCGGAACGAAAACATTTGTCATCCGCGAACGCGACGGATTGTTTGTGCTTCTCGCTTTCGCGCTTTCGGATTGTTTTCACGCCCGTGCAGCGTAGACTGTAAAAATAGAAGGATATTCGAGTCGCGCGAGATATACACACGCACGTGCAACTCCATATGCGCGACAGGTGAAAATTCAAAGATCGTTCGCTGAACGAAGACACGATTGCTTCCCGTAGGTTTTCTATTCCATCGGTGCGCTGTTTGCATTTTCCTAGTGACAAAAAAAAATACTTTCCGATTTTACTCCGACGGTAAATACATGCTCCGTTTTATCTGAAACTTTGGGACTTTGGAACTTTTCATTAATTTGCAAGATGGATTATTATCTCTGATAAATATGATCTACGAATCAAAAGGGACGATACGTGATTCTGTGCAGATAGAAAACAACATGAATTTTGTTGACTGAAGGTGCTTGCGTAACGTTGTTACAATTGGAAAAATGAAGTCATTTTTGTGAATTTGACGAGTTTCAGCGAGGGTTACACTCTGTGTTAATATTTTTAATGCTCCCTCGTTAAAGCACCCTCCGCTCCCGTAAAAGTCACAAACACCAACGTAAATTCTAAATGTTACTTGACAATGGAACGATGTCGAAATATTCTAATTGAAAATCCTCACAATAGAATTTCTTCTGAATCGGATTTTTCTTCCGCGTTTCATTCATCGGCCAACCCTTTCGTTCGTGCTCACGCACACACTACGTACACTACGTCGCGGATCATTCTGTAACACTCTTTTCATAATTTTCTGGCAAACAATTGGCATTATTTCTGGTGAAAGAAACTCGGGAATTCGTTATTAAACAAAATCAACGGCGCGGCCGGCGGAGGACATATTGCTGAAGAAACGAGTCGCCAGGATCGGGAAAGGAGGGCAAAGGGCGAGCAGAAGTAATCGTCAAAAGGGAGGAGGCGACGGGAGGCAGAGTGTAGGTGGAAAGGCGAGCAGAAGCTTGAGAAAGCAACAGAGAGATAATTTACCAAGAGAAAATATCGCATTGTGTTTTGCGCGGGAGTATTATTATATCCAAGCCGGTATTATCCAGCAAGATGAGGACGCCGAGTGGAGAAACTGATACAGAAGGATAGAAGGGAGAAGGATGGCTTCGCCGCTGACGGCGAAGAAAGAGGACGGGAGAAAGAAACGGAGAAAGAAACCGTGCTTTGTGCTGTGCACAATAATCGAGAGAGAACACTCCGCCGCCTGCGACTCTTTCCTCCTCGTTGATCATTTCTTCGTCGCTGCTAGGACGTCTTCGTCCTTCCAATCCTGCTGCACCCTCTCGGTTGCAACTCACCGGAGGCACACGCCCTTCGCGACACGGCCGTCGAGCGAGGAAATAATTTTTATTCACCGGCACAAAAAATGTGCAACGCCACCAAGTTTCACCGTTATATATGGTTCTTTCGTTATATTTTTACGGAACGTATTTATATGCAATAATAACGTTTTGGATAAATTTTTACGCAACAGACTCTTCTAATTAGAGAAACTTATAAAAGAAGTTCTATCTATTCTTTCTATCTATCCTAGTCAATCTCGCTCGTAGAGCAGAAAATTTACATCTCGTCGTTTGACTGTTTTATCTCAAAGTCTTCTGCTAAGTTACAAATCCACGCCCTTGATTAATTAAGGATTGTATGAAAGATGAATCGCAGAGTAGATCTCCTTGCGCGTAAAAATGGAAAATTCGCGGAAAATCCGCGTCTGTGGATTAATTTCGGAGCAGAGAGCGTCGGTCTCTCTTTCCTAATTTTTTCGTCGAATTACAAAAGCTTGTAGCCATCCACCGGGACAATGCAACTTGCACGATATTTTTCATTCGTTTCCATCGATACTTGGTAGCGTGTTCGCTCGAACTATGAAATATTTGTTGCATGCGCCTCCCCCTGTCTCTCGAAATATAATGGGAAGCTCGAGCAATCGTCACGCGGCTGAATCGAAACGATACTCGAGCGAAAAAATCAAGAACAGCAGGAGTATGTCGGGCAACGATGACGTCGCGGATCCCGCCCAACGTTCGTTCGGAAAACGAATATCGCGAATGGATTATTGAAGCGAAGCCAGGAGGTGAGCGATGGGGAGAGAGGGTGAGGGTGAGGGGGGGACAACGTTTCAGAATAAACGTAACAGCAGACGAAGCATCGTTATAGCATCGTTATATTAAAACATAGCAATAAGTAAGGTTCCCTCCGTCTGTTCTCCTCGCCTTCGATGTCAAACTCCACCCCTCCGCAGCCACCCTCTTGTCCCGTGTGCTCGCGGGATTTTTTTTTCATTTCTTGGGATGAAGACGGGACGCGCTACGCGTCTCTCGTGATGCTCCGCGTGGAACAAAGGAGATATGAAATATTCTAAATACTCCGGCGACTCGCCTCGTACGGTCTCTGACGTACGAAACAGCGACGACGTTTCGCGGATATTATATCGCACTCGTTTTATTTATTGCTGGTACATGTTGGACCGGAATGTGGATATAAAGTACGTATAAACATGCTTTTGAAAAGAGAGGTTTATTTTTTAATTTAAGAGATATTTAAGCTTCGTTTTCCAGTACAAAACTATGCATTTTGTTTAAAAATCAACGGAATAATAACTTCAAAGCCAATGTACAGTGATTGAAAAAAAATATTTGCAGATGGGCATTGTACGTATGACGAATATATATCTTTCACGTTCATCGTGTGATAATTATCTCAATTATTCAGTCTGAACAACTATTTGTTTTCCGAAAAAAGGGACTGATGCGAGCAACTATCGATATTTTTACATACAACGAATGAAACTATACGAGAATCAGAATTCTCGTTGCAAGGCATCAAACTCTCGCTCTTTTTTCTTTTCTTTTTTTTCTCCCTGAAGCACGAGAATATCTCATTAGGAAAAATCGCGTTCGTTTTTACAAAGAGCGGGAACATAATTTTTCTTTCCCCTCCCTTCTGCCTTTCCTTCTTTCCTCTTGCTCTGTTTTTTTATTTTTTTATTTTTTTTTATCGTGTAGATATAGCGTACGCAGCAGTTCAAATATAACGATTTTCCGCGGCTATGTGTGTGGAAAGGAACTCTCCAATTTGCGCGAAACACGTTCTGCCCCATCCTCTCGTTACCTCATCTAGTCTTTTTATCGTGCTTTTAAAAATTTGCTCAAAACTTTCGTATCGGCGGGAGGAAAGGAGGGGAGGGCGGGGAGGAGGGAGGGGGAGCCGGTTTACCGGCACCCGGTGTCGCATTTCTCGCTCCAATAAATATTTCTACATGAATTCCACTCCCCCGCGCGAAAAAAATCGCGTTACTTTGTCACGACACGCACGCACGCAACTATTTTACGACAGTTCGTCCCGTCGCATTATAAGCGAAATTACGCGCAATTTGAATTTGTCGCGCGAGCAAAGACAAATTCGTCCCTTGCCGCGCCGTATCAAACGGCATGCGAACGGAATTCTAAAATGAATCTTGTCATTTACTCAAACTTTCGTTCCTTCGTTTGTTACTTTGATTGCAATTCTTCGGTTCTTTTTTTTCTTCTTGTAAAACCGACGAACAGCAAAATTGACGCGAAATTAATCTGTCTTGTGTTTTCCGTAATTATTGACCAAAAACGAAGTTTTCACTTTTTACAAATTTCAAACGTAAATGGAACCGCGATAAATCTTCGAGCTTTTAAAATTCAGTGCATTATCGATCAGCCTCGCGTTATTTTTTATTTGATTTTCAAATTAAATTTTTTAGCCTCAATCGTGACAATTTTTGTTTTAATGTTTCGTGAATATTTGAGATACCTAGATGTCTCGAATAATAATGTCTCGAATAATAATGTCTCTTTAAACTAATATAATCACAAAATTATAGTAGATAAGAAACCAGTCTGCGGAAAAAAGTAATTTACCGAAAAAAGAGAAAAAGAAAAACGTTTCGAGTGTTGGAAATTAACAGTCGCACGCGTTAAACCGCGAGAATGATTCGCGGAGGAGCGAGAAAGAAAGGAAGCCGAGATTTGGTAGGAAATCAGGACGGTTGAATGCCACGGTGAAACCTGTTAGCTGAGGTCAGGGACTAATTACTTGATTACGTAATTGCCTTCCCGCTCCGACAATCACCCTCCCACAGCCCGTCGCGGCCAGTAAACCCCCCGCTGATTCACCCCTAGCCGCGTGATCCTCACCCTGAACATCTTCCTGAAGGAAAGAACCCTTTTAACTTGAATTAATTCCTTCGACCGCGAATTCTTAACTACCCATTAATCTGTACCATCCGTCTTGCCAACGAAAATCATGGGAACGTCGCAGAGAGAAGAATAGAGAATTTTCAAAATTGACAAGGCAATTACGTACAGTATTAGTTGAAAAATTGAAATTGAAATTGTAAATAATATTTAGGATCGCGAGCATAATGTTCTCTAACATGGGAATATAGTTCGTAGTCCAACAAATACATCTCTCGTGTTGTCATTCTGAGGCGAAAAGAATATATCAACTGGTCTCCGTGTTTCAAAAATTTCATTCGGGAAAATAAATACCTAGAGATACGAGCAAAACGAAATACCTACGTCTGAAAGTACGTTATTAAGAAAGCGACGCCTGAATACGACCTCTCGGAAAATGCAGGCGCGAAACCCTGCCTGTTTCGGCTCGGGAAAACCGACGAGAGGCCGAGCACTTTGGATTTCACGCGGTAACGCGCGATCAATTTCGCGTGCCGGTAAGAACAACGGGAAAACCGGAGAAAAACCGGAGGCGTGACATAAAGCACCGATGGAAACAAAGCTGCAGGCTGTGCGGACAAGAAAAACGAAGAGCAGCACGCCAAAGTGGTTAAATTACGTCTGTACCGCGCGTGAGGTACAGAGAAAAAAAAAAGAAAAACTACAACAGCAAAAGAAGAAAAAGACAACTGTGGAAGAAGTGGAAGAAGAAGAAGACGAAGAAGAAGAAGAAGAAGTGGTCTGAATCGACGTGCAGGCGAACCGACGACTCTCGTCTTCCTCCTTCCTCTTTTTGCCATGTTCTCATCCTCCGTCGCGTATTGCATAGACGGTAGCCCGCGTAAGAGGGAGTATTTATACATAACCAACTTTCTACGGGGTTTGTCGTAGCAGCAGCAGCAGCAGCAGCAGCAGCAGCGGCAGCAGCAGCAGCAGCAGCAGCAGCAGCAGCAGCAGCGGCAGCGGCAGCGGCAGCACGAGGAAAGGAGGGGAATTCCGAGGGTACTATGGGGGTGTGTTGCTCTATCTAACGTCGCTCATGGAGCTCGTTAGCGTTGCCCGTGGCAACACCCTTACCTCGCCGACCCGCACCCCCAACCACCAAACCACCCCTCGTCTTGCAACTGGCCTATGGGGTGGGGTACGAAAAAGGAGAGGAAAAAAAACGCGATGTCGGACGCATGCGTGCTCGATTCCACCATTCGCCATCGCGTCATGTGTGCGACGGCGAATAAGGGGGTGAACACGAAAAACGAGAGAGAGAGAGAGAGAGAGAGAGAGAGAAAGAGAGAGAGGGAGAGGGAGAGGGATATGGCACAAAGAAAAATTCGGGGGTGTCTGGAGAAGAGAAGAAGGATTGAAAACAGCCGGAACGATTGTTTAACGAGCCCCTTTAGACCGAACGCGTCGCGTTTCCTCAGACGCTGCAACGTCGTCTGAATGCATGCGCATCTCCGAGGCGACCGAGAATGTTTCATCAGCGTCCGGGGATAATGGATCGTTTAGACTTGGGCGATCCGGCGTTCCTGATGAACGTAGATTGGTCGCGGATGCATCATGAACGAGATACACGTTGTTGTACGTTACGTGGGAGGTTTGAATTTCACGCGAGAGGAAAATGATCTTTGATTGAAGTTTGCTAGTTAGTAGTAACAAGTAAATCGTTTAATTACAAATGATTGAACGACGACTCGTAATTGGTAAATTAAAAGAACAGAGCACAACTCCAACGGCGTGAAATTGGCTCGCGTCGAGCAACAGAGAGAGAATTTTCTCCGGCTCGAAGATATCGAACGAAGGGACAATCGTACCTATAGAATCGGCGAGCGGACCAGACAGACATACCTCGTTATCTTTTATTTTTCCACACGTGAAATTCCAACTTGGAAATCTCTTCTACAAATACGCGTATCAGTCCCTCGGCCACGCGAGCATTTCGATTCGATACTCCGACCGCGATCAATTCCGTTCGACGATCCGACGCTCAAGGAGCCGATCGGGGAGAGAGCCGAACGTTGAAATTAATAACAAAGTAATTCTTCATTACCGTCGAAAGATAAAACTGGCGATATTAATAATGGGCATTCGCTGCGTACCGCGGTGGATTTCATTAAAAAGCGGCCAAGGGAAGCACAGAGAGACGAAGGAAACGAGAGGAACGAGGGAAACAGGAACGACGAACGAGATAAGGTAGGGGAAACGGTGGAGAGGACGAAGAAAGGACGAGAGAAGAGAGCCGAAAGAGAAAGTAGCGGAGAAGGGCAAGAAGGAGGGGGAGTGGGCGAAAAGAGAGAGAGAGAGAAGCCAAGGGAACCGCTGCGTAAGCCCAGGCCAGATCCGCTTAGGGGATGTAATTAAAATCGGAAAAATGTGTTTAATGAATATTCATTTGTGCCTCGATCTGCTGATATTAAACGGGCTTGGCTCGGTTCGCTTCGAATATTGCCATCCGCCCCTGCGCCGACGGCACGCGGCCGATTAAAAGAAAGACGAGAAACGAGAAAGGGGGGGGGGGGGGCAGAGGAAAAGAGGAGAAAAGAAAAAGTGGAAGAGGAGGCGGTGGAAGTCGGGAGACGGCTGTGGTGATCCGAAACCGACCGGTCATTGTTTCCTTTCCTTCGGTCCTCTTTGTCTCCCCTTTCTTCGTTTCCCTTTATTTTCTCTCCTCTCTTTTTTTTTCCCCTAATTTTTTTCTTCTTTTTTCTTTTCTTTTGTTTCGTTTTGTTTCGCCCACTCCTCTCCACTATTTGCGTACTTTATCTTGCCCCGACTATATTTCTGCGCGCGGCCTAAAATCTATCGGGTGGCTAGGGAAATATGGCACGCGCGACCGGACGCGGCGCCGCGGCGCGATAAAAATTCACGAAGCTTGAAAAACGAGGCTCGCGCGCCCGATTTCGCGCCCGTGTGTCCGCGCGAGCCGAAACTGCGTTATCTCGCTATTTGGCGAGATTTATGCCAGGGGTGGAATATCAAAATAATTGGATACCGCGAGAATTTGTTATCTATAAACAGCCCTTGAACGCTTTGGAATTCTCCTCCTCTGGCCGAGGGAGAACGAGCATCGGTTTTCCCGCCGTGAAATTTATTTTTACGACGAGTCTCCAATTGATTCTTCGATCCTCGCGCCTCGTTGGGTATTAATGAATAAACAACGAGGAAAGGAGACCACGGGATGGGCGACTCTCCGTAGGACGGAGAATATCGACGAAATATACAGAGGGATAGTAATTTGCAGATGAACATTCGAAGGCGTGCTCAAAATTTCATTTCCCAGATTTTAATATTCGCTAAACTCGTGCTCGGAATAACCCCCCCCCCCCCCCCCGGCAGAAGACAAAGAGAACTTGTTTCTTTGATCTTCGCTGCGATGCTAACGGAACATTCGACCAAGTGAGCTTTGAACGGACTTTGAGATTCCAATCGTATCCTACACTCTTCGATGTATATCGCCGAGTAATACGAAAATACTTTCGCGTCTGTGTAAACCAAGGCAGGATCGAAAGATTGGAACGTCACGAATTACTCGTCGAAAACGAAATTTTTTTCTTAAATTTATGCGTAATCGCGTAATCAATCAAAAATATCTAAACGTTCGTTACATCTACCGTATCGATTTTAACCTAAGAAGACGAACGAAAATTCCATAATTTCCAACTAATTCCACTTTGTTCTCCAATCTTCGCTTCATCGTGAAAGAAACAGTATCGAAGAATTGAAAAAGTTTCTCTCATGAATATACTGAAAAGTATCCAACATCTACGATATTAATCACCCCTAATACGAAAGACAAACGAAAATTTCACAATTTTTCAACCAATTCCACTTTGTTCTTTCATCTTCCCCTCACTTTCAAAGTACTCACTCAACAATTGCTAATAAACCTCAACTTTCTCTTAATTTCCAATTTTTCTTTTCTTTTCTTTCTTTTTTTTTTTTTTGTTCCAAGATAAAGATGTCGCGTTTCTCACGTAGATCACCGACAGTTCTCGCGTGAAAGCGTTGTTGCCCTTCCTCGCGTTCGCGTCGTTTCATTTCCAGGGGCGATGCGATTTCGAGCGCATAAATCGCCAGCAGCCAAGAACAGAAAACATCCGCGACCACCTTTTCTCCTCTCTTTATCGTCCTCTTCTTCTTCGTCGTCGTCGTGCTCCTTCGTCTTCTTCGAGGGTTCTGCCTACCCTTGTCCCGCTTTTCTTGCCCAGAGGGTGCTAGAACGGCAGAGGTGGGCGAAACTTTCGAACGAATTTGCATGTCGCTCTCCTAACGATTTCCTTCTTCGAAGAAGGAGAGAACTCGGCCTTCATCTCGTTCATCGATAAAAGAAATGACGTTGAATAAAGTTCCTCTCCTCCCCCTCCCGCCGTCTCTCCCCCGTTTCTATGCGAGATACTCGCGATAACGTCACGGGATTCACCCCAAATATATATTTTCGGGTGGCTGATCTTGATACGAAGATTGGTCCTCGTCCACCAGAGCCGAGGAATATCGATAGTTTCTAACGAGAACGTAGAAACCAGCTGCAATCTCGTGAATATTCATGAGGAGGATCGCGAGAGGAGAGTGTACGACCATCTGTAATCGAGTCATCTGTCTATTTACGAATACGTACATAGCACTGCCTGGAACGTGAATATAAAACTACGAAACGTAAAAAAAAAAAAAAGGAAAAAAAAATAACAGAACCACTCTTCCCGATGTTGTCGATCGATGAATAATTTTATCGACTGTAGAGCGACAGTGTCAAACTTCGAAGCAAACAACGACAATACCGTGCCGCGTAAATTCGAAAAAAAAGTAACTACAGGAAAGAGAAGCGATTTCTCTTCCACGTTGCTGTATTAAATCCATCGCTTTTTAATGACTCCGTCCAGTCTCTCGCAAATACGAGAGAGCGACAATACGAGGAGCAAAGAAACTGCAAAACCACGGCGATAACATCGGCAACAAGACAATTCCCACAGCTTGTTGACAAGAGACAGAGAGTCAGCGCGGATACCATTTGCGTTTCCTCTTTTTTTTTTTTTACTCCTCCTTTCGACCGGCAGCCCCTCTGGATCCCCCTCTAGGTGCGTTTATCTTCCATACCCTATTGATCCGTAAGTGATGGTGCTCCGGAAGGTGGAGGGTGTCCCCTGACGGGGGTGGATTGGTTCCAGGGCTGGGTAAGGGCGGTAGGTGGTTTTCACCGTGAAGGGAACGGAGGTTGAACTCGTACTCGTACGATTAGATCGGGAAAAAGAGAGAAGAGAGAGAGAGAGAGAGAGAGAAAAGAGGGGGAAGAAGAGAACGAGGCAGAAAGCGAGAGAAGGAGAATTGAGAGAATGGGAAAGAAAACTGAGGGAGAGAAAAAGAGAGAGAGAGAGAGAGAGGGCTCGCGGAATGAAATAATAATATTAAGATGGATAGGGGCGAGGGTGCAGGTTCTTCTGTAGGTGACGAGGGAAGGAGAGGACAGGAAAGGGATGGGTGACAGAGGCTGACAGTGACGCAAGAAGCTTTTTCATCATTTTCAAACCGCCCTGGTCTAACCTCACCCTTGAAACGGTCCCAAGCAAATCCATACGCGGCTATGCTTTCTCTCTTCCTCCCTGTTCTCCTTTCTCCCGTGCCATTTTTCCCCCTTCTTTCTCTCGAGACGCGCTCCCTATATCGCGAGGGATGAAAGCCCTGACTAACCAGGTAGACTCTCTCTCTCTCTCTCTCTCCGCGCGCCAACTCGCGTGTTTAATATCGACGTTGTTTTTACGCGTTCCAGGAAATATTTGCCATCCGTGGTAACCAAACAAATAACCGAGATATTACGCGAACGATTCGACCTCGCTGGCTTTATCTTTATCGCCGATAAAAACCGAATGATCGCTGGTTACGATCGAGGCAACCAGATATTGGTAAGGATGGTCATAAATATTTGATTCGATTTTATCGGTCATTTGTTTGTAAGTTGTACTCTACAATACTGTACGTGTTGTCTAAATAACGCAGCGACGATAATTTATTGTTTCTTCGATACAACGTTTGCATCTGTTTTCCGTAACAGCGTGTTAAAACGTTCTCTACTCAATGACCCAACTTCTTGAAATGTCTGACCACCCTCCGCAGCTTTCCGCCCTACAAACAAGGGTGGAGTTCTCGAAGTGCCCCAATGCTCCAGATCCCCATAGCATGGCCATAGACGTGTACCAGCGGCCATCTTTGCGAAACAACCCCCAGCGAACGACAAACACGTCGAATACCCGTGAGAGTTGCGATAATCAACGTAAATAACGCCAAACGCGACGTTCTGCCAAATCAATTTTATTGCACCTTTTCTTTTTTTCTTTTTTACTTTGCGTGTCTCGAGTATTACGTAGGAGTATTGTCGGATCTCGGCTTGTTTCACGTTGCAAACATTTGTCACACTTCTGCGCGAAGGACGTTGTTCATTATTTTCGCGACGATTGCCAGAGAACAGGTTTACCGAGCGCGAGTTGCACGAAAACTGGTCGCTCCAGGGCCAAGGTGGAAGCACGATTGGACCGGACGCGTGCAAATCTAACGAGAGGGGGTAAGATATTCCGGTTCTCGATTCTCGAGATCCCACGAATCTTGATTCCTTTCCGGCCCTCGTGTCCTTGTACACTCGTCTGGACCACGTGGGACCTTCGACGCGCGCAAAAAGTTCTTTGTGAACGATTCGACGAAGAACCTCCGTACACGTATTCGTACTCTTCCGTTTTCACACTTTCACCACTTTGTTGAAACAACGACGAGACAAAGTTCCAAAAAGATCTCGAACGAATATCCTCCAACTACCAAATTTAATAACGCGCCCTCTTGCCGAAAAAGTCTGTGCTGAGATTTCAAAAGGAACAGTAACTTTTCCGATTGAATCAATGTTTTATTCGCGATATCATTACAGTAACGAATTACATCAAAAAAGTCACAAACTTCGTAAACTTTCCCGCCAAATAGAAATATCGTAGCTCCAACTTTGATTTCTAGGTACGAGTAATCAACATTTACAACATTTCAGTAATATGAAAGAGTAGCATTAATTTTTCTTTGTACAAAAGAGAACTAAACTTCTCTGAAGAACAATATTGTAGTTATGAAATCTGTCTTATAAAGTCGGCACTGGAATTTTTTCGTGATTTCTCACGAGACCTCGCAAACAATTCGCGGATCGGTCGAATCGATCGTTATCGGGTCGGCGGATCGCGCGTGCAAACGCGGAGACAAAAGGAGAGAAGCGAAGAAACGAGCGGAAACGCGGCTCGAATACGCGCGGATGACTGAAACTATTGGAGCAGGTTTGAAAGCGTTATGGGCCCCCACTGGTCCCCCCGGGCTGCTTCTCCCCTCCCCCCACCCCAACCCTCCTCCTCCTCCTCATTCTCGGATCGGTCGGGCCCTCGGATTCATGCCCAGTTTTTATCGCGCTGCTTTGTTCTAGTCCCACGGCGCGACCCTTTGCGCATACATCGCATCACAATGTGTCGTTTTTTCTTGTTCCGGGGCCGGTTCGCGTAATGGGCCCTTTGCACGGCCACCTTGAGGGCTCCTTCTTTACCAGGGACGTGCTACCGGAGACGCATCTGCCCGTGCCGATTCCTCTAATTTCCGCGCCGCGTTCTTGGTATTACACGACCCGGTGAATACGGCACTTTGATCCGAATTTGATTCGTTTGTTTGAAGTTCTTTCGTGAATCTTGGCATTCACTTTGGTTTCTGTCACAAATTACTACGAACTACAACGCTTGTACGTATATATATATACGCGAATGTAAAATGAAATGACTTTGCGAGCGTACGAGTACTTTAATAATCACTTTAATAATTCTTTATATACCTATATAATAGATTCTTTCATTTTCTGAGTACGAGAATAAAAACAATACATGATGTCAATTATTGATAAATTATTCTGGCATGTTAAATATTTTAAATTAAATTCTAGTATATCAGATATTTTAAATTTTTATAAATTAAAAACTAAAGTCTCTACACACGCAAAAACAAAGTACCATCTTTGAGTCAGTAAACTGTATCAAGCATCGAAACATCGTTCTACGCATTAGATTAAACATAAGAGATCCTGAGAGGGGTACGACTAAACGTCAGCTACGTTCCTGGACTCTTGTTATTACATTTGCATAGCTGCACACGCCCGTGCCTGAGAATTCAGACCCATCCACCAAAGAAGAACGGAAGACGTGCCCCTTCGCACGAATTATACTAGTTTCCCCTTCCCCGACTTTCTCGTTATTTTTCTTCCTTTTTTTTTTTTCCTCCATGACTCACACGGCCGTGCGTGCGAGCATCGTTTTTCATATGCGGGCCCGTTAATTCGTGCGAGATCACGTCGCTAACCGGTGATCCACTTTTCAAGAGAACCGTCACTGGAGTTCTATTGAATCAGTGACCAAAGACGAGGGTGGAAATATACGCTCTAGAATATCTTGAATGTCCCCCTTGAATGTTCTATTTTTTATACAATTCTATTCTTTCAAAAAAAAAAAAAAAATAAATGTATGATAGTGTCCCTCAAAGGATTTTTGATATTTTTTAATTTCAGTGAAAATTAAAGAAAATATCTTGCAAGAAGTCTGTCGCTACCAAGATTTGCAAAGATTGTTCACTCAAATGGAGTTTTCAAGATCTGCGTCACTTTAGAAATATTTCTCTTTCGCACGAAAAGAAAATTACCACTAACAACGAGAACGAACGAGAATTGACAAATGAGAAATTTCGGGAAGCAAGAGCTTGATTCATTACTAACTAGTCGCATTCCTGAACAAAAATCTCGTAGACAGCACGACAAGGAAGTTTGTCAAAGAAATTTTTGTAGAAAAGACATAAATTACGAAACGAAGAGAATGTTTCCAGGCAAGCAGTATTAATTCGTTAAAAAAGAAAAGAAAAAAGGAAAAAGAAAAGGATTATATTCACGTAAAGCGTATATCTGTCTATCGAGCAGCGCAGCAAGCGCAAAAAAGGAGGGAATCGTTTTGCATAATATCAGACTTACAAAGCGGAATATTTACGATGAAAGTCTCGTACAGGTGAAGCAATTCGGGGAACGGGTCGACGTGTGTCGTTAACTTAATAATTGACCGTAACTGCGCGGCTCGGCCGCGGAAAGCTAAATCCCTCCGCGAGGAACGAAAAGAAAAAACGAAAAAGGAAAGGGAGAAGAAAGAAAGGGAGAGCGAAAGAGCAAGAAAGCAGAAAAGAAATTTCGCAAAAGAGGAAAAAAAAGAGAGAGGAAAGAACGCGACTATTAACCGATGGTCAGGCGTTTTAGGAACTTGCGTTTTTCCCCGGAGGCGGTACGGCGGGATATTTAGCATACTAAAGAAACCACCCGCGGGGCGGCCGGTTCCGTGGAGTATTCATTTAAAAACGAGTTCGAGGATGCAGCTTTCGAGCGGCGCACAAAAAAAGTAAGTTAATTGGCCGAGTCGAATCGATGAGATGTTAATAAGCGTTCCGTCCGCTACGTGGACCGAAACCGCGGGCTCGCTTTTCGTCGATTAAAACTCCCAGCAAACTTTCTCTCTCTCTCTCTTTCTCTTTCGAAAAGCGACAATGAGTGACGAGAAAGACTTAAAATTATTGGTAGACTTGTGTCGAGGCGACCGAACGGAGAAAAAAGAAAAAAGAAAAGAAGAAGGAGGAGGAAGTCGGACTACTCCACCCCTTTCGTCCACTCGCGGTCGCCCTCGATCAAGGATAATTGCATTAATTTATTCCCGATCCGGCGCAGAAATTCCAGGATCCTTCGGGCTAATTACGTTATTAAACGACCGCGCGCCTCCTGCTTCCTCCGCGGGATTACGTCTCTCGATAGAATTCCTCCTTTGGGGGAGGAAGGCAAGAAGAACCGAGCACCGGTTTCCTTTCTTTCCTCCTCTCCTCTCCTTCGCCCGGCTCTTTAGGCCTTAGACCCTTCTTTGCCACTGTTAAATTGCAATTTGTACGAGTCGCGACCGCAGTGATGCAACGGCGGCGGCCCGGGGGTGGCCAGGGAGGTGAAGAGTTCTTAAAAAATTATTACCACCGACTCGCCGACGGTATTCAACCGCGATCGATAGGGACGAGTGACAAAGGGAGAAGTTCGTTAAGCCGTTCCCGTGCAAATTGTCGATCGTGCTCGCAATTAAGACACCGTCCTCTGTCGAGGGTTCCGCTCTCGCGTCGATTCGGAACGAGTTCGAGTTCCGGCCAAGCTTTTCCTGCAACCTTTCTCTCTCTCTCCCTCTCTCTCTCTCTCCTCCCGTGGGATCCTTCGTCCCGTCTCCCTTTTCACGAACGTTTTCCACGACGGTCGATCCATTTTTAGCGAGAAGCGTGTCTAGGAATAGGCTAAGACAGCTGATGCTTCCGGTGATGCACCAGGATCGATCATTTGCATGGGGGCCTGACTCAAGGCGCTTTGGGATCCGCGTGATTCGTCTCCTCTCGGAGACAGGCACCCTTGCACGGTTACGCCGCATGAAATTTATAATTAGCAAGGATCGGATTCTATGCAAATGCGGATGCAATAATAGCGACGACGCGCGCCGCGGATGCGGCTCGTGATCGTATCGTGTTACTCGCGTTTCATCGTTGTCGTCGTCGTCGTCGTCGTCTCGTTGAATATTCCCGCCTGGTGGCAGTCATGTAAATTTCATGGGCGACGAAATTTCTCAGGCTCATCTCGTCAATGTCTCCTGTTTATCGGTCTTCGGGAACATCGTTTCTTTCAGATTCTTTAATTATCCGAATAACGCCGTGCGCGTCGTTAATTATTCTTCATGAACTTCTCCTCGCGGTTGTCGAATTATCAGTAAACTTGTTCGAGGAAGAAGAGCTGCGTCGTTCTCTCCCCCTCTCGTCCCTCTCGCCGAGAAAAATTCATGCAAATAAACTGCTAGTTATCGTCTATTCCAACGACGAAGGGAAACATCGGCAAAGACGAAAATAAGTCTTTAATACCGTCGGAAGGCTGTGCATTCAATTATCGTTCGCAAAGAGGCGAAGGAACCGAGGGGCGAATTGCGAACGGGGAGAAAAACAAGAAGAAAGGTGCGCATACGTCAAAATGAATACGGCCCTTTGGAATTTCTAATGAAGTGTGTGAACTTCAACCCGTTTTCTCTCTCCCTCTCTCTCTCTCTCTCTCTCTCTCGCTAGGCGTAACCTAATTAAGTCTTGAACGCGTATGCAAATTCTCGCTCAGCGGGACACGCAGAGGTTAAAACCAGAAACTCCCTTCGCTGCGTTCGCCCTGCGTTTCTTCCTCTTTCACCCTCTTCCTCTCGTTCCGCGTGCCGGTGCAGGGAAACTGTTCGTACGACAATTTCGCACACGTTGGCATTCCCGATCAATGTCGTCAATGTCGTGTCGGCCGTTAATTAATTAATTTCACGCGGAGCCTAAGGGAGCGCACCGTTGCCAAATTGAAACGTTCGAGGACGCCCGGTGCCATAAAGAAGCGAATTTTGGCCAATTAATTTGGCCTTTGAACGAATGGAAACACGCTACTTCTCGATCTTTTGTCACGCTCGAAGAACGGATTCTTTTACTGAAAGAAAGTAACCTTTGTAAACTCGATTCCCATTGATTTTAAATCACAAGTGTACAAGTTTTTAGAATAATTGAAAATTATGAAATTTCCGATAAATTTCAAATCTAGCGTGTGTAACGTAAAGGTTTTCAGAATAATTGAAAACTCGTCGTTCGGACCGCTTCTCTGGTAATTTGTAAGCCGGGGGAAAATTGGAAAATACGGATGCCTGTGTGTCGATCGTTTCATCGATGATCTCTTTAGCTGGGAACACGCGGTAGGTCAAAGTGCAACCTGCGTGTCTCGCAGTGCAGCTGAATGCACCGTGTATCGACAATGGTGTCGATGGTTCGATGGGGATGAATATCTATTGATTGGCAAAGCCACCCCTCAGAATCGCCTCGATATATAGGCGTATACCTGCCGCGACCCCAAATATGCCCGTGCTACCTGCGAGTATGCAGCAAATTGTCCTGTTTTCAGAGCCACGTGCCACGCAAGTCAGGTACATCCACGGTATCAGGCACGCATCGTTGTCCTTTTCAGCGTTAACAATCGACACCGATAATCATTTTACAGCCGGCATTTAAAACGATTCGCCTACAACTCGACGCACGAGGAACGATTTTTCATACTCTGAGGTTCTTTGAATCTAGTTTAACAATTAAATCCCATCTAATAATCAAAATAAGATAGTGCACGTATGATAAGCAGCTACGTGTAAAATAATTAAACTAAAGATTTGTTGTTGCGTTTTCTTTAATCTTTCATCCAGATGCACCAAATTATGAAAAGTTAGAACCTCGAAAGTGCTGAATCACTAAAAATATAGGATCGTGGCAATTTAAAACGTTGAAATGATTTAAATAATTGGTGCGACCTCGGGGGAATTTCATGGTTCCTCGCGTTTAGAATGGCGATAATTACCTTGTACTCTATCGAAATCACTGTGATTACGAAGAAGATAGCAGGAAATTACTAGGGGAATAACCTACTCAGATATCTGATTAGGAGGAGAATTTAGGAAGAGAATTACAACCTGGAGTTTAACTCGAAAATGATTGTTACTCGCCCAAAATCCAAGTAATAGTTCCAAGGATTATACGTTGACACGTTCGCGCCTACGATCGTTATTATCAACGTCGCTTTAAATAATTAAGTATTTTCGCACAACAGTGATAAATATCATGGTAAAATTCTCATAAATTAAATTCTTTACCTACGGTAGTACAATCTCAGTTTTGCAAAAACAAAATCTTTTTAAATTCGACAATGATTTTCCTTGCAAAAGGAAAAAGGAAAGAATTTCGAGGCTCTGACAGATATGTTTAATTAAAAATTCCGCATAATTTCTCACGTACTCCACGTTAATATTTTCAACGCGGCACGATCGCAGGAGCATATTATAATTACAAAGCAAAGCGTTGCATATAACAGACGCGCGTTTCAAATAGCTTTTACCTCCGATCACACGCATGATCGCTACTGGATCCACATCCATTAAAAATTGGTAACCCGATATCGGAGTATTGTCCTAACGTATTCGATGCACATGCCTGGAAAGTTTGCTTAGTTATGCAGCGAAGGCCCGAAGAAGAAAGCGATACATTTATTATGCATCTCTAAACAATGTGCTGGACGGGTTTTCTCATGAACGATGTTTGTTCATGCGCACGATTTCATATCGCGTTGGATCTTCCGAGCCGGAAGATGAAAAACTCTACCTACGTTGCAACGTGCTACCTTCCTGTGTACATTCTCAGGTAAATGTCGTTTGTATAATTCGATTCGAGAGTACAATAGCAACGTGTAACGTAATATCTAAAATTAAGGCGATTTAAGTTTTTGCAACAGAAGCTTTTTTATACGTTTGTGCAAAGAGAAGTTTGTTTCAATGGTTTAATTACCAAAACAGCAATAGCATTTTGTAAATTATGAAAAAAAATTCAATTCTTTTTCATAATTTCATATGTACGTAGTTGTACTACAGATTTTTGAGGAAAGTATGAAAGAGTACGTAAAATATTTACAAATCTGCAATCTGCGTAATCTCAAAATAACAAGCAAATATCGTGTTCGAATTCATATTTTAATTCACTCGGCTACGTATTTTGAATGTGATTTATAATTCATCTTGTTGAGCTACAAACACTAACAGTGTTTCTCGTGCTACAGTTATTTTCTATTATCAGTAACAGTTTATTATTCTATCTTTCATCTAACATGCTCCGTGCATGTCGGTGTTCAAATAACGTATCGTTTCTTTAAACGCAATATTATTCGTTTAACCTACTTCGCTCGACGTCGTACACTATTTTAAAATTTCTGCCGTTGAGAAACTTTCCTGAGGTTCCCTGGAGATTTTTTAACTCTTAAATGCACAATTTTTAGCCTTCTTGTTGTAATTAGTCACAGTTTATTGATTCACTTCTAACCTTGGAATAAGACGCTGGTAATCATTATGAATAGCCTATTTGATGCTTGTATTATAAACTAGTTAAAAAATTTTTCAAACACAAAAGCTAAAACCATCTGATTTTCGTTTCATATGAAATTATGGAGAACTATCTCCTTCTCGGTCGTACAGAGATAGACAGAACTCGTTCCTGACTTCCTCGCGCTTTTTCAAAGAGCCGACATCTCCGAGTCCTGATCGACTCTCTGTGAAAGTGAAAATTAAAAACGACGCGCAATTGTGAAATTCAGAGCATATCGATTACGAGCCTCGGAAGCAGTCGTACGCCTAACCTAAGCAGCGAAAGAGAAGAAGAGTGAAGAGAGGGAAGGAGAAAGAACGGAGGAGCCCCTTTCGTATCCGGATACGGCTCCGCTCCTGTCAGTCGTATGTCAACCCTCGTTGTTTTTTTGCCGCGCTCTTAATAATTGATCATCTGATTACGATACATTATACCCCCCTTTCTCTACTTTGGTACACCGTCAGGGAGGGCATTATTCGTGCACCGAGGGAAACCGAGTAAACGGGCGAAACGGAGAGAGGAGAGAAACTTTTTCTTTCCGTCGCCCGGCGAGGGACGACCATTTGCATATAGGCCCCCTTATCGACAAATACACCGGGGGCGCCCCTCGTAATGAGGGCCCCCTCCCCCTGCCCCTCCGCGCCGCCTTCCTTTATTTTTTTAACGTGGACCGCCATTGTCCGTTAACTCATTCGACGTGGAGCGGCGTGGACCAGCTTCGTATATCTCCCTTCCTTCCTCGTTATCCTCTTCATCTTTCTATCGTCTCTATTCTCTCTCTCTCTCTCTCTCTCTCTCTCTGTTTCACTCGCTCCACTCGACGTTCCTGTCGTATTTGAACCGACCCGCGGGAACCCGCCTGGTTCAAGAAGAAGAGGAAAAAAAAAAGTAGAAAAAATAGCGACAGGGAATAACAGAACCGGTTACGCGTCGAAAAATATGAATCATAGAGATAGAGCTAGAAGCGTGAAAACTTGGATGCGATTCTGCACTGTGGCATCTGCTTTTCGAGATAGATAGAGGGAAAAAAAATGGCGGCAAGGGGGATGATGGTTGATAGAGCTTCGGATGTGACACGCGATCGTTGTGCGGGACGCGTGAGAACGATTCTGCGAGGAGAGGAGTCCCCGTGAATTTGTTGAAAAATTGTGTTTCTTTTTCTCTTTAAACAATCTGAAAAAATGGAGAGAATGGAGAAAACGTTCGTTACTACGAGCGATCTGTTTTGTATTCCGTTTCATGCTCCATGCGAACAATCTTTTCGAAAATGAAATTGTAATTTCAAATTCAAAATATATGAATATACAAGTGTAATGTTTAAACCTCTCTAGTCATCTTAAAACAAACGAATACCTGATAAAACTGTAGATTTAATCGTTACGTGAAACATCACTTTCGTAACTGCGATACAACCAAATACAAGCCAAAGAGATTCAACCGTCTAATAAACTACACAGGGTCAAAGGTGGATGCTCGGTAGAAAACGGAGTGTCCGAGAAAGAATGCCGGCCATTTTTGGGGATAGCAGGTAGCCGAACGTAGGGGACCGGTTTCGTAGCCTCGAGAGACCAATTGTTACCGACTTCGTTACACAACTGTTAGGATAATCTGCGGCGAGAATCATGAGCCATGATACACGTACGCGAGCGTGTATAGGTGATGTCCGACTACAAGGGGTGAGGGCAGGTGTACCTTTCGAGAGAATAATTAATATTCAGCGAGGAAAAAGTGGGCGAGAGCCGGCGATGGTCTTCTCTTATGAACAGTTAGCGCGTTAGCAAACGGGGCACATCGCTTCTAGACACGCAGCTGGTCCTCACGAGAAAGGAGACTTCCAGGGTCCCCAATTACGTTCGTCTTGTCGATCGAGTCCTTACACCGTAATTGTTTAACGTTTGATCCGCTGGTCGGTAACCTGGCTCGAAACTTCGTGCGACTGATTTTATCGGGCTTCTCGGATTCCTACTGCCTTTCCTCGAACTTTCGAATTTCGACCGAAACGACGAAGATTTCGAATAGCAGCGTTCATTGGAAAGACGTAACGCGTAGCACACGTAGCGAATGTAAATTGACAAGGAAGAATTAAATTTTTTAATGAGGCTTTATTTTTGTGAAAGTCGATTTTTAACGTGTGCCAAGTAAGTACACGTTTTAGATTGTAATTGATAGATATTGCAGTGGTAGTTTGTGCCGATAACAAACTAGTAAATCAATAAATAGTATCGCAAACACAAAAGTAAGTATCTATACCAAGATTCATCAAGTCCTTAGAAATTAAATTACACGTATATTTGGTATATTACGTATATATATATATTCAGAATTGATTTCCTCAAAAACCTCATTTTCGTTTTATTTTTTCTGTAGAAAGTCAATCTTGTTCCATAAAACCAGATAATCTGGTAAATTTAAAAATACCAAAAACAAAATAGTAATATATTAACACGTGGAATAGTGATTCTAAAAAATCTTTACTACGAAATAGAGAAAGCAACAGTAAAAATTAAGGACGTACAAAAATCTCTCAAAAAATTTTCACGGGATGGAAATTTGTGTGACGTTAATTGGAAAAACTATATGTCAAGCCGGAACGGATCGTGTAACACGATTTCGCGACCAAATCGCAATCTACCGACGTAGATATCGGCAATCTTCCGGTGAACCTTGATAACGAGACCGCGTGTAGATCGGGTCGCAGGACGAACTGCAGCTGCAGAAAACGAGGAAAACTTATGATCAGATAAGGAGGAGAGCGAGAGGCGGAAGACCGGTATAAAAGAGTTGGAGAAAAAGAGATAGCGGACGAGGGGGATGGCGGAGGAAAGCGGAGTACAAATTACGACCACCCGGAACTGGTCTCGTGGCCGTGTTAACTTTCGTCGCGTGCCTTCGGGAAATGCCTCAACTTTTGCAGCCACGTGTTATCATCCAGGCATTATAAACTTTTCATTGCCCAGCCTCCCCCTCTCCCTCTCCCCTTCCCCCTCTCCCTTTCCCTTTCTCTTTCCCTTTCCCCCCTTTTCCTTGTTTGCCTTCATTATTTACGACACGTTAACGAAATTTACAGGGAATTTGTTTGCCCTTGCACCCGTGTTCTAGAATTTTGTGACTCGGTCGAACTCGTAGAATCTTCGTTGTACGCGCCTTCCCTCGTTTCTCTCGAAACTGTGACGAATAATGCGTCGATGTACGTATATTTTTTTTTTTATTTATTATATTGCAACTTCTTCTTGAGGAAATTCGAATGGAAATAAATTTGCAGAATGATGTTTCTTTAAAATTACCTGCAATATATAAAAATTTGACACCGTTTCGTTGTAACAATAATTAGTAAAATTAATTGAAATTACAAGTTATAATAACGTGTAATACACTGGAAGGATACGCACGAGCGATATTATTTATTCGCGTTGTAAATTTAATCATCGATATCAAAGAACGCAACGATTAACTACTTTGCATGATTAAATATCGTAACTTTTATCTCTGTTGTATTTCAGGTACGAAGCAGTGGAATTAATTTATCGCGAACTGACCAGCGCTTACAAGCAATCGGAAATTGATTGGACAATAATACACGATGCGGGATGCACCAGAGATGATACCGATCTGCCGCACCACGTTACTACACCCAATGATCTCGATCGATTAATCAGCGGAACGTTCAGATCCTTCTTGGCTGCCCTGCCGGTTCCTCCTACCATCGTAACAATTGCGAGGTACGAAAGGACAGCACGCTCTCTTTCAAATTACAATGGGAATTTCGTGATTTCACCTGATGAAATGTTGCTATTTGGCAGCACTATAATTCAAAGAACCGCCTTTGCAATACGCACGAACAACATATTGTTAAACTTTCAGAGTCGGAGACTATGAGTTTGCATCGTACGAAAAGAATTAGAAATTTCCTATTTTAAAGTTTACAACCTACCTCCTTTACTCGTTTAATTTTCTAAAAATATCACTGTCCAAAAGATACCTTCGACAAACAATCCAACCTAACACAATGACCCACTTTCGCTGAAAACAGACTCTAGAATAGTTTTGGACAAAGTTGACGGAGTAACCGAGAAACCAACCCCCAAAATGAAAACGAGCTGCCGGTAAATTAAAGTCGCTAAAAGGAGAAAATAGGCAACGAAAATAGCCGTCGATAGAGATCGTGCCGCGGAATGTTTTTTTTTCCTTTTGCTTTTCTTTTTTTTCTCTTTTAAACGCGCGAAATTGAATTCGAAGGTTGTCGGTCTCTGTCGGAAGGCAGAGGAACGGACAGGGTCGCAGATGGCGTGGAAGAAGATGCTGGGAGGGCTGGAAATAGAGAAAAAGGGAGGATCGTAGGGGTGGCATGGTTGGGCCGGGCGAAGGGTGGGTTCATGGACGTTCGGCTACCATGAAGCCCCACCCTTCATGTGGGCAAGGGGTGGCTTCGTAAGGGGTGCACAAAATCAAATCCCCGACCTTTCGGCACTCGTTGTCAGATGTCTCTGTCTCCGATGTCCCGCGACAGATGCTAATTATTCCTTTATCTCTGTTCTACGGTCTAGTTGGCCGGATGATTAAGGCGAGCGACACGATAATCCGTTTCTCAATTTCGCCAGCTTCTCGTAATAAACACGCCACGCCACGAGGACCCGTGATTTGTGAAACACACGCGCTAGACGCAACGATGCTAACGAGATCATCGCTGGAGAGAACGCTAAACTGACGAACAGGCCCTCTTTTTTCTCTCTTTTTTCTCTCTTTTTTTAACCACTTTGCGGGGAATCGAAGTCAACGAATTTCCTCGAGCATCACACGATTATGTTCGTAGTATTGCTACGCGTTTACAGACTTTGGTTATGATTGGATTTGAGATTATAATTGGATTTTTCGTAAAAAGATAGCGCGGAACGTTTCGGTGAATATGTAATAATTTTTTAATTGAAGTTTCCTCTATTTTCTCGATGCAATTATCTAAATTTAAAATCCTGTAAATACGACGTCGTAGGGCGTTGTGAAATACATTTCCAATTTACACATCTGTCTATCCAGTCATTTGGATCAATTAATTTAAGACTCAGAATGTATCATACGTAACATATTCGAGGTGTCGAAGATAAGACGGAACATTCAGACTCCCGTTTCTTGTATAAAAGTATCTAATAACGAAATTGTGCGATGGAAATGCAGATCAAAATAATGGAATAATCCGTAAACGGTTGATTTGGCGCCATCTCGTGATAAAATTAGGGAAATAGTATTCGGACTTCCGGCGGCAGAAAAAAAAATCGATTTCATCCCACTCGTCCCACTTGCAGCCCTCGACGAGCCCTTGGTCTCCACCCCGAGCACCCCTAGCTTCCGGGAAAGACGCGGGAACGCCGCCGGATGTCGCCTCTGGACGGCACCGAGGTTCTCTTTCAGTTTGCCAGACAGCGATTAAACAGAAACAAAAAGCAAACGCGAAAAAAAGACTGTGGATTTTTCTCTCTACGTACACCCTAAAGTCTTTGATTATTTCCATTTCTACCATACGCTTTTATTCGCTTGATTTTATTCGGTACTTTATCTCTCATAATTTGACCGCGGTTATTTGCGTGTTTGTGAAAATACATTCCATGAAACGTTTCAACGTTTCAGACGTTGTACATATGTATTTGAACGATAATAGATACGTATATACATAAGTCGGAGCAATTTAATTCTCAAATATTTGACAAAATCAATACAAACAGTGCAACGAAAAGACACGACGATTGAATAATCATCGTCTGTTTCTTTTACAGATCCAGCGACGACGACTACTGTCCGCCAGAGAACGTCGATCAAATTCAGATCGGAGTGCTCGACGAGCTGCGTCAATATCTGGGAGAAGTCGACGTCCAATTGGCCTACGAGAACGAGGAAGAAGTCCATTGAATATCAGAAAAAAAGTAACGATCCTTTCCCCTTCCAGGATGTAAATTTTAATCGAACAATGTTCATTTCAATACAATAAACGTTTTCGTAGAAAAAAAAAGAAAAAAAAGAAGAAGAAAGAGAAAAAACAGGAGAAAAGGGGAAATATTCACCTCTTCCGTTTTAATCGTGTCTTTCCTCAGCCATTCCCAGGGTTCGATCGTAAAAATAAACCCCGCGGAGTTCGAGCACCGAGTAGTCGTTACTAAGACAACGAGTTCTCGAGTGAGAGCGCCAAATGAAAAGCTCGTAAAGACCAATTACACTCTTTCCGCCGGGGCAAAGAAAACTGAGTCGAGAAGTCCGGCGGCGTTGTATCGAATCGATGGAATACATCAGAACATCAGAAGGCGAACAAGGCAATGAAGGCGAAAGGAAGAAAAAAAAGGAGAGAGAGAGGAGAATGAAAACTGGCACGTCTTTGATCAGAGCGCGACGATTTACATAAGATCGGTGCCACTGGCCCATTATAAGAAGCGAGCACAATGCCAACCTGAAGGTTAGCGTTTTCTTTTTTCTTCTCTTCTCCTTTTTTTGCAGCGAGCGTACCTTCTCGCTCTCTCGTTCCTTCGGCCGCCCATTTGCATACCGTGGGCCAGTTTCCCACACGTCTTAGCAGCGATCGTTCCTTCCTCCTCTTTCGAGAACCATCCCTTGTTTCCGTTTCCCTTTTCACTTATAACCCTTTTCAGTCACCGGGGGCAAAAACGGCAAGGAACAGAGGAAAAAAAACGTCTTCCTTCTTCCAAGATGTTGGCGTTTCCTGGCGAAACGTTTCTCTCGGCCGTGGCCTTCGCAGCCGTGCCATTCAGACTGTACGCTGGACGTGCGTCTACGTAGTGTATTATACAATTTTTTTCAGGCATCAAGTTTCGAGAGTATAATGGAGGTTAAAGGGTCTTTGTCGGAGCAAATGCGCAAATACCGCGTAAAATGATTTCTCTGCGCGATATTGATTATTCGTGAGATAACATCTCGAATATAGGTTCCGATAGCGCGCGACGGAGGTCGATTTAAATGAAAAATTTCTGTCTTTTCCTTTAAATTGCGTTGTCGCGGGCAATTGAAATTTCGATATTAAGTTACCTTAGGTATCGCTTCGTTCAAAATTATACTGCTTCCCGACTGCTTCTACAAGTTTGGAAGAATTAAAATTTCAAGAACTACCAGATTATGCTAGAATTCTTAGCAAGACTTCAAACTCTGATCTTGGAGTTGACGTTCCAACAGCTTCCGGGATGAGAATGACTCAATTCGAATTAACGCCCTGGGCGTCGATTCGTCGGTTATTCGTCGCGGCAGCGACCAGAGTCGTGAAACGAGTCGTTCAACGGTTAAAACGATCGTACAATTCCGCTTCGTTCAGCGGCGGCACGGCTCGGCGATAACGCGCGAATGAACGTTAAATGGACAAGGTGAATGCGGAAGTGCGGTTGCGGAGAAGGGACGAATTTTAAAGAACCGCAAGAAGGAAAGTTTACGAGCTGCCAGGCTCACGTAATGACTGTCGTTAACCACGGTGCGGACCTCGCCGCCGGAGTGAACCAGACCTTTGTATGCTAATGACAGGGTGGTCCGATTTCAGCCACCCCGAAGTAGAAAATCTTAGGGGTCAACAGACCCATCGTTCGGCCGAGTTTTAAATCTCCCTCGAGTACCATTGACCCCGAATTAAAAAAACCTTCGACGGCGCGACCTTCGAGACGCCGTTGGAAACTTGGCGATACTCGCCGCGCGGATTCTTCCCGCGAAATTCATTGACGAGGCACGGCTTCTCGGCCGGGCCCTTCTCGCCTACGAGTACCGTGGTTCCTTACGCGTAACGAAATTAACTTCCGACGGTGGGAGGCGCTCGGCGTGTTCGTCTATAACGACAACGAGCTCACGAGACCCTCGGGAGAACGGTGTAACCATTCGCTCAAGTAATACGCGCATTAATATTCATTAAACTGCGCCAACTGTGTGCTTAGTTAAGGAAGGAGTTTCCACGAGGCGCCCGTTCCTGCTCGAGTAACCCAGTATCGGTCTGTGAGTCGTGGTTTTAATCTGTTGGCAGAATTTTACTCGGACGTAGTGCGGTAACGTCGTGTTTGTTTCGAACACTATTGTATTTTTTCAAATTTGCGACGATTTGAGTTTTATTTTATTTTTATTTTTTTTTTTTTACATCTGTCGCGATCAAGATATCTTTACTCAATCGTTGAATTAAGTTGCAAGTTTGCGAAAATGAATTTTTTGGAGTATTACGACGTAATATTGATTGTTCGAAATTTACAATTATTAGAAATGGTCGCGGTAATTCGCAGTTGGCGCAAACATTAGTAAATGTTAAATCGACATGACAAGTATACCGTGTTCGAAATTATTTTCTAATCGTGAATTCTGATTATTCTGAATGGAAAATGATAGAGTGAATTGCTGTTGCATCAGTGCAATGCCATTAGCCGTAGAAACTCGAGTAAAATTATACGAAATATCGTATCGTGATTGGAAGAAAGATTTATTTATAAATTTAATATTTGACGAAATAATTTTTGATTGATTCTCTTTGCTGTACACTTTTGTTTCCTCGTCTGTTGGATTTTTTTTTCGTTTCTGTTTTATGCAAATCGGATACGGGATTACGGTACCAGGGACGGCTGTACTTTTGCCAGCCAGACCTGGTTTTGAATAATTCCCCTAGAACCCAATGTCACGGTGTCACCTGGGTGAATGAAATCCGAACAGCCGCGAGAGAGAGAGGGAAACGCTTGAAATTGAGTTCGGATGCTAAAACAATCCTTTTTGTTGTATTTTGTAAAACGATGACGTTATTATTACAGAGTCCAACACTGTCTCTCTTTACTCGGGAAATATTTACCGACACTTTTATTTATAATTTACGCTTTATTCGCTGATTTGATGTTTCACCCATCTTTAATCGATCAAAATTAAAAATTTCAAACTCGGTAAATAGAGTTCGAATAAACAATAATTCATCTCCAGTGACTAGAGTGCGGATTTCTATTCATTTGTAAAATAAACATGTAGATTTAACGTGCAAAAATGTGTAAAATATTCTCCAAAGTAGAACAGTCAGCAGTTGACAGATACTTCTACTTAAGAAGGATATTTCTATTCAACAGATTTAAACAGACGAACCATATTTCTTCAGTTGCGTCAAAGTAAAATTAAAATTGATTTTTTACAAAGTTAGAATACACGGCTTTCAGACGAGACGACAATTCATCCGACAGTGACAGTGAGCCCCGAGGACCCTTTTCCCTCCCGTACCTGGCGATTATGCGCGTGACGAAAGAGATCTTCAGAGAGGCGAGTATGCTAATCAGCAGGCATAATGCAATGTCGATACGCCGTAGAAAGCCAATTACAGCGTGTGGGGATCGGTGGCGTTAGACCCGTACAGGCCGTTCTCTCTCGAGAAGCGTCTCCGTGAGACGCGTGAAGGGTCGCGCATCGGCGCGGCGATGCACCGGTGAGAAAATGAATAGCAAATGAAAGAAAAAAAGGAGGAAGAACGAGAGAGAGAGAGAGAGAGAGAGAGGATGGGGCCGCGCGATAGACAACGCCATAGGCGGAGACCTCGTTGGCCGTTGTTCGAAAGTGCTATTTGTATTTATTCGAGGCCTTTGTTCGAGGCCCGTAGACTCGTGGGGCGGTGGGGTGGGGCGAGCGGCAAGAGGGAAAGAGAGAAAAAAAATTATTCAAAGACGAGGCAAAGGGGTGAGGTCCACTAGTCGTTACGGGACTATACGATGTTTCGGTCGAAAAAATAGTTGCACGCGCCTCCGTACGTTTTCTAATCCAGAGCGGCGTTGTACTCTACTCTGTGATAAGTAAAGTCCAATCGCGTGCGTTTGTATAATTAGGCAATCGACGGTTACAGTAAACACCTGCAATGGTATTCGATACTTTTGAAAAAAATAGTAACTTTCTCAATTTTAATTGTAACGTCCAATACTATTCTGATAATTTATCAATTATTCGTTAATTATCTATATTACGGTCTACAACGTTTAATTCTTTGATCTTTGATCGTCACTCAACAGTGTCATTTTCGTTCGACTTTGTGGAAAGTTAATCGTTCCGTGAACATTCGAAAAAAAAAAAAGAAAGAAAAAGAAAAAACGCAAAGCCAGATGAAAAAAAAAAAAAAAGAGCGGAGACCGAGATACACGGACGTCCGAGCACGCAACAAAGTTAATCCCAGAAATCGAATTACGGGCAAGTGTTCGCTCCATCATGCAGATTCCCGCTCGTTCCCATGTTGGTGCAGTATGCGACGACATGATCGCGCGCGCGTATGCGTGTGTGTGTGTGTGAGTGTGTATGTGTGTGTGAATGCATCTCGTGCAGCGGATGCAACTGCGAGTGGTCAGTAGCTCGCAAAACGACTGACCGCTCGGTGCATCCCCTCGGCACTTTTCGATGAATCTCGCGCGAGTGACACGTCGGGCCGGGCATGTTTTTCCTCGGGAGCGCGTTTCTACGAACGATCCTACGCGTGTGACACGTGATTGCGTCTGGCGATATAACCGATTCCGTAGAAAAAACCACGACCACGGCTGTCCTATCGATTTTCAAAGGAAAAAAAGAGAGGAGAGGGCAAAGAGAGCAAAACGCAAATGTATATTCCTTCCGACTGCCAGTGTCTCCTCGTGTACGAGGAAGAGAAGAAAAAAGTGTGGTTTACAAATTTAATCATAAAATCCACGATGTAAAGTCTAGGCAGTCAGAGAGAGAGAGAGAGAGAGAGAGAGAGAAAAAGTACGAACTGTCGGTTACCGTAGTGCGATAAAGTTTTTAATCACATCTACACGGTCTAAGTTTGTTCTATGCGGGATCTGGCACGCTTTTCGACGAGAACGGACAAGTAATTTCATAATGTCACAAGACGAAGTTCTGACAGTTCTTACATGGTCGCAGGCACGGAAGGAAAAGTTCCGTTATAAGTTTTAATGGTACATAAATAAACGGCGACGTTGTAATAGAGTTTCTGCAGGACGAGTTTCTGCCGGGCGAGATTCGATGCAAAGACGTAACACCGTCTCGTTATAAATATTCAATCATAACCGTGACATTTCTCTCTCTCTCTCTCTCTCTCTCTCTCTCTCTCTCTTTCTCTCTCTCTTTCAGGAGACAGAGAAACAGGGAGAGAGAGAGAAAACGATGAGACTACGTCACGTGAGACCGGCACGGACGATAAGCTTAATTCGCCGAGCATGTGCTAGAATTATAAATTAAACGCACGCCGGTGGCGCGCAAAAGGGCCGGCGTTTTCGTTGAAATTATAGAAAATTAACGAGCCGTCCACCGGCTCGAACCGACCAACCAGACCTCCCTCCCCCCACCCTGCGACCACCCTTCTCGTTCATGCACGAAATAACCACGTCGCGCGATGTTATTCTCGAAACGCAACGCGAGCTTGTTATCAATGTCCTTCTCGTTGTATTACCCCGGCTTTTCATTTGCGAATGACTTGGACCTCGCGTAAGCGTCTCTCTCCTTTAAGACAACGCGGATGAATTTCGAGCGGGGGCTTTAAACCACGTCCAACTTGTCCAAAAACGAGTAATCGGGGAGTAATTTATCGACGGTGTTTCAATCGATCGACTCGTAAAACTGAACGATCGGCCACGTGACTATCGACGATACATCTCTTACGATTGATAAATTTTCGAAACTGTTAGTTACGCAGTTACTAAACAACGTAAATCTCATAAGTATCGTTGAAACTAGAAAGAAACGAGAGAGAGAGACACAATGTGCGTGTTTCATGTTTATGAAAAGGGAGTGGAAGCTGTTAACTTAGTCGAGAGACGGATGTCTCTAGGCATCGTCCGACGCTTTCGAAACATTTTTCATTTTCTTTCCATTTTGCTTGATATTCAATCGCGCGGAGTGAACCTGCCAGAATCCATTGCCGATAAGAACGTAGGCGAGGTAGGAAGGGATGAAAGTGGTTGGTGGCTCTCTAATACACGCGGGGGTGCGTGTAATTCCGAGGCCGCGCCATATTTTAACATCGTTCCGAGTTACATTATGTTTCAGCAAAATGGTCGGCGCACACGTGGCAGCAGCGCCCCGTCGACGGCGGAGGGTGGTTTATCTCGAATACACAATCCCACCCCGAGCCACCCTCTCTTCGCTGAACGCGGCTCAGTCCGGAAGGGTGGAGGAGAAGAGGGAGGCAGAGAGGCAGAGAGACAGAGAGACCGAGATGGAAGAAAGGAAAAGAGAAAGAGAAAGAGGGTGCAAGAGAGAGAGAGAGAGAGAGAG
Source organism: Melipona bicolor (assembly GCA_030673865.1). NCBI lineage: Eukaryota > Metazoa > Arthropoda > Insecta > Hymenoptera > Apidae > Melipona > Melipona bicolor. The sequence goes on from JAHYIQ010000027.1 coordinate 1,941,366, forward strand.
AGAAAGAGGGGGGAGAGAGAGAGAGAGAGAGAGACAGGGCCTGTGCATGGAAGGCGGTTCAAGGGGAATCGGGCGAGAGAGGAGGGTGGAGGTCGTCGACGACCCTCGGCAACCAACGCCCACCACTAGCCACCCTCGTCCCCTCTCTCCCTTAGCTTTTGCGACGTCTATACGAAGAGGGGGACGCCGGTGTGGAAGGCAAGCCGGTACGGTATGCGAGCTAACGACGTTCTTTCGCTTTTCGCGGAGAAAAGAGCGAGAAGGGACTACCGGGCGAGAGGGATGATTCGGGGGAAACGCGTGGAAAGAGGGAAAGAAAGAGAGAGAGAGAGAGAGAGAGAAAGAGGCAGACGGAGAAGGGCGATGAGAGAGAGAGAGAGAGGTGGTACAAACCGCGTTTCTCTTCTTTCTTTCTTTCTCTCTTTCTTACTTGCTCCTACTCGCACACTTCGTTTCTTTGTGAACATAGGCACGAGAGGAGGGAGGGAGGAGGCACGACTGCAGCAGGTAATGATGTACCGTGGTAAATTTCCTGCGGAAAATTACCCGCGCTGTAGGCCGCGAAGTCACGGGCAAGAGGTGATCATTTTCTTTTTCGAAACACGCCGGCAAACATACGCGCACAGCCGGGGCGAGCCGACGTTGCAACAATGTCGACGCGATTTATTGAATTATTAGCAGCGCGAGGTCGCGAGCGGACAGGCAAAGCAACGGTGGTTCAACCCGTGGGGCTTTTTGTCAGACCGCTGACTCGTTGGTCGACAGTTATTGTTATACCGAAAGAAGCAAAGTTATTGAACGCGAAAGAGATCATCATTGTTCGATACTTTTTATTTTTTTTTGTATTTTGCGTCTGGGTCTGATGACTCTTCTTTGTTTGTTCTTAGAATTAAGAAGGTTCGAACAAACTTTTGGTAGGCATTTAATACTATTATAATCTTGCATTACATATTTGAGAAGGAACACATTTTTATTAATTGCAGAGGATAATTTGAATACGCGCACGATATGAAAATATTAACGCTGTGCCAACTTTGAAGATGCAAAGAAGATAGAAGCGAATTATTAAAAATATGTCTAAACGAGGTTTAAACGCCCTATTCAAACAATTTTAACACTGAAGCACTTCGCAAAGAATAACATTTGACTTGAACTCCTCGATTTTCCTACTCGAAAGTTGAGTAATTGAAGATTATTTGCTCCGCGGGTAAGGCCAATAATTCAACGCCTAGGGAAAGTTTATTACGTGAATTAAATTGAAATCTGTTTCAACGGCATTGCTCGCAACTTGTTAGTTCAACGAAATCTTCCAAACCGATTCAAACACAGACAATTGAAGAAGATCAACTTCCTCGTCGAGCTTAATGACCTCAAATACAAAGCGAGATCTGCAACATACCAAACGCCACGCAAAATGCCACGCAAAATGCCACGTAATTGTCACTTCGCCGAACGAAATCACTTTAAACGCGTGTGCTTTCATCCCCGTCGTGAAAAGGACGAAAACTTTACGCGTCGTGAGTTCCAGCGAAACTCTTTGCGCGCTTTCACGGAGAAAAAGGGGGGTGAGGAGGGCCGGGATCGTTGTCGTCTCAACCGTTCAGTTAATTTGTTCTGGATTAACGAAGCACGACAGAGCGTGAGGGTAGAGCAAGATGTCAAGAGCAAGAAAAAGAAAATTCTTTCCGTGCAGTCTCTCTCCGGATATGCACGGGAACCCCCCGCCTCGAAGGCGTATTGTGAACGAGACAGCCGATAATTTGTTTTGGGCCTCTTCTCCCGTTCGCAACAGAGGAGCCAGAGGAGAAGGTACACGAGAAGAACAGCAAACTTCGCATTGTTACGGAATCGAGCGTCGCATTCGCTGACTACCGACAATTTCGAACTTTTAATTTGAGTTTGAGGATTCATTAGTGACATTATGCTCCGCCCGGCAAACTTCCAAGCAGCCACGCGAACGCCACCCCGTCCTTACCAAGTCACCCAAAACACTCTCCATCTCCGATCCCTGGTGCCAGACCCCTCTCTCTCTCTCCACTCGAATCTCGAAGCACAGATCGAATAATTCCAGAGTCGCGGATCGTGTCCCTATTTTTTCTTTCCTCTCTATTTCTCTCTCTCTCTGTAGGTATTATCCGGGGCCAACTGTATTTTTGCTCGAATATCGACATCGAAAGGGCCGCTTAGCAATGCGCCGCGCGGTTGCACGACACTTTGAAACGCGGATTCTAATGTCGGCCACGATGCTAATCCGCCACGCAATCGCGACCGTAGGCCGCGGCGTTATTGCATCCCGCGACAAATTCCAGATAATTGCAAACTACGCGGGACGCTTGGGAGACGAGGAGAATCAGGAAACTGATATCCGGATACTTGGGCGCTTTCATTCTCGGATAATCGTTGCAGGAGGAATTTTCGACAGTCTATCTTTCTAAAAATCTATCTCCAAACTATGCCTCGATCTCTGAATCGCAAAGAATTCGAATAATCGTCGAGCCAGCTGCCGTTCACTTTCACCTATCGCGCTATCATCGGTTTTCCCTTTTTCTCTCTCTCTCTCTCTCTCTCTCTCTCTCCTCTTCTCTTTCTTTCTTTTTTTTTTCTTTTTTTTTCCAGCGAGCGAAGGTATCCCGACGTCAGTGGCAAGATCGCAAGTGAATCGATACCAGAGAGGTAGATGTACACCAGGGTCGAACTGACGGAGAGAACGAGACAGGGCCAAAAGGGACACGGGAGCAGCGGGTGCGAGGATGGTTTTTGAGGGAGATGTTTCGTTCGTAGGCAGTAGGTTTTCCCCCCACCCAGAAAAGTCCCGTAGCATAATCTCCGTCCCTCTGGCCCGTCTCTTTCGCATCCCTCTCTCGACGAGCGAACGCTCGCTCATCCTCTGTTTCCGTGAGCGCAGCCCTCCACCCATCTCCGGTGTAAAACTCCCCCCTACCTACCTCCCTCCCTCCCTCCTCCGCCTCCTCCTTTTTCCTCACCCTCCCCCGGTTCCCCTTGATGCCGTGACGTAAATGCCAGAGAAATGGGGCTGGAGGGGCTGCGAGAACGTGGCGTGGCCAGTGACGCGTGTGCACGCAGGAAAACTCTTCTTATTTATATGCTCTGTGCTGCCATGGCGAATCGATATTTCGCATGAGTTCACTTGGAAAAAACGAAGGAAGGAAGAAGGTCACCCCCTCCGCGCCCTTTCGTCAAGCGTCGACGGGGACGGCGAACGATTTCCTTTTCCGCTTTTAGCCGAACGATGGCTACTTTCTTATGTATCCTGTTTTTCCCTCGGCCGTGCCGCTCCACCGCGTCGCGGCAGTCTAAATCTCCGATACGCCGGCTGAATTTTCGTGACGATGGCTTCGCACTTTGTGCCCCGCGTGGTCTCTCTCTCTCTCTCTCTCTCTCTCTCTCTCTCTCTCTTGGTAGGGTTACTGGAAATTTCGCTCGCCTCAAAGTGGAAAGGGCTAAAGTGTCTTTGTGAAAAAATCAAGAACCGGATGATTGATGTAAAAGTTTAAAAAAATACAAAGAACGATCCTGCGATTATCTCAAGCGCTGTGCTAAAACATCTAGGTGAAAATCTACTTGTTAAAAAATCAAAAAGACACTGTAGAAAGACATTTATCTTTGTATATATCTGTACTAACTAATCTCGAAAATATATACCGACTAGTCTGTACTGAAAAACATCGGAAAAAGAAATTATTGAGATCGTTGTAATCAACGACTGAACTTTTATTTTTCGAAAGTCGATTCACAGGGGAATCTTACATGTCGCAGTTGGCAGGATTAAGCCGAAGGATAAAAGAAACGGAGGAAAGAAAGGGGGTTGGCCAGAAAGATACGAGGGTGGATCGCGGGCGGGAGGCGGCTGAAACGTAGTTGGTTCGTATCAGCATAATCTAGATATCTATTCCTTGCCTCTTCCGTTAGCTTCGAGGTTTTGGAGATGGCTGGAACACGAGACGGAGAGGGGGATGAAATTGAAATGAAACTACCCGAAGGAGCAGACGGCCCCGCGGCTTTCCAAACCCGGAGAAAGATTAAAACGCGACCGAATGGATGCGAAAGAAAGTTTCGCCACCGAACTATACTCCGCCTAAACTAGAACCGATCCCTCTGTGTACGTGCGCCCCCGAGTTTTCTCCCCCGCCGACGAATCTCTCTCTCTCTCTCTCTCTCTCTCTCTCCGACGATTCTTCCTACAACTGGAAACTAACCAGAAAATCTGAATACGCCTAATTGTCGAATAATAACTTGAACAGTGTTCAAGTTATTGCGTTCATTGCGATCTTTCAACTTGTCGTTTGTTAACTTAAAATAGATAAATGTACGAGTATTATATCAATTATATCGATCGGAATCTTAATCTTTACTTTAAAAATTAATTAATTAAGCAAAGATAAATCATTGAAAATGTAGTATTTTGTTTGTAAAAATTGAACTACATGCTAAAGATTTCTAAATAAAATAAAAAGATTATTATCTGACAATGCACGAATAGTTTTTCCTGTTGAACGGGTTAAAGATATTCCTTTTTATACTATGTAGGATTATAATATCTAAACACCTCATTTCTTGAATAATCTTGAACGTTGCATCGTTCACGTACGATCCAATTAAAAAAAGAAAGATTTTTTACACAATTTAAGTTATCGAGTTGAGAGAAAGATAAAACTTCCCTATCGGGAGAGTTTACCGAGTAATTTGAAAATTAGAAGCGAACAGGTGCAGAAAAGAGTAGCTCAAACTGTGCGCGATAAGCGGTCTATCGTTCCGGCTGTCCCTTTCCCGCTCCGGCTTCTTCCTCTTACCGTCGTGGTCCGAAGAAAGTAAGCGCGTGGCGGTATGAAATGGAATTAATTATGAGAGCGTCTCAACAGGTGGGTGTAGACGTCTTTAAACTCTGTCCGTCTCTGTTTCTCTCTCCTCTCTCCGTTTTACTCTCTTTACTCTCTCTCTCTCTCTCTCTCTTCCGTGGCCAACCATTCCCGTACACCCCCGCCGACAATTCACCCCGCCGACCGGCCACCCCTTTTCGCCGTGTCCCGGACCGTCCTCAAGTAATTTACTAAGAAAATAAATAGAGGACGAGTCCCTGGAAAAATGGAAGGTTAAACGAGCGCGTCGGCGCGCGATCTTCAGCTTCCTTAATTGAGAGAGAGGGAGAGAGGAAAAAGGAAGGTGGAACGGCGGCGGAGCGACGGAGACGGAGCGACGAAGGGAGGAAATAAGAGAACTGGAGCTCGGCATAAAAGAATGGATCATTAAGGATCGAAGAGAAATGAAAACACACCATTGTACCGCGGCGCACCGTGAAATGCCGATTCCAATCGATTTTTAACTAAGCGTCCCTCCGATACCTTTTGACCCGTTTCACGGCTTTGTTTCTTCCTTGCAAATAATTGTTTTTAAAGCGGAGAAACCCCTCGTTCGTCCGTCTCGTCGAGTAATCCGTGGATCGTACCTGCTTTCCTTTAAATTTCAAACGAAGCTGATAATTGTACGTGTGCTTTCGATTGGCGAGCCGCGGGTAATTGTACAATTGTACGATTAAAATTTAAAGACGCAAAAATGCATATATGCGGAGATACGTAACGTGTTTGGGACAAGTTTTGGGACTAACATTTGCAGTTTATTTGCCAGTGACAAATAAGATGACGCATTTTCTTGGTACGTCAAAGAGAATCGAATTCGCAGCAGATTGAAATAAATGATTCAGTTTTGACAAACTATAAGTAGCTCCTTTGTGCAACGGGGTGGCTGCGTTTTTTAACTGCACTTCAGTTTGTCGGGCCGCTCTCGACCTTCGACCTCGCTCCGAATTGATTAATTGACGTTTAAGGTATATTTGTATCGTCACTATTGTACCGCAGCTCTATTGTAAACCGCGGAGCTTGCGGTCCCAGGATATACGATCTATCGAATCCTTTGTCGAACCACTTGACAATGTACACGATTTTGATTTATTAGTTGCAATTGTCACGTGCCTTCAGACACCGTTTTTTCTTCTTATTTTATTATTAAAAAATACTCACTTGCATTATCAATGCCGCATCGCGTTTCGTGCAAACGGAAAAAGTTATTGGAATATTTTAATGTTACAAAAAGTCGAAAATAAATTTGTCGTTGTATTGCATTTGTTGTCTTACATTTTATGATTCATAATTATTAATTACATTTTGTAAAACAAAATTTTACAATTTCACTTCTCACGTACAAAAATTTCCAATTTCACTTTTCATCTTTCAGCGTAGCTCGTGTAATTTACGAAAATGAAATTTCCCAATTTCTCTTCCCGAAGTATCAAACAAAATTATTTAATTTCATCGCGTTTCGAGTAAAAGAAAATTTATACAACTCCTGTCCCCGTTCATAAATCCAATGTAATTCCAAAAAGAACGAATTACTTTTTATTATCAAACCAGAGGAAGCCACAACAAGTGAAATCCTGTCGAACGTGACGTTTGATGGCCACTTGCCTGGCCCCCAAGATCACAAGAATGACTATCATTCGAATACGAACAGGAAGAAGGGGTTCACGTTCATTGGAGATGGAAAAATTCAAACGACGAATTTCTCTCGCTCTTTTTCAGCCCTTCGGTTGACTGTTCAGCTCACCTTCCCAATCATCCACGGAAAGGCCCTCGAAACTCCTTTCTAAGAAAAACATACCCTTCGCGCCCTCGTCCAAGTTTTTTTCCTTCGACGAATGCATGTATGCTGATTTATGCGATCTTTCTCCGGTGAGAAGAGCGTCGAAACGGGCCGCGCCGTCCCTTTCCCACGTATAATTTAAACATCCAACGTGTGTTTTACCTGCGCCCTGGATAGGGCAGGTGTGTAGTGACGCGGAAAAGAAAGACGATGACACGTATCGATGGCCATTGATATTCCGACGAGAAAAGATGCTAATGGGCTTGGCATTCGGGGCACGTACGCGCATTAAAATTATTTAAGAGAATTTTTAAACAGCTTTCCCCGTCCACCGGGCGAGACGTTTCAACTAGACGTACCTTTTATTTAATCGTTCCGAGACGAACGAGCAGGAAATAAAAATAAACGTGAACGCAAATTTCACGAGTTCTTCGCGAATCTAGAATCTCTCATCTCGTTTTTCAATCGTATCGTTTCAGGAAGCAGCTTCGTTCCAATTTGAAAGGTTTATTTGACAAGAGAGATATATATTACGAAATTTTTAAGAGCGAAAATTAAATCCCGTTTATTCTTTTATTCTTTCTTTTTTTTTTTTTTTTTAACAAAACGTGCAATTAACTCTGTACTTTTCATCCGCATGTTACATACAAGCACCTGTTACATTTGAAATCGTTAAATGATACGTGCTTGATATAATAATTTCCGACGAATAACATTCAGCCAGCGTAATTTTTAACAAATTTTTCCCCACCGTAATTTCAGTAATTTTCCGCTTTGTACAAGTAGGACACGATTTTTCATTTACGCGCTACAAGCACCGCGTTATATTTGAAATATCGTCGAACCACCGTGATTCGTCTCGTTAATTCCCCGCTCATCGTTAATTAGACAATAAGAAAGTAGCTTTCACTCAACGGACGTTTCACGCGGAATTTCCAACGAAAAAAAAAGGAAAGAAAAGAAAAAAAAGAAAGAAAAATCGGTAAAAATCGGCGAACGTCGCGATGGCGAAATAAACGAGATCCATTGCGCGGAACGTGGCTGGAAATACGGCGAGGCAAAACGCCGAGCGAAAAGATATTGATGACAACGTTAATAATGGATCAGGTTCTTCGCCGATGGATATCATTAACGATCATCCGCTATAGCAAACTATAGTGGTTTCGATCAATCATACGAAAGCCCGACGTCGTCGGCAGGCCTTCTTTCCCCATTCCCTGTCCGTCTCAGGCACCTCGAGGCCCCGGTTGTTGTCGTTTCTTCTTTCACACCCCCGACGAGGACGACGACGACGACGACGACGACGACGACGACGACGTCTTCGTCTTCGAATAATTCCCGCGTAGGCCGGGATATCTTTTTTTCTCTTGCTCGCCGCGCTGGAGGTTCGCCAGGATCCATTCATCACCGACATCCGAGGGCGCGAACGGAAGGAGGCAAAAAACTCGAAGGAGGAAGAGAAAAGAGCAACGAATAGCGTCGCCAGGGTGAACCAAGATGGAGTGGCGTCGTTATAGCGTCTCCGGCTTCGTGCCCGTTATGCCGATTATCAATAAATCACCGGAGAAAACACCGAAACAATGTCTTACGGAATACCAAGGGAGTTGCCCGTGCCCGTGCACCACCTGCACCGATCGTTATTTCGACTTTCCGCTCGCGGATTCCTTCGCGAACGCTCCTTTATGAATTATTATCGCCGGTTGTAAAACAATCTCCAAGCGCGAGGAGAACGAGGTCAACGGGAAACACGGTGCTACGTATCACGCGAGAAAGACAATGTTTATCCGAAACGTGTGTCGAGTAATGGATCGATAATAAGGTTTGAAATATGTCGAATATCAGGATTGAAATGTGCGTTTGTAAATATGCGTAATGTGAGGTTACAGATACAGTATTTCTTAATTCATTGTCTAAATTCCTCGGATTGGACAATCCTCAACTGCGATTGAACAAAGAATTAAAATAAAGAGAAAAATTTCACAATAGGAAAAATTAAGTTAAATAAATCCTCGAAGAGCTCATTCCTGATATGTTGTATCGAATCTCACGTTTAAAATTACCAAGTACCCCGTACTTGTCGCAAAAAGTATTTCTCTCTTGCATGATACAACGTCGTAGGGACATTGACCTAGATCCAAATTCCGAAATAGGGGCCACCCGACGAAAGGAAACAAATTCGCGTGCACGCACACGCGTGTGGAAGAGAGCGAAGAAGAAGTCGGGTGCGATTTCCATCCGGAGAAAATCTTTCGTCGCTCGGGAAAGCGCGAGTGTGTAAAAGCTCGAAAGCTGTAGAAAGCTTTTCGGTTCGGTGCCGGTCGGATAAAAGTTCTTCTATTTCTCCTTGCCTCCACCTACCCCTCGGCCTAGCCAGCCTCTCCTTCCGTCTCTTTCGTCCCGCTCGGTTTCTCCTTCCACCCCCGCGGCTTCTACCTGCCTCGTCTTTTCCTTCTTCTCCGCTTTCGTCGCTCCCCCCCCCCCCTCCAGCCGCGACCGAAGGCGAAGATTGAAGCTTACGCGACGTCGTCTCTGTGTGTTCGCATATTCCTCTCCTCCTCCTCCTCTTACTCCTTCGCCCCGCGCTTTCTCCGTCACACGTGTGCGCCACCCTCGCGAACGCACACGCATGTACCACGAGCTCGCGAGCGTGCGAGTGTGCGCGCGTGTCCGCGTCGCCGCGTCCTCGTCGCGCGTAACCGCCCCGGCGCGCGCTCTCTCATTCTCCTCGGATACAATGTGTGCGCGTCAAGAATACACGCTATTGATCGCGGGTGGATGCGAGAAAGAGGCAGGAAATACGAGAAACCGGCCCCCCCTGCCCCGCTTCTGCGAACTCCTTTCCTAGCACACCCTCCCCCCCCCCTCCCCCTACGTGTTCTTCACGTGAGACGAAGAGAATGTGACGTTATTCCAGCCGGCAGTTCCACCCGGTATTACCGTATATACTTGATTCATGCGGATGACTCTTCGAACGGGAATGGAAAGTATTTCGCGCGATTCAACCATCCACCATTTCGTCGAGCAAGGTCTCGCTTTTTGATGGAGCGCGGGCGAATGTAATGAACAATGCACGCTCGATAGCCTCGAGGATAGGCGTTATATTTGTTTCCAAACTGAAGAGAAACTGAATTGCATCGTAGTAATACGTGTAGTTTGATGAGATTGAAGAATTAAAAATAAGAGATATTGAACATTGAATGTTAAAAATAAAAATTGTCGCGAAAGTTTTTTAAACGGCGGTAAGAACAACGTAATGTCATTGTTTTCCATTAAAAATGGAACTTGTACCGCATGGACATACTCTTCCTTCAAATCTTCAGTCGATGATTTAGTTGTTGTATCATATCAATAGTAACTTAAATGTTTTGATCATATATCCAAAAGATGTTTGTATATATTTTGTTATTTTTAATGAGGACTCACTTATATTAAAACTATTTAATATTTTAATTACTCAAAGATATTCATATATATATAAATGTCTTTAATATAATTACTTATATTACGTTAGACATATTTTATTATTTTTAATGAGGACTCACTTATATTGAAGATATTTAACATTTTAATTACTCAAAGATATTCATACATGTAAATGTCTTTAATATAATTAACTTATATTACGTTAGACATATATATTTTATTTTTTTTTTTTTTTGAAAAGTCTTTTTTTTATTTTATTATACATTTTGTACGTTTCTAAGACAAAATATCGCGATAAAAAAAATTCCATGATATCATAAAGCAACTATATACCAAAGCGTTATTCATCGGAAATTTCTTGCTCGTAGTATGAAACAATTTAAAGAACAATCATAGTTGGTCGTTTCCTCGTCGAATCCTACGAATTCGCTGTACGACATGGCAGGACGTGAAAAAGCAATAAAATGGATTTACTTGATCCTCCGTACTCCATTCGAGTTAGAGCGATCCGACAAAGGGAAAGTTTTGGAACGACCTCGACTCGACTTGGATAAGAAATTAGTTTGAAATCCGTGTGTCTGTATTAAGTTAATCCAACGACGAGAAAATCACCGAGTAAACATCGTGGTAACGTTTACCGTGGATAATACCCGAGGAAGTTATGACACGCTAATGAAGTTAAGTTCTTCCTCCGGGTTGGGCTTTTGTTCGGGACGACGTTGAAAAAAATCCCAGGGACACGATCTTTCGAGAAGGAAATTGAAATTCTAAACTGTGAAATTTAATCTTTTCAAACTTACGTTTCATAAAATTCTAATTCTTTCAAATTACTGTGCCAATTTTTGGACAGACAATTTGCTTTGCTCAAATTAGAGCGTTGAAACAACGAAACGCCTATTATATATTTAATGATAATGGAACTATTGGAAAGTGAAGAGTGAGGAATCGTTGTCCACGCAGAAAAATCGTAACATTATCGGTTGAATAAATACAAAGACTTGGAGTGCTTCGATTGTGAACCGTTGCAAAGACGAAACAAACAATGACTAATGATTAAGATTTCGCCGATTGCAAGTTGCAACTTGTTGTCAATGGAGACAGGGAAGGAACGAGGTGGAGATGGCGTACGTCGGTAGGGTTCGAAGGGAAACACATGCCGAGGATCCAAAAAGAGAGGCAGGCGACGCGACGCCTCGGATCGATGCGCGTCGGAGTGCGCGCTCAACCCCAGACCAACATAGACGCGGATTTACGAGGTTGAAGCGAATGGAAAAAAAAAGACGAGAAGAAAAGGAAACAGTCCTGTCTCCTGACCTTATCGCGTAAGCTCTGCCATGTACCGAATCCGAACGAAACGCGAGATTACAAATCAGTTTATCATTGTCAGCTTCCTGAATCCACGTATTGTGAATATATATATATATTTAACGTACAAATATATAAAGAATATAATGCATTAACGAACATCTATTAAAACATGATATTAGGTAAATAACACTGATAAATATTGAGTATTAATACAATATGAATAAAGTACTTCACGTAAAAAGAAATTACTCGTAATTGCTCAAAATTACAGGTCATCGTTTATACGACCAAGTATAAATTATTTGCAAAAGTTTGGATCCACTTTCAAGTCGTTCGAGTCACATATCGGTTTTTTTTTTCCCAGAGTTGGAACGCACGTTGAATTAAAATCGCGAATTGATCTGGCCCTTAACCCCTTTGTTCCCAGCACGTAAACCAAGCCGGTGATCTCTCGGCCGGTGGAATTTTCTTGGCACCAGCCGCGCGACAGGGGTGGAAAGTTTTCGCCACGGCGAAATTTCAGCCGCGTGGCGCGCCTCGCGTTTTACTTAGAATTCAGGCGCGTTTTAATATTTTAACCGTGTATCTGCACCGTGTACCGCATTAATACGAGCGAAAAAACAACTCTCAAAAGGGAGGCTGTGCAGTGTTCGTCTTTTGTTTTCAGTCGTGCGAGCATTTTCGATGCAATGGCGCCGAAAAGAAGAGGGCCCCGACCGAGTAATGGGGTGTCGCTGGCAGTCGCGCATTTATAATTTCTGTCCCCCACACATCCCCCTTCCTCCCCCCCCTCCTCTCTCTCTCGCTCTCTCTCTCTCTCTCTTCTCTTTTCCCGCCCCTCCCCATCAAGCTTCCCCGACCACTCTTCGTACTTTATTCTTTCTCTCTTGCAGACTGCCAGGTCGAAACAATTGCTTTCCGCCCGACAGAAAGGAACAAAACTGTCTGGGGTGGTGTACAGGCAACCAGGGTGAAAGTTGCAAGATGAGTTACAGCGGCAGCTCAAAGATCCGATGGCATCCGATGCTTTTGTCTAACACGACGACAAAAACGCAGCTTTTTCCTTTTTTTCCCTTTCCTTTTTTTCTTTCTTTCTTCCTATGAACACCGAACTGTATCGCGTAAATGGATCGATGCAATTAGGTATCGTTTGGTTTTGCAAGCTCAGGTTACACTGAACGCGCGAATTGTCGCTGTGACGAATGAAACGCACGTTCTTTCACTCTAAGAATTTATACACAGTGACTCGTGAGTATTAAAAAGTTTCCATATGAAACTGTTACATGTTATTTTTATGAGATCCATTGCCATAACAAAATTGATAAAATTTGTAACCGTATGTACGTGTATTCCTAAATTTGCTAATACAATTATGACAGTAAAGTATCGCTAATGAAATTTCCAAAACTCTGTTTCATATAGTACACACGTAATATATTCGTAAAAGTGTCGTAAATAATTTCGGGATAATTTAAAATTATATAAATTAGATGAAAAATTCAAACTTCGAACGAGCAGAGATAAAATTTTCGTGAAAAATCTTACATTCCTTCCACCATTCAAAGGACATCGTCGAATGCCGAAGCTGCAGTATCGAAAAGGAGATCGCGTATTAATTCAATAAACTTGATGAGGAGCGATCGTGCCAATTTACAAGAATTATAGGCAGCGACGGTGCCTCTGTCTCGTTCGCGACAGCCGAAGGGGATGGAAAAATAAGAGCATCGTAATGTCTTGGCATTCTTCAGCACCGGTGGACACGTTCCTCTCTGCCCTCCTTCCACTCTCTCTCTCTCTCTCTCTCTCTCTCCTTTTCCCTGCCCTCCTCGGGGATTTGTGTCTTTATCAATGCTGATCATCGCACTTAATCCTCGGCCGAAAAGTCGTTACAAGCCGACACGACTTTCATCTACCGCGTTCAAGGGCTAGACGTCGTTACGAATCCCCGGTGTAATTCAATTATATCGCGATTAATTTTCCAACAGCGCGTTAATCGATAATAAGTGGTTCCGTCGATGCTGAATTATTGACGACAGAATTGTTGAAGATTCGATTCAATAATCACAAATTGAACATTCAGCAAAGAAAGCAAAAGTGCACTGATTTGCATTTTTTTCTGAGTGTAAGTAATTTACTCAAGTGAGATGTGACAATTCTGTAAAAAATTTATTTCCTTTTCCCAATCAAAACTGGGTACGACTGGTTATATTGAACGTTTTAGACAACAAATTGTTTGATTTGTTTCACAGAATTCGTTTCTAATAGTCTAATGTTGTATACAATAGTTCGCTTTTCCGCTCCTCGATGCTTCGAATAATTTAATAAATCAATATCGACAGATACTTTCGTATCGTTCGCGTATTTCGAACTTCCCTTGTCTTCTCCGACCCATTATAAGATAAATATTCATAAAAGGACTCCGTTCAAAGAACTCGTTAATATGTTAATAGCAGGAAACTGCCATCTGAATTGTTGCTGCGCAACATCAATGAAAACAGCAACGTACTATAAGTGTTCCGGGCGAGCAGAAAATGACGGAGGCTTCGACCCTTCCGGATCTGTTGTCTCGCGGAACTCGTTTCGATTTAATTTATGCATCGTGGTCCGCGTGGTTCCCACCCCGGTCTTAAGGCCCTTTTGTACAGTTATTAATGCCCTGGGCCACTTCATTTTCACCGTATGCACGCACACAGCGACGCGCGAGCTGTGACGGCACCGCTACCTGACGTCCTTCCGGATCCTGCGATTCGTTCCCGTGTATGCAAATTTCCAGCGCGAGGAGAGTGCAACGAGGAGAAAAGGCGGGAGGGAGGGAAAAAGGAAAGAGAGAAAACGAACGACCTTTCGGTATACATCTGCCTGCTCGAACAATCGTCAGAAAAATAATAACTGTTTTTACAGGAGAGAATACATTGTCGTGGCAGAACCGGCTCTCCTGCTCCTTCGCTCTCTCCACGCGTGATTTCTTCCACGTTCGATTATTTTCGCACGTTTCCTCGTCTCTTCCCGCGTTTGCTTGAGAAGAAATCCTCCCGAAAATTTTGTCTTTTCTCAATCTTCTCGCGCGATATTTGTTGGAATACTCGTAGATTTGAAGTTTTCGTGAGAAAAGAACGAAATATTTACTCTGTACAATGATACATTGTCATCGGTACTTGATGAAGATTTTTGGAGCAGTCATTTATTACGTGTTATATAAAGCAATAAAATATTTATTAGGTGTTTCATTATTATATTTAGTTTTTGAAAAGTTATTTATTCCATTTCTACTTTTACTTAATTTCATGTTCAAGTTTAATGTTGTTAAATTGCAATTTTATTTAAAGGAGCTAAATTTCATCACTGAGGATATAATATATAGACGAATACCCTGACAAATATGACAACTACTAAAGAAAAGAGGATACACGAATATTTTATTGATAAAAACATGTGAAAACTTCATCGATAATTAAATATATTACTAGTATTTCAATACCTAGTAGCGTGCGTAATTCTAACGCTAGGTATTTATTCCGGTCGTATTTCTGTGAGGAATAATTGCGTATTAGCAGTCGTTTGAATGCGTCGGAATACTTTTGCCGGAAGATAGACGAAAGCAATTAAGATGGTAAATTCGAATTTATACGAGCAATTTTCCTGCTTTCAGCGCGTAAGTGACTGTTTTATCGCGCGCATAAATCGTTTAGAAGCGAGCCGATGCGTCGTATACTAATACGTGAGATACCTTCGAACGTGGGGTGCAATTTTGAGAGTCACTGACTGCGGTAAAACAGGGACCTACAACCCTAAACGTCTTTGCAGGTAAGGGAAATTTCTACCTTGACTAAATGGGGGAAAACGCGATCGATGCGCGTACCCTCTGTCGAAGGGTAGCTGAAACGAACCAAGGGTGGTTTCACCGCCGATAATATTGACCGAGGTTACGACGAAAATGTTCAAAGTTATCCTTTGTCACTCGTGAGCTTGCCCAACTGAAATTCGATACTTCTCCATTCACATTTTTATCCGACGACGATGAAACATTTGCAATTACAATTGTTACAGCTTGTTATTTTTCATGTACTTGTCTACAAATTCAAGAAGAATTTTCCAAATAATATCTATATTTCCCATCGAAGAGATATTTGATATTGTGAACGTGAAATTTTCACAAAACCAAAACCAACCATAGTCAAGTAAATTCCACGTACTCGGGAATAAAAAGAACTGTCAGTGCTGAGACAAACGCGCAGAAAAATTTCTGCACAAAATCTCAACGAGAAACTTTGACGCGAATCAAACAATGTTCCCTCCCGGAACTACCCCTACAGAGTGATAGATCTTACAACGCTACGCACTAATTGCGATCCCGGTCTCTTGTTCGAACGAAACGTAAGTCCTGGATTACCTTACACGTTAATTACGGTATAATTAACTCTCGTCGTCACCATCGTCAGGGAGGAAAGTCGTAGAATGTCGACGAAGCGATTTTACACCGCTTACCTCGAAAATCCTTCGTAAACCCGAACCATCGTAGCCGGCGCGGAATAAAACGTAACGATGGCGATTATCGACCCCTACCGAAAAAAAAGAGGAAACAAAATAAGACGAAGAGCGGGGGTGGGAAGGGAGGGCCCGGCAGAATTGAACGCGACGCCATTAAAACTTCATTTTACGCTCGCTTATAGCTCGTACTTTTAACAACGTGGCTGAAGGCGGGAAGTGTTTGAGGCCTCTTCGATGTAAGAGCGAATCTCGTTTGGCAAATACCGGGACAAACGGAAAATTATGCGGTATAAATTGAAAATATTTTCAATATCGGTCGCGCTCCGATATTCTCGAGTGAAACAGTGACGGGACGATGCATGGATAATTTCGGAATAAACGAGACGAGCTGCTTGCTTCGAGTTGATGTCCGAGATTTGTGACATTGCGATTAACTCGTTTCTATTTCCGTAAAACTGCCGTCTACTTTTGATTATTTTTTTCGTGGAGAAGTAATAGTTATAATTAATAAAATTCGTAAATAAACGTTTTTTTTTCCCTCGTGTAACAACAATTCTAATTCTGGAAATATTAAACTTTAAACAAAAGAGTTAAGTTTATTATATTTTAAAGCTATTTGTAGTTTCGCGTATGTATTACAAAATGCTAAGGCATGAGCAACAACAAATAATTTTTTAGAATTTTTCAAAACGAGAGAAATGGTGAATTTTTATTAATTACTAATTCATAGACACAGCCTCACAATTTTGATACACAATAAAACTACTGTTATCTTGAGTTACTCGTTGCCTAATTGAAAAGTAAACTTGAAAAGTAAGAATTTGATTTTGTCACCTTAATCGTGACGTGTCATGTTACTATTTTTTACGTGACGAAAAATTGAGAGAAAAAAGTAAAGGTAATGGACGAATATTGTTTGCAAATACGGCATATTGGACAGAGGGAAATGGTTAAATTGCCTGACAGTGCACGAAAGGGTGGCAGGTAACAAATCGGGCTTCCAGCAACAGGTATCAATACCTTCTATTATTTTCGCACCATTGATTCGATACCCAATAGAATCGATATCGTACCTGTTCGGTGCGCAGCAGGTTGGTGGCACGCGACCAGGTAAAACCATCCGCAGGTTCATATCGAACATCATCGAGGGGTAGCCTTTGCCTTTTCAACAAGATCAAGAGTCGTCGACTTTCGACACGTTCCAACGAAGAATTTTAATCAAGAAGAAAAACTTTCGTTCGAAACGATTTAATTCTTGGACAATTACCTAACTGGATTTTTATCGTTTTTTAAAAACAAAGTAGCAAACTTTCTACAAAATAGCCTAACCATCGTGTTATTTCATTCAATTTAATTTAATTTTGTGTTTATATTTTGATTTATAGTTTTAGAGAATTTTAAGATAATATGGCTTTTTCCAAGTTCCCAAATATTTCTAACATTTTATTATTATAAAACAATATACTATTTGTAGAATATTTAATCGCGATATTATCATCATCATTACTTAGATACCGCGGATGTTTTTATATTTTTGCGAAAGCTATTAAAAAAATGAAAATTAAATAGAAAATTGTTTTAAATATCGCAACAACTGACCTGTTTTATCATACTAAGTCTAATCATCCAAGTCTAATCATCATTCTACTGAAATAAATTTATAAATAAATATCCAATCGTTTCTTATCTCGACGAACGGATTAATTAAATTAATTTCATAAGAGCATTTAAGGAACGCGAAACTCAAACGGGCGCCATTGCACAGAAGAGGAGCTTCAATTGTATCGTTGGCCGAGGAACCACCCCCTAACCCCCACCCTAACCACCCTCGTTTACCCTATGACGAGACAAGCACCATATATATCACTGGCAATATCATCCGTATTCTAATTATTAAATCTGTAATAAAGGTCAATGAAATTTTGCAACATGTAGACTCTAAATTACATGTTGAAAAAAATAAAAATAAAAAGTTGACAATTCTAAAAGAGATAAATGTAAAGATTTCTTCGAAAATAAACTCATTATTATGATAAAATTCGCTAGCACTTTAAAAAGTACAAAATTTCTTTTTTTCTAAATTGTAAAAGAAGCTTAAAAAATTATAATCGTCATTAACTAATTTTTTGTTCGGATAATAAAAATTTGTAGTATGAAATATTCAACTGTATGTACTTGATAATATTTGAGATATAAAAAGATATAATGAATAATAAAATATTTGAAATGAAATATTACCTGCCGAATATTTAACATCGTCACTAAAATTTCATTCACTTTCCAAGAGCAACGTAATCTTTTCGTCAGAAATATCAAAATAATTTTCAACTCTAAAAAAAATGTATGATTTTCACAACGTTTTCGTTATGTTAGCAACATTGTCAAAATACAATCTCGATAAAACCTACGCTACCTTTCTGCACGTTCCAAACATCAAACACTAAAAAAGCAAGATGCACAACAGACCTTCCTACCTTCAATAAACAACTACGAACAACAGTACACTGTCATATCGATCATACGAAATCGTCACAATGGAGATTCCTCGGTGGCAACGTGATCGGAGGAGCGGCATTTCAATTAGAGAGAAAGATTTCGAAATTTTCCGCGGAGGGGAAGGGAGGGTTTACCGCGAAGGGCAAAAGAGAACGAAGGAGAAATCGCTCGGGCGCAATAAGTCAAATCTTGTTTGCGAGTCAGTGCCTAGTTAGGACGACTGGCCGGGTCTGTGCCAGGGATTGATGAGGAAAGCTCGAAGAGGCAGTGACGGCGAGGACGAAGCAGCGGAGAAAGGGGAGAGCGAGAGCAAGAGGAGGACGAGCACCTTCCTCATCGACCGTATAATTAAACCGGGCGCTGATTAAAAAAGTTACCACGGCCGTAAGATCATTACAGGGGCCTCCGACTCCGACTCTAACTCCCACCGAGCGCACCCACCCTTCGGCTCCCTGGCTCCTCTTTAGTCCTCACTTTCTCTCGCTCGCTTTCGACCCTTGGGGGCTGTGAATTCTTTCCACTTGCTACACCCGCGACCGAGCCTGCGAATTTCGCCGTCTTGCCGTGATTTCTTCGCCGGTTAAACCGGTTCAATGGCGATGCCTTCTTTTCAGCAGAATCGCGCCGGTTCCGCCAAACTTTGAACGTCAATCTCTCGGGTTCAGCCGAATTTTCGAACAAAGAAGAAACAAAAATTCGCTCCTTCCTAGCTAACTTTTGAAATATCTTTCAAACGTATTACGTATACCTATTCTAACTTGTCAGTAGAAGATAGATGGACAAAATTTCGTGCAAAATTCGCTTTCGTGGGTTTCGAATTTTTTATGAATATCGTATGTCTAACGAGTTGTAATATTTGAGGAAGATTTTTTTGAAACTATAAAATATTTCGTACAAACCACTCTGAATAAAAGAAACAATTATGTGAATACAATTATGAATTTAAAAACCGGACGTGATGATTAGGCATGTAATATAGTTAAAATATGGTTAATTCAGAGAGAAAACCATAATTGCCACAAATAAAAGATCGAAAGCTATAGAAAAATTAAGGCACGTTTTATGTGAAATTTGATTATTAAAATTCGCGATGCAACCGAGTCTCGCGTAGGTTTTAATTTACCGAAAGTAATTATATTCATCTCAAAAGCAAACATTCTCCTTCTTGTCCGCTTTTAGGAAAAAAATATAGAGAACTGTACGCGCCCTTTGTTTGATTCTACTGAAAGGTCCATGCAGCTAAGCGTACAAAGTTTACAAGAGCTCTCCTCCGGGAGATTGTTCCTTTTAAAACAAAAGAAGGAACCGAAGAGAAGCACGAAGAGTACTGAAAATATAGAACGTTCGCAATCGTAAAAGTGATTTAATCATATCACCAGGCAGTGCTCTGATTACAGAAGAAGGAAGATGAGTTTCCTCGATTTCCACAGCTTGGTTTATGATTTCAATATTTCGACAACTACGGAAGAAACACGTGCGTCCAATCTCCTTCTCGTAATCACGAGATTTCCAATCAATTTCATCATCTTCCAATTTATAACTATCAATCTTTACAACTATGACTAACTAAAAACGATAGAGAGGAACATAAATTTTCTTGACCAACAGACGTCACTGACAAAAGAAGAAGAGAATCGTATTAAAATTTAATTTTTAATATTCTAATATACTAATAGTAGTTAATTTTAAATTACAACGCAATATGTCAGTGTTGTTTAATTTTCTCAGTTTTGAAACAAATGTGCTAGTACTTCTACCCGTCCCGAGACTACCGAGAGTAGACAAGAGTAGAAGAAGGAAAATCATCGAAATCGTGAAAAATCAATCGATAATGGATTTTTTCCGCGAGAAGCCATCCCCTCGCCGGCTGCATGTATCTTTTCCGCCGGCAGGAACTTCCTTAAAATTCAATATAAGCCCCGCGGGCACCCCTGCGAGACCGGGTCGCCACCCCCTCCCCCTCGTCGAACGAGTCCCTTCAGCCGATGGCGACGGGGCCTGGTTACCATGGCGATTCTTTTGCTTGACAGGTGGCTGCAGCCACCACCAACCACCCTCCCCCAGCACCCTCCATCTCCTCCAGACTCGTTTGTTCTGCCTGCCACCGGTACGACGAACCAATCGCGCACAGCGAAAAAATATTCAATCACGCGTCAAGAACTCGAGGGTGGTGGTGTGGTGGTGTGGTGGTGTGGTGGTGTGGTGGTGGTGGTGGTGGTGGTGGTGGTAGTGGCGGCGGCGGCGGTGTTGGTGGTGTTGGTTTTGCGAGTGTGGTGGTAGCAACGGAGGCAGAGAATCGAATCACCCTCGAAACCCCCCTCGTCTTCACCCCACCCTCCTTCTATGTTCGACTGTGACCAGGGACGAAGGTCGATGGCGGTGGAGGTCGAACCGCCCCTGCCTACAGAGGAACGCCATCCCCTTCCCCCGACTTCCAAGTACGATGGAATAATAAAATGCCTCAGATTACATATTCAAAATCAATGGCTCCATACCTTCGACGTACAAAAGGGTGGGTGGGCTCTGCCTCCCTCCGGGTCCACCGCGTCAGAGTCGCGAGCCGAAAGAAGGGATGATAACGGACGATTTCGCGGCCGACATTTTAAGCAACCACACCCTCATTTGCAATTGTTGTCCCTGTTTTCAGTTTGCCTTTAAGATTCGCTTCGCGCAGATTATTCCGTCGGAATAATTGACTTCGTTCGTTCTCAGGTTCTTTTTCTTCAGCCAGGATTTTCTTCTTTTACACGGATCGGGTCTTACGGTCGCTTCTTGAAACAATTTCCAAACGTCTGGCCGGAGAATTGGAAAATCTCCGACGAGAGAGACGTTTAACAGGGATATTATGATTTTGTCTAGACGCTTTGAAAGGTTTTTTTAAAAGGTTGGGAAAAGATTGGGAATCTGAGAGTGGATGAAACCACCAGAGTTAATTGATGGGACGATAAATTTTTTTAGAACATATATATCACAGAAAAATTTAGATAATCTGAGATCTTAGGTCGTGCTTAGATGTTCAACAAGCACGGTATAATTTTAAAAGAAAGAAATTGTCAAAGCAAACATGGTGAATTTGAGTGACCTTCAGACAATGGAAAAGAAATTACAAATTGTTTATGATATATTAAAAATTACAAGTACAAACTATCGATACTTCGGAATAATAATGGATTAAAAATTATCTCAATGCAGGCTTTTTAAATTTCTGTTATTGAACATTTAATATACCAATTACTGAACATTTTAATTATACTTTAATTATACCGAACATCAAACAAAATTCCTCTTGATACAGCATTTACAAAAATATTTTTTCTTCAATTTTTGCTGCACTAATTTCTTACAATTCAAACAATTTATGTTATATTTTTATTTTACCATTATTGTATCGTATGTCATATATTTTTATTTACTATCATGCTGTATTATTTTATTGCTACTTTTCGGCATTACGCTTTTATTAAAAAAAAAAAAAAAAAAAAATGTGTAACTTTAAACCGAGGGTCACCCTTCAATTCTCGTCCTAATTAACTGTAATTAGGCGCGAACGGGGAATGGGCTGCAACTTTATAGAAGTCGAGGGGAAGAAAGTCGACCTGATCATTATGAGGTCTGAATTACGCGCGATAATTTCACAGACAATCGAAGAGGAAATGGCCAAGAGGATACTTCGCGAGAATTAATCAACGACTAATTGATCCTGTAGAGATTAAGGTCATCGTCTTGAAATGGCGACCCGGAAAACTTTACTAGCTAATTAAAATTAATTGGCGCAATATTGCTCGATAAATTTTTTGCAAATAAATCTCAGTTCCAGTATTGGGAAACGAAATTAAAAAACGAATGGAAGTTTGGTCTAATAATAACGTTATCCTACTTTTCATAAATGACCGAGCCAAAGAAGGATGTGTATGTAGCGTAAAGTATTTTTCATTATTACGGGAGAAGCGAAGAAAAATTTTTAAATCAAAATTTATTTTCTTTTTCCTTTCGATCGTCTTACTATGACTGTCTTTTTCTACTAACCAGTTTGTTGCGTGTCTCATAAGTTTTTACTAGAGTTTACGTAAGTTTTATTAAATAATAACAGTTTTAGTAAATAATATCGACTGTGTAAATGAAGAAATGAAGCGATAGAAATTTTATGATACTTTTTATAGGAATTATGGTTAACTTATACTGTAAAATTATACATAATTTTTTTTTTTATATTAAAATATTTTCCCTTATTCACAAAATAAGAGATCAAAAAATGGAACAAGAATTCAATCGAAAATTTAGAAAAAAAAGTAATAGAAAGGATAAATAATTCTTATGAGCAGCTTGGACAAATTTCCCAGTCAACGTAGAATTTTTATTTCGATTGTAAATCGAAGTCATGTCTCAATGAGTCACTTATTTTCTACTTAATTAATATCAAAACAAAGATTCGTTCACTATCTAATCTCTTGATCACTATCACTTGTACAAGTACCAATGTAAAGCAAGCAGCCTTGGAAATCACCTCCGCTAAGAAAACGAAACGGCACGATACGGCACAACACGATACACGTTACGTTCCAAATGAAACGAACGCTTTAATGTCGTTAAATGAAACATTGGAAATCAATTTTCCTTGATTGTTCCACAGACGACTCTGGCAATTACTTTCCCCCTGCGCCCTTTTCCTCTCGTTTACGCCGTTCGTTACGACTCGCAAGAATGCAAAGAACTCGTGACTCGTTTCCCGATTTTTCCCTATCTCTTCGGGGATAATTCACAGACGTAATAACGTGGAGATATGATGGCCGGTCGTTTTGAAACTGGCCTCTTGCATTTTGCATGAACGTAGGACTGGTTCCAATGGCAAAGACCACCCTTTCGTCGACCACGTGGTGGGGTGAGCTCATGGACTCACGGTCAGGTTTCACGTGACCCCTTCAAGATTCCATACGAATTCGCCCCTTGTGGCAATTCGTCGTACGAGAACTGGACCTTCCCGAGGTGTATAGCCTTACTTACCGTGAAGGTAACTATAGAAAATTAAGCATGCTCGGATTTCTTGGCCAAGAATTATTTTTTGCTCGCCATGCTCGTTCGAGAGACCTTTCTGTCGATACGTGAAATAGCCACGTTTTGATAATTTTGTCTTTTAAAAATGATAGAAACGTTTTATTTTCACAATTCAAATGTGTATATTATTCGTGAATTAATACCACTATCGTACGTAACGAAATATTGGAAAAATTATAACAGATAATACATGGATAATTTAGGCAAAACGTAGAGATGTACGAACAAAAAATAATTTTAGTTACATGGACAGTTATAGTTCGATAAAGTGACAAGAGACACTTAACTTTGATGAAAAAGATAGACGACTTGAGAGAAATATTAAGAATACAAAGTCAATTACTCTACCTATCCAACAACAAATTAATATGAAAGAGACAGTGACGATAACTAACAGATTCGACGAAAATATAATCTTTCCAACCTATAAATATATCCCTATTAAAAATTATAACGTCATTGTAATCATTTGGTTCCCAAACATAAATAAGCATAAATAAAAAATTAGCCTTCAAACTTGATACCAATACGAAAGAGATTCAAACCCCGGAGAGCAACGAGACAATAAGATCGATCGTTTGATATCCAGCTAAAATTCATTCATCGCCACAAAGAACAGTACTGACAATAGGTCACACCTAACACAGCCAGTTCCGTATCAGCGTGTCGTTAGACGCTTACGGAGAACAATGGACTCATACGAGGAAAGATCTTACTTACGGCCCAACGTAACGATCTTTACGGCCTCATCCTTACGGGATCGCCGTCGAAGCAATGAGAATAAGCGATAGACAAAAGCAACAGTGGTTTTTTTTGGCAAGGCAGCTGTCGAGCGCAAAACCAGAGGGGGACATTACTTAATAAACGTGCGCATCCGGGGTGCGGTCCGGTCGGCATTGTTTCAGGATCGGTAAATGGGTGCTTGCCAGCGGATGCGTGCGGCCAAAGGGTTAAGGATTAAGGGTTGAGAATCCTGGCTCGGACCCACAATGGACACCTGGACGGGGGTCCACGGGAGCCCATAGCAAAAAAAATTCCTCTTTCTAGCCGTCTCTGGACATCTGCCATCGATCGCCATTCCGTTCGACCATATCTCGAGGGGTACCGCATTACGGACCACTGTCCATCATCGCCCAAGTGCTCTAACGTACCCCGACTACCGACGCGAGTTTGTCGAGAGATTCTCTACGGTTCTTCTTGCCAAAGAATATTCCCTTCTTTTCTTTTCCTTTTTCAATTTATTCCTCGTTTCTCACGATCGAGAAATCTCGTCTGCTGGATTTTCGCAACAGCAGAGAGAGAGAGAGAGAGAGAGAGAAGCTAGCTAGAGAGAGCACTTCAAACAGACTACCGATACAGAGTTATGATAATTATTTCGCGCAACCCTTGAGAACGAGATGCACGAACGAGAGAATCACTCGAGAGGACTCGATTTTTTTCCCTGTCTTCTTTCTTTTTTCTTTTTTTTTTTCCATTTTCCTTCACTTGAACCGGTACCACTCTCGGAGCTCTCGTGTCTCAGCGAAAACAATAACTCGCATAATAAGCAGGACGAATAAAGAGGAACCTGTTTCCCGGGTGCCACGGACGGAGAGGGAGCGTGCGGGCAACGGGGGTAGAAGAAGATGGAACAATCCGTAGCAAGCTCGCCAAGAGGAACGAAGGGAATTCTTCTTCTCGCGCCTTAACCAACGCGCACGTCTCGCACCGTGTTACGATGATCTTTTTTTTTTCTCTCCCTTTCGACGCGCCGGTATACAGGTATATTGAAATCTCAAGGTGGAAGGACAAAACGACGCACTAATAACGTATGCACCGTGCAGCTGGCACCGTCGTTTTGTTCTTTCTTGGCGCTACAGGTTCTTGAATTTCACACACGTCGTGCCGCGGGTTCGATGGGGTTGCTCCGCGGCCAGTTCTACTTTCTCTTTCTCGCCCTCTCTCGCTTCTCTCGCCGACTCTTTCACCCTGGTAGCTCGCTCGCGCGTTCAACCTTCTCCTCTCTCCTCCGTGTCGTACTTTCCCCGGCCGAAGAACCCCCTTCTATTGTTTTACCTAGCGAGACCAGTTTTTTGTTTCACTCTGTCTCTCTCTCTCTCTCTCTCTCTCTTTCTGTGCGCACGGCTTATTATATGCGCTTTCTGGCGTTCGTGCACGGCCGATTGTGTTCGCACGGGCGAGCTTCGAACCTGATTCGCTCGCTCGCGCGCGCGGGCCACCAGGAGAAAGAGAAACCGTGAGGGTCGAATGCGAATCCGGTCAAACAGCGAGGAGAGAACGATGGAAAAAAAAGCGATACAATAAAAGGGGTTAAAGTTGATACAATTGAGCGAGAAACGACGACGTTGCACGCGTGATTTATTTTTACAGTCAACCGTCCCTCCCTCCCCCCGCCGCCCCTCAGCCCCGCAGCCGGCTACATCGGACCCATTGTCTTTTCTCTTCGTGCACCGTTCGGCTGCCAGGCGAAAAATACCTTCGCGATGACTTAAAAACTCGACACGCAAGCCTTTTTGTTCGGAAAGTTCGTTACGGCTAACGAACGTCGTCGCGGAAAAGGGAGAGAGAGAGGACTAACTGGTTCTCCACTATGTATCGAACTGCCGCGTTTTTCTTGCTCGCGTAAAGAAACGAGTTGATTATTATTAGGCGTGATAATCTCGCTTCGAGCTCCGCGAGAAGTTTTTGCAGCACGATCGACCAGCGAAATTTCGGTATCTTTACGATGGAACTTTTTGTCTCGAAAAGAACGAAATTATTGCAAGTGGTTGGCAAGGGAGGCTTCTCCCCCTTTTGTCGTCAATGAGAATTCAATTTTTACGCTATAAATGACAGTGGAGCGTAGTTGAGCGTAGAGGGTTAAATTGATTATACAAATAGAAGAAAAACGATGAAAATGATGAGATGCATGTTGTGTTAATACGTGTATAATTATATATTACATATAATTTTGAGCTTTCCTACGAAGCGTTCTTAAGAAATTCAGAGTTCAAGTTCAAGGATGAAAATTTGTAAATCGATAAATAAACTAATAAAAACGGTGTTAAAGTTAAAAACTAGTATCGACCGCATACATCTAAAAATTGTATTCATGTGAAATCATAATAGAACGATTTCCAAACAATGATTCCAGAAGGTGTTAATAAAGGGAAATGAAAAAAACTTTAGAAGCATGCACTTTTCTACGGAGTAATGACAATAGCCTATACCTAGATTTGAATGAATAATTGTACGTACCATACACGGTTGTCGTAACTCAAAATTTAGTAGCACCATACAGGATGCAACCATTAATCATCGGACCACGTACTGACACAACATCCCCTATACACCAGTCCGACACGAGATGGCATGTGACGCCATAAATTGCTAAATTAAAAGGCCGAAAGGATATACAAAATAGTACCGGCGCGTTGTTTTTTACGTCCAACGGAATGGTTCTGTCGTGTTGTTTTTATATTTGCTCATTTACATCCGAATGATGCTCGCGTAATTAGCATAGAAAGTGCACAAGGTGTTACGATCCAATTGGCTGAAACGGAGCGATACTCTACGCTTTTCATTTGTTACAATATCCATTGAAAATTTGAAAACATTTGGAAAGAGAATTAAGGAACCTTGGGTTTTAAGAAGAAATATTCCTTTTTAAAGGGAAATTATTAATTTTTCATTCTTCTTTCAATTGCACTAATTCACGTTGATTGTCAAAAACCATAATATAGGAAAATAAGGAGGATTTTTCGACTCTGTTATAAATCTAAAAATTATTATTACACGTATAATGTAAAAAATTTATATTATGTATAAAATATATTAGACAACAACGGAGATAGATTAAATATAAAATAAAAGTATCGTTTGAACGGTTTCGTAATTTTTTTGAAAATTGTCGAACTTTTGAACAACACTGTATGCAGTAAGTTGCTGGATCGAATTGTTTGATCTTGTCACCGTCCACGTGACACGCGACTGCTCCAACAAAATTGCAATGTCACATCAGAAATGACGCACGATCGTCAAAGTTTAATTCGAAAAAATGTAATTTGAAGATAACGTCAGAAGAGAAATCTATCAGTCGAGCGTCGAATGCCAAACTCCTGAATTAAAAAGGAAATTAGAGGAGAATCTAAATCGTAGACGCGCGTCTTTTAATAATATTCCACCTTCTACGTTCACACCCTGTTCTTTCGTATTTGATAAATTTTCCTCTCTCCGAGTAAAAGTTTTCGTCCGTTTAATTTAATTTGCGCATCGAACACGCGAGTCGAATTCGTCAACATTCGTTCATCCTTGGCAATCGGAGAAAAATCGGAGAAAAAGGGAGAAGAAAGGAAATACGTCCGACCAAGCGGGTGTGTATTTCGACCATCGAAATTTCCCCGTTACGCCCGCGACGAGTAATCCAGCGGCTGCGGGAGGGTCGGCGCGTCTAACAAATCGGTTCGCGGGCATAAATTGAAACGGTAAAAGCGAAATTGGGTAGGAATTAGGAAAAATGCCGCGAAATGGGACGATGATTACGCGGGTAGGAGGGCAAGGAGGGCAAGGAGGGCAAGGAGGCAGAGGAGGGAGAGGAGGGAGAGGAGAAAAGTTGCAAAAGCGGAGAGCGGAGGAAGCGAGGGAGCAAGCGATGCTGGATGTATTTGCAAGGGTGGCGGATAGGGCGGTCGAACGAAGAGGTGGGCCTAGCGGCGAACTTGGAATTCCCTTAGCCCCCGTGTCGACGGGGGTTTGCGTTGGCTGGCCATCGGGAGTCTATGGTGGAACAGCGACTAGAAACGAACGAGGGGGGTGAAAGAAAAGAGTGGCGAGAGAGCGCGGAGGGTGACGTTGTG
Source organism: Melipona bicolor (assembly GCA_030673865.1). Lineage (NCBI taxonomy): Eukaryota > Metazoa > Arthropoda > Insecta > Hymenoptera > Apidae > Melipona > Melipona bicolor. The sequence goes on from JAHYIQ010000027.1 coordinate 1,969,622, forward strand.
GTGGTGGGGGCAGCGGCGTAGCTGCGTCTTACCGAACGAAAAAGGGGGAAGGCCGGCGTAGAAACGCGACGAGGAAAGGGAATGGTTACGGGGGTTGCGATGGTGGAGGGTGCTCCGAGTGCCGCGTAAATAACTTCCATCTTCGAGGGTGCAACCACCCGCTTGCCTCCACCTCCTCCTCCTCCCTCCTTCTCTTCTCCTTCTCTATCGGGAAGGGGGAAAAGGGGGAGGGGGGTGGGAGAGGATTGACTTGCGGAATAGGAGAGAGAGAGAGAGAGAGAGATGGCGGATGAAAAAACGTGGAAAAAGAAAGTCGAACGGAGAATGCAAGGGGGTGGGTGATCCACGGCAGGGTGGTGATTCCGTTGGAAGAGGGAGAGACGTAAAATATTCTTAATGAGCAAAGACTTTCAAGTATTGACTCAAAATGGCGGCCGTCCTTTCAAGTCGGCTTGTTAAGCATTATTCCGCGCCCTGCCGCCCCCTCCCACCCTTCCTTCTCTCCCTTCGCTTTGTGCGAATTCTCGTTCTCCCTCCTCCCGTCCTCTTCGTCCACCTTGCGCGCACCGCTTGCTTAGCGTACCCGGTATCCTATGCAAGGATACTAATCCGTGTCCCGATCCCCCGTCGCCCACTTCCTCCCGTTCTTCTGTTCTCTGTGAGCTTTTGACCGATGTACAGTCGCAAACAAGGAAAAGGAGCGAGAGAAAGAAAGTCGGGGAGAGAAGGGACGAGAGAAGCCAGTGGCTCTGCGACGACGCTAGACGACGCCGATCTTTCTGAGGTTTTTATTAGGTCGAAGAAGAGACAAGAAATCCATCGTTTTTCCCTCGTTTTTCGTCCGTCCGTCAAAGGAAACCAGCCACAATGGACTTGTCCACCACCGTCTGAACGGAAGTCCTTTTTATCACGATATTTGCAAGGACCAAAGTCACGGCACCGGAAATGTTCAGACGATTCCCTGCGCACTGACGCGTAAATACTAATTAACGTTTTTGAATCGACGTTGACGATCTATCAGAGAGCATTTTTATACGTTCCAGTTGATTAAATGAAAGAAACCGTATTGAGTATTAGCTTGACAATTGATATTTCAAATATACACTAAAAATAATAAAAGTGATGTAAATGTCGCGAATTCAGTTCCGCGGATGCTTAAAAATCTACTTGAATCGCGATTTGCTAGTAAAGAACCATCTAAATCTAAAAATCTACCTTACCTAGTTTCTTATCCTTTCGCTGTGAGTACGTTCGTTTCGATGAGATGCTTTCCAACCAACCTTAACGACATATAGACGCGTGACTCTAAACTACTATTTTACTTTTAGATTATTCAATTTCCCTCGTGCCGAAAAATGTAAATATCCTGACTTTGTTTCCACAAACACTCCATTTTAAATACGACTTGCAAACAAAAAAGTATCACTAAGAGACAGCTTAGAACCGTCAATAGAATGGGGGTCAACCGTGATCTATCAATTATGATCCAATATGAAAATATCTGCCGACGACTTTCAACGGATTCGCGGAGACGTAACTCGCAGTTCCGTGGAGCGAAGAGAGTCCCAAATTTTTTAAGACTCTCCTCCCTCGTGGATGAAGGCTATCGAGCCTTTTACAAAAAGGCTTTCGTACGAATGGATCGAGGAGTGGATTATTTAAGGGAGAAGGCCAGGAGCGTTGGGTGCTCAGGCTCGAGGCTTGTTAGAACTTGGCTTTCGCTTTGAGCCTTCGTGCACCGTTTCGTCCTCCTCCTTTGCGGGGAGGCGGACTGGAATAAGGGTTAAAAATGTATAAGATAAGATAGAGAGAGCGGCGATGGTGGAAGAAAGAGAAAAAGAGGGCCAATAGCTCGGGGCCAAAGGAGACAGTGAAATGAAGAAGAACGTGAAACCGAGACAGAGAGAACTTTCATTATTGATCAAAGAAACTGAGTGTCGCTTCCCTACCCAAAAGCTTGTTCTATTCAACTTGCCTTCGGCTTTCCATTAAAAATACCAGCGTCATCCGCTTTTTTCGACGTCGGCACGATTTCACGTTCCGATACCATCCGTGTGTTCTGCCGCGTTTTCTCTCTTTCTCTTTCTCTCTTTCTTCACTTCTCCAGTTATTTATCGACTCTCACGGCTTCTACGGATGCTCTAATTATGTTACGGACAATCGCGATGCTTCGAACTTTTTATTACCTTCGAGAACTTAATTAAGTTTCGTCGCGGTGTCTCGTGACTGTTAATAAAAGCTCCGAGCGAATTATACCCGTCGGAAATCTAGAAATTATACCTGCAGGAACTTGTCCCTTTTTTATGGATTCTACTTTTCTATAAAACTAAAATATTTTATATCTCGAAGAATATTGAATGTCCCTATTTTACCAAGTATATGTAAGAACGAATTATTTGGTAATGTATAATCGATGAATTAATAAAAATATCAAATCACTACGTAGATAATGATATAGAAATATTTTTATTATTACAAGATTCCAAGATCTTAAAATTTTAAATTTAATTTGGTTCAAAATGAAATTAAATAAAATTTAAATTTTAGATATTTGCTAGAGACATTATTGATTTTATATATACATTCTAATACTGTTTTATTATTGCATGTAATATCCACTGTACAGCACTAGATGTGAAGCACACAGGAGGTATATGAATATACATCTCATATATCTCGTCTATAATGTGAAGTAAATGGTCGAATGATGCAGCGTACTCTATTGCTAGAGTGCACAAGTAGCATGAATCATCACTACACATCTTACCGACACAAATCTTTCTTTTTACCTTAGACGAAAACCGTTTTCCTGTTCTGTTATCATTGACTAAGAATAGACACAAATCACAGACGAAGCATATAAATAGACCTAGCGTACAATGTATTTCTTCAGCCAACGATTCCGGAGTCCGCTGACCTCGTTACCAATTTCGCGTCACATGCTGTCGTACCGATTCAGGCAAGTTATGTACCGCGAAAATCAAAAAATATGAACAGTATTGCCAGATTTATTTCGAGAATTATTCATTGAAATGAACGTAGTGGTACTTCAACAAGGAAGGAATATAACGATTTAAAACAGAGATTTATGAAAACTGAGATGAAAAATTTAGTATATATTTGACTATTAGCATTTATTCAAAAATATTAGATAGAAATGGCTATTGCAATCAGAAATCGCTAGACCACTGATTGATTTCATCAATCAAATAAACCAACGTAACTATAAAGATTTGCTAGCATGCGAATCTTCTGCAAATTCATATTTTTCTAAAATAAAATTAGAGAAATAGAATTTAAGCAGAAATTTATTTCAATCATCTTGTAACGAGCATTCTGTTTTGGATATATTTCATAGAATTTTCTACATTTAGTACATACTACGTACAATTTCCTTTTGTTGATGTGGAAAGAATTTATGAAAGAAATGTAATAAGATGTATTTAATTACCATTAGGCAGGATCCAGACATCATTCCCTTTAAATTCCACCATCCATGTTATTCCATCTTTTGTCCATCCACATGAATTATAATTTTACATTCGATTTCCATAGAAAAGAGAAAAGTTGTTGTTAAATTTGAAAAATTGAATAAATTGAGATGTATACAAAACTACTCACGATCTTGATTTCCTGGAGAAGCTTTATTCTCTTGAGCACTGACTCTAATACCGAAAACGAACACTGAACAAGAAAAAATACAAAAAAAGAAAAATAAGAGACTATTAACGCGCGCGTTTAAGTAACTATCGGCGGACTCACTGACTCTAACTTCGCGAATTATAATTTAAATGAATTGATTATTTAATTTAACGAGAGCTATTTTGCTCAGAAAAATATTAAAACACTGCGCAACAAACACTGACTCCAATGACCGCATTGCGCGCAGTCAGAAAAATTTTCTGAAAATAAGGACTGAGTACGTCACAGTACGTTAAAGGGAAAGGCAAAGAGTACGTTCATTTAGAAAATATTGCTATTTTTCTAGATAATGATTATAAACTTGAATATGCATTAAAGATACTAATTGAAAATTATGAAGTATTAAAGATATTATGAAAATTATGAAGTATTCCTCAATATTTGCAGACAATATTTGTAGAAATTGTATTCTGAATTTATTCGTTATTAAAGTGAAGTATGCACGTTAGTAATATGTCATGTCGCGTATTATAAATATTCAAAAATCTTTGCATAAATCAAAATTTTGCTACAGCTACAGTAATCAAGAATATAGTATTTGAAAAATCATACATGCGTGAATCGTTTAATCGTGCATCAGCGTTCGAAAAAAGTATATTGCAGCAAAAGTATAAAAATTTTGAATTTAACAATCTAATACAAGAATATATGTCCATTTGAAAGTATACACCATTAAGTTACTACGATCTCCATATTTGAAATGAAATATTAATCAATTTAATCTTTTTCATTTTCATCCTTGCAAATTGTACATCAAATATACGTAATTATACATTTATACATTCTAGATAGAAAATATTACTTAATATGAATGAAATATTACCAACTTTCCATGAAAATTCATCAGATTGTTTCTTTATGGTCCTGACGTCTATGTATTCTAAGCTTTGCAATCAAGGAATAACCTGCACAAAAAGAAACCAAAAGTTAGAACAAATATGTCAATTGAAGGCAAATATGTAAAAGTGAAATCATAATCAATTTCCAATTCTATTAAAAAAGGTACCGGTAACCGTAAGAGTGAAATCGATGATCGAAGAACAATCAGCACGAGAAGCTTCAAAATCTTCGAGAAGTGACGCCATCGAAGTTAAAAGTGCACTTTTCATCATAAAAATACACGACACAAATACAAATCTAACAACTATTCATTTTTATTTTTACCTGAGAACTTTCGGACGATACTTCTTTCTGGGTGACGCTTTCTTTTTTACAAACGAGGTGTGCTCCTCTCCGCCATTTTTAACCGCCAATTCTCAATCATGAGAAACATCGATTTCGAGTTCGATAATCGTAGGAAGTGTATTGCATATTTCACCGCTGGGGGCGCTGTAATGTCGGACGTTTCACACTTGAAATAAAAAATTAAAAGCTGGACTAAATCAAATACACAAAATTCATGAGAAAATTCTTTAAACAGAATGAAAATATTCACAAACCTGATGAAAAATTGTTAATACTTTAAACTGGGACATGAGAAATTTTATTATTTTACGCAATAGATTTATTACTTTAGCCATTAAATACGTACATCTTTAATAAATTATTGTTGAATTTAGTATTGAAGTCATTGAGTATTACATGGTATGAGTTTAAAGAATCAACAAATAAATAGAAAATGTTACAATAGAAATAAAAGCATATTACGTAGACATAAGAAAAAGGTGGTCATATTACAAGATCACAGTATTTATTATGGTTAGAAATGAAATTAAATTTTGGTATAAAATTACAAACAACTTTTAGCATGGTATGTTCTGTTTAAATGTTTATACGCCATTATTTCTTTAATTGTTGAAAATTATGTTAATAATTATTTTACTTTAGACGGCTAAAAATTATGCACAGTTTTGGTAATCTGACAAATTTCGATGAGTTGAAGCCAAAGTGCAAGTTTTATCTTAAAAATATAAACAAATGCAATTCTAACAGCTATTGAGTTAATTTTTACCTGAGAACTTTCGAACGATACTTCTTTCTGGGTGATTTTTCTGGATAACGCTTCCTTTTTTACAAACGAGGTGTGTTCCTCTCCGCCATTTTTAACCGCCAATTCTCAATCATGAGAAACATCGATTTCGAGTTCGAGAATCGTAGGAATTTAGAATGTATTGCATATTTCACCGCTGGGGGCGCTGTAATCGGACGTTTCACACTTGGAATAAAAAATTAAAAGCTGGTCTAAATCAAATACACAAAATTCATGAGAGAATTGTTTAAACAGAATGAAAATATTCACAAACTTGTTGAAAAATTGTCAATACTTTAAACTGGGACAGGAGAAATTTTATTATTTTGCGCAATAGATTTATTACTTTAGCCATTAAATACGTACATCTTTAATAAATTATTGTTGAATTTAGTATTGAAGTCATTGAGTATTACATGGTATGAGTTTAAAGAATCAGCAAATAAATAGAAAATGTTACAATAGAAATAAAAGCATATTACGTATACATATAAGAAAAAGGTGGTCATATTACAAGGTCACAATATTTATTATGGTAAAAATGAAATTAAATTTTGATATAAAATTACAAATAACTTCTAGCATGGTATGTTCTGTTTAAATGTTTATACGCCATTATTTCTTTAATTGTTGAAAATTATGTTAATAATTATTTTACTTTAGACGGCTAAAAATTATGCACAGTTTTGGTAATCTGACAAATTTCGATGAGTTGAAGCCAAAGTGCAAGTTTTATCTTAAAAATATAAACAAATGCAATTCTAACAGCTATTGAGTTAATTTTTACCTGAGAACCTTCGAACGATACTTCTTTCTGGGTGATTTTTCTGGATAACGCTTCCTTTTTTACAAACGAGGTGTGCTCCTCTCCGCCATTTTTAACCGCCAATTCTCAATCATGAGAAACATCGATTTCGAGTTCGAGAATCGTAGGAATTTGGAATGTATTGCATATTTCACCGCTGGGGGCGCTGTAATCGGACGTTTCACACTTGGAATAAAAAATTAAAAGCTGGTCTAAATCAAATACACAAAATTCATGAGAAAATTGTTTAAACAGAATGAAAATATTCACAAACTTGTTGAAAAATTGTCAATACTTTAAACTGGGACATGAGAAATTTTATTATTTTACGCAATAGATTTATTATTTTAGCCATTAAATACGTACATCTTTAATAAATTATTGTTGAATTTAGTATTGAAGTCATTGAGTATTACATGGTATGAGTTTAAAGAATCAACAAATAAATAGAAAATGTTACAATAGAAGTAAAAGCATGATACGTAGACATAAGAAAAAGGTGGTCATATTACAAGATCACAGTATTTATTATGGTAGAATTGAAATTAAATTTTGGTATAAAATTACAAACAACTTTTAGCATGGTATGTTCTGTTTAAATGTTTATACGCCATTACTTCTTTAATTGTTGAAAATTATGTTAATAATTATTTTACTTTAAACGGCTAACAATTATGCACAGTTTTGGTAATCTGACAAATTTCGATGAGTTGACGCCAAAGTGCAAGTTTTATCTTAAAAATATACAACACAAATGCAATTCTAACAGCTATTGAGTTAATTTTTACCTGAGAACTTTCGAACGATACTTCTTTCTGGGTGATCTTTCTGGATAACGCTTCCTTTTTTACAGACGAGCTGTGCTCCTCTTCGCCATTTTTAACCGCCAATTCTCGTTCGCGAGAAACATCGATTTCGAGCTCGAGAATCGTAAGAAGTGTATTGCATATTTCACCGCTGGGGCGCTGTAATCGTACGAGAAAATGAAAACTTGGAATACAAAATAAAAAATTCTGGTCTAAATCAAAACAGAACACAAAATTCATGAGACATTTTTAAAAATGATCGAAAATATTCATATAATAGATAAAAAAATTTGTTAACAGTTAACTTGATTTTATTTTAAAGAGTGGGGTCTCCACTTTAACAATCCTGAGTTTATTTCGTTCAATGATATTTATTTTTACATCATGCAGCAAGTGCAAAAATAAAAATACTTTTTTTCTCGAAAATTGTAGAAATTCAAACATCTCGCTAAAGAGAAGTTTTTCCATCATTGAACTGACTTTTTTATGATCAGATCAATCATGATCTTGAAAATTGAAATCTTGCTTTTACATTGAGTCCTTAAAACTGTACGATTTATTAATATTAATAATAAGAATATATAACAATAATATTAACCAAATCATATAACGACCGTTTGCTTTGATTGATTATTAACAGTCAAGAATAGAATATATTTTCTGCTATCTTATTTTCTTCTTTCTTCATTTTTTATCGTCGTCACCGTTGTTAAACTCGCTTTTTTAAATACTGGTGCCGCCACAGTCTGTTTCTTTGCTGTAAGCGCTCTCTAGAGAACACTATTTCATTTTGAGCACTATATTGTCACTTTGCCTTTAACTGCGCTAGTAGGTAGCAAGTAGGTTCTGCATATAAAAACCAAGTATGTTGTAGATGTAGGCACGTGAGTTCTTTTCAAGACTGCTTGAATTCTTTCCCTTCAGTGCGTTTTACCTCGCGTATATTGGATAATATATCTGTGTTTTATATTTGCACGAATAAAAATGGAATTTAATGTCTTTCGCGGTGAGAATGTTTTCTGACATAACCTTTTTTATATTCGCGTAACGTGCAGTTCCATAGAATTCTAGCGAGTCGATTTAAATTTGAATTTTTTGCAGATTATTGTAAAGCCGAAAATAGCGACGACGAAGACGTGAATCATGATCTACAGTCACGATTGTATGCTGAAATTTATTACGCTTCGACTGATATAGATAACGTGGACACAAAGTCAGATATTAAGTCAGAAACTATTAATACTGACGATAACATACTTCATATAGATACGAACGATAGTGAAATCTGTTATACTTCTGTAAAGAATAATAACAAAGATTGCAAAAAACTAGATAATTCGGTTAACGAATTAGAAGATAATAAGCCAGATATTACTTCTGTTAGCGTTACAAGCACGTCTGAGACATGTAAGGACAAAAGTGACAAAGATATCTCAGCTGTAACAGTGAAAGAAGAGGAAGAAGGAAAAAACATCGAGCTTCCAAATAATAAACATATAACAAGTAACAGTGTAGAATACGTTACAAGCGGATCAAATTGCAATGATATTCGTGACATTGAAAATGATATAAAACCAAAAATAGAAGATGAGAATAAAGAAGAGTTGAAACTTTTAGAATGTTCGAATAACGAAGCAACTACGAATCAATGTGTTTCTCCAAATCCTACAATACACGATAGTGACAACAACAAATATCAGGAAACCGTCTCAAATGAAAAAGACATTAACAATATTTTAAGAAAGTATGAATTTTCCAAGTCGTTTATTAATAAACTGTATTTAGAGAAATATGAAAACTTAGAAAAGAAACTACAAGAAGTAGAAGAAGAAGAGAGATTAAAAGAAAAACAACAAGAGGAAATGAATGTCAAAAAATCTGTAAATGACAAAGAAATGGATACGATATACGAGGTTTTGGGTACGACTGATAAATTACAAAAAGCTGCTAATTCTGAGGAAATAACAGTGTTATCATCAGAAACAGAAAGCGACTCCGATGAATCTATTTTAGAGGTACCTATTCCCCCAAAGCCTCAACCACTGATCATAAATTTAAAGGATTCTGATGAAGAGTCAGAAATATCAAGTAATGGCAGTGCTATAGAATACGAACCTTCATTTCTTAAGAGAAAGAAAAAGAATTCAGTAAAAAACTCTGAAAAAGAAACTTTTATAATTGATCAGTATTTAGAAAGTTATGAGTTGAATACAGATTCTATTGATGATACATCAGGGAGAGAAGATATAATATTAAACTGTACAGAAGTACAAAAAGGTGCTTCAAGTATAAAAGAGATAATGGAAATGAGTAAAAGCATTCAATCAGGGCAGCATGTTGATAAAGACAATACACCTTCAAAAATCCAATCACCATCAAAAATAATCCATGTAAATGCTATATATGAAAGAGACAAAAATGAATCAATTAATTTTGCAGAAGATGTAACAGTAACAAATTTTCTTAATTCTCATGAATTGACTCCAAATAGAAAAAGGCATTACGATCCTTGTGAACCTTGTACAAGTGATAGTGAACTTTGCACAAGTGTAAAACAACGAAAAAATATAGAAAGTAAAGATGATCATTCCAAAGAAAATAATGAACATGATAGTAACACTAAAATTAATCAAGATTGGGAAGAATACTTTTTTCGTCCTATGTCAGAAAAGCTTAAAGCTTTCTATGAGTTTCAGGGACAACAAGATTTTGATATAAAAGAAATTCAAAATAAAATGTCAAGTAAATCATTTGAAATTAATATAATCCATTTTTTTTTAATTCACAAATTTATTATTTTTAATTATTTTGTATTATAAATAAATTATAGGAGATCCAAGACTTTGGACTATTTTGGATGAAGACCTGATGCCCGAACTGTTCAGACATCAAAGATATTGGCATATGAAATGTACTAACTGCCATCAAAAAGGTCATCAGAGACATAATTGTCCAGAGTCATACAAGCCTCTTCGATGTCATATGTGTGGCACCCAAGGACATACAGAAACTCGATGTCCTCAAAAAATGTGTCTCACGGTTCGAATATATACATTGTCAAGAATATGTCATGTATTTAATTGTTGCAAATATATTAATGTATTAATTTTTTACAGTGTGGTAAAAAGCAGGGTACATTTAGAAAAACTTGTGAAGCTTGTCGCGTACTACACTGTAACATGTGTAATGCCGTAGGACACAAATCTACCGAATGTCCAGATCTTTGGAGAAGATTTCATCAAACGGTGAATTTGTTGTTGCATGCAATATAAATACTTTTCACGTTCGCTACCGTCATTTGAAGAAAAAATCGCACAAATCAAGTATTAAACTTTCGTAATTTTATATAACTTTCATATTACATATCTTTTTTTATATATACTAGCAAGATGTTCTAAATAAACGACTGGAGTACATGTATGTGTCATTGGGCTGCAGATAAATCATTTTTCACTGCAGACCATGAGTCACATTAATGTATATGACGCACTGGGATAATAAAATTTTAAAATAATGAAGGAATAACTATACATCAAAAATAAACATGTTTGGAACTATATTATTTCTAGTTAATATGATAGACAATAGGTGATATCTCTTAACATTAATTGGCACAGAAACCTGTTAGTTTATCATTTGAAATGCTACGTTTGAAAAAAGAATATTTTATACTAGTGACCATAATTTTGTGTTGCACACTGATGAATTTTACTTCAGAAAGACAAATAAAATCATGAGAAAATGATCATGAAAAGTAAGATTACTCCATCAGAGAGTTAATCCCATCTTAGTAGTAGTAGTGAATGTTAAACAGTTAAAATAATTAAAAAGTTATATATTGTAACAGCAGATCAGGCATAATCTGTTATTACAGATATTTTACATTCTCAACCTTTCATATTTCACATATCTTCTAAAGTATGTATATGAAAATGGCATATTCCTACAGATACATAAAGTTATACAATGATGAGAATAAATAAAACATATATGTATGCCATATGTATAAAAAGTTTTTAATATTTCTGTCATATCTTGTAGAATTTTATAGAATTTCTATATTTATATGTTTTCTTTGCAATTTATTTTACACTATATAAATTTTAAATTACACATTTTTCTTATGCAATTAAATCTTACATAAAATTATAAAATTTTAATATATTGCTCTATAGAAGTATCTCCAACAGAAACAAATAAGATTTCATTTATTTCTTTTCATTATTTCTTAAATATTCGTACATAATATATATAATACCCACACATATATGTCACATATACGTATATACTACCTAGTAGCGAACGTGTTATATAATTATACATGATTTAAATGTAAAAAGTAATTTTATTTCATTTTATTGAACTGCAGACACAAACATGTGAGATAAATATACCTGAAAACTTATCCGAAGTTATGAAACCTGCAGATTTACTCTACTGTTGCAATTGCACCAAACGAGGACATGATTCTTCTACATGTAATGAATATCGATGGTCACAACATTTTCCAACACCAGCATTTGTATCAAATTATACAGGTGAGCTACAAAATGAAGTTCCTACTTGTGGAAATATTAATGAAGATGTAATCCCATTAATTAAACCAACAAAAGCGAAATTCAGAACATTTCTCTCAGATAAAGATGATTTAGAAGGTTCTTGTGTTATATATTCTTATGGAACATTTTATACAAAGAAATTTAACGGCGAGCAAAATATCCGAAAACTTATCACTCTTGATATACATCCTTCTCACTTGACGAGCCTTTTAAATGGTCGTGTTGTTCCAAATTTTCTTGATGAATTATCAAAAGTGGTTAATTTTGAGATTAAGATGTATTACGACGTAAGTAACGAATTAATGATTAGAGTTCGATCAATAGAACATTTGATTCCACATATATTGGAACTTTTCCTTTATTGGCTTAAATTAGACGATGAAGATAAACACTTGGAAATTACTATAAATCTTCCTCGTAAAACCAAACAGTTGTTACAACATTTAAAATCAAAAATCGGAGAATTACAAAAGAATTTGGGAGACCCAAATTCTATTTGTACCCAAATTGAGCAGTTGGAAGTATCACTGAATGCTACTAAAAGTCCTCAAACCTCAGTTTCTATTTTAAAAAAATTAATGAATTGTAGAGCCAATTTAAGGAAAATATATCTAACTAAACCTAACAAAAATGATCTAATAGTGCAATTAAAAAAATGTATTAGACATTTAAAAAAATGCTCAGTTAATGAAGTGTACTTACAGAAATATTTAAAAATTATTGTTATATATAACAAAATATTTTTACCTCGTAAATTAACAAACACTGAATTAAAACGTTTGCTTGAAAAATATTACAAAAAACGGGAAACGACAAGAGAAAGTAAAAAGTGTAAATTTTATCTTGCACTCCTAGAAAGTTTGAAATCTACTGAGAACAACACTGATGGGTGTTCATCAAAAGATATTAAAGCACAAGGTAAACAAGGTAAACCTACTGTTATATCTGTTGAAAATATTTCAGTAAATAATAATGTCCAGTCTAATGTCCAGGACATAACACATGTAGAAAGTATTTTTAATGAAACATGCACATCAGAAAAAAATGTTACTGAACATGTTAATATTGATTCCATAGTGTCTACACAATCGGTATGTAATGTCTCAAATAGTAATGAAGTAGTAATGACAAAGCCTATACAAAAAGTAAATTTAAACACTGTTTCATCAAATTTAATTACTATACCTCTTCAAAAATCCACACACAATGTATCATTAAGGACTCCTAAAAGTGTACCTTGTGCTAAAATAAAACCTTCAGAAAATAACACAGAGAAACATTCAGAACTAGTAAACAGTAATAATGAAGAAGCAAAAATAAATAAAGTACAGGAAAAACAAGATAATATAATTGATTCTGAAACAAGTGTTACAAAGAAGAAAAGATCTAAGAAAGCAAAAAAAAAACTAGATCTTGAAAATATGATATACGTTACAGAAAATAAAAAAACTGATATTGATACGTCTTTAGAAAATAAAGCTAATGAGATTATAAATGAAGCTCTTGAATTTAATTTGCCGTATATGAATAAAGCTGTAGAAGAAGTTAGAAAAAAAATAAATGATAAAAGTCTTAAACAGGAGCATATTGATACTTTGTTAAGATTAATAAATTTAGAGAAAGATCACAGGAAATATGTAAGTTCATTTTATAATTATTTGCAATAAATTTTATTTCTTAAAATACAGTTTTGTTTATATGCTAATATTAAGTGCATCAAATCTGTTGGCATTTTTCGTATATCAAATCTATAATTTTTTTTTTAAATCCTTTGTATGAAGTTGAAAGAAGAATAAATAATAAAAAACCTTTCTTATTTAAATTAATACTTAGTAAGTGAGTGTACTTTACTGTAGTTGATTCAGTCTCCTATATATAAAATAATATTAAAATAACTTTAAGTTTTATATTTGTATGTATAGATAATAAGTTTTAAAAAAAAGTACTAAATTTTAAGAACTTATACTTGCATATGATTATATACATTATATTAATTATATTACATACTTTTTTTAAATATAATTAAATATTATCTTTATTAACATAGAAAACTAGTATACATGTATTATTATCTTTGCCTTTTTTTTTCTGAATAAAAAAAGAAAATTTTCTTCAAGCAAAATCAAACATGTAGTTTATACTCTTTATCTTACGCATATTTATTGTCTAAAATATAATGTTGCAATAATTAAATTTTACTTTGACTAAGTCAAATATTATTATATCAAATATAAAGATAATATTTGCATTACATTTAATTTTTTAAATTTACTTTTATTCTTGATCTAGAATTTATGATTTGATCTGTACGTTAGTACTCCAAAAATATTATACATGATGGAATGAAATTCATGTTTTAATATGTTACCTGTTCATATATATATATATATCAGTTAAATATCCTTGTGATTAATGGATATATTTGTATCGATACAATTAAACTAGTAAGAAAGTATAAATTATATTTATTCTCCTTATTATTTCTTCATTGGTGGAGGTCCTCCCATAGGTGGTGGCGGTCCATTCATCGGTGGTCTCATAGGTCCCATAGGACCCATCATTGGCCCCATTGGTCCCATTGGTCCCATTGGTCCCATCATAGGTGGTCTCATACCCATCATCGGAGGCATCGGTCCATGTGGCCCCATCATCATTGGACCGCCAGGACCCATTGGGCCACCAGGATGCATTCCTGGCGGTGGCATCATACCTGGTGGACCCTGAGGAGGTACACCAGGACGTGGTCCAAGGTTTGGTGGTGGTGGAATTGCTGCTCCCTTGTTTGCCGCAAAGGGGTTAGATGCAATTTTTCCGGCCTTAAATGCTGCTGTTGTTGCATCAATTAGGTGTTGCGCTTGTTCCTCCATCCATTTTTGATAGAAATATTTAACATTGTCCTTATGTTTACGACCCTGACAGTGAGTTTTTCTCACACTTGGCGAATCATGCGTTAGATACGTGTCGCAATAATCGCAATAATATTTCGGCATTGTTTTATTAATTAAACAGCAAGAAAATGTACTTTTTGCACAATTGTTTGTAATTGCATGAATTTCTCACAGCTAAATGTTAATACTTTATTTTAGGTTATATACATACATATTTTTCATCAAACGTTGACTATAACCTCAACCAAGATGAACAGGTTACATGGAAAAATTTAAATTCCCTATTATTCTCTATCTGTTGGTATAGGGTGTAGGGTATAGGGTAATCTCTAGTTCAATTTTCTGTTAATTTTATATTAATTAAAATAAAATTATTTATAATCTTATAGAGATAAGAAGATAGCAAAAAGGTCGTTATGTAGTTATTATTTTTATAAAATAATATCATCATACTAATGAAATTTATATGTGTAATTATTTATCAACAGTTTCCTAAATATTATTGAAACGTAGTAAAATTAAACTTAAAAAATTGATATTTTTATCAATTTGAAATAAAATTTTCTTGTATTTTTTTATATATATTTAATTTTTTTATATATTTATTTATATATAATTTTCTTATACAAATTTTAAAAAATATATAAATGTATCCTGTATATATGAACATGAAAAATATATATACATATAGTGTAAGCGTTGTACATTTAATAAAAAACATTATTCATATTTATTTTTATATTTTTTTTACAATTTATATATCCAATTCTATTTTCTAAAATATAAATTTCGTCATCGATATTAAAGTTCATAAAATGTAACTGTAGTTATTTGATCTATGGTATTAGGAAAACATTCTTTATGTATGTATTCAGAACATGTTACAAATAAGTTGCATAATTTGAATATATACTTCTTTAGTATATTACACCATAAAAATTTAATGTATATTTTCTATATAAATTCTATATTTAATTCTAACAATTATTTTCAATGTTAACAAATTCAACATTAACATTATTAAAAAATAACCTGTAACATTTAGGTTATGAGTAGTATAAAATGTACAAATGCATCATGTAAATATTTAATTGAAATTTTATACTTTGATTATAATATGGTTATAATTTGACATGATATGGATATATTGAAGAGGATATGAACATTCCTTCATGAGGAATGATATGAATCTATGTAGGTTAGTAGTAATATCAAAAATATGAAATACAAAGAGGATAATAATAATTTGTAATTATTATAATATAAGATAAGAATATGTTGATTATAAACATATTATGATATGCTGTACTATAATAATTATATTAATGTATGATATTAAATCATCATGTAATCATATTTATTATTAAATATATGTATGTATATACTTTTTTTCAAGATATCTCATACATAAAAGAATCTTAATATAAAATTTATATTGATACTGAAGATCAAAATTACTTCTTTTGTAATTTTATTGAGTCATTTTAATAAAGCTTCAGACAATATATATGTATGTATGTTAATGTTATATCTTTTTTTTATTGATTTTTTTATTGAATTATTGTAAATAATTCTTGATAAATTGGATTCAATGATTTTTAATAAATAGTTACGTATGAAAATTAACAATTGACACCTTAGAGAAAAATTATTGATCACCTCTAAATTAATAGGAAAATTAATAGGAAAATAACTGTATGGGAATATGACAAAACGAGTGACAACACCGGAATCTTAAAATTAAATTCTCCATGGACACGACCTGACGACAGCGCGTTGGCACTGTTCTTGAATTCTTAAAATCTGCAACGAGAGTTTTCGGAGAACCGAATTTACTGGGGCAATTTGTCGGTGGCCTTTGCTTGGCACCTGAAAACTCGTACTGCAGTTTTCGAGGATTGCCGAATCACTGCAGAAATACAGTTTCTCTTGCCTCTTTTTGCGACAGAATAGATCGCATGTGTTCAAACTTTGTAAGTATATTTTATAGATAAAAAAATTGAAACATCATGTAACAAAAAATTTATAAATGTTTTATTAAAAAGTTATAATAAAAATATGAAATATAAAGCTATATATTTATACAATATACGTTTCCAAATATTATCCCATTGAAGTGCTATTCAATTCATCGTGGATCAAATTTCGACTTTGTCGAATTTTTTTACACTTTTTGATTCTTGAAATCAATCCATTTCATGTATATATTCCTACGTCGTAAACTTTTATTTTCAGAGTCTTTCACAAATAGAAATCTAGAGATTACATTTATGTATCTTATCTTATCCTGTATCAAACTAAGAGAAAGTATTCACCTATATGTACGTATGCCATATTTTATGTCTTTGTTATAACTTTTTAATTAAGGATTTATGATATAATATTTTAATCTTATTTTTATCTATAGAATACACTGGCAAAAATGCAGGACATCTTGTACGAAATACAATTCAAATGAATTTTGTCAATTTAATTGTGACATATACATGTATACATGTATACATAGTTACTATAATAAAATGGCTAATATCAATTAGTATTAATTGAAGATACATTTTGTAAAGAAATCTTAGTTACATGACTTTAAGTATATGTTTGTTTGATGTTGAGACATTAGAAAAATTGAAATATGTGTTTTTAGTCATATTCAAAAAGTGTATACACTGTTCGTGCGCGTGAGTAGCCTGACGAGATCTTAGTTGATGTGTGGACTGTATGTTTTAATCGCGCGCTGAGATATGGGTGGAATTGTACCCTCGTTATTAGATTTAGTGTCGCAAAGAACAACCTACTTGCTCCGAACTCGGACCGATTCTAACAACCTGAGCCGAGGAACGCATGGAGGTAATCTCGGTTCCCCTTCCCTTGGCTATGGGGAGTTGCGAGCGCAAGGTGGGGAACAAAGGCGAATGTGTCTCGTCCGTGGAGTCTCGCACGCGTTCGGGAGAGTTGTCCTCACGCCACGAATGTGCTCGGGAGAGTTGTCTTTACGGCGCAACCCGTGTTCGGGAGAGTTGGTTCTACGCCACAACCCAGTGTTCGGGGGGGTTGGCTTTACGCCACGTCGAGGGCGCCCCGGTTCCAGCAAACCAAAACTCTCGCGAACGTACACATTTGATGAATTGTTAGCTATTTATTGATATAGAATTGATGAGTGATATAAATTGCACTATATTAAATATATTCCTTGTTTCAAATTAAATTTAACAAAGCATTATCACAACCAATTATGATATACTAATGTGTAGGAAATCATCAATCTTTTGGTGGAATTGCACTAGGTGTTCAATTATTTATGCAACATAACATGCAGAAAGAAATCAATTGAATACTATGATTTACATCTGAAGGATAGACAAAGTTTAGTACAATTTTAATTAGTATTATTACTATATTTATTGCTTTCAATTAAAATTATTTAATTTTTCGTAAATGTATTTATGAACGAGAATTTCTATATATAATGCACATGTGATATACATATGAGAATGTATATGTAGATATATATGTATGTATAATAAAAAATTCTCTTAGCAATTGATTTAAATTTTTTAAATATTCCTAAAATTTTATTCTAATAAATAATATGATTTCACTCTTATAAGTAATATAAAGTATGAATACAAATTATTTCAATTGAACAAAGTTTTAAGTACCGTTTTAATGTATTACAGTTATCCCTAAGTTACTTTTGTAACGCAGTGTATACATATACATATATGCTTATTCACATAACGAATGTAACTTTGGAAGTGAAGTTACAAATTGTTAGAAAATAGCATCACGCTTGTGCAGAGATTTGGTAACGTATATCTAGTCAATGTGTCTAGAGGTTACGCCTGTGAACACAGGAGTAACTATTAATTTCAGATGCAGCTTATATGTTTCACTGACAGAAGTTTGCTCTTACTTGGATTAAGTTATATGTATGTGCTAGATTTCTGAATAACGCTTCAACTATTATTAGAATTATATAGTTGAAAATAACGTAATGAAAATATCAATAATATCATAAAGATCATAATAATATTGTCATTTGTTGCAGGAAAGTAACATTTCAAATACTATGAAATACCCCAAAATACCATTAAGTATTATATTTTTTTACTTACATTTTCAACTTCTTTATTGACTTTTCTACGTTTATTTTATATATTCATATAACAGACTACCTGTATCAGTGCTCGACAAATGATTATGTGAAATGATTAAGATAATATTTGGAATAGTATTTAAACTATCAATGTTTTTACATATTATGACAATTTATAATATTTTCGCTAAGAAACGGATAAAAAATTGACAATTTTATGAATATTTTTATTCGTATTTAAGAATTTCTCATGAATTTTGTGCATTAAATTTAGACCAGAGTTTTTTATTTTTTATTCCAAGTTAAAATTTGGTGCAAAATGCGCGCGTATTGGGTTTAAATAGTTAGAGATTATAGCGCCAACGGCAAAATACGTAATACACTTTCTACGATTATCGAACTCGAAATCGATGTTTCTCATGATTGAGAATTGGCGGTTAAAAATGGCGGAGAGGAGCACACCTCGTTTGTAAAAAAGGAAGCGTTATCCAGAAAGATCACCCAGAAAGAAGTATCGTCCGAAAGTTCTCAGGTAAAAATTAACTCAATAGCTGTTAGAATTGCATTTGTTTATATTTTTAAGATAAAACTTGCACTTTGGCTTCAACTCATCGAAATTTGTCAGATTACCAAAACTGTGCATAATTTTTAGCCGTCTAAAGTAAAATAATTATTAACATAATTTTCAACAATTAAAGAAATAATGGCGTATAAACATTTAAACAGAACATACCATGCTAAAAGTTGTTTGTAATTTTATACCAAAATTTAATTTCAATTCTACCATAATAAATACTGTGACCTTGTAATATGACCACCTTTTTCTTATGTCTACGTAATATGCTTTTATTTCTATTGTAACATTTTCTATTTATTTGTTGATTCTTTAAATTCATACCATGTAATACTCAATGACTTCAATACTAATTTATTAAAGATGTACGTATTTAATGGCTAAAGTAATAAATCTATTTCGCAAAACAATAAAATTTCTCCTGTCCCAGTTTAAAGTATTGACAATTTTTCAACAAATTTGTGAATATTTTCATTCTGTTTAAACAATTTTCTCATGAATTTTGTGTATTTGATTTAGACCAGCTTTTAATTTTTTATTCCAAGTGTGAAACGTCCGATTACAGCGCCCCCAGCGGTGAAACATGCAATACATTCCAAATTCCTACGATTCTCGAACTCGAAATCGATGTTTCTCATGATTGAGAATTGGCGGTTAAAAATGGCGGAGAGGAGCACACCTCGTTTGTAAAAAAGGAAGCGTTATCCAGAAAAATCACCCAGAAAGAAGTATCGTCCGAAAGTTCTCAGGTAAAAATTAACTCAATAGCTGTTAGAATTGCATTTGTTTATATTTTTAAGATAAAACTTGCACTTTGGCTTCAACTCATCGAAATTTGTCAGATTACCAAAACTGTGCATAATTTTTAGCCGTCTAAAGTAAAATAATTATTAACATAATTTTCAACAATTAAAGAAATAATGGCGTATAAACATTTAAACAGAACATACCATGCTAAAAGTTATTTGTAATTTTATATCAAAATTTAATTTCATTTCTAACCATAATAAATATTGTGACCTTGTAATATGACCACCTTTTTCTTATATGTATACGTAATATGCTTTTACTTCTATTGTAACATTTTCTATTTATTTGCTGATTCTTTAAACTCATACCATGTAATACTCAATGACTTCAATACTAAATTCAACAATAATTTATTAAAGATATACGTATTTAATGGCTAAAGTAATAAATCTATTGCGTAAAATAATAAAATTTCTCATGTCCCAGTTTAAAGTATTGACAATTTTTCATCAGGTTTGTGAATATTTTCATTCTGTTTAAACAATTTTCTCATGAATTTTGTGTATTTGATTTAGACCAGCTTTTAATTTTTTATTCCAAGTGTGAAACGTCCGATTACAGCGCCCCCAGCGGTGAAATATGCAATACATTCCAAATTCCTACGATTCTCGAACTCGAAATCGATGTTTCTCATGATTGAGAATTGGCGGTTAAAAATGGCGGAGAGGAGCACACCTCGTTTGTAAAAAAGGAAGCGTTATCCAGAAAAATCACCGAGAAAGAAGTATCGTCCGAAAGTTCTCAGGTAAAAATTAACTCAATAGCTGTTAGAATTGCATTTGTTTATATTTTTAAGATAAAACTTGCACTTTGGCGTCAACTCATCGAAATTTGTCAGATTACCAAAACTGTGCATAATTTTTAGCCGTCTAAAGTAAAATAATTATTAACATAATTTTCAACAATTAAAGAAATAATGGCGTATAAACATTTAAACAGAACATACCACGCTAAAAGTTATTTGTAATTTTATATCAAAATTTAATTTCATTTCTAACCATAATAAATATTGTGACCTTGTAATATGACCACCTTTTTCTTATATGTCTACGTAACATGCTTTTATTTCTATTGTAACATTTTCTATTTATTTGTTGATTCTTTAAACTCATACCATGTAATACTCAATGACTTCAATACTAATTTATTAAAGATGTACGTATTTAATGGCTAAAGTAATAAATCTATTGCGTAAAATAATAAAATTTCTCATGTCCCAGTTTAAAGTATTGACAATTTTTCATCAGGTTTCTGAATATTTTCATTCTGTTTAAACAATTTTCTCATGAATTTTGTGTATTTGATTTAGTCCAGCTTTTAATTTTTTATTCCAAGTGTGAAACGTCCGACATTACAGCGCCCCAGCGGTGAAATATGCAATACACTTCCTACGATTATCGAACTCGAAATCGATGTTTCTCATGATTGAGAATTGGCGGTTAAAAATGGCGGAGAGGAGCACACCTCGTTTGTAAAAAAGGAAGCGTCACCCAGAAAGAAGTATCGTTCGAAAGTTCTCAGGTAAAAATAAAAATGAATAGTTGTTAGATTTGTATTTGTGTCGTGTATTTTTATGATGAAAAGTGCACTTTTAACTTCGATGGCGTCACTTCTCGAAGATTTTGAAGCTTCTCGTGCTGATTGTTCTTCGATCATCGATTTCACTCTTACGGTTACCGGTACCTTTTTTAATAGAATTGGAAATTGATTATGATTTCACTTTTACATATTTGCCTTCAGTTGACATATTTGTTCTAACTTTTGGTTTCTTTTTGTGCAGGTTATTCCTTGATTGCAAAGTTTAGAATACATAGACGTCAGGACCATAAAGAAACAATCTGATGAATTTTCATGGAAAGTTGGTAATATTTCACTCATTCTAATATTTTCTATCTAGAATGTATAAATGTATAATTACGTATATTTGATGTACAATTTGCAAGGATGAAAATGAAAAAGATTAAATTGATTAATATTTCATTTCAAATGTGGAGATTGTAGTAACTTAATGGTGTATACTTTCAAATGGACATATATTCTTGTATTAGATTGTTAAATTCAAAATTTTTATACTTTTGCTACAATATACTTTTTTCGGACGCTGATGCACGATTAAACGATTCACGCATGTATGATTTTTCAAATACTATATTCTTGATTACTGTAGCTATAAAATTTTGATTTATGCAAAGATTTTTGAATATTTATAATACGCGACATGACATATTACTAACGTGCATACTTCACTTTAATAACGAATAAATTCAGAATACAATTTCTACAAATATTGTCTGCAAATATTGAGGAATACTTCATAATTTTCATAATATCTTTAATACTTCATAATTTTCAATTAATATCTTTATTGCATATTCAAGTTTATAATCATTATCTAGAAAAATAGCAATATTTTCTAAATGAACGTACTCTTTGCCTTTCCCTTTAACGTACTGTGACGTACTCAATCCTTATTTTCAGAAAATTTTTCTGACTGCGCGCAATGCGGTCATTGGAGTCAGTGTTTGTTGCGCAGTGTTTTAATATTTTTCTGAGCAAAATAGCTCTCGTTAAATTAAATAATCAATTCATTTAAATTATAATTCGCGAAGTTAGAGTCAGTGAGTCCGCCGATAGTTACTTAAACGCGCGCGTTGATAGTCTCTTATTTTTCTTTTTTTGTATTTTTTCTTGTTCAGTGTTCGTTTTCGGTATTAGAGTCAGTGCTCAAGAGAATAAAGCTTCTCCAGGAAATCAAGATCGTGAGTAGTTTTGTATACATCTCAATTTATTCAATTTTTCAAATTTAACAACAACTTTTCTCTTTTCTATGGAAATCGAATGTAAAATTATAATTCATGTGGATGGACAAAAGATGGAATAACATGGATGGTGGAATTTAAAGGGAATGATGTCTGGATCCTGCCTAATGGTAATTAAATACATCTTATTACATTTCTTTCATAAATTCTTTCCACATCAACAAAAGAAAATTGTACGTAGAATCTACTAAATATAGAAAATTCTATGAAATATATCCAAAACAGAATGCTCGTTACAAGATGACTGAAATACGCAATAAATGAACGCAATAATCTGAAGGATAATTCATTCTCTGTTAACAAGTTTGCGAACGAATTTAAAAATCGATTATTAAATTTCAACTGTTTAAAATAAGCAGACGGCAAAATTTTCGTGATGTTATCTCTTACAGTTCGCGAATAGTTCGCGTATCGATAGAATGATCTCACACGTTCATTTTTGGTTGAATTGCGAAGCGTAGAGTGAATCGATAGTGCTGATCCAAGGAAATTATTGGTAACTTGCCAAGTCTCTTCAGTATGGCGGTTCACATCAAATCCAGTACTTTTATCATTCCTTCGTAATCACTCGATCGTTCCACATATAATGTATAATACATACAATGATGTATATGTACATAATATGTGAATATGTTTTTCTACAAAACAAAAAATAATTCTATTAGTTATATTTAAAAAAAAATGGCTCTTTATTTATACGATGTGGATATAAAACAAAGTAGATGAAAGTGTCTTTTAAATTTTTGTCAATTCGTGCCATTTTGTTTATACTTCATATTAGATTATTTCAATTAAATTTATTATTATGAAATCACTCAAAAGAATATTATACCTATAGAAGCATGGACCATAAAAATGACCAAATTTTCATTTTTCTTTGAAATTGTATGGAATTGTGTACAACGGTGCATTTTTCGAGATTTGAATGTGATTTTTCGTGAAATATATGAATAAAAATTCATGTTTTTTTTGTTCTTTGAATATTCATTTTTCTAACGTAAGCACTGTATTTTAGTCATTGATAGTTATAGTGTTAAAATAAATAAAAATTTGAAAACTTCTTCTCTATTAACTTGCTTATTACTAATATCAAATTATTATTAGATATTAGTAATTTTTTATGCAAATTTATATTTTTGAAAATATAATTGAAAAAATAAATCTCCGGTAGAAAATGTCCGGTTTTATGTATCAAGTGCTATAAACGCTCCTTCGTTGATACGTTATATATTTTTATATATTTTTTTATATTCTGTGAAATTTTGCAGTATGAAATTTTCTATAAATGTGTAAAAATCTGCAGATTTTAACACGTTGCAATTCTTTTCAATCAATTCATATTATTAGATCTATTTCTTAATATCAGAGCTATGAAAGAAAATTCCAAGGATTTACCTTTTCATCATTCTGTCTCGCAATTAGATTCTATAATTTTATAAAATCTAAAGAAACGGAAATATTCATAATATATAAATTATTGCTTGGTCCTTAATGGGTTAAATTATAGAGATGGAATAAAATTATATTAAATTATATTAATATTTAAAACTTTGTTTACCGTCGTATATCATGTTATAGAAGTATTTAAGAATCGGAAACGAGGAGATTAGGAAAAAAATAGATCGCAGAGCAATTATTTGTTCCATTATTATCAGTTATAAAAATGACGATCGAAATGAAATAAACTCTCGTTCCAACCCAATTAAAGGCCGCAGATTGATTTACGAATTTGAGCTTGTCGATTTTCAGGCCAAGCCAGGCCTATTGTGGAGTTAGAAAGTACAATAGCCGCCAGATGAATTAAAAGAACTTTAATACTTGACAAATAATTCGGTCGAAGTTTCCAAGTCTTTCCACCCTTCATTTTACGCTTACCCCCTTTTTTCTATTTCTCGATTCACCGGGAAGGAGATTGGCATTCGAGGTTCAATGATAAATGAGCTGCGCTGAATTGGAACGACCCTTCCTTGCTATTTTCTCTTCCCAGTTTTCTCTCACTTCATAAACTACCCCTACATCGCTGCTTATTTCTCCCCATTCACCTTAATCTATCGGCTTGGCAGCATGCTGCACGATAATTTCGGAACTGACACGAAACAACTTTTGCTTAATTTTTGAAGTAACGTTTTCTTTATTTTTCCTCTGATGACGTGACGTGGACTTAATAAGAACCAAGGTCTAATTTTTTTCTTACTCTTACGTTATAAATGACGTTGTATCGATATATACTGGAGCACATTTAAAATATCTTAATGACAATACAGATAAATTAAATTAAAGATTCTTTAACTTTTTAAATTATAGACATTTCTAAAAATATCTTATAATTATAAACGTTGCATGCAGTTCGTCAGTTTTGATTAATTTTGTTACATTAAATTTTCTATACGTATAAATTTCGTTTTTACAAACAATGCAAAAAAGATTAATACATTATTAAAGTAGATGAAATAAATCGAAGCAGGTGATTAAATTAAAAAGTGCATAACGGCATAACAAGTTGTTCGCGAGAGTTTTGGTTTGCCGGAACCGGGCCCCTCGACCGAGGTTGTGACGTAAAGCTAACCCCCCGAACACCGGGTTGTGCCGTAGAACCAACTCCCCCGAACACGGGTTGCGTCGTGAAGACAACTCGCCCTAACACGTGTGACGCGTAAGGACAATTCTCCCAAACACGAGCGAGACACCTTCGCCTTTGTTCCCCACTTTACGCTCGCGACTCCAAGGGAAGGGGAACCGAGCGTTATCTCTGCGTTCCTCGACCCAGGATTTTAGAATTGGTTTGTGTTCCGAGCAATTAGGTTGATCTTTGCGACACTAAAGCTACTAAGGAGGGCATAGCCCCACCCATATCTCAGCGTGCGATTAAAACATGTAGTCCACACATCAACTAAGATCTCGCCACGCTAAGATCATGCGCGCTAACACAAGTTATAATTAATAACTTTTAATATTTGAAAACAGTATTACGTATCTTTACGTATCCTTATTTCTATTCACTTGTGTAGTAAGTATATTGTATGTATGAATGGACAAGAGCTATAAGATATCCCAAGAGTAAAATATACATGTATGTATGTACATGCATGTATTATTGGTCTACCGCCTGAAAATATAATAAGAAATGCCATTCAAATACGCGTATCGTGTGTAGAAATGTATCGATACGAGCGGCTAGGTCTTTGAACACATATCTGATGAAACAAACTGATCTTTTGGTCTTTTAAGGTCAAAGCTTTTTATTATTTAGATCTGCTGAAATCACCTCTAAAATATTTCCTACTTATTCTGGGAGACATCCTCTATAAAGTTTTATTTGTTTCTATTTTATTCTTGAATGATTATGTATTATATCTTTTTATTCGTTTCGTTTTATCTAATTGTACATCTAACTGATACTGTGATGTGTGTGTGTTCTTAAATATCATGTGATATGCACCTCGCGTTAATATGAATGTAAACCTAACCTAAACCAACGAATGCGGAAACGAGATTTATTATTTACGCTTGTGTTAAATATTCATGACATAAAAGGGAATTTATAATATTAAGTTTTGTAGTTGTATCATACTAGTTGAACTAGTAAGATTACGTTACTTTCCATTTAATCTCTATTTGAATTTGTACTCAATTATCACGTAATTTTCTACCCAAGAAAATATTTTTATGCTTTCTATAATTAAGAACAATACAGTTTTGGAATGTAATCGGTTAGTACAGATAAAAGTTTAATACAGACAATTTTTATGAAAGCTATTTATCATTGAAATAATTGCTCGTACAATAAAAAGTAATCAACTGCAATTACTTTAAAAGATAATACTTTAAGACATATTTTTTTATAATAAAAATAATTTATTGTCAACAATGTAGTAACAAGAACTGTAACATGATAGAATTGAAAAAAAAAAAAAAATTGTCTGAATGTAATTTCTAATTAAAATGTAATATACTATAGTAGATTCCTATAGTAGATTCTAACAAGTTATCTAATTGTAAGTAAGATCTCGATACGTAATTAGAAAAATGTTAAATCCGTAAATTAATTTCTTAACTTAATCTAGTATTCACGTACAAGTCAATTTAGATCATCTTAGTCTTTACATATCGTTCCTTTAGTTCCTATAAGACCTATTAACATAAGACCCTAAACATACAAAAGAACCTCGATCGGTATTTAAGTATTCGGTATTTAAAAATGAACATACATATTTCGCAAGATGAAAATCATGTTCGAGACAGAAACACGGGATTTCAGAAGAGTGAAACACGCTCGATAACTTACGTGAAACTCGAATTTGTCAAACCGCTTCCGATAGTACAACAATCCCCGCGGAAGCTACATATCCCATTAGCTCTTCCTCATTCTTCAGTTGTTAGTGATTCAATTAGCCGCGTCGTTTGCGCAGATCAAAGAAAAGGCTTAATCCTTTCAACAACGAAGCCTTTCGTGGGCGGAGCGTCGACACCTTTTTTTTTGAGATCGCACCTTGCAGACTATTGTACCAACACATCGCGTCGCGTGCATACATAAAGGCATCGCGTTTTATGCGCGCGCAAGATTGGTCCAGATTCCTGCCCGAATCTTCGTTCCTCCTCTCTCGCTGTCTCTCGCCTCTTTCTCTCTGGTTCTTCGTGTTCTCCTGTTATGCTTCCGCGGCTCTCCCGGTACGTGTGCGTCGCCCAGTGGCGCCGCCGGCCGGGCGAAATCCTCAAACTCTTGAACGAGAGAGTTGAGACTCGGAAACCCCCCGAGTTGTTCAGTCGTGGGTGCAGTGCGTGCGAGTGTGCAGTGGTTTCGGGAGCTGCTTCAACACCGGCGTGGCCTGGAGCGCGCGAGGTTAGGTCAGTGTTAAATCGTCAACCTTAACTGCCGTTCGTATGCGCTTCGAATTTCCGCTCATTTTTTTCACCGTACTCACTGAATTTCCGCGATTTTTTCCCGCGATCTGTTTACGCGCCTCGCAGTGCGTAATTGCAATTTTTCAGATTACGATTTGACGGGTCGGGGAATGGATCAACGTTCCGTGTGTTTGTTCCCCCCCCGGTAGAATTTAATTGTCGCTCGTAACGTATGGAGAACGTTCGAATAACAGCGCACTTGGCAAACGCTTGTCAAAGATAACGGTTTCGACTATTGATGAACAACGGAACGCGAGAAAAATTTCACACCCCTGCGAGGGAATCGACGCGATTGTAAACCGCGGTTTTGTTAAATTTTGTTTTTTTTCCTCTTCCTCTCCCCCCCTACCTCGTAAGTTGCTGAGTTCGATCGGCCGATTAATTTCTCCAAAGATTCGGTAATCCGTGGCGTCCGTGCGCGAATCGCGAAGCGCGCCATAAACTTGTAACGTACACGCTACGCGGTGGCGGTGGTAACCAGACGGGCGACGGAAGGAAACAGGGTGAAGCGTCGGGGAAAAATAAAACGCGTCGAGGGTAAATTCGCGGCGCACCGCGAATTGTGGACATCGCTGACGCGTTAACGATCCCCACGGTGTCGGTGTGCCGCCGACGAACGAAGACGTCGCGCAGTCGACTCTTCGCGAAAAGAAGGTCACTTGTACCGTGGTCTGCGATTATCCGAAATAAAATATCATTGACCCAGTTAGCAGCGCAAAAGTAATTAGACATTCGCGGTGGAGTAGGCACCCGGTAGTAGGCACCCGGTAGTAGGGACCCGGTAGGTGAGAGAGCCAGAGTGTTGATCGATCCTTCGTCGTTGCCGAGCGCATGTACGCGATCCATCGTAAATTCACGTTTCCACTTGTGTATCGGTGCGTGCGGTGACATCGGGTTGAAATACGGCACGCGGGCCGCCCATCGCATCGGCGAGTTACCATGCCTAGAAGAGGAGGAAATTTAGCCTCGTACGGGTAATTCAAATCACCAGCCAGCTACGGGGGGGGGGGGGGATGCAAACGAACAGTCCTCGGATTTTCTCGATAACGACATTCATATTCGTTATGTCGCTCGCCCGTTTCCCCCTCCCTCCTCTCTTTTTTCTCGTTTTTCCTTTTTTTTTTTTCTTTCTTTTTGTTTCTTTCTTTCGCCTTTTTTCGCTCTCCGACGCTTTCGCTGGCGAAATCTTGTTTCCTCTATCTGATCGCGTCGCGCTTTCGATCATGGAACCTTTGATTTCCATCACGATGTTTCGTGAATTCTGCCGACTCTTCGAATTAACGACTTTATAGATTTTATTTTTAAAACAGAAACGTTGGAACGTTGGAACGTTGAAACGTTTGTTCGATACCGATTCTCGCTGTAATCTGTTTCATCGGCTGTAACGACATCATTTAAAATTTTATCAACTGGAATTTTTATCGTCTTGTCTCAGTGTTGTTGAAAAATTGAAATAACACGTTAGTTTCTTTTTTCAACGAGAAAAAAAATTGTTTTTAACGATACGCGATTACGTTTGCGGAAGTACGTGGAAGATTGTTTTTAAATCAATTTAATTGAAAATTAAATAACTGTACTTTTGTTTGTTTGTATTTATACTGACCTGCTAATTTCATAGTAATCTGTTTTGTCAGTTGTGATAGTGTAGTAACGGCTTTGGTTGAGAGTTTCTCAGCTTAAGATCTTATTTTGGTGAAATAATATACTAGTTTACTTTTTTTTCAAGAAAAAAAAAAAATGTTGCTTTTAATAATGCGTAATTACATTTGCAGATTTTACGCATTATAAATGTGATTAATGACATTGCATTTGTGTCAATTATTGAACTGTATTGTCGAAGCACGTTCCACACTAAACGTAACTAGCAAGATTAGTTTAATCATAATTGAGGCATTCAACATCATGAATTAATCGTACACGAACTTGGATTGTTCGGGATTATCTTCAAACATGACAAAATTGCTGAGCGTGATAAATGATTTATCGACAAAGACGACATTGGTGATTTTGAATGCTCGGTTATATTCATCTCTGTTTATATTATTTATTTTACTTTCTTTACATTTATTTGCTTATATTTTTTTATTTATTCAAGTTTTATTTGCATTTAACGTGTAACGACAATATTTCAATATTATTGTAACATTAAAACGTAGTAAAAGTTTGGATCAAAAAATTAATATTTAGATTTAACGTAACTATTTTGGAGATTAGACTGTGGATTTTTACGTATTTGTAAGTAATTTGAGGATGCAAAAATACAGAAAATACACATAATATGCAAAAATAACTAAAATATCAAAAGTAGAGTACTTTAGCTTTAAACTACTTGGGCTTCATTTCTATGACCATGTTCATAAAAATGTGAAATTATATAGAGTTGAGAAGTCTATTCATGACAAGCAATGACATTATAAAAATAGAAATTTATTATCTTGTCTTAGATATATTACTTTCATTCAAAATTTAATATACACTCCCATTCATAGGTCACTGGGCATTTGTTTGCTTCGACAAAATGATTATTACAATATCAATACAGTTCACTCGATTTTGTTGTTCAATTTCATTATATTTATATACAGATATTTGCAATATCTTGACGTTAAATTAATGTGTATAAAACACATCTAATATAATAATGATAAACTAATAAATAATATAAATCATATGTTATAAAATGTATTATAAATAATAACATAATATGAAACATGGGAGACATTTAATGAAAATTGGAGAAATTTTCAAACAATATTTGAATATTCCATGCGCCGTGTAATAAAAAATTAATAGAACAAAACTCTATATATTTCTATAGGACTACGTATGATCCGAAACATATTTCGAAAATCTGTACAAATTATTTAAGGAATTTAGAAAACTGCATCAACAGTCGCGAATGGTTAGCTCATCTCCATTGTAAAACCTAATTACGTCTCAATTTCATCGAGTCTGTCCAGTGATTTACAAAATTGGGAGTAACATGTTACTGTGGGTTTACACCGAACGAACGAATGCTTGTTCACCCTCTACTTCAACCAAATTTATGCTTGTATTCATACCTTATGTTGTGTTCATTAGAGTTAGTACAACCAGTGTTAGTACAATAAACGAATTGGTTGAAGTGGGGGTCGAACGAGCATTCGTGTGTTTGACGCAAACGCGCCGTTATGTGTGTAACACCGGCAACTATTCGCAATTGGATCCCAACGATATTGTCTTTTCTGTTTACGCGAATGTTAATCTCTGGCGCAATTTGTGAGTGGAAAACGTACGAGTGTTGCTAGCTTGATATTCAAGTGGAAAATCCATTGAGTTAATCCTAATCCTAGCAGCGATGAGTGGTTCACCTGGATTGATCAGACTACCTGCATAACGATCGTTGAAAATCGGATTAAATGCTGTCAGGTATAGGCTCGAATTTACATCCAGCGGTTATCTCGTTGAATTGTAGCGTGCTTTCGTCTAATGGCCTTTCGCGAGATACGCGAATCAATCAGTTGCTTGCCGATTTCGCGATCGGCATCGCCGCTCGGAAATGACGGGTGGAGCGTATCGTTGTCCTTTAGTAGCGACACTTTTCGTGTTTTTATTTGCTGTCGTTGACCGAAAAATCCGACGTAGTTCCTTCCATTTGCTGTTCGAACTTTCGTGCTTGAAATTATTTTCGATTGCGAAAGCCTTTGTTGAAATGTGATTAAATCACGCGGGTCTTTTCGCAAGCTCGTAAGAGGCAAATAAAGAGGAATCGTTATTACGTATTGGTCTGACTTTTCGTTTCAATATTCCGTCCAATTTATGATTACTTTCTCACTTTAGTTATTTGTAAAATGCGAATTTGTGTTGATTCATCTTGCTATTAATTTTCCGTTTACGCGAGATTACGCGCATCGATGATTTCATCTCGTAATAAAAGTTACTTTCTTTCCTCTTTCTCGAGAAAGATAGTCTGTTAATTTTCTTGATCTTAGCACTTCACAGTTGCAAATTATTAAGCAAATTAATCCAACTTCGAGTAGTCACTCGACTACTCGCTCCGGGTTGTTCTTTGTAGAGTGAACAGATAATTGAACGTAATTGCGAATGGCGTCTAAGTTGATTCTAAGTATTACGCCTTGCGAAACATGGAAATTTTATTACGGGGCAGATGCATGGCAAATGGAAGTCTTGAAACTTAAAGTAAGCCGCGCGATAGTATTAATAGCTTTTTAATGTCACGGAAAATATGATTACCGCAACTCTCTTAATATACATTATCGTGGGACCGATGTGCGATAAATTAAGTTATTTAAATTATATTCCGGAGCATGCTAGGCATCCAATTTTGTACCCTTCAACGATAGGTCAGCGAAGGCGCTTTTTGTCTTCTCTCTTAATCTCACTCTTTGCCTGACATTTAATTTCTACGAAGCACGAAGGGAATTTAAAAATTTCTCTCTTGCCTCATGTCTCTGGAGTACGAATCAAATTTTGATCGAAATAACATAAAATATCGTTAAAAAAGAAAAATAGATGTACATTTTTATAAGTACAACAGGATATTTTTGACAATATAATTAAAAAAGTAGAACTTGGATAGAAAATTGTTTTGGAATATTTTTTCATATTCTCTGTAATTTTGCACCTTGAAAGATGCATAAAAACCTACAGTCTAGTTATCGATTTTCTTTGCTTGAAATTTAAATGTTACAAGTGCTTTTCTACAAAATTAAATCAACACTTCTGATTTACACTTTTTTGCTCATCAATCAAAGATACGTATATCGTCAGAATCAAAAGGTGAACAGTACGCCTTGCTAAGTTATTTTAACAACGAGTATTTCGAAGAGTGTCGAGTTCAAATTCTTAGCAATTTCGAGTTTGTTACGTCGCAATTATTTAACGTTGCGGTGATCTTAGTTATGCTTAAGACCGGCGTAACGTCCTCCTTAACAAGATGTCGTTACCAAGCAACACATCTTTACTTTAGCTTACAGAGGATGAGAATGGAATGGCTGTTGAGATTGTGTTTGTCGCTTCTACATCGAATATCTTCTTCTATTGTAGTTGGTCGGTGATTCTTAATGAAAGTTTGATAGGCTACGTTAAGTGCAATCTCTGCTGCATTAACTTTCTTAAATTCATGTCGCGTTGCATCATTCGTGCAATTGGTTGGAAATATGTTTGTTTTGCGACCGAGAATATTTTCACGCTTTTGTAATTCTCAAGTGTGTCCTTGTGTTGAAATTATTGTTTCTCAGAATTATGTTATTTGTGTATTAAATGACGTGTCAAAGGGTGATATTTTATTATGCGAGAGGAATTTTTAAGTTGCAGATTGAATTGTAGATCTTTAAATCTTTGAGTACATTGCATTTTGATGAAATTAAAAAAATGGAATCCAAACAGAGATTAGTTTCATTTATTAAATATATATTTGAGTGAATATTCCACTTTCGGTAATTTACATATTTCATATCTTAGAAGTTCATACTAGAATTTTTCAATATTATAGTGTGTGTGTATATACATTGAACTGTCTCACAAATATACATTAATGATTTATAGTCTAGAAATCAGAAATCTAATAGTCATATTTCTAATAGTTATTTTACAACTCTCATGAAATTTGAAGCAAATAAATATTATTAAAGACACTCGAGATGAATATTTTTTAGATTTTACAGTTGCAAAATGCAACTTTTAATTAAGATTTTCCACCTAGTACTTTTTAGATTGTATCGCGGCCAATGAGGAGAATATATGCTTGGATAGTTCTCCTGCCAAGTTTTTCTCATTTGTCCCGTACAAGATTTAAATTCAGTTTATCTCGCGTGATGTATGAGAATAATATTTCTAGAATAACAGTGTCGACGTTTCTTGCTAACGCGCTGTGATAAAAGTCGGTGGAACAAATTTATTGGAGAGACGGAAAAGATGATGTAAAGGAACAGTGGATAGGTGGAATATCGATAAATGTCAGACACGGCAAGTTTGTTTGTATTATTTTTTTCATTATAAAAATATTATCGTTGACACTCGACAAAAAGAATTACAAAATTGCGTTTGTATCGATAAAATTGACAAATAAATCTTCCAACGATTCTACAACAGAGTAGCGTAGTCTATTTACAAATGCAATTTTCATTGCAAAATCTACATTCGAATGTAACAATACACAGATATTGTTTATCGACTACGATTCAATTCCGTCGTGTTTAATGTGTAATGTCAAACAGGCATGTTTCACAATTACGTTGCACTTCATTGACTGTAACAAATCGATGAAATGTCTTATTTCATAGTTTGAAGATATTCGCGCAACCGATATCTACGGCTGGAGTGCTATTTGAAAGCATTGAAATTCGCGCATTTCATGGATACTTCAATACATTCCATGGTTAGATTGATCGTACACCTATCATACCAGTACAATCTGGAATCATGACAATTCAGATAATTGGAGATACGCTCTATCTCGCTTATATGTTTACCTCGCATTTTCGATCACTTTGACAATCGAATGTTGAAACGTTTCTTGAAACAGGATTTTCATACAGTCTACGACTACATGTGTTAGTATTAATAGTTTATCAATGCAATCTTTTTACATTTAAATTGACCTGATTTGAAAAGTTTTATCGCGTAAATTATATTTGTCTAAATTGTTGTGTTGGAATAGTGTCGCATGTAGAGTACGAAAAATTATAAAATGCAAACGAAAGAGAGTACGTGAAATGTAATTCGTGCAATTTACAGTGAAATAATTTACGAATAATATTTTTTCGATATTACGATCAAATAAATAAAACGGTTGAAAGTTAAGTTATTACTTTTGTAATTACCATTGTTCAAAATGGTACATGGTACAATAAAAAATAAAAGCTTTTTGATAAAATTCGATTCTAGATTTAGTTTTTTTTTTTTTGCAGTCTAAATTAGGTCAAGTTTTGCACATAAATATAGTATAGTCGTACAAATAGTAATTTAAGTTTAAAAACATTTTTTTAATTTTAATATTGAAAAATATCGGCACGTATAGTACTGCGTATAATAGAAGAATAGAAAAGAAGAATTTTCATGATAAAAGATTGTCGAGTAATCAATTATTTCAGATTATATTTATCTACTCGACCATGAGACAGATACGCACAATACGTATAGAAACGAATAGTCAGTAGCGTATCAGTCAAAGTAGTATAAGTCAATGAATGCTCCCAGTTAATCTTCTCGAATACAGAGAAGCGGAAATTTGTTTGATCAGAACAATGAACTTTAACTCAAAACATTAACTTGAAAAATAAGAATAAAAATATTTATTGCAATAAATAAACTATTGGCATCGGATAAAATTACAATATAATTAAAAATTAATAGCGTAAGCACTATATAGCGTAAGTAAAATTTGGAAAATACAAAAATCTGGTTACAGCATATTTTTAAGCAAAGAATATCTGTCTTTAAACACCATTGATAATTGATAAACTGAGGATTTTTATGCAATTTGTAATTAAACAGATGGAATCTATGTAGAAATTAGTTTCCATTATTCGACATTATTTTAACATGTAAGCTTCTTTCGATATTTCATATATTTCTAAATATTGTACAAGTTGTCTATTTTCTTTGGCATTCTTAAATTTCGCACAAACGCATAAAAATCTGCAGTCCATTGATGAATTTACAAAATTTAATGCACATTTTTAACCATTGTTAACCATTTGTAGATTCGTGGTTCGCGGTTAGTGCTGTCGAGCGGGGGTTCGAGAGGGACAAGTGTGTTAGCCATAGTGGAGGAAACAGGGGTTCACGATGCCCCCCATAATAGGGGAAACACTGCGCGTATGGTTCCTCTCGGCGTTGGTGGTTCACGGTGCTGTCGCTGGCAATCCGGATGCGAAACGCCTTTACGACGATTTGCTTTCTAACTATAACAAACTAGTGCGCCCTGTTGTGAATACCTCGGATGTACTACGTGTGTGCATTAAGTTGAAACTTTCGCAGCTCATCGATGTGGTGAGTAGAACCGTTTATTCTATTTGTTTCGCTTGATACCGTGATCTCTCTCTTTGCTGATAACAGAAAGGCGTCGTATAATTTGTGAAATTACCATTCAGATATGACTTGCAATTGAAAAAGAGATCATTCTACGTGGAAAAGTAAGTCGGAAAGGGAGAATAATTATTTTTCGTTTCGAGGCTTTGCTGAGTTTAGAAATTTATCAAGTATGACTCGTTTCCTTGTATTCTTGATTAATCGCCGAGTACTAACATATCTGGTTGATTCAGGATGAACAGTATGTCAATATATAATTGACAGACGCGAAAATATGTAAAAAATACCAAGTAGAAGTTTTTGTCCTTTTTTTTTCTTTCCAAAAATCCGCTTAAAGATTTAGCCTGATGATAGAATGACTGATCGAGATCAGTTTTTAAATGAATATAATATTAAAAGTTTTTAAATAAGTATTTTAAATAATTAGTTTTTTCTTTTTAAACGAACGAAACGACGGTTGATTTTCTCAAAAATAGAGTCTTAAAAAAATATTATTCGGTACCTGAAACCATCCTCTACCCGATTATCCCATTAAAGTTACGTAGCAGCCCGTGCAGTTCAATGAACTCTGAAATATTTAAAATATATTTCATCTAGATTATTTCTGCGAAAGAAATTGCCTTTCTGTTCCTTACACCTTGCTGATTTATAGCACATTTTATCACGGTATTCGCAGTAATCGCTCGTCAACGAGATTGAGGTGAAGCAAGGGACCGTAACGATACGCTGTGGTTAAAATCGCACGTAGTAGCACGGCCGATATTTGGGCTAAAGTGGATGGATACGATTATTCGATTATACGGTTATTATGTCGTTACTGGAAATGAATTTATGTCGTTGATTGTACATATATGTACCTAATCGATGAAGACTAGCAAGCATTGAAAATTGGTTAGGAATAACGTGTCACGTTGTGCATTATATGTCACGTAGTTTCGAGTTGTCCTCGATTACGTAACAGTGATTAACACGATGAAGACGCGTGTCGGTCAATGATAAATAAATTAATCTTCGCTTAAATATATTTTTTTTATAAATGATAATTATCGAATTTACAAAATTTTTAATACAAAGACGTGGAACTTTGCGCAACGTTTTGTAAACATGAAGCATTATTGCTTTTAATACAATTTATATTAATAAAGAGTATTCGATGCAGATTTTCACATAGAATTTATGCCAACATTTCAAATTTTAGTCAGCAATTTCTATTACATACATGGAAATAATAAAAATAGGTGATATATATCGTGGGTTTTTAAAATTGTAGTTGCCAATTTGATAACTTTCGTAAATAAATACACAATTTTTTATTTTTGTTTAATGTATAATATTATAATGGGTTATAATGAAGTTGAATTTTTAACAATAATATATTAAAAAATAAATTTTAAGAACATGTAATATAATTTACAAGCGTATTTTCCCGTTACTGATTCTACATATAATGTGCATACTGAAGCATTATTTAAATTCGACATGCAAATGCTTTCACAATCAATTGACGAAACATAATGTAGAATTTCGATATTATTTTAAACGCATAAATTTGGTAAAATAACACGAAATTCACCTAAATAATTTTTAAAAAATTCTAAAAGAATCAATGAAAATTCGGTTTCATCATTTTCAATTTTCATTTTCATTTTTGTATCTTAATTTCTACAGTTTTGTGAAAATGAATTAAAATAAATTTTACGTAATACAAAATTGTTTAAAAAATTGTGTATTTATTTGTGTGTCATCAAATTACGGTTAAGAATTGATGATTATAATAAAGTAATATTTTTGTTGCAACGACAATTTTTACTTTATATTTTATTATTTGTATTACATATAACAAATTTATAATTATTACTTTGAAACAGAAATTATTCCCTCAAACGCAAGGGAATAATAAGTGACGAGAGTAAACGGTATAACGTGTTACCGAAATTAACCAGCATTCGACTCTATGTTCAGCGAAAGACAAATTCGTTAATTAGGTTTCCGTTTTGCATAGAATCAGCGTAGATCGGAGCTATTTTACTTTGTACTCAAAAGATTATGTAAATGGCTCTTCATGCGGTAGAAACTTAAAAAGTTACACCTTTGAGAGGTATAGGTTCACTGCCTAGGGTCTCCTATATTACACACAGGGCTCTTCTTGATCTTTAGAACCTTAATTGCGGCAAGTGCCTTGATTGATCAGTGGAAGGTTCTATCCTTTACTGACTAAATTTTCCTCATAGATGGGTGCCGATTTATTCTGCCTTGAATCAAAGTTAAAAATTATAAATTGCTTAATTTTTCTGTATATATTGGTATAACGAAGAAAGTTACATGGTATTAAAGTTTAACGGCTTGAAAATGTTTGAGATTTAATTTCTGCTTTTTCTTTCATAATTTCTAGAATTAATTATATTTGTAATTATAGAAGTGGGCTCGAAAGAACTTGCCAATGTTTGTAAAAGCGTAATGGATTTCTTAAATTTTATTGTCAAGCGATCACATTAAGTTCAAAATTCATTTAAATTATAAAGAATAAAAAAATTAAGTCTGATTGAAATTGAGTTTTGTTATCGAATAAATGCACGTATTTGAATTAATATGAAGATTAATATTTTCATTGTATACATATTAGACATACTACGTACAGGAGTATTAAAATGTATAAAGCATAAAATTGTTATATCAGTTTAAACAAAATTGATCTTTTATAATAATTTAAATTGAATCTTTTTATAGAATTTGAATTTAAATTTTAAGATGTAAAGGAAGAATACAGATAGAAATTTCTTCTTTTCTTGCATTTACATCTATTTTATAATGTCATTATAATTTATAATGACTCCTTTATGACAAATTTATTAATTTGCATATTAAAATTCTTTTTGACGAATTTACTTTATTTATCAAACTTGAGATATTCCAGTAATCGTTACTCAATCTTAATGATATAATAGACGACTTAATGATATAATAGACGACTACGATTAAAATATAAAACATCAGCACTATCAGTTTAAATATTGTTTGAGATCGTGTTGAGAAGTAAGGGAGCGTACCTTAATATTAATAACGTCGTTTAAATGCTGTTCTTTTATTCAACAATTTTATAATATCTCAATATCCATTGTACCTTTATTTCTTCTCGAAGGAATTCAATTCGCAGATTATCTAGATTGCACGATCGCCGGCATTCATTTTGTAATAATTTTCCACTTGAATGCGATTTTCATAATTCACGGAAATGAGATGCTGCATACTAGAGGTTTTATCCACGTTCAATCGACAGGCGGAATTCAACCTATTTACTTCTTTCAATCCCGAATCTTAGAGGTATTATCTACTATGAATTGGTCAAATCCGTTTGACGAAAAATTCCGGCAAATAACTGCAATAATTATCTCTATACTTCACAATAAGAAGTATCCATTAAAAATATGTATGTTTCTAATTTTGGTTTTCAAGATTCTGTTCAATGGCAACGTGAGTGTTAATTTTTTTGGTATACTAGAGTGAATATATTGTAAGATGAATTCTTTTTCGAACGTCAATCGACGTCTCTACTTTGCTACAAACTGTCGAACGTGTAAATCGCTGCGTTGAGAATCGCTGATTTAGGCTACGAGGAATGTAATTTATTCGACTGTGAAATATTAACAGGAAATCTGATTTGTCTTCATTTATAGAAGATTATTGGATCGTTGGGTAAAAGTATCACCTAAAAAAAAAGGACAGTATCTTAAAATAATACATTTCACGTCTGCCAAGCAAACGATAACAAACGAGGATGCATCAATTATGTCATCAACTATGTATCAGCCATTAACGAATATATCAAACTTTGTTACAAATAATTGTTTCAAATAACGCAAATTGGAGCACGAGATGCCAACGATAATAATTGATACATAATCACATTATCTGTGACGTGAAACTGCTTAATCGTTTCACCGGCCGAGGAAATGGATCCCGAGAAACGTTAATCCGTCGAAGTGAAAATATTCGCTGAAATTACGGACCCTCTATAAAGAAATAAGTTCGAGGGGAAAGGGAAGTCACGGAATTATTTCCATTAGCATGTGCCGGTTGTACGGGTGGCGTGGCAGTAAATTGCGTGGCTGTGTGCATATATACATTCTTCGGGTAGATTGCGTGGTTTCTGCATGCTATTACGTCGATTCGAGGGGAGTATTCGCGCGAGTTCTGATAACTTTCCTTAGAATTTTCCTTTATACCGAGCCTCGCATTAAATTACGTTCATCCTTGTTTCCCATGTGTAACCACGCCGTTTAAGCAGACGAATTTGTGTGTTGCACATGTAATTCAGAAACGTTTGATATCTGTCGAACCAGTTGAGGGGAAATTGCGCGTTGTCTGTCGGAGTGATTATTCTTGTTTTCCACGTGTTCGACGTCATTATTTAAATGGACCGATTTGTCCTGTTATGAATCAGGGACATTTGATGTAACGATATCCATTGAACGGATTGTAGATCGCAAATTCTCTGACAGAGTAATTAGTCTTGCTTTCTACGTGCAACTTCAACATTTGGAATAGACCAATTTGTTTCAAAGTTTAGAAGCGTTTGATGTCTATTGAATAAGTTGGAAATTACACGTTGGTCTGCTAGAGTAGTTATTTTTACTGTGTTTAACTTCATTATTTAAATCGTGATTGTTGCAAAAATGCTGTTACATTTGATATGAAATTTATTGCAAAATTGCTGCTGCTGCTGCCTTGGTCTCACCTATGCAGATAATGTTATTGTCTTACCTTTCGAAGGTAAATTCTTTCAAGTCAACTATCTAACGTTGAACTTGCGATTATCTTCAAATCCGATCAACTTCACTCTCAAGAGGTAGCTCCTTCTCATTAATTTGATGTGCAACGTGCTAAGAACGTCACGTTACGTAATCTTCGTTGTAGATTAGAATCGACACTGTTGTATGCAGTTGAACAGCTTTTCGAGTACACGTGTTGTACGGATTTTAGTTTTGCGACTAATGAAATTTGTCCGTATAAACACGTATATTATCGTTACATTATATATAAAGAT
Organism: Melipona bicolor; assembly: GCA_030673865.1. Taxonomy (NCBI): domain Eukaryota; kingdom Metazoa; phylum Arthropoda; class Insecta; order Hymenoptera; family Apidae; genus Melipona; species Melipona bicolor. The sequence continues at coordinate 2,010,627 of JAHYIQ010000027.1, forward strand.
ACATATTATATACACTCATATCGTATATAATACATAAGTATTTGGACACTTTTAAATTATTGTAATATAAAACTAAAAGAAATTATTGTATTCTAAATTATCGTGATATAAAATACAATTTAAACAAATCTCTTCAATTTAATTTTATACGAAGGTATACAGTTAATAGATGCTGATAAAGTAACAGCTAATATGTTATAGAACACTATATATATGCTATACTATATTATACTATATTTAAGTGCCTCATTGTTGAAATTTCAGAACAATTGAAATGCCATAACCATCTGTTTCTAACTACGTTGCAAAAGTTTATATAGATTTTTTAAAGCATTGGTTATTTATTAGAAATTAACAGTAGGAAGATATTAGATCTGAACTGAAACTGTCTGAACAAAAATATCAATCTTTTAATAAAATTGCACAAACAGTGAGTGTCCAATTATTTATGAACGATAGTATATATTTACATAATCTTTGACAGAAGAAAAGTATAGTTCAAGGTTATTATTGCAACTGGCAAATAGATTCATTTATAATCCTGCTATTATTTAACGCACTGAAATGATCATCACAGTGATCATTTTCTATTTGGGAAAATACAGAAATATTTTAATGAAATGAAAAACGCGTTTCAACCTCATAACATTTTATAAAAATTAAATATTCTGTCCCACAAGCGAAACGTATAAATTTCATGTGGCAGTCGCGTTAATTAAATGTGCATCATGAACGTGCGTACAAAATGGTTAACAAAGTAGAACATACTTAACAACGATCCAATTAAACGCGGCAGTTACTAGTTCCCCAGAGATTAGTGAACAATTTGCTAAATAACATCGGTTTAATATAAATTTTGGTAATCTTCCAAGTATATCATTCTCTCATTAGTTTCAATGCAATTAAATTAGTACTATAAATTGTACAATATTTTATTGCACAAACTAGTTGACATTTATATTCGAGCGATTATAATAATATATGACTCATTAGTTACAATAAAAATTTAACAAATCAAATTTGGCATTTTTAGATATTGATTCAGATTTCAGAGAAACACATGTAAAAATTGTTTTTGGACAACTTGCACTGATCTTATAGGTATCTATAATAATTGTATAGTTCAGTGGATTTTAATCAGTAATTAGTCAAACATTTTGAAATATCAAATCTTAAAATATCATACTCGTAGTGTTGAATTTATTTATTTTACCAGGAATTCCTCTGTGTTTGTCAGTTTTCAACAAAAGGGGCGAAAACGACGGTATATCCCTTTTCTAAACGGTTTCGCTTTTTGTTCACTGCGAAATTGCGCAATGATCGCTGGTTTCTGCGTGAGATGCCCACTTGCTACGAAGGAAACTGATTGGGTGCTAAAGCTCTTCCAGAGTACACGAAATCTAGCGTGATCCGAGTTTCAACACGCGAGGGATTACGGTCTCATCAAATGGGAAAAAAGGCATTAAATGTCAAACAAGTATGAATAACCGTAAATGTTGTGAAATCAAATTTTATAACGTTTACGATATAAATTTCCCGCCAGAATATGACAGTACTTCTACAGAGTAATATCAACATTATATATAGATGAAAATGAAATTTTCATTCGTTAATTTGATCCTTATTTGTTTCACAAACATTTACTTATAAACTTTTGTATAAATGAAAATTAATAATAATCGATGCTTGCAATCTTATTACATTGATTTTACAATGTTTGTATTTATAATTATACTCTTACTATATTTGTAATATCTTCCTTTCGGAGCAATTAAAGTGAAGCATTATAATCATTATTATACACATCAAAGTTAGAAAATCGAGGAATTAATTTTTTTTTTAATTGTATTTTAACGTTATTCGTATATTCTTAAATTGATTAACAATAACTTGGGGGCGAGACATAATAGAGAATGCAGAAAGTTTGGTATTCTGTCCATAGAGAAATTGCCGGTTCACCACGAAGTTTCTCGACTTTGTATTTCAAGTTCCGCCAAAGTTTCGCCGTGGCGTGTATTATCAAATGAAATTTACATATTTCTCCAGTTTAACGAAATCTCGCAATAGCGTTTGATTTATATGAATTAAAATGAGATTTCGAACAGGTCGAAAATTTGTGTAAATGTTTTTAAAGAGTTAAGTTTAAGCGTATGTGCAATTCGGTTTAGGAAGAATGCAGTTTGAATTGAAATTGAATCTTTTATAACGTATCGTATTAATTTCAAATTCATTGTAAAAATTGATTGACAATTAACTTACTTTACTCGCTTCTTTGTCTACGTTCCGGGAGCTTCATTAAATTTTCCACTTACAAAATAATTGTTGACGCATCATTAACGGCAGCTTTAATCTATCCCAGCAGGTGGTTTATTAAATCATTTATTCGGTATACTTTACAGCTATTATTAATAGGATCGTGCCTGTATCGTAGAAGCAGCATTAAGTATAACCCATTAAAATATTGTTCTAATATTTTGCGATAAATATTTGGAATTAATTTTTACGCGATCGATATTTCAGATTCGGACGTGGAAAATATTCATGGAGAAACTAAATTTAATTTTATAGTTAGGATGTAACTAACTTAAATTTAATTTAAAGTGCAACGAGAGTAATGAGGAGTGTGTTGTTTTATTTGTTTTGATAAAATAATTAGTTATGTTTGCACATATCCATACATATTCAAATTTATTCATTCGTTCATATTGATCGATGTAATTTATTTATTTGTTTCGTATTTATAATATGTTGATTTTGAATGAAATTTCACATCATGGAAACGTTATAAAAATATATATTAACAGTTAACGGAGAATGAAAGTTTGCCGTGTTAAAAAAGATTTAAAAAAAAGACACATGTATTTTAACATTGGTGAATATTTTAATATTTTATGAAATTTTTCAAGGTGTCTAAATAATACTTGTTCAATATTGACAATTTATTTCAAACGATACATTTTATAAAGTATAATTACATTATCAATGCACATAGAATTCTTTTAAGAGAAAAAGTTTTATTACGTATAATTCATAATATAAATATAATGTCAATGTTAGCAATACACCGTTGTTACATATACAAAGTTGAAATATTTTTCTACTTCATTACTCCACGTTCCATTCTCCAATTATAATTCTCACAATTCCGACTGGCAATCAACGTATTTAAAAATTTAAAACGATTACACACCGCGTAACAAACGAGGAACAATTTTGCTTCTCCAAGGTCCAAGTAATTAAGGAGATTTATTAAAGTCGGAGGGAAAACATTTTAGAGAAATTCTGTCTGGCTTACGAGGAACATACCGATCTATGTACGTTCGTATACAGCTATTTACGATGTCGGCGCAGCAGTACTGCGAGGCTGGCTCCATTGTCGGGATGATCTATCATAAGCACTGTACTTTATGTGCAACCCTCGCGATATATGGTCCAGGTATTCGCTGCGCGAACGTGTCGCTCGGGTGGAAGTTCTCGGGGACCACCGATTGAATTCCATTAGAGTTCATTAAGATGTATTACGAGGAGACCTCGGGGCGAGGTGATCCATCGATCCTGAATCGGGCAGCCAAGTATATCGGGGTGGAAAGGGAAGTTGAAAATTTCTGGTTGAAAGTTTAGTTTCCGATACGAGTGTCGTGCATTACTCGCGGAAATATGTATATATAGATATATATATATATAGACTGTTCGTTGCGAGGTGGACACTACTTTAGGTTTTGCTAGCGCTCTGTTAATAAATTCTTTCGTCGAAAAGTTAGTTAGTTATCGAATAACTGAAATTGTGATTATTTGAATAGTATTTAAAACATCTTTTTAAATGTTATTGGGACAAAAATTTGAATAGAATCTTTTAATAAGATGGCATATTTTGTAGAAAAAGTGTGATATAAATACAGATTTTTAGATAATTAGATTTTATTAAACAGTACAATAATGCAGAAGTAATAAAATAATACAAAAATGTAAAATAACAATATACTTCAATAAATATAAGGAGAAAAATTGTCGATATTTCATTTAATTCCATTTTAAAGTGGGTTAATATTTTTTAAGTATTGAATTTATTACATTACAAATTCTATGCTTCATTTCACTGACCATGAATTATTCATATTATTTTTTGATACTTAATTTTTTCACTAATTAATTTTGATAAAAATTCTTGGAAAGGTAAAAATTCATAAAAGACACTACTTTATTTTATATCAGTCAAGAAACACAAACATGTAATAATCATTATTTATTAGTTATAGTAAAAGATCTGTTGATAGAGACATTGTTCTTGCATAATGACACAGTTGTCGATAATCTTCCTGAGAAATTTATTGAAAACACTGTTTTATTTTATTTTATATTGTGTAACAAGTATTACTCATCATTAGGGTAAAAGACAGTTCTCCATTGACAAAGGCATATTTCTTCAAACGTCGGTAATCATCCTATGAGACGGTGGTACTAAAAGTTTACGAAAGTTCTGACAAATCGCCGACAATCCAGAAACGCAGGTCGCATTCGCGATACTCGTGTGTGGGGGCAAAATGGGTACCGTTGGAGAACTTTCGCCATAACTATTGTTCATTCAGCTGACACGTACGGGAAACGTTCTTTGTTTATATTTCCCTGGATAATGTACTTTTCACTATTTTTTTCTCGTTCACCTTGTTTTATTTCCTCTGCGTACTTTCTTTCTCTCTTTCGACCCCCTTTTCACCCGCTCGTGTTACATCCACACGATTTTTCTCACATGCATATTTCGAACGTCTGTATGTGCGTATCCATATATATATGTCTCCGCTTGTCGGCATATTTTCGAGGGGAAACGTGCAACCGAAACGAGCGTAAATTTTCGTCGCTGTTCTGTCGTCAGAGATGGTGCGATAAGTAACAAAGCGCTCTCTGGGGACTGCCGCTTTAATATTATTATGTTAGATCGTTGCGGATGAAATGATCAAATTCTTTATAGTTGATCGTAATAATCAAATCTTTTGAAATGGTCATAATTCTTTAGAGTTTCACAGTTAATTAAATTGTGATTTGCTACATCGATACAGTTGTAAAACAGAGTTCTTTTTTTTTCTTTTTTATTAGCAGGAGTAAGAGATTAGATCTTGGTGATTTCGATAACAGAATTAAAATTATTAGAAATCAATTTATTATTGCTTCAGTCACTTTATTGAGTTATTTTAAAATAACTTTAGTTATTTAAGTTACTAGTTATCACATTTCGTTATTCCTTAAACTATTAATTATTTTATTGATTGTTTAATCATGATTCTTGTTGATATTCTTTCTCTTGAATCTAATTTTTTTTTTACTTCAATGTAGGTTATCTTTACCCCTAATCTACTAAGGCTTTGATAAGTATTATTGTGGAAGATTTATGTGTTCACGAATTCAATATCCACAGTTGATCGCGATTTACAAAGCGTTTAATTTCCCGAATTTATTTATTATCAGGAAGTAGCAAATAATCATAGTCAAGATAAATTTAAAAAGTAATGTTAGTAATCGCAATTTTATTTTATTTTATTTTATTTTTATGAAGTTGATAATATAACTTCTCAGCGATTCGTTTATTAAACTTGTCTTTGATTGGTTTAAAGGGATTATGGTGAGAGCTTCAAACGACACTCGTGCAATTTGTATGCCCATAATCTAACAATAAACTAATAAAATAATATTATAATAAGAAAATTTATGTAGTAGAACTTGCTACTATCCGCAAACATTACATTGAAAAAAGTTTATCCCATTTGAACTCGTATATCATATCATGTAGCGTTTGAAATTACTTAATTTTGTCGTATGAAACTCTTCTTTTCTTCTATCCCAGTTGTGTGAAACAACCGTCTTAAAAATTAGTTACGCTTACAACAAGTTTATTTTCTTTCAAAGAAATTGAGTGAAATTTCGTAGCTCCTGTTACGATGTTATTGCATTTATTGTTAAAAGAAAGAAAAAATATAAAATGTTGAAGTACTGAATTCCTGAACCCTATTTGCGGCGAAACGAGTATTCTCTTAGCTCTGATTTGATTGACTCGATGTTGTTTAGTTGCCAACCGAGCATCTCGGCACCGACAACTTTCGCTCAACTTAAACGCGAGTCGTTAAAAGGGAAATCCATCGGGATCTCTGCGACTATGTTTCCCCCCGGATATGATTAACCGCATGGTAAATGAACCAGATACGCTAGGCACCTGTTCTATAACTATCTACGATACTCCCAGTGGATCGTAGGCCTCGTTCGTCCAGCGAATCAAATTAAATCACGCTGCAGCTCGATTAAATACTAGCGGAAACCTCGCTTACACCTACCTCAAAATGTTCGGAAGGCCCTGGGACTCGATTAACCACATAATCATTTACTGCTGGTGGCGATACATCGACTATCTTTCGCGATTATTACGTCAATAATTGATATGCGCTGAATTTCCAATTTTATCCCTCGTGCTAATAGCTAATATTTCGTAGTTTTGATCTTTGGGACCGATTCAGATGTTGGGTATTTTATACTTTTACGAACAAATCTTGGACAATCGTAAATTCTGTGTTATATTTTTATTATAATATTAAATATTACGTACGAATTTCAATTTATTAATTTAAAACTGTATATAAATTTATTAATCAATTTTGTATATATTATGTATCGTGTATATGTATTAATAATCTTGCACTTTTTTTTTATTTTTTAAATTTTCATTGTCTCAGGATTACAAGAAGGAAAGGTTGAATTTCAGTTTGATTTATTTAATTTATTAATAAATTGGTTGACAATATATTTATAACGTTATAATATAGGAGCCAAGGGTTTCGTTTTCAAAATTTTTAAATCAATCTACGTTATCGTAATAAATTTCATTAATGTTATAACATCACAGAGGATAATTTATAGGGGATGATTTAATATTGTACAGGGAATTCCAACGATTCATTTCCCATCTTTTTCGTTACTGTTCTTTCTACTTGCATTTTAGAATTTTATGAAATTTACAGAAATTGAAACGTTTGTCACATTGTGATAAGCCATTGCTTGGTCCTCATTGTTGAAATATTTGAAATATTTCAAATCGAAACGACATGTTTTCAGATGTATAATACACAAGATACTTTGAATTGGCAAAAATTTAAATTTTGATTGTTAAATATTAAATCTTTCATAGAAATCGCAAAATAAATTTTCTCAAGTCTTAGCTGCATTTTATAAAAACACGTGCATGCAAAAGTGTTGACGAACACGTCTATGTTAATTTTCTCTTCATTTTCAAGTTTCACATTCATTTTGAACAATCACAAAATGCTTCATAAAATTTGTATGAATCTATTCGATGCTGATAGAAGCACGTGTTTCGATCGTTCTGAAATTTCAATAGTGAATTAAGACAGACTTAAACTCGCTCTGCCTGATGAACTAATTATCATAACTGTTAGCTGTTTCTCTTCATCGATATCTATTAACAGTATCTATTATAGAAAATGTTGTTTACTGAGTGACAATAATTATTAACTTAAATGAAAATCAAATAATGAGTAATCTACGCACTCGCGCTCAATTGCCAGAAATTCTTTCGTAATTCTTTCCAAGTGTGTGAAGGAAAATGCCTGTCTAAATATTCAACTGTATTTATATTTGTCAGGCTAATGTATCGACTAAAAGTGCTCCGGGAACTGTCAATAATACGGCGAGTGTATCGAAGCTCTCACTCAGTTGAAAACTGTCGCGGCAACAGTATCGACAGTCGTCTCTATTAATAGTTGATTAACTTTAACTAGGGCACAATAGTCGAACTTCCGATATTTTCATCTTTCGACCTTAAGATTTGCACGCCCGGCGGCGTGATTTTCGACTTGCGAGCGTTATTTATCGGCGATGGCCGTGTAATGTCCGATATTATCGAAATGGCTATGTAAATATCACGGCTGGTCGGCGCGGCATTGAAATTGAAATTGTTGAAGCGTTTCCTGCCAGCTCGTTGCACCGTCGCGGCTCCTCACTCGCAACTCTGCTTTTGTTCAACTTTTGCCATTTGCCGACACGTTTTCTTTCTTTTTTTTTCCAAATTACAGAATAATACTACTCGGAACTCGAATTCAACTCACATGTACATACATCGTATTTTACTGTGATTCGCACGAATAAAACCGACGATACGCGTATTTTAGAAACTTTGGTTTTCGATCAACTCTAAGTATTAGAAAAAACACTGAAACATACATTCGAGATGTAAAATATTGTTGTATTTATTGAGAACGAAGCGAGAATAAAACTTGTGATTTTAATTAAAATTCGCGAACAGGAAATATTTCCATTTTTTTTTTTTAAATACTTGGCCCACAGTTTGAAACATTACAGTTTTTAGATGTAATTGGGACTATCTATAACTTTTGAAGTAACTTGATAAAGAATAATTTGTTCTCTTTTTATCTATCGTTAATTTAATGTGTCTTTTCGTTATAGAAATGCGCGAAATGCATTTGAAACAAATTCTGAACTTGCGAAGAAGGTTATTGCACTACGTGATGTAATATTTATAACGAAATAGAATTTTACTTTTAAGCCAGAGAATTTTATTTCAATTTTGTCGAAATAGAATTTCGAAAAGGTATGTTTTCATTTAGCTACTTTAACTTAATTAGAATATATTCTATAGTTTATTTATATACATTCATGAAATACTTACGTTTGATCGAAAATTTTGTGCCAGAGCTAATATCCCTGAATGAGAGACTCGAGTAAAATATTTTTAATATTTTGGATTTATCTCTGTAAAACGTATACAAATTGCTAATAGCAAAGAAAACTTAATGTGACTGGATAATGTAAGAAATTTGAAACATTTCTGATCGTGGAAGTATTTTTGAAAAATTACATATCTTTTTGGTCGAAATTCATAATTTTATGAGACTATGAAAGGGCTAAATAAAATAAAAATTTCCTTCATCTATTAAATATCACAATAAACGTTCTGTTTTATATGCGTATTAGATTTTTCTAATTCCTATTTTCCTAGATTCTATAAATAAATTCCAAGATTTACTCTATATATTTGTGCACGTGCTGTTTATCCTATTTTGTCATTTAACAACTTTGTAGAATAGATTTACTGATTATTTAAGCTATTCTAAAATATCAAAAAGATTGAAAAGCTCTTTTTTTTAAATTATTCGCAAAATGTTTCTCGTAAAAACGCGAAGAGTTTCTAAAATTCATCGTATTGAACTCGCAAGTTTTCGAATCGAAAAGAGTGTGGAACGAGAGGGTCTATTTGTCAGACTCTCAATTTATCTGATCTAATTTCAACATCTTCATACAAAAACACGGCTTGTACGTTCTCCGCGTGTGAACACTCGTGAATCAACTGTTATTGATGTAACGTTGGTTCTTGGTGGTTAATGACGAAGTTACTTTTGCAAAAATATCACGGGAACGTCTGAAGCGTTTCGTCTTGTGTCTAAACGGACGAAAACGTTATTGTTCCGTAGTCTCGATTTAAACGCGCGTCATTCGCAGAAATAAGATTAATACAGAAAGGGTAAACGAGAAGGAACTGCCACTGAAGCTGACTAATTAAATGTTGCAAAATGGGATCACGGTTAATGTAGTTTCGTGGCGCAGCAATTCAAACGAAAGCTTAGAAAGATATGAAAGAAAGAAAGAAAGAAAGAAAGAAAGGGAGAGGAAGAGAGAGAGAGAGAGAAAGGAGAAAGAAAGAAAAAACGTTCGATTGTGCCGCCTACGTGCACAAGGGGATAACCAGGAAACGAAAGAGGAAAAATAATCTGAGAGAACAATGACTGCCTGTACGTGGAACAAACGAGCAGCCAGCATGCAAACAGAAAAGTCGTCTGACAAATACAGTCAAGCGACCACTTAACCTCTCCTCCTCGTCGTCTGCTTCGCCTTCAGATTGCGGCGAGCCATTAAAATATTATTAAATATTAATGAAACATTGTAGCTTGGACAAACACGACCGTTTTGGTAATTCGAAACGAAGTGATTTTATTTTTGATTAAAAATATAAAACGTGGTATTTGTTAAATAACACGGCATCGTGCAAATAAATAGAATACATTGCAAAAAAATTGCGCAGTTGTTTGGTATCTTTTTGCACTCGGTATGACAATTGAACATTTTTTGGCAGATAATAAATTAGATTTTCACTGAATATAATAGTATATTATATAAATAACGTAAGTAACTGTTATTTTTTGTTATTACAGATCGTTTCAAACGATATTCATAATTGTTTTGAGGAGGAAAAATAATAGGATTACTGAGAATTTCTTTCATTTGTAAAATGAACTTTCAACTGATTGCTTTTTATTATATCTTTTAAATATATGTTGTTTAATATTTTCAAAATTTATTATTAACTTGACACAATAACTTCGTTGTTTAATTTCGGAGAACAATATTTTATAAAAATACGTTGCAACGATTATTTTCCTTTTAACCAGATCATAACGTGCGTAGGATAATTTTATAAACCATATCATATACATATTTGTAGAGTTTGCTTCAAATACTATTCTTTCGAAATAAGATTGATTTTAAAAAACTGCTTTTATTGTTTTAAGTTTACAGTATGGACGTTACAGTATGGACGTGCAACTTTGTGTAATTATTCCTGTTTATAGTATCTTCTCTATAGTGTGGATGTAGTCGGGGATTTATACAAATCCCTGGATTAGGGATTAATTGGGCACCAAGTTTTCGATTAGAAGCAACTATAATTTGACACAGGTCTCAAATTCTAAACAAAATTAGCTGTGTTAAGTCCATTCTACGTCAACTCAATGACAGAGAAATCACAACAGATTGCATAATTAACAATAGCGAGCTCGAATGTTTGAAGTCGCAGCTGTTCAACTATTTAGTTGCGTTCGACAAATGCAATTATATTTTTCAAACGACGATGACCGTCTCGATTTCCAAACTAACGAATCGCACGTTGATCATTGAATTCAAATACAAAACTGTGTTTTTGACGCGATGCGTTAATTGATGCCGACACTTCGTTTCGTTAAAATTACGGCGAAGATAACCACCGCTCCATGGCAATCGGAGCTTGATAGCTACCATCCGCTTTAACGATCCAGCCGAACTCACGTTAATTAGCCGGGATTCACATCGCATGCTCCCGGCATTCGAGAACCCTTAAAGGAGTGATCGCTTGTCAAGAACTATTTTCGAAGCTGTGGAATGCTTGCCGTCGAAAATTTCCTTTCCTACGTATCTACAGAATTATTTTGTTCCCCTTCACTTCTTCCAACACTTTTTATTCCAGCCAGTCACTGTTTTTCTCGAGAGTCTGCAAATTCAACGCGTTTCACAAACTTTATTTATTCATACGACAAATTGACAGTGGTTCAATTTCGCACAAATATTTGCGTGTTTCTCGAAAAAAGAGTTTCTCTCGTCGATTCTAGAAATATTCGCATTTTGAGAGTTTAAGGTCAGTTTAAGCTCGTTGTTGACAAGTAATCAAATATTTGTAATACACCCGTGCGAATAGCTTTCGTTTTTATTAATTCTCTGTTATTAATTAATTTTCATTTATTCGTATATCGACAAAGCAAAAGAAAAGCGTGAAAAAGTAAAATAGGAACGAAATAACCATTTTTCTAAATATACATATCAGTGCCATCCAAAATATTGTGAGAGCAATTTTCTTTCTTTAATAATCGTTCATCTTCGGTTCTTTGCTCGAATGACAATTTAAAATTAATCGTACGCTTTATTTAATCCTATATTCGATAATTGCGCAGTAATTGTCTTGCAATGTGTTTTCTAAACACCGGCGACGAGAATTTCTTTGTACGTAGGACAATTAATTAGGGCGTTCCCCTATAAAAGGGCAAACAAACGCCTTTCACCCCGTTATCAACTAATTACAAGTGGTTTTCTTTAACACGATGGCATTCTAAATATTCCTAAAGAACAATTACCACGTAAATTCTATCGGCAGCGCTCGGAGCGTTAGCTCGGCTGGCTCATTTTTCGTGCCGTGAACGAGAAAACGAGAGCAGTAAATATGCGGACAATCTAGGCGATGAGAGTGTCTCGTCAAAGTTAAATTGTCCTTGATATATTCGGAACATCCCTGCAGAAGATAGCGCACAGAGCCACGCTATCGCGCTTAATTTACTATAAAAAGTACGTACAACGAACACGGATCCCGTCGAAATCTTTGTCTTTCTTTCTAAAAGAAAAAAGCATTTCTGACGTTGATGATTTTAATGAATAATGTTGACTAAAACGAGATAAACCGAGGTAGCAATCAAAATCTGAATGTGAATTTGATATTTTTTGTAATTTATTATTCTCAATTATTTGTTATGTTCAATTAAATGTTGTGTTCATTGACGTTAGGTTGGTAAATTGAATTAAATTAAATTGCTTTTGAAACTTTAATGGCACGTAATATCGGAATCGGTTCTTTGGGATGATTTCTTCGGAATATCGTGCATGCAGTTCAAAACAATTTCCACGTGATTTGATCCTTTGTTTCTGCAATTAATAATTAATACAGTGTTATAATGCACGTTATTATATTCTATAATATTAGTACAATGTATATAATATGGTACTAATATATATCTTATCTCACAACGATTTATAAGAATTATTAATTCGAGGGCGGAATAGAAAGGTTTAACCTGTTTCAAATGATAAATTTATGAAAATTATCAATTTTCAACTTTTATTCGTAATTAAGCGAATATTCTGATTATTCATGGTCTATCATGGATTAAACAATCTATTAGCAAATAATAGTTCTACCCAAAAGAAGCAAACTTTGTCTGAAAACCTTTCTTCCGTTTCTTGTAATTTGTCAGAAAAATAGGAGAACTTTCATATAATATTTACTCCCGTACAGGAAAAAAAATTATACGTAACATGTAATACATACCTTCACATGTATATCTCTAGATTTTCATAGTTATCAGAATTTCTAGATTAAGAATCTCCCCTTGTTGAAGTTGATTAGTCATTTGAACAAAGTATCGTCTTTTATGCTTCATAGTATCTCTCCAAATAAAAAAAAAAATTTGTATTTTGTTAATGAAAAATTGATGAAAAAAAACATAGATTTTCAAACGAAACGTATAAAATACAAGGTGAGAAGGAGTATTCACCGATTCACGCGATAAATCCATCTTAATTTGTTTTTATACAAATAGTAGACACCCGGATGCAATTCGTGTGTCGACTATCTGTATCAGTGAGCGAACATCGCGTATTCTTTCATCACGTTGCTGGCACAACATCCTTCCTTCGTTGTCTCCTGCAGTAAATGGCGCAGAGTGCCACGGCGCGATACCGTGTTATCTCGCCCCGTGTCGTACGAGACATTTCAGAGGCAATTTGGTTGCGATGAGTCTTCGGTGCCTTGCTAACGCATCTTACATCCGAACAAAGACCGTGCTTCTAATGCGATTTCACATTGTCATACGTTCAGAGATTGTAGAATACTGCTCGACTTTCGTCGTGCTTGCGATATTTGTCAGTCAATGAATATATAATTGTTGATAAATTAATGAGACGACAGGGAGTGATCGAAGATACACTCGAGTCTAGAAGAAGAAAGTTGCTCGAAATTTACGAGAAAACCTGGGTCTGTTCGCATCCGCAAGAAGACGTTGCAATTTGCGCAAGTGGTTTCTTCCTTTCAATTATCCAAATCGAGATTATCCGAACCAGTGTTGTGTCGTCCCCGGCATTTCTTGGAAATGGGACTTGGAACGAAATACGTATATACAATGTACATTGTACACACCCACGTTGTGTACTGCAAAGAACTTCTGAGAAGGTTGATCGACATCTTGCGTCGTGACGCGTTCGAGTTACAGCAGTAACTCTTGCAAACACTTTGCGATTAATTTTAAATAATTGATTAATTGCAAAGTTAATAGTTTGTATACATATGTATGTTTAATTATTCGAACTGCTCGATCATGGCTCAGTTGATTCGGATAATTGATGGTCTGCTGTGTTATCGTTAAAGAGAGACGCGTGCGTTTACGATGTATATAAACGTGTGATATTTATTGGTTTTCATTCGTTATAATTCAGAAAAAGTATCCACTCGTTTCGCGAACTTTATGAATATTGCAAGCGTGTTTCGAATATTTATCACATTTATCTTCGCGTTATCGCTCTGACGAGATGGGAGATGCGACGGTCGGTGTTCAATTATTTGTACGAATCGGGCTCGAACGGACCCAGCGTTCGTTAATCCTTTAAGCATTTGGTGCTTTTTGTTTAACGAACGTATGGATCCGAAGTTGAAATATAGATTGAATACACGTAGATACACATAGATACATGTATAACCCGCATTTATTTTAAATACTTTAATTGGGTCGAAAAGGTTAAACCACATTTTCACGCTCCAACGCTACGAATTATACTTGCAAATACATTCTATTTACCAAAAATTATCAAGGTGTATTAAAGCAAAATGACTTACTACTATTGAAATAAACGCACATTTATGTTATACGCCCACATATACGCTATCGTCCAAAGGAAGTTTATAGAAATTTACAATCCAAATTGTAGAAATTTTATAATGTTAAAATTTCATGTATTATAAAATACAATGAAAATATATTATCACATGCTTGTTTTATTTTAAACACGGTACTCTCGGTACTTTTATAATAATAATTTGAACAGCAAACAAGTTGTTTCCCATAGTAATGACAAACAAAATAATATTTAAAATAATATCATACATCGTCTAATACAAATATCACGTTAGAAAATGAAGTACATCGTCGATGCTTTAAATTTCACGCTGAAATTTCAAAAGTAACTGCTCCGTTTGACAGTGGCTAACGAAAGAAGCGAGAACGCAACAACAAAGTCGAGAAAGTGTCTATACACGTCGGCATTAAACACGATCGGGGACGTTTTATGTATTTACGCGTTGGTACTCGAACGGTGGAGGGTTCCGCGGCGGAGGATCTATTTCTATTTGCCTCCGTGTCTTTGATTCAGGTCAAACTTCCGGGGCAATCGGATATCGAAAAATAACGAGAGAGTAAGAGGCGAACACTTAAGAAAGATTACGATACCGGGCCATTTGTTCAGAGAGAAATGGATATCGCGGCTCGCGACGCCCCACGGTGGAAATTCTTATCGATTCTCAGTTAGGCAGGTCTGCCGCTGCTGTTTCTGTCTCGAGTCACGGAACGAGTCCCTTCCATCCTTTCTTCCCTCATCTTTTCCTCCACTTTTCGCGTACATTTCGCCGATATTTTTTTTTTTTTTTTTTTTTTCAGATAAGGTACACTCGCGCACAACGAGTTTTTCGCTCGCTCATTTGTTTACTTCTTTCTTTTCTCGTCTTCGCGAGTCTAAAACAGGTGGATAGCTTGTTCTCTGCTTAGATAAAAATAATTGTGTTAATTATATACCTTAAATAGAAATAATTATATCAATTATATTTCCAGTCACAAAAGTCTACATATATATGTACATTTAATAAATTTTAAATCATTCGCGTGTTGTGAGTTTTAGTCAGTTGAAATTCGAAAATTTTTAAGATGTTTGCTGTTTAGAGGAACGTGTGAGTAAATCAAAAGCACGATCTTATGAAAATCTGTGTAGAGTGAAGTGAATAAAATTTATTCTAAGCAGAATAGAGAGACCTCGGTTAATATTTATTTAAATAGCATAATGTAGGCTTTCACGACTGATATACGCATAAATTCAGATCTATCTAAATCTAAAAATCTAAAAATCCAAAATTCTTTGTTGTTAAATTAATTCTTCCAAAATTATCTAAAATTCCTTAAAATTAATTTTATACAATCAAAGTAATAATAATACTTCAAATAAATTCTAATCCTGATGAGTATGATTCTGTTTGTAGTCTTAACAACTATAAAATTATCTTATATTATGGTAATAGATACTTTATTAATTAAAAAGGAGCACAGTCGTCGCATCGAGTTAATGATAAACTAAAAAAAAACATCAAACAACGACAAACCATGCACGAAAGAGTAAATTTTCGCTTTTCCGTGCTCGTCAATATTTTTTCGAGCAAGATACTCGTATAACGACTCTCTCGGCTTTTCTTCACCGTTTACTCCGCGAGCATTTCATTTCTTTCCTGTTTCTCCCCTCGTCTGCGGAATCTGTCTCTGACGGGAAAAGATCGAAGTCTGTCTAAAGTTTCGCCAGAATAATAATACCTTCACCTTTCACCGCGGATGAGTGATATTCGTCAAATTGCAACATCCACGCTGGCTTTAGCTTTGTTATCGTTATTTCACAGTGCGATAGAGGCGAATCGAATTTTGATGAGAAGAATGATTAATTGAGGCTCCGGTGGAACGATGTGTCGGCTGCTGGTGCGAGAGAAAATTATTTTAACTTTGTTTCTCGGCCTGGTGTGTAGAAAAGTAATATATTGCCTACTTGTGCCTCGTATGTAATAATAATGGTTCGTGTAATATTTGTTACGACTGCTCGTTTTTACGCATTTATAACATAGTAATGTTATATATAATAATACAGATCCTGTTGAAGTACAAATATTGAATCACTGCTCTTTCAAACGAAACGCTTTGAATCGATTTGAATCATGGATCGAGCGAATCAAAGATGATTTGTTAAACTTTTAACTTTAAAGTCATTTTATTTCTGCTTCAACTCAAATTCGTTCGTTATTGTTAATACTTTGACTTTGACTTTGTTGCAACGTTGTGATTTTATTATACAACAATTTAGTTTATACTTACCAGAGGATCATACAGATATTTTAGGGTGAAATAGAAATATTTTTTTAATTAGTAGGTTGGATATACAAGAGAAAACAAATGTTGTTTTAGAATATACATATATATCAAAAAAAGAATTTGCATACTCTTAATAGAGCTAAGTATAAAGAGTTGTAAAAACAATAGAGTCGTTCGCAGTTTTCTACACTAAAAGTAAAAGTAAATGATATTATAAAAATTCGCAATTTAAAAAAAAATGCTGTTCCCATTCATCATATCTGTGACATTGTCACAATACGCACAATTCTTAAAAAAGACAAAAAAATTCACTGCAATTTTTTTTCGTTAAAATACTAACGATCAGTTCAATGGCTGAACTGAGGAATGAGACAAGATCACGATTTGTTACTACGCACACAGAGCTAATTTTTATTTCGGCAAAGTGATTAATGGCGGTGCAGCGGAAGCGCAGTGAAAACGGTTAGCTACGGCGGATTTTTCGTTGCAGGAATTGCGAAATGTTTTCCCGCTCGCTCCTTCTCCTTCGAACAGCTCCCTGTTTCGTAATTGCGACGATTTAATTAATCAACACGAGCAAGATAGATAACAGGTAAAATCGAATCGACGATCAACGTGATAAACGAGTATCTCCAGTGACTGCTTCGGGTTCGTAAACGATTAATTTTACAGATTAGTGGAAAGTATCGGAGGCGAGGCGTCGCGCGCATGGAAATGGGATTTAAGGCAAATTGCTTAGCTTTACGTTCGGATCTGGGTATTACCAAGTTGGGTTGTCACATTAATTCCAATGTTTTTCAAATGAAAAACTCCATTTGTCGGAAATAAGTGAGAAGGAACTGTTGATGATACTTGATGAGAAAATATCTGTAATACAATTGTTTGTTTAATAAATATTTCTTACAATTATTTAATAGTGAAAAATCCCGTTTTTTTAATAATAAAAACGGAGAGGAGATATTTATAATATTTATTGAAAGAGGAAACGATTTACATTTTTATCTCAAAAAGTAAATCAAGTCTTGCAATATCGAGTCGCGCTGGTGGTATAAATTATGATTTCGATTTGAGAGAGAGAGAGAGAGAGAGAGCAGATTGTTTTGAAACTGAAATTGAAAATAATTTGAATCCGAATGTTAAATTTAAATTCTTCAAATGGAGAATGGACAAATACAAATTGTTGTATACATATAATGGTCCGATACATGTAGTACACGGAAATTCATTCATTAAATTAATTTTTTAATAAATAATCTTCCATAATCTGTTTGACCGACGATCAGTTCGTTAATTTTTCATCTACGTCTCATTTAAATTATAATTGGAATCGAGTCTCTTTTTATTAAGAGCGATACAGAGCAATGTGCCTAGTCTTTTTGTGATTGCGAATCTTTCAATGGTTTTATCATATTTTATCTATATTTCATTGCACAGTAATTGCAACTTTGATAACTTTGTGCAGCTGTCGATATTCGACGATACAAGCCAGAGGTCGATTGAAGAAAGATTTACAAATAATTGAACATTCGAAAAGTATTAATCGAATCTCTCTTCGATTCTTTAGTATTCGATTACTGACGCGCGTCGGACTGAAAATTCAAACAACTTCAAACAACTTCAAACATTGTCACGACCAAATAGATGATCTCGTGCCTGACGTCTCTCTTTGAAGGAAAAAGAAACGATATTGTAATGAAAATTAAAACCAAGCCAGTTCCTCGTGTCAAAGGTCGTGCGAAGCGCGCGCAGGAAAAGTTTTCAGAGGTTTTCAGCGTTATCTCAAAGTGATAGCCCGCTCGTAAGTTTTTAAACGCTCTCGCCTCCTTTGCGTTTTCGGTAGCCGTGAGGCAGCCGGTGAGGGCAAACAAAAGAGACGGCGAGAGAAATGAAATGTTCACGCTTAAAGCCGCAGTCTCTCGCAACGCGTGAAATCTCTTCGTCTTCTTTTCGTTTCCTGCTTATTACACGTACGTATTACGTGTTCGTGTCTCCCCTTTTAAATTTTTTCTCTTCTTTCGCCGCGCAAAAATAAATTTCACAGTTGGTTTTGTGCTTTTGCTCATGTACCACGGCACATGTACCACCTATGTGCGTTGACTGTCGTATGTACGCGGATAAAACGTAACTTTTTCTACTGTCGTTTATAATTAAACCAAAAATTAAATAATTCACTTGGTTTACGTTGGTGGCAAGGTGATTTTTGTTCCGTTTGTTATTAACCGTTTTCTGTGTCAATTTGAAAATGTTGTATCATTTCGCGGTACTTAAGCACAGGTACAACAGCTCTAAATGTTATAATTTTGTCAAAAGTAAAAAAAAATAAACTTGGCTCATTTTAAAGGGAATATTAATAGGAATCACTGTATGTAAATTTGCGACGTTCCAAACTCTCAAATCTGATACACCTTATCATGTTACATTGCATTTTATTTTCTTCATTTTCTATTATTTATTACTTTTATCACATTAAATTGAAATTATTGTTAAATTGAAATCTTTGTCTTTAAAGAGATTGTGCATTTAACAGTTTTGGTTTTCAGTCTTTTGATTTTTTTCACAACAATTTTCGTACGTTGCACGTGAAATATTTCACGTAATAATACACTTCGTGTATTATTTGGAAAGCACATCTCCTACATTTTCGTCACTGGTTATTTTTCAGGAAAGTTCCTGCCGGATGTTACATAGCAATAGAAAACCACAGTTACATATGTACTAAGAACACGAGTAAAGGGTTGAGAGGGGGGAGGGGCATGTATTAAACTTGTTACTACCTCGGCTAAGTTTTACATCGCGGCTAACAAGCTGTGTAACAGAAAGTTTCAGGCGAATTTCACTCGCGAGTGTTATATATCTTTTATTCGAATCTACGTTACGAGCTTCCGTAATAACCGGAAAGCAGACCCGTCATTTATTCGATCAAGTTCTATTTACCGTAGCAATAAGAGGTACGGGAATTATTGATTTTCAATTACAAACCACCGCAAATTAAAACGTCATATTTTTCTTGCGCGAACGCGTTGCGCCAGTAGAAGGAAAACGAAGGGAACGAGAAAGTGGAATTTTCAAAATTCACGGAAGGGAAAAATAAGCAGCAGTGTGGGTAACAAGTTTTCTTCGTAGAACCAATGTAAGTGAAAATTAAAAAGGGAAGAAAGGAAAAACGTATTATTTCATTCGTAACGGGAAACTTGGAAAAATGTTCGAAAAATTGCGAAAGTGAAAAATATTAAGCGTGCATATTTGCTTTGGTTTTTTCTTCGTGAAATCAACTTTTAAGAATGAAAAATGAAATCTGATTATTTATTTATTTAGAGTAGTGACAAACGCAGAAATTGGTGAAAAGTCTGTGAAAAGTGAAAAATATTGTAGGTTTATAAACACGTTTTTAAAAGTTCTTGTCTTCCACGCATAGATTTTACAAAATTAAAGCCAAAATTTTGGTGGAAAATGAAACATATGTCTAAATCTTGGACATTTTAGAATATTTCGAGACTAGGCTTGACCAGTTCTTTTTACATCATTTTTAAACATTAATATTGATTATTATTATTGTTACCATTATAAATGATAAAATTATTGATTTTTCAAAAAAAAGCTAGTGTTATTTTCTTATAATTTAATTCAATTTCACAGCAACTGCTCAAAACTTGACGAGTATAATCGTCATTGTGACACACTGTAGATACACACTTTTAAAAAAGACGCCACAGCTAAGAGGTTAAAAAGAATCTCTATCATATCAAACAAATATTATAATAATAACCGAAATTAAGCGGAAGAATAAACTAAACTAAACTAGAAATTCACCGTTTTTCGCAACAACCGAAATGCCCCCGATCGCGCGGAAAGATGAAAATGCGGGACACACCCGGTATATATTTCCCTCGCGCGGCCTTCGATCGAAGACAAAAGCGTTCGCGCGTCCTTCCATTCGCGGCTTTCGATGTCACAGTCACAATCTACGGTTTGCAAGCGACACTTTATAAGAAACGGCGGTCCGTATGATAGCGTTAAACATTCGAGGCTCGAAGGTTATCCGTCGGCTCGCGCCGACAATTGAAAACTTCCTCAGGGTCGGGGTTTTGAAGTGGGGCGGCTGTGCTGTGTCGTTCGGGGGAGGGGAATGAAGACCGGGAAACAAAGCGCGCTGATTACTAGCGTGGTCAAAAGACAATGCGATGTAATGGGGATGGCTGGAACAATACGGCAGGGACTAAACAACTATCACAAGGCGAGTGCCTATCAACATGTACATACTTCGATGAAGCGTACTGGACAGAAGAAACGCGCAGACAACAGATAAATACTGGCTTCTTACCGCTGTGAATAATCTTCCGGGGATGCACGATTCTTTTTTTCTCGCAACTGGTCCTACCTAGTTTCTTCCAGATCGAACGATTTTTTTTTTAATCTTCACGATTAATTTTTATCCCATTATTTACAACGATCAATTGAACTTTATTCTTAAATTTTTTCAGATAGTAATTCAATGATATTGATATAATTTTAGAATTTTGTGTTTTTGATTTTGATCTTCATCCTTGATTTTGTACGTTCAAAAAATTTGTTGCTTCGAGTCTTCTGGGGATGTGTAACGTTTTCCTGCATTGAATAAAAATTAAAATATATTTTACATTTTGAAAAGAAGAAAATAAAACAACGAAATGGTCGATACGATGTTATATTCAATTTACAATATACTAGCTACGATACAAAGTTCTTGATTACTTGCAATTAATAATATTTCGACTTTTCATATTATCGCAAACATTTTTGTAATAATATTTTAGATAAAAATATATGAAAAAGTATGAAAATATTTGTACACTAATGTAGTGTTTCGAGTCCTTTTGTCGACATAATCTAATATTTACACGATCTCACGTGACGCAGATAGAATTTATCTATTGTCCTGACTGGAAAAGTAAAAGTGATATAATGTTCCCATTGCAGTTCTCAAATGATTAGAAGCGCTTTACCAAGCAAGCACTATTGTCGGAGGAATGAATATTTAAGCAGATGCAAATAAAGATGATCAATAGGGTATCTCGTAGTGATATGCTCCGATGAATTCTCAAGGATATCTCTGAAAGGATAATTCTAACTTCGATCAAGATGATCTTTGTACGCGGAAGTTTCCACTTATAGCGGCGCTAACTTTATTTCGCGATTGATTGCGCGGAAAGTGCTTGCGATTACCTAGAGGAATTGCTTGTATAGGGAGGAGCGAGTTAATCGAATGCATAGATTTGAGAATAATACGCGTTACATCATTTCGAAAGGTAATGGTAATGAGACGGATAAAAAAATGAAAATTTACCTATTTTTGCAGACGTTTGCGAAAGCTGTGAATTGTCACTGATCGGCAGGATCATTTTGATCAACGTCTTCATTTAACAATTTTTCTGAATTAACAGTCGAGCATATACAGATTCATTCTAATGAGTGAAATAAGAAAAACTACGAGCACATAAACCTCTGCGTAATTTTAATACAGTGACGTTCATAGTGTCTAATTTCTGTATTATTGTTTTGTGTTATCGTTAGCTATTTTTTTTTGAATCACCATCCATTTTCATTTCTGATTGTTGGAACTGTTAATGAAATTGATTAATTAAAATAATCAAATTAGATCAAATCGAGGTCTTCTTGGCTCTTCTTCCAAGAAATATACACGTACCTGTCTGCAATAACAGTGTATTTAATCAAAAGTTTTTTATTCCAATCTCAATTCAGAAGATTTGTAAACATTGTATAAATTTCCCCAGAGTTTTTGAAAAAAATATTTATCTGTCGAAAAACGTGTCATCAAACATAAATGATCCCCATTTACGGATACGTGATGCGCCATAGAAACTATCGTAATCGAAGAGTACACATTTAAGCAGGAATTTGTTTACAACGTTCGCAGTATATGTGTAAATAGTCGCAGCAAACCGTGCTGTTTCACGGCTTCGATTTCAAGTTATTCGTATGTTAATGCGTGTATTTCCATATTTGGCGATCGACCAACGAAGATTGTCTTCAATATTGTTCCGTATGCAAGAGCCGATATTCCTATAGTGTTCCCATACATCCATAGCGCATCCATTCTTCTTTCCCTTGATGTTTTATCCGATTCTCCAAATCGATTTCTAAAAGCTCGTTACTCCTCGCTACTTCGTTTTTCATTGCTTCTCATTCTATTTACGAGTTTTCTGGTTTCCTTTTTTTGTTTGTTGCACGGGCCAATCCTTTTTCTATCGCACGTACATTTTTCAGTTTTCTGTTTCGGATTTTATTTCGTAAAACAGATAAAGAATCAAAAACTAATCCTCAAAAAGTGTTTCTCGTTTGCCAGTGTCAATTCAGTTAATTTAGATCGTTCTGTCCAGTTGTTGCAGGAAGTGAAAATTAAGAAAGTAACAAAAATATTAATCTTTTAATCTGTATCAATTGTTCAAATGTACATATACAATGGGTTAGAAAATGGTCACCTAGTGTTTTGGCGCGTTATGGAAACAAATAATATATTAGCAAAATTGCAGAAATATGTTGAAAAGCTTTGAAAAATTTTTGAAATATCCACGTTTTCGTATTTTATGATATTCGAAGATAAAAGATTTATAAAAACATTCGCGAAAAACATTCGTTTATAATTTATATTTGTCGGCGCAAAAATTGAATTTCGGCGTGTTTGAATAATTCGAAAACCAATGTTAAATGATTTATCTTTTGCCTGTCGTCTCGTGCCGTATGTAATGTAAAATTTGCTCGACGAAACAACGCGTATTAACATTAAATAAAATTAATTAAATAACTAAATTGATATTTCTTCGCGTCAAACAGAAATACGTACAAACGTCAATTACGAAACGGGGAAAATAACGTGGAAAAAATGTAGATCACTCTATTTCATTTTACACTTTACGCGATAAAGATCGATGTTACAATTTGAAATTCGATCGAATCAACACGAAAACTATCAAAATGGTCAAAATGACCAGTTAAATATTTTTGTTAGATATTTTATAGACATGAAACAGTGTGTTTTTTAATTGGCTTGAATGATTCTTTGTAAAATACATAAATAAATATAATAAAGATTTTCTGCTTTTTTTCTTCTTATTTTAGTGTAATATTCTGGTGGTCGATAGTTCCAGCGTTGAAAATTCCACGGCCAATCGATCTACTAACTTTAAGTTGTTAATGATTCTCGAAAAATTCAGGGGCACCTGCCAATTAAATAACGACGAGTAATTTCATTGCAATTGAACGCAGGCCTCGATCTGTTTCAGCTGCTTTCCCCCCGCAGCTTTAAGGCGAGACCACGTATTTACCATCGAGCAATTTTTATCGCCGATGTCACCTAGCGCTGAATCGTGTTATTGTCGTCCCAGTTGGAAATTATCCAGGGTAGCGTCCCTGCCGATTTAACCGGGGATCTGGGAACAACGTGAATATCAATATCTGCCACCGCGCACTTTCCTACAGCAGTTCGCTTCTCATTGGTATTAAAGATATCGGATATGCATCCGAATCGCAGTTGCATTCGGACAGCCACGTTCCCATTATTTGTCCCTTCACCGCCGATTCGATCAAAACCGCGTTTCTCTTTTTAATTCTTTTTAACTTAAACGCAGATGGTTATTCCGTATCGATTTTGTTTAATTTTGTTTTCAGCAGTTTGCAAAAAATGTTTGCGTACACTTTAATTTTCTGAAGTTTCCAATCCAATGGAAGAGTACACTTTCGATTTTTCTTCTCTAGTTGGTTCCATTTTCTGATTTTCATGATATTAAATTTTCCATTTACCGCTCTTTTTTTAATCATTTTAGCGCTTTACCACAAATTCGTTCAATCGCGCTTTTTTTTAAATTTTATACTCCGTATCGATCGAACTTCGTATCGATTTTGTCAATTTTTCAACGCAGCTTCGTTTTATTTGATTCCATTTTGCATCTTTGTAACATCATATTTCCTTTCGTTTCCGCTTTATGGCGGATTCGCTCAAAGTTTTCTTTTAATTTTGCACGTAAATGTGATTCTATGTCGATTAAACTTCGTATCGATTTCGTCTATATTTCCAGTGGCTGCAAAAGATATTTGCGTACACCTCAATTCTTTAATGAAGCACTGTTTCATTTAATTGCAGTTTTCATTCTAATAAAATATGATATCGAATTTTTGCAGTGTAAATGATACATTTGGTTTTATATAATCGTTCAATTGTTGCAGACAAAATGATGAGTTCGCAATGTAAATATACAGTTTTTTTTTTTTTTAAATAATATTAATTAAACTTGTGAATTCGATACATTTCCTCTATAAATTGTGAAACAATTTTCTAATTATCAAAATTGAAATCTTTCATTATTGATATAATTTCGTGACCCACTGTTCGCGTGGTCCATTGTATTTGTAATTTAAATTTTTTACGTGAATATCAGATTGTATCTTTTCAAGTAATTGGACAATAGAATTTCGTTAAATGAGCTCCATTCGTGCGGAATCAAATTAAATCGTATTTCGACACGATTACTGGCGTTTATTAATTTTTGCTGTTTTCACGCTGGCTTGATGCTTGAAAAACTTAAACGTTAAAAGATTGGAACTCTCTCTCTCTCTCTCTCTCTCTCATTCTATGAGAGACTTCGCCACGACTTGCCACACTTACGTTTTCGCTGGGTCAGTCCTTTTAGCTCAAGCACACCAGGAGGATAACCAGGAACATTTTCTGGGTTTTACTGACCTAAATCAACGGGAAACGAACGGGCCGAGCTGCAAAGCTCGTGAAATTGTCGCATGAGATCTCTTCCCTCTTTGGTAATTTCCAATATCTATGATCTCGTCACCCCACTAGTTATACGCTTTTTGCCCTGTCCTGTTCATATGCTTTTTAATCCTTTCAGAAAGACAGGTCTCATTTTTATTCCGGCAGAGAGATACGGCTCTCCCTTTTTTTCCTCTCCCCGCAACAGAGACGAAAAAATTGGTCGCAGCATTCCCGTTATTACTTCGTAACGTTATCTAATCACCCACGTAACATTCGCGTAATACTTTTGCAGAAAATGTGTATTTCCTATCATTTTATGTCGATTTTGAATTATTGAAACTTAATTACGGAATTACTAAAATTTTCGTGGAAATTACATTTATGTCGTTGTGAACGATAAAAAAAAAAATGGAATCTAAATTAAATTTAGCTTCGTCTGGTCGAATTCTTTTTCTTTGGAAAATTTTGCATATTCTCTGTGTCGTGTGCTTTCAAATTTTCCATAAATTTGTTTTTGTGTCATTGTGCGTAATTTTATGTAATATCATTATGTAATTAATTTGCGTGTTTCGTTCTTTGAATAAATAAAATTCATGCTCAATGCAACGAGAAAAACGATACAAAATGTATTCTCTCTGCTTCGAGATCTTTTTACTAAATAATGTAATGTTGTAATAAATGTTTTAGCGATACAATGTCTCATAAAATTAGGTTCTTGCGGCATACAGTTTTTACTCTGTTGGTACAAACTTTGAATCTTTTAGTTTCTCAAAATTGCCACTGAATTTATAGAAATTTACGTAATATCAATAGTAATATCGTTTTACTATTTTCTTTTTAGTGTTTCTTCTTACAAAGCAAGATGCTTAAATAAAAAAGACCGAGAAATATAATAATAACAATTAAAATAAAAGAGCTGTAATTTTTGCTTATTTCGAATTATCACTTAGTACTGGATTACAGGCGAGACAAAGTTGCTCTGGCAGTTTTTAATTGGCAGTTCATTAACTGTTGTCATTCGGTAACACCCGTTGCCATTTTTACGGTTATCGGTTTCACCTGTTTCCAAACTTCTTTCGTCATAAATTAATAACACGGGAACGCTCCGCAGAGCATTTGATATTTGTATATACACAATAACTGACATATATATACACATGTACCTACGTTACGTGACGCAGATACAATGTTTTTAACAAAAGCAGACACGAAATTAATTAAAATCTCTCGTAGAAATGCGAATATTGCGAACAAATATTAAACTATACATTATTAACACATTAATAAAATAATATGAAAAACTGTTTTGCAGCATAAGTACAAGAGTGTAAAAATTATCTTTGTCATGTCGAATTTCATTTAACTCGCGTGTCAAGGGGTTAACGAGTAATCGCACGAGGCGTCCGATTATTCGGTGGAACAAAGTTAGGAAACGAAGATGCGAGTTGGAACGGGGCGAACGATCCCGTTGTCTTTCCCCCCTTGTGGTGTAACGTAACTCCTCTTCCGAGTTAAGTTAACTCGGTTGAACTAACGTGTCCCCGGGATTTAGGATTATTTAAGTCGGTAATAACAAAGCTGGGCCGGGGTGTCGTTGTCACCGTAATTTTCCCCGTAGTTGTTCACGCCGTCACTCGTCGCCTCTCTATATCTCTTCCTTACCTCCCTCCCTCCCTGTCTGTCTGTCTGTCTGTACAGGCCTCCCTCTGGTTGGCCCTCTTTAACATATATACAGTGAAATTTAATTACTCCGAGCGAGGGAGGGGGACCCTCGCCAAAACTCCACTTGAGCGTGTAATAATTTCGTCCGGAACCCGTGAGAAATGCCGCGAGGAATGAGGAGGATTCGGGAAACGAACGTCGCCCGACAACCTCCTTGCCGAACAGGGACTCGCGACTGAGCAGAGATATTCTAATCCTTCCTGGTTGCTCTTCACCCCCTTTTAATCCCTGTCTATCTGTACACCTTGCCTGCTCCCCCCTCCCCCCCCTGGCCATCCAACGATTAATCGAGTTCTCGCTTCTTGCGCTTCTTCCACCTCTCTTGGATACCGTGATCTCCACCGACTAACGACTCGGCTAAGCGAGGATTTGAAAGAAATTTCAATTTAATTGGCGACGAAAGTATTTTCAAATCAGTTTCGTTTCACGTTGTTTTGTTTCATTTTGTTTTATTTTATATTATTATTATTGTTATTCGTATTTCGTTTTATACGTGCACACGACGTTAGAAGTTTTCTACATATTTTTACATATACGGTTAACGCAGCCAGTTTCTTAGAAAATACATCTTAAGTTTTAAAAGAAGCGATGTATCTTCGGCGATATTTCCAAGTCTTGCACGTCTTTAGGAAAGTTATGTTTCAGCTACTTGAAGTTTGAAACTTTAACATTTTCACGTTCGAAGCAGAGCTTCAACTTTTTTGCGCCATTCATCATGATGTATCTCAGTTATGTCGCACATTCTTGCTAATATATCTCCGAGTATTGGAATATTTTTTAATTATTGTAACACTGAATTATTATCCACAGAAGTTGTTTGTTAGCTTTAGGGTAAGATATAAAGAAAGTATTTTCATATTTTAGCATCAGTATCAACATCTTCCTTTATTAAAAAAAGTTTAATCAAACATATTAGCTCGTTACACTTTGAAACTTTTAATGAAATTAATCTTTCGTTGCGTATTTCTTTGCAAATAAGTCAAGTATATATCGTACTATTTGTTCAACGCTTTACAGACGTTTAAGAAACGTTTGAAGAATGATATAGTTTCCAATTTGCAAATAATTTATTATTTTTTAACAATTTATAATAATAATTGGATAATATTTTATAGTTATAGTGTAACAGAATACAATGGCGGGTACATGATTTCTAATCATTTAAATAAAACTATTTTTTTCACATGTCTCAGATATGGAAAAGATAGTTTTAAATATTAACTGTAATTTATTTATTATAATTTAAACATCTTGCATGTATATTCAATATTGACAATTTACGAACATTTCATTTCGTAGCATAATAATAATATTCATTGTAACAGCGAATATCATACATCTTTCGTAAATTACGGAAAGAATTAAGAATTTCAATTTATATACATGCTCGTTGCAGTCTACAGTTTCTTCTGATTTTTCACATTGTAAGAAGCAAATCTTGTTTCGTCGAAAAATCTTTACAAGGAATAACAACCGACAAAATTGTATTAAAAATCCACGGATGTATTAGTTGTAATAGGTATAATTATAACTTCCTTCAATGAATAATTCTGAATTCAAATCTCTCGTCTCAAAGAATTATTCATATAAAACGTATTTGAATTTCAATATTATAAAATGATGCCAGTAATACCTGTATCTATGTATGTACATATAGATTGAAATTAGACGTTGAAAATTAAAAAAATATCGAAGAAAATTAAAAATTGAACATCTAGAAGATGGTGTTAAATTTGTAATTTTCAATTTGTTTGAAGTTGTATCAATATGGAGGGCTCAGAAGCTAATCAAAAGTGATTCGCTCTGTACAAACATATCTTTTTCTTCAAATCAAAATCTTCGGTCCATAGAACACAATAATTATAATTTAACGACTAAATTGTCTGATCGACTGACAATTTTAACAACAAAAGAATATTTATGGAAAGGACTGGCGTAAATTACTTCTAACGATAGATGACTTACGTCGAGTCCTCCGTATAACAAAAATGTTCACATCTTTGGAAATTACACTTTGTTCTAAATTTTCCATTTTTCCTTGTCGATCTCTTCAATTTTCAACTCCTAAAGAAAGTAACGAATTCTATTTTTTAAACATTTGGCTGAGAACGAAGTCTCCGCGATTCGAGGATCGCCTCGCGTTCTCGAGATCATTCCCAAGCGCTTCGGGGATGTTTCAACGCGTAATAAGGTTGAAAAACGCGTTGGTAATCCGCTCTTTCGTGTTATCAACTGTTGTTGGCTCGTGACTAGGAACATCTCCCGTTTTACATAATCCCGCAAGAAGAAATCCGGGGTCCCCCTAAATCAGGGGATCCCCTTCTGGCTATTTCACAAAGCCTGCACGACCGATCCAATGACGCGGATGATTCAAACAGTCGCGAGCACGATGATCGCAGCTAGGTGGAGCACTTGATCGTGTTGGTATCGAGGAGTATTCGTATCTTCAGAGTAGACTTGGTTTTTCGTTCTCAAAGGAGAACGAGGTATATTGTACAGGTTTAACCCCTTCTCGCGTATGTGGGCGAGATATCTCACGGAGCATATCGTTCGTGTGACACTTATCGAGATCGAGATATCTCGCGTCGTTCGTACTCGGTGCTAACCTTCTACTTCACGGACGGAATATCTCGTGAATATTTTTTCATTAACCTCTCAGCTGCGAGTGACGAGTACACTTTCTCCAGTCGTAAAGGAACGGCAATTTTTTGTCTAACGAGCGAATTATAATATTATATATACACTATATATATACACTATATAATTATAATATTAGAACTATAATAGCAAGAAAATATTTAGAAACAATGGAAATATTATAATAATATTTTAAATAATTTGCTTATGAGAAAATATAATATTAAGAGGAAATATTATAATAATATAGTAACGATGATATATACAAATAGTATTCTTTTCTTTGATAGCTGACATTATTATTATTAAATGTGACTTCCGCATTAAGCGAAGCGTAATGGGAAATCATGGATCGCACGTCCCATTAGTAAAAGTTTACATTGCAATTATTTTACTGTGATCGCGCAGTGAAACGACGATCTCAGTATGCTGCTCGTCAAGCTAATGAAGTGCAGTTGATCTGGATACACGGTTAGTAGAGAGCGAAGATAATCACGGACTGATTGGATTTAGAGGTAATTACATGTTCAATTACGTGCTATGGAAGAGTTTCTGATCAACTAGATAACGACGATGTTGATCTTTCGCTGTTTCTTCGAAACGAAAGTATAGTGTAATAATTTGTTCCAGTTAGTGTAAATTAGAAAATTAGTCTACTTTGAATATTTTGTATAGTCTTGTGTACATGCTGATTCAATAAGAATTTGCATTGCTCGAATTGACTCGAATATCTCCGTTGCCTTTGAAAATATGAAAAAATTTTATATCAAGAAAGAGAACTACCGATTAAAGCATAAAATTTCCATCAGAGACATTGAAGTTAAAAAAGTAGAGAAACTTTATAATACAATGAAGTTTAAAAAAGAAATTATATAAATCTCCAAAAATACGCTGTTCCACGTCTAAAATATCTAACAAAATTATAAATTGGTCATTTTGATCATTTTGATAATTCTGGTGTTAACAAAAGTTGTTCGATGCAGGGGAAGCTGTAACGTGATAGTAATAATTTTTGTTTGTAGCTGTTAGAGTTTCGCAGATTTCAAGTCCATTTCCATTTTCTTTTAAATGCAATCGCATACTTTCAATCAATGCAAATATAAGTTTTCAAAACAAATGTAAATATTTCTTTTCTTGAGAAATAAACACAATTACTGTTTGACAGTATAATTTTAATATTGTTGGTTTATCATTAAAGCTTGTAAAAGGAAGATCTACAACTGAGTCAGTAAACAATCCAAATGTTATAAAATTTAGGGAAATATTACTTCCTTCTTTTACAAATAAAACATCACCAAATGTAAATATCTCCTTTCTTAAAGGTAGAAACAACCACAGCTACCATCTGACAGTACGTCGTTGGTTTCTCATTAAAGTTTGCAAAAAGTCAGTCAATATTCGTGAAATTTCTACGTTGCGAAGTTTTATACGCGAGGGATTAAAGAACGCCGCGGCAAATTCTATGAGTCTTCACGAGGATTTGTGACCGAGAAGAAGAAACACGTTTTCACATATAATATATATATATATACCGTGAAAAACGTACTACCGGAAAGTGATACATGGAAGATATTCTGGTTACTGCGCCATATTGTGGTCACGTACATATATATCCACAAAAAGAAAAAGAGGAAAAAGAAAGGGGGAAAAAAAAAGAGAAAGGAAAATAAACTAGGGGAACGGTCCCTTCCCGTCATAGTTCATGGCTTTTAAAATGGACTCTGATATCCCCGACCAAAGTAATAATTTTTCCTAACGATTACTTTAACCCCCCTCGTCCTCCCCCTCGCCCCGCTCTCGTTCTTTCGCTTCGCTGCAAAAAGAATCTTCTTTGCTGCTTTAAACGGCATTATTGAATCGATAGGACGATCGTTTCATTTAACAACTGGTTTCGTTACGACTTAGTCGTAATGAATTCTAAAGATGACAGATTGTTCCTCTTTCGTTGGCTTTTTTGTGAAATTGTCGCGCAGATGAGGGTGATTTTAAAGTGAAATTAGGAAAGACGAATGTTACTTGGAATTATACATCGAATAATTTTGGGTAAATTATTCTTTGAATGGATATTTCGCCTGCTGGAAAATTTATGCATTTTCTGTACTTTATTGCTATTGCAGTTTGACGTGAGAAAGTAGATTTTCATAGAAAATCCTGAGATTTCAATTTTGTGTTGTAAATAAAGAAATGTTGCATCATAAAGTGTGTACAAGAAAGGAAAATTTTCTTTTATAATTATTTATATATATTTATTTCAATAATATTAGTAATTTATAGATTGTATTTTATATTAAAGTTATAAATATTTAGTCAAAGTTAATAATTATTTCGAAAAATTGAATTAAACATCGTTTACACTATGCTATGATTACTAATTTATTTCACAAGACAATTTAGGGGCAATAATACTTTCATATCTCGAATAAACATAATTTTGCTTTGAGTATGAAACTCTCTCGAGTGTATAAGAATCCTCTTATCTTTAAGATTCGTGATGCAAGCTTTTCTGTACATTCTATACGTTAACTTCCTTGCTACAAATTCCACAAAGCGAATTATTATACTATATTTCTGTCATGAATCGCGAAAGGAATCGTGAATTTATTGTCACATAAATTCTTTTCTTGAATCCTATTTCCTTTAACTTAACTGTGCTGTTACGCTATTATCATTAAATATGCATTAATTAAGATCTGAAAAACGTTCAACGATATTTCGACAAATTTAATATTTGCTTTTATTATCAACTCTTTAATCCTTATTTTCTCAAATCAATCAATGCAGTTCCTTTGTACAAAATTCATTTTGTTTCTATATCGTTTCAATATAATTTGTAATATCGGACTAAAACATAATTGAATTAATTCTTTTGAGTTCGGCTCAGAGATAGTCCGGATAATAACATGTTAGAGTATTTAAATAATAACAATTCGGATATAATTTATAACATAAACTAATTTAGTAACGTATAGTGTTTATAACATTATAATAAATTAATTTTAATCCTTAATAAGTTAATCATGATACAAGGTTTACAGAGGCATAATCGAGAACACATTCCGATTTTCTGTTCGAAAAATCTTTTGTCAAGTTTGTCTGTCGTTTCTACATTTTCCAAACTACGAGAGAGCGAGAGAGAGAGGGAATTGCAGGCATCAGCCGATTTCGATTTATCCACATAACATGTATACCATCTGTTTGGTTCACACAAGGTGCAGATAGTATAACATGGCATGCGGAGTCGAGGTTTACCTGTCATCATGTATATTCGCTTAATTAGCTGATTCTCGTTCCGCAGATGACTAAATTGCTTTAGTCTGTGCCAGGAAATTAATAGTTGCCATTTCGAACAGTCGTATCGTGTGTCTTCCGATTCTTTTTCACTTTGCTGTACAAACGTCAAAAAATTTCATTCGCAGGATTTAGTTTTTCTATTTAGTCTTTTTTTTTTTTTTTTTGTGCTCGATTTAGTATCAAGCATTGCAGGGAAAAAAAAGTAGCTGGGAGATTTTATACTTCGCGCGATGCGTAAGTCGATTTATCGAAAATTTGGGAAACTTTTGTTTGCCATGTTATTTCAAAAAATACCGTCTTTTCGTAACTTTTCCTGTGTGTTGACTCGACGCTTGTTGTATTTGTAAGAGCTCGGATTTTTATGGAAATGTATATTTTTAGGTATTATATAGAAATATGATAGAAAATACAGAAATAAAAAATTTTAGTAAAGAATTGGTTTTAAAAAGCTACTGAAACTAATTACTGAAAATTTTATCACCAAAATCATTGAAATTAGTTATCAAAAATTTTATTCCAAGATAGATGAATCTAGAAATCCTCTAGAAAAGTAAATTTTAAATATTTTACATACTTTCGTGCATTATGCTTGTATATATCGCGTATATTTTTATATCTTTCCGTAAATTCTAATCCGAATTCTAAGAATCTAAGATTTTACATTTGTGTTTAATGTAACAAATGTTTAAAGTAATCACAAAATCAGCAATAGAATATAACCAGTATTTAAAATAATAATAATGAAATAATGAGTAATTTCATATGATATGTACAAAAATAGACGTAGAAGAATAATATTATGTAATTCATTGTCTTCAATTATCACGAACTAGTTTTATGCAAATAATATATGTGAATTAATATGACTTCACCAAAAAAAAAAAAAAAAGAAAGAATAGAATTAATTATATTTGAAATAATCGTATTTATTATTTCAAATTATTCTTACATTTGTATACGTAAGTGTACGAAGCAATTCATACGCATTCGAGACGATTTATAAATATACCTGCTAGCAGGGTTGATGTAAAATATTAAGATAATACGGAAGGATCACGCGCACCAGCGCACGTTGGATTTCCAGGCTATAAACAATTTAATTTTGCGCTAGAAATGTCTGCACGCGTGCTACCCGTCGCATGTACATCAGCGTAGGCATTTGGCGAGTGACATTGTGATATGTCACGGAACGTTTCCTGTTGTCCAACAAATGTGTGTACGCTCGCTCAAGGCACAGATGTATCCAACGCGAAATTAAATTATTCGCACCAACCCAAAAGTAAGTGTTGATCGGTCGATTTTTGTTATTTCTCGCGGCATTTTTCATTATTTTGATCTCTTGCTCTATTATATCGAGTTACAAAGACAAATTGCACTTTATATACATATATGTTGCAAAATTGCAAAGAAAATCGCAATTTTCGTGTTATCGTTATAAAAATGTTGCAAAGACAGTTCTTGACCAATCACGAAGATCTTATTCGTTCTTCTTCGTAGTTTGGCTGGTAGAGAAGAATTATGTTACTTTTTCTCTGATTCATGTGAATTCCACAAATACCTCTTTAAATGTTTATATGTAGCGGCCTAGGATTCCTCAACTACGAGTTTCGAACACTGACTAGCACAAGCCGCAAATGGCTGCGCGTCTAGTGTCGAGGTCCTGCCGACTCCGACGTTAAGCAAAGCAGAGTGCGAAACCTCGCTAGGGATGGGGGTTGGGTGGTGCCAGCCTTAGCGTGTGGCGGTAGTTACAATAACAAGTGTTTTCTGGGGTAAAGGAGTCGCTACCATCAGCCCCACTGATGATGAGTCTAGGCAGTGACTCCGAGACGAAACGCATCCTATAGATCGCCTCAAATCCTTTATATGCATCATCCTTCTCATCACATCATTCATATCTCTTCAGTATTAATAGGACAAATTATCTCTTGGTTTTTAATGAGTTTTTGAATACTAATGTAAAATAGGTTTCTGTGTTATTGTTCATCTCGGTGTGTTGTTACACCTCAAGAAATGTGAGTTATCGTTATATATGAAAATGTTGCGGATGCAAATTGTCAAAATTTATTCACTGATCATGGTAATTTGGCCACTAGAAAGAAATTATATTGCTCTTTCTGATTCGTTGCATTCTATAAATATCTCTTATTAACAATTTTGTTTTGACTACCATTGTAAATAAATGCGTAAATATTGATACGGTTAGAAGTATTACATTGATTTTCGTTTCTCCTGAATAACATAACTTACTGCTCAAAACAAATTACTTGGAATTTTTTCATACTTTTTAAACCGAGTATCGAAATGGATACAATAAGAATACAGGTGACGATAATTCGCTAAAGTTCTTCAAACAAAGTAAATCTTTCATTTTGTTAATTTCGTTTATTTTATAAGTATCGCACAGAGATGGAATTGCATTTCGCACGCAACCGCCAATTTCAGACATTCAGTGCTGTTTGAGGGGGAATTCCCGATATGAAATCATATTTCGACGTTCATCTGGGTAGATGTTACGAACATTGAGCGATCCAAGGCGAAATAATGAGCGTCAATGAAATATGAAATGTAAGCTGCGTGCATTAATGATAACTCAATATCGGTGTACATATATTGAATTGTGGTGTATTTCCCTTTGTTCGTGCAAATTTCATTGCGAATTTAATATCGTGTAATAACTTTTGAATTTTGAAGCACATTATAATGTATAATATAACAACATACAATATAGTTATATGTACATGTATTATAATGTACTGCCATGTATAACCTATATATGAAAGTACAGTTTCTACAACTACAATATGAAATATATGTATATGAAAGTATAGAATATATATAAAGGTACAAAATATCTATGAAAAGTACAGTTTTTTGAAATCTTTTGTGTTTGTATTATATACATCACATATTTAGCATTATATTTTATACCAAGCTCGTTCTGTACAGTTTTGCTTTCTAAACTGCTAATGACAATAATAGTAATAACGTACTGAAAATTTAGTACAAATTCTAGTAATTTTTTATTATTTGCTACTTAGCTAAAACCTCAATTTAAACGTAACAAAAATTCAAAAAGATGGTATTAGATATGTGTATAATGCTGAGAGTATCTTTGCACATGTTTTGATGACATTAAAATTTAAAAAAGAAATAAATAAATAACACTTATGCAACAGTATTTAAAAATATTTAGGAACAATTTACCATTTATTTTTTCCCGTTTAATTTTTCTGATAAATTATTATGGATTACACCAAAAATATTAAAACTTATTAAATATTATTAATTAAGGAAAGGATAATATAACAGAAACAGTATAAAAAATGTTACGTTACATTTAATTTAACTTAAACTACTACATCAAAATCGTTGAAATCGATGAGATATCCTTGTTTTAATGACCAATGCAATATTCAATTAATGACCGAATAGTAATGACCATTAATAATCAATTAATAACCAAATACACACACATAAGAAATTATTATAATATTACGTAGCTCTGTCAATTAATTTCTATATCGCACTATAAAATATATAAATTGTAGCTTTGTAAAAATATAAAATAGAGACAGAACAGCTATAATGTTTATATTGTAAGTGTTATCTTCGTCTGATAGATCGAGTTTGTGCATCCGAAAGTGATCTGACGCAGAAGTTTTATAGCACGCGACGCATAAAGTGAAACAAAACTGCGCATAAAGTAAAAATGTAATAAAATTTTACGTTCCAAAATGCGAAATCAATCAACCGGTCTACGCGTTTTTATATATTTAATTCTTATAGTGCACTTTTATTCAAAAACGTATTTATGTTTTTATACGTAAAAAAAGAGATTGAATGTACAATGATAATTAAACGTTCGGATGCATACTATGTACATGCGTTCTACTATTGTTATATAATAATCCCTCGTCACTTTGATGACACAATTTCTATCTCTATTGTAAATCAATGAAAATTCCACGGACTGTGTCGAATCCACGTATTCAATCGAATTAAACGTTTATTTGAACTAATTAATTTAAATCATTGTACGAAATTAAAGTGCCACCTGCAAATGGCGACGTTTCTAAGGGACTCTTGGGTTTTTAGTTAAAATTACTAGCGCGGTATTACCGGAGATGAAGAAAGTATACACGGTATAATGGACCCGCGGAGGAAAAATTCATAGTTTCTTGTACACGCTAAGAAAATGGGGTGTCCCAGTGCTATTAAGTCTTGAGGGTTAATAATGTTACTGGAACGACGAGAGTAAATGTGTCTTATGCATACAAAGCCACGAGAGTGGAGTTCAGGTTGATGATCTATTCAAGGGAAACACGGGGATGATAGTCATGGAGATTGATGCGATTTAAGAAAAATAGGGCTCAAGGTGAGTGCATATATTATACGTACATGACGAAATATTTTGTAGTATCAACGTTGTTTAGTATTTAATTACATCTGAGAATTAGATCAGTTTAAATATCAAGATTCTATAAGGAAACTCTAAGATTTCTGTCTATAATTTTATCGCAATTTAATTTATATCTAACACAATATTACGACCAAATTGAGATTATTTCTATATATTCATATTTTTATCAAAGTAATTTTAGTAATTTTGATTTTAATAATTCAAATATTGGAATATATTTATTTTATTTAAATAAATCATATCATGTCATATTAAATATGCTTACTCATATATTTATTTAAATTACCATATTAAAAATGCACGTAAGAACATATGTTGTAACATATCTACGTTCGTTTAAAATTTTGAAACATTTAAATTAAATTAAATTAAATTAAATTTAAAACATTTGAAATTAAAGTAGTAAATTATATATTTTACGACGTGATATGTGTAAAAATATTATATTAATGTAGTATTATAAATATAATGTTAATATAAATATAATACAATATTAATATTAATATCGATTATATTTTAACAATATATATTATTTTTATATTGAAGAGTGAATTTTCGGTGGTGAAGTTGAATTTACATCGGACATCTGAATATACACGTTCGTAGAATTTTTCAATAAAGTGCTTGTAAATTTTCGCCGAACAAATACATACTACGATGCTTTATATTCAATTGTAACGAAA
Source organism: Melipona bicolor (assembly GCA_030673865.1). NCBI lineage: Eukaryota > Metazoa > Arthropoda > Insecta > Hymenoptera > Apidae > Melipona > Melipona bicolor. The sequence goes on from JAHYIQ010000027.1 coordinate 2,048,901, forward strand.
CATGTTATTTGTATTGCGGGCACAATGCAGTGAATCGTGATACCTCTTGCGATTTGTTCGCGGTGATTTATTTGCATAAATAATTACTCGTTCGAATTTCTGCTCTAATTTACGTAACAATTGTGTAACCGGCGTTAATTTACGTTGAAATTATGCGTTTTAACACCGTGAACGTTTAGCAGTACAGCAATCTTCCAAATTTGAGATTATCGTATCATATTGTTGTTATCAACGACTAGATATTTCGAGAATTAGTTTCTTCTTCTTGTTTCTTTTTTTTAAAGTTTCTCCAAGACTTGATTCTTAGAAAACTTCAATTTCCTAGTATACACATAATCTTTATCAAGCATAGAAATTAAAATTTCAATGAGCATAAGAGTGTAAAATGTTTGTGAAACTTTTTAATTACGCTTTCAAAATGTGGTGATTATTTGCCTTACAATTAGAGGATTTTTCATCGATTTCAATCGGTTTGGAATATGTTGTCAATTATAAACTAAATTATTGACGAGAAAGAGAGAGAGAGAAATTAACTGGAAGTTTATAGGTATAGTAAAATCTACACAAACGTAATGTTTATTATTACTATTAAATTTTATAGTTAATAATGACATTTTATGTTAATATGTACTTAGACTTTATATATCAATTTTCACATTTGATTGAATTTAAAATACTTTACCATTTTCGGTATATACTATTAGACGTCATACAAGAACCCTGAGTCAAAAGTCTTGGGACATTTTATTTTTAATATTTCAGTATTTCTCGCGTATGCTTGATTTATCTATGATAGAATTGCTAACATATTTATAGATTATTAATGCAGCATGTTTTAATACTTTCGAACGAGGTATATTGATAAAAGTCTAAATCTCATTTAAGCGAGCATAGAAGAATCATTAAATCGTTATTCATTTAAAAGAACGACCATTTCGATATACCGAGTTCAACGAATGTCCACGAACGTTGTAGTTTACAATTTTATTCTTTAACGCGTCTTCCAAACAAATAAAACCGAAACAATTTCATCGCGGGACAAATGAATGCACATTCGTTTTAACCGATACGTCCCCATTGGGATTACATGCTAACCGGTGGAAGTGTTGCAAGTATCGAGTGTCGCAAGTGTTGAAAAATGAGTAGCCAGTTACACCCCTCGTTCGTAATAAATAATCGTGAAATATCATCGTGTTTCGTTTCATTTCGAGTGGTATTTCGACGAAGAAATTAAAAAAAAAAAAAGAAAAAAAAAGAGGGAAACGAAAAAAAAAAAAAAAGAAACGGAAAAAGGAAAAAAGGAACACATTTTTTTACCTCGGTAAATGCTCGAGATTAAACGTTGTACGCATGAATTAAAACCGTGAAATGAAAGGCTTTAACCAAATTTCTCCCGTCTGATTTCCCGTTTGCTCTCAGTGTGTTCCAATTGCACGGTGGCCGAGTATAAAGGGAAAGAGTGCAAAAGTGAAATTTAAATTTCTGTTCGATTAAAGCAGCCAACTTTCGCGAACGATTGTGTTATTTCAAAAGGCGTTACTTTTTACTTTTCACGCAACACTTTTGTTTCCTTTTTTTTTTTTGACCGGTTGGTTTTTTTTCATTTATTGGCCACTTCTGTTTTATCCTTTGTGAAAGAATTACCGAAAGAATTCCAATTTGTACATTACTGAAAACATGGTAGATAATAGTTTAATTTTACTTGCAATAACAGTTTTATTTAAGCATTACTCGACAATAATTGTCTTTTCACCGATGTTTCTTTTTTAAATACACCAAATCCAGGATCTTTCTATTTGGCAAACATTAAGATTCTTTTCTTGTAACTCAATTCCAATTTGCGAAAACAAATTAGTTGCATGATTTTGAAACTGATATAAATTGCCTTCTTATTTAATTGATTTGTATAATTATTAATTTATTCTTGGCCTTCTTATTCAGTTAATTTATATGTATCTTCGAAGTATATCACAAATGTTCTTTGGCCGACGTAAGAAAATATCAAATGAATTGGAATTTCTCTTCGTATTCATCAGAAAGGAAGAAGATTAAAGATAGATTTAATCCGTATAAAAGTGTTTGTCTTGCGAACTGGAATGAACTAAAAGAAAGACTTTTCTAACAAAATGGCAACCGTACAAAGCGAAAATTCATTAAATGTTAATAACTTTTATTGATATAGTTCTAGCGATTGATTTTACATAGATTAAATTTACTCTTTTCCTTCTTTTTTATATGTACAAGTCGTTGATAGCAGCAATTTGAATAATAAGAAAAATAATTACATTAAATACGCTATATTATTACACTATAATTACAGTATGTTGTGTCGAAACACGATTAAAAATAATAACTGCAGATTTTATGCATTTTGTAGGAAATTGGAAGGTGCATAGTGCACACACAGTCACACACAGTGCGTATAATATAATGCTTTCTATAACCTACTATTTCCTACAAAAATTTTTATAATCTTTATAATTTTATTATATACACTATATTGCTATATATGTATATACATTTTACTATAATCTATATAATTTTTAATTATAATCTGAAAATCGTAAATCTGCACAAAGATCCGTAATATAACAACAACCTAACATTTTTCTACCCCATAAATTGTTTGAAAGTCGGCGATTCCGAATGAGAATACCTCTTTAACTGGATCCTACGTATCTTCATTATCTTTAATTCTGAGACGAAATTTAGCAAAGCTGTTGGTTTTTCCTCCTCCTCTTCCTCCACGAAGAAGAAGAAAGCATTCTTCACGTGAGGCACAGTTTCTTCCCACTTGGAACTCGGCACCGGCCAACGCGAATTCTTTTCACGTACCAACCACGCATCGCGAATAAGGACGTCTTCGATCTTGACTGTCTGTTCGTTTGCGAGAAAGCGCGCTATATTTTTGCCACTTTCTTTTGTTCGTATTCTTCAACGATGACGACACACTTTCTCAAACAGGCTAGCGAGTCGTCCTCGCGACAGGATCGCGACAACCGTGCGATTCGCCGAGAGGGCTTCGCCAGACACACACTCGGCGATTTTCTTTTGCTCCGTGCACCTTTTTCGGCTCCTTTGAATTCGTCTCGTCGCGCTTTATCACGTTTCTCTTGGATTCTCCGCGAGAACCTTTGTCCGCGGGAATGGCAAAATCCCCGAGCGAATCCAATCTCAATTGTGTGGAATGGAGAATGTTCGAACGTCATTTTCAAACGCAACGTGAATTAATGATATAACGTCGGAGAAATAGTGGATGCTTGTCGCAGTTTGTGTATCTCTGTTTTTCTTCAAACGATGAAATCGCACTTCAATTATTTGTGTTGCGGTCATTCTGGAGTGTGATATCAATTCACATGTTGGAAGGAATTTGCCACAGTTGGTGTCTTTTTCTATTTTCCTTCAACGGACGAAACTTTGTTTCTTAATAAATGATATTAATTATTTGATACAATAGTTTTGCGATATAATATAAATTATTATACATCGTAGGATAATGGGTGTTTCTTCTATTTTTCTTTAGTAATAATTAAATTAAATTATAACGGAATAGATTAACATATTGATATTAATATTTCATAGTGGATATTTGTCACAGTTGATGTCTTTTTGTTTTTTTCTTCAAACGATGAAATGGTGCTTAAATTACTTGTTTTAATAGTTTTTGAATATAATTATTTAAATTATATTCAAAAGATGGATTATATTGTAATTAATATATTCAAAATTTAGATTATATATTATAATAACATCGATGTCAATATTTAATAATAAATATTTGTCTTTTTGTTTTCCCAACGTAATTAAAAGTTCCCAGCGTCAATCACTCTTGCAATGATCGGAATGATTATTTAAAAACAAAAAAAAAAAAGAAAATAATTCCACTAATGTGGCAGAAACAAAAGAAAAATTCAATTATTCATTCTTGAACTGCCGCGTTTCATTTCCGGAATGCACGTCGTCGAGTTGATGAAACTCGCGCGAAGATACGCCTTTGAAATTGCGCAGTCCATTCATCTTTTTTCCTTTTTAATTCCCTTTTCGACCAACAGAGAGTAATACGCACGAGGTGAAATAAATAAATAAAAAAAAAGAGAAAGAGAAAAAGAAGAGAACTTTGTCAAAATAAACAGTGCGTGTAATTTGGTGCTAATGAGATTCCCGCGGGGAACGAAAATTCGTGGAGGGGGGCTTGGCGTCTGTTTAATTCTTCATTATCTGGCCGCGCATGGGACCGTCAAACGATTTAGAAGATGTTTCCGACGCAATTAAATTCTTCGGCCAAGTGATATTGCAACGGCCGCTTTAATATTTCATGAAAGACCGTCGTGGCCCGGCCCCGACAACGTCTCCTCGTGTAAAACTCGAGTACCAAAGTTTCGAGAGCTTCGGCCGACGTGAGACACGATGCGACGGTATTAAAAACTCCGTCGGAGTCTGTTAACAATTTTCATTCTGCGCTTCGTGCATCTGTGTCCTAGTTTCTCTGACGTGCGCCACGGTTCCGGTATTTGAATTTATATTAAAAATCGACGCTGCCTACGTGTGCGGCTGTGTACGTGTCTGCGTTTGAAATTGTGTATGCGCGTGCGTACGGTTCCATTTGTGTGTTACGGATACACGGATGTAATCAATTGGAGATGTACTGAATCATTGAACGATTGCAGTTTTTTTATTTTTTTATTTTTCTCTTTCATCTATTGAGCTACTATCAATCAGAATTTCGTTTACTCGGCAGAGAAAAGAAGTATTAGTTAATTGTACGTACAGATGTTTGAAATCATTTGGAGATGTTTATTATTCTGAATAATTGAACGATTTCTCTTTTTCTTTTTCTCTATCGAGCTTCAGAACTTGTCAGAAATTATTCAGAAGAGAAAAAAATTATTAGTCACTTGTGCATATAGATTAGTTACTCGTATTTCATTCCAATTTAAAATTGAGTTAACTTTTAAAATAAAAATAATATTTATGAGTAATTTATACTTTTTCGATTTTAAATTGAAATAAACGGACTACGACTGACAAATTGCTTTCTTTTGTGTAAAAAAGTTTGTCAGTGTATCTCAGAAACATTATTTCCAAATGTTAAAACGTGCATTAACGACAGAAAATTTCAGACGCAACTATTGCATCTTGCTCTTCATTTTGGCTCGTGCAATTGCCCCTTAAATTTTCCACTGTCCTAATATAATATCCTGTTTGTACAAAGTTACTGCAGCCGTGTAAGAGCGGGAAATAGAAGAAAGCATCGGTACGAGAATGCTTCCATTGTAGGTCTGTAATGTCGCGATGACTTGGGCTTGAAACGTCGTGGTCGGAAGTGAGTGTGATTTCTTTGTTCTTGTAACTGCGTTCCTCTTGGGACGCTTACAACGAGTACTAATGCGCGTGCTTTACGTGAAATTGTCAAAAAGTTTAAATTATCAACGTCAGAAGCTTTGATCGAAGTTCTTGAAAGGTAATTCTTCTCGATCGAGTCCATTTATCTGAACACGAAGTGTTCCATTGAACTAAAGGTCACTAGTAATCACTGGAATCAAAGAATCTTATCGCATGGACTATTTTTCTTGCAAGTTCGACCATATTTCGATTTCCTGTATTCTTTATACATTTCTTCTATTCCTCTTGCGTATCTTTTACAATTTACTACAATAGTTTTTAATAACGGAAGAATCTAGAGAAAGAATTAACTAGAATCTAGTTAGTTTTTAATTTTAACATTAAGATGATCATGTCTCTGCACTTTCTTCTATATTTTCTATATTTTCTCATCTTCCTCTGTAGCATTTTCTGTTTCTAATACACGTATATTCCCAAGATATCGTTTGACTCTGCTTACCGTTGGCGTGTTTCTCTACTTTTTTACTATTTCGTTTTCTTTAACTTTACGCGTTTCTCTTCTTCGCCAACAAATATCTTTTTTCAACGAATATCAGCATCCGTGATTTCATTCGTTATTGTTAGACTGCGGATTTTCATACATTTATTGGAAATTTAAAGATGCAAAAATAGCTGTAACAACACCATAAAAATTGTGCAAAATATTAAATATTAAAATCTGTGGAATATTACGTTTAAAGTACAAAAGCCGTCTCTGTTTAGATTTTGGTTTTTTAACAATATACATACGTGAAAATTTATATCCGCAGTAATTACGGTTTGCATAATTCTCACTATTTAATAAATTAAATTGCCAAAAGGGAACTCGTTGATAAAAGCAAAAATTGAATTGTATTTGTTGATGATTCGCGTCTGTTAATTTAAAAGCCAACTTAGAGCGGTATATCTCTAAGCTCGGGCGCGGTGCAGGGCAAGTTTTTTCAATTTGGGAGTCTGCTGGCGATCGGCGGATTATAAATTTAATTAAAGACCCGACCGACGCTTTGCAACGAAAAATTTGAACGTGTAACTATAACCAAGCTTATGTACATACGTATTTACTGGAATTTCTTCGCGGATTCGCGGGTAAAACTCGTACGAAAAATGTCTTTCATTTACGAAATACTTTCTTCTTAAATAGTTACGTAATTTTACATACTCTTATAATACACAAAATAAGAAAATAACACGTAAAGGAGGAATTTATTAAATACTTTAAATACTTTCGCAATGAACATAAATTAACGAAAAAGGAATTTAAAAGATATAAATATGTATACCATAACGATAGACCAGGATTTAAAAGTTCAAATACAGATACCATAACGATAAACCAGAATCTCCTTTTTCTTTCAATGAAAACATTTAATCAAATTTATTGTCGAATATAGAGAATGATACTATCCTGTTGTTAAATTGTAATAAAAATACATAATGTATTTGAGTAATGAGTCGAGAAGACGCTTGTTGTTGTAACTACCTAGGCTAGCTAGGCTGGACACGGGGCACCCATATCCTAGCGGTGTTCCGCACTCTGCTTTGCTTAATAACGTCGGAAATCGGTAGGACCTCGACGCTAGGCGCCCAGCCACTTGCGGCTTGTGCTAGTCAGTGTTCGAAACTCGTAGTTGAGGAATCCTAGGCCGCTACAGAAGAATAAAATTTTTCTATTATAAATCCTCGTTTTCAGGCAGGGACCAAAAGTAACAGTCATCACAGAAATTTTCATGAGAAAAATCAGCAATTGGAATTTGTTCATCATTTGCGTTCAGAATATCAACCTCAAAATATAGAAAAAAATTTGTTGAAAATCTAAATGATTCAAAAGTTAAACGTTCTGATTACGAATAACGATAATAGGTGACCGAAAACATTTTTTTTTTATCGTAAATTTTTAGTACTCAGGATTTCTTGAGTAGATTTTCCGGATCTTTGGTATCCGCGCAAATTTGACTTCGACTGATCGAAAAGACTGTTCCGAGGACCCTTAACTGTATTTATCTCGCGACATTCTGAAGAAAAGGAAGGAAAAAGAGAAAAAAAGAAAGAAAGAAAAGAGAGGTGGAAGTAAGGAGGAGTTTTTCTCCAGAAAACTCACCAGGAAGCAGCCTGGCGGAGATCGAGTTAAAAGTTGGAGAAATGGATGTAAGAATGTAGGCTTACACTAGCGGAAATTGTGTTAAAAGTTCTACATGTTCGAATGGATAGTAGTGCTTGCGAGAACTGTGTTCGGTGAAGATCTCTCTAGTGGCGAGTGCGGGAGAACGATTTGCGGATTCAAAGACACCACTGGTGTTCGTTAATCATTTTGATACTTTTTTACTCCTTAGAATAGATCATAAAAATACACAGAATTCTTTGTAACAAAATAAATGTAAAATATACGATAAAATGAAATAAATAAAAATATATGAAATTTCTAAACTATTCTAGATCTCTACTATTTTTGGAAATACAACTTTTAATAAATAACTATTATTTTTGAATGAATATCTATTGAAATTCTGTCTTCTTAGGTATTATGGCAAAATGAATCGCTACTTCTATTCCACAGGGTCTATAAAAATAGTAATTTGAATAAAAATACGTAGTCTGCTGATTAGTTTTCTAGCTCTTCGTACAATGTCCAGTAAAGACATAAGTACATCATTTTCCAAAATATTCTCGATGAAATTAAAAATTCAACGCTGTTCAACGAAGAAATACAGCATGCAGCCAATTGGTGTCTTTGATGAGAGAATATTTTGACGTTACATCAAACCAATACGCAACTCACTCGGTAACCACGCGAGAATTTATTACATGCACGTAGGAAGGATATTGCGTCTGTACACGCTGGTAACTAGAAGCATTCTCGGAATTCCTAAATTGAAGGCACGACTAGCCTAGCCTAAATTAGATTAGATTGGATTAAATTAATGTTTGGCTGAGATTATTAGGAACCAAAATTCTCTCAAGTAGTACAAAGCGTTTTAAAATTTACACACGAGCTAATAATTATAATTCCGTGTATAATTATAATTTGGGCATACAGACATACTGTGGATTCATTGAAACCATATAAAATTGTGGCGTTTGTAAAATTCTGAAAAATGTTTGACGTGATTCACTGCGCTTTATTAATACTTCGAAATTTTGCAATTAATTTGAGATTAAATTTTCAAAGGCAGTTTATTAATTTCTTAATGATTCAAGATAGATAGATAGATAGATAAATAGAGAGATCCAATATTGGTGTGTACGTTAAAGTATTTACGGAAAACAGTAGCTCTCGAAAGTATTCGAGCGCTTCCAATCTACGTCGTTAATAAATAAAACGCACACCTGAAATTTAAGTTTTCAGAATAAGATTGTACGTATAGTCACATAGGAGTCTCGAGAATGTCTCGAGAGTCTCCCAAGTCTCCTTTAAATATTACGGAAAATATTATTTTCGTATTATAATAATATTATTATTAATAATTACGGAAAAGTGCATACGAGAAAGATTTTGCATCATTTGTTTAACGAGAAAGAACTTGTGCTCCCTTTTTGTCTTGGAGCGTATATAGTATTTGAGAATTGAAATTCAAAGTTGAAAGTAAACGAGGAATATATCCGAATGTAGGAATGGAGAATAGACTCGATAGTTGTCACAGACAATGGAATAGATGGATTTGATACCACTGAAACTTGTGCACCAGTGTATACAATTTATTTCCAAACGATTGGAGATCCATTGAAACAAGTAACTATCGTATTGATACACAATTGCTCGCGAAAGTATTCGAACGTTTTATGGCAACATTTTATGAATATATCATATTACGCGTGTTGTATAAAATAAATTTTGAAATTCGACTAACACTGTGATAGGATGCTATTTTCGTTATATCGATAAAATCTAAATTGTAAAGTTTAAAAATTTTACGCGAATACTGCACGACATTTAAAAATTAGAAATACAGTGTGAAGAGATTATCTTGGGCGTGTAATAATAAATTTTAAAGATAGCCTTAGTGAATGTTAAGGTTTGTTAATTTGTATTCAATATCTTGTAATGTTTATATAAGTATATTTTTGGATTTCAAAATTGATAAATGTAATCATGATAATTGAGTCTTACTACAGTTTCAATAAAATTTTAAAATGTTTTATGTAACAAATGTAATGTATTTATAAAAATTTTTTGTTAAGAGCAACTGTTCGACTACTTTCGTGAGTCATTGCATATCGATTATAATTCACGTGTCAATTCTGTATAAATTAATAATACACCATTGCTCGTTGGTTTGTTTATTAATTTCCAACGTGACTATCGCTTGTCGTCTTTTACGAATTTGAACGATGCGTATTACAAGTGACTATTTGATGTTTCTTTGAAGCAAAAAAATATGCTCACCATTCGTTAACGAAAAAAAAAAAACAACTGATAATTTCTGGTCGATTGGTTAGTTCAAAGAATCGTTCTTTATTTATTTTACGTACTAAAGATTATACACTAAATTATGTATTAAAGCGAGAAGCTCGGCGATAGAGAGACACGGACACATCGATTTTCGATTTAAATAGCGTCACATTGTTCGTAAATGTACGACGATAGAACCGATATATTCATTACTGTTATAAAACCCGTATAAAATCGATATATAGAACCGATATATGGAGCCATTCTGCGGAAATCGAAACAGAAACTAATATCAGCCAGAGCCATTTATACGCGTAACTGATCCAAGATGGTTTCAGTTTTTTTTTTTTTTTTTTTTTCTTTTTTTGAAACTGTTTCGTACAGTATCCATGTATTGCATAACAATTATTAACAGTTATTCTATCTCGAAATCGGTTCAATTTCTGTTCTGAATTGTATTAATTTAATACTCTAACATTTCGTTGAAAAAACATTGTCAATGCGAACGATCGTTCGTCTCGTGTCCAATTATTTTAAACGCGATATTGGGAACACTGCGGAACGAAGATAAGTAAAACAGAGGAGAATGATTATCTTGGAAAGTCTTTCTGTTAAAAGCTTCGTTGCTCTTAACCTCTCGTTACAGTCGCCGACATCCAATTTGCGCAAAAATTGCTTGGAACTTTTTTTTTTTTCATCCCGCTCGTAGCCGTTGAATGTTCCGCGATACAATGCACGATGTAAACGACAAAGAATTCGTAAGTTTCCTTTTGTTTGAAAAAGAAAAAATGAGAAGAGAAGTCTCTCCCTTAGTTCCGATATAAATCCGTTGCAGAGGTTTCATTCGTCGACTGTTCCAAAGGAAAAGAATTCCTTTTCTGTCCTCGTTATTCCTTACTGATTATTTTTCCTTGAAGGACGTAAGAAACGGGATCCGTAATAAAAGATAGATTAAAGTATTTAGCTGACGCGTATGAAATGTTCGAATAAGTGATACTTGATTTCTTCGATTATTTGTATCGTCACACAGGATGGGCCAAAAAACTCACTTTGTACTGAAATAAATTCGTAATTTTTTTTTATTGTACATTTAATAAAATTAGTTTCTTCTTATATTTTGATGTTTTATTAAAAAAAAATAGCTGGGAAGAAATTCTATATATTTAACGAAAATAATTTCTACGTGAATTTCTACGTAAATTTCCTTTTTTTAATTATCGGCTAACTTCGATTGTAATTATTTTCATTGTGCAATTTTACAAATCCTTACACTCACAAATCATAATTTTCGAAACTTAAAAATTGTTTAATTTACTACATTTTTTAATTGGTTTCAAATTTTATCAATATATCATCGTGAGGGTCTCCTTTTTATCACAGTGCTTGTGAAATTTTTAAACGTTTTATACGACAGATACATTTATTATATTTGCAAAAGATTTTTATGAGTCATTGTACATTGATATTTCTATCGTTTCTCAGTTTAAATTTGATAGTTGAGAAATTATATTTATCGATATTTATCGTATCAGTTGTCTTCTAGAGTAATGCAAATATCATAATTTTTATCATATCGTTAATTAACAATTGTATTAAGAAACGTTAAAAAGAAAATTTACAATAAGGATATTAATCTCATTAGTGACCATCGTGAATAACCAGAATATTTGTTTAATTTTCTTATAATACATAAATTTACTACAAAGACATTAAAATATAAAAAAAGAAATAGAAAGAACTTTACAACACAATAGAATACACAAACTTTTATTCATACATTTTGAGAAAAATTATTCGAGTCTCTAAAAATACAATACATTGTTTTATACGTGCAAAATTTCTAACAAAAATCACGAATTGATCAGTTTGATTTGACTGTTTGAACGTTAAAGCTAATCTTTTTTGGCGTGCAAATTATATAAACACATTACAATTCCAAAATTAATAATTCTTACATACGCGAGATAATGAAACTATTTGGTCGTCAGAGAAACGAATGAAATTATGCGGAAATTGTTTTGATTAAATACACGACGTTGCGGAATAACTAGACACTATTATACGTATGTGCATCAGTCTAATATTAAACATACTGCAGAAGTAATACACGTGAATCGCATGCTAAGAGGATTTATGAGTTATTGTTCATGAGACACTATGTACAATAATAGTATCCTGTGTAACTTATGTAGTAATACTGTCTTGTGCAACACGTAGTTACTGTTTTGATGACACAAGTTCATTTTCACTTTCAAATTCAAGCGAGGAATGTAATATGTATCGTACCTTACATACATACGAACACTCACCCACGTATATACTTGCACTGTCACTCAACAGTTTTACGACACTTTTTGTCTCCAACATTCATAATTTTAGATTTTATATTCAGATAATAAATGTGTATTTTATAATACAATCGTTAATACGTTAACATTTTATTGATGGTTTCAGAAATTAATCAGATTTTCAGTCAGCAGAAATCAGTCAATTAAGTTTCAATAAAATCACCTTGTTGTCATAATTTTCAGTCACAATAATCTTCGTTATAATAATATTATAACTGGACTGTTTTACTGACTGTCAATTTTGACAATCAAAGTTATGTTTAATGAAAAACGACTTGCATTGATTGGCTTCTGAGTCTTCCACATAAAGTACTATTTGATTTTAAGAAATATATATATATATATACGTAATGTGTGTAATACTTGTTCTGAAATTTTTGAACGAGGACCACAAAATATTGAAATTATTCGATAGTGTAAATACGTTATACATAAAATTACATTTTTAATATCGTTAAATGGAGCATCAATATTTCTTTTAATACTTTAATATTGAATATTTTTCAATGCTTTCTCAATGTTTCACTGTGAGATTTATCATGCGAGAAAATAAATTCTAGACTCTTAATTTTATTAGTACTTTACGTGGAATTGATCTGCTTTTACGTATTATACTATAGTATACTATATTACGCGACGTACAATTATAAAACTATATTACTGTATTACGTACGATTTATAATCATGAAACTTATTTCATAGTCAGATATTTGCAATCACGACGAGATATTTGCAATTTCTCTCGAGTGTATGCTAAACGCCAGTGCATCCCGCAGTTCAAGTATACATGTATACGTTGAACTTTCACTAATGAGGTACGTGCGTTACGGGCAACAGATTATTTCCTTATTAAAACCGTAAAACACAGTTCGAGATACATTTATACAAGCTTCGATGGCAACTACAATTTACTGCTTTCGCAATAAATGTTTAATCTGTTAAATTAAATTGAACTGCAAAATTCAAATTAGAAACTTGATGGTTATAAATCACCACTTTACACATTGTGTGCAATTAAAAAAAAAAAGCACTCGAAACTAAGTGAGATTTATGGTTAAATTCTCTAAATTGTCTACGCGTGAGGGATGCAAAAACTTTTTAATTTGACAAGCTAACTTTGAGGCATATTCAATCACAATGCCTACTTAACGATAAGAGTCCATTGATTCTCCCCTAATCTAGTGATTTTTGACATTCATATAACAGGAATTCAGGTTCAAATAAGTAGATCTAATCGTTCAATCAGACGTCGACAAAAATTTGGTTCAAACGAATGGAGTTTATATTCTAAAAACACATGGTTGCGCGATATCTTTATGTATAATTCGTGTAACCAGACCCGTGATAGCTTGTTGCAAAGGATTAAAGCATTTAGCACTAGGTCTATAAAATATGAGATCGTGGACAGGGAAATCCCCTGGCTGGAAGGCACTAAAGGGGCACTACATCACTTTCATTGTGAAAGCTACACGGGGAACTTGATATTTACGTAATTATTGGACTACGTGTTCTCTTTTCTGGCCGCTTGCAACAGCCCTCCGACATTACGCTGCGGTTCATGCATCATCGTTAGACGGTCGTCCTGTTTTTGTTCATTAACCCTTTAAAAATTTGTTCATTCGATGTTTCCTCGATGTTGAAATTTCTGTTGATTTTCTGCGGAATTTCTCCAAGTCTAAATGTAATAACATCAGAAATTTATGAGATAAGAAAAAAGAAAAAGAAACAGAGACACAATTTGTACAAAATAATAAAATCGATATAAAATCAATAACTCCATTTGCATCTTGAAAAATACATTTATACATTAGTCAATATCGTAAATATACGATTGTTAAATTACTTTTGTTAAAGTGATTAAAAATATAATTTTCTACATATATATATATTCCTTTGATTGTTATTGCCATTAGAAAACAATTGATATTGAACTCCCAATTTTTTGTACAAACGCATAAGTATCGTTTAAGTCATGATTTATTGAATTTCGTCCACTCCAGCCATTACTCAATGGAATCTCCGGCGTATTTTGGATCGGGTGGGCTAGAAACAGATAACAGGAATAATTCGTATTACGGTATCTGTGCGATTAACCTGCCACAGGATTAGTTGCAATCCTGCGTTGGTATACATACGTGTTATTGATTAACGGGAGCTACCTTATAGCGCACTGTATCATCGATAAATTTCAATTTTCCATGATTTTTAGCTACATAACTACATACGTATACCTTGACCAAATTTTAATCAATACTCGATCAAATGAACTCCTATTTTGCTATAATTGAATTTACCTATTTTAAGCTGAACGAAAAATCATTTGTAGAGAGGAGAATCAGTACTGTACTCTAAGGTAAAAATCATTGCCATCACTGATATTTATCGTACCATTTTGTCGTACGTATTTTTGCAAGACTCGTATTCCAAGTGTCTTCAATCGTAGCTCTTTTATTCATTTTCAATACATTATATATTTTCTATATTCTTCGTGATTAAATAAACTTGGTTTTTTCAAAGAGTAATTAGCTTTCGCGAAAGCTTTCATGATTTCTCATCGATAGAATGTGACAACATCCTCTGTGCGAGACGACGTAGAGAACGTATATAAATATATAAATGAATAAATGAAAATAGCTGAAAATATTAGAATAATAGAACAATAAAGTATTTCTTTCAAAATATTCCACGTGTAAATTATTATAATTTAAATGACAATTAAAATAAATAAATTTATGAAAAAATTGTGTCTCTGTGGATATCAATGTTAATTCTGACAAGAATATCTTTGAAACGCTCGTCAAAAACGAAAGTCTGGGTTCGATTGTTACGGTATTAAAATAATAAAATCGCACGATTATTTGCAAGACTTCTGCGATAATAGTTGTAATAAATAATAGGTGTTTCTTACGCGCGGCTGTCGTTTCAAACATCCCGGCGGGAAAATGTGAAAACGAGACACCCCGTATATGAATATTCTCATTCCTCTGAAGCGCAGCCAGAATGCTGCAAGTGAAGAGTGTGAGTGACGTCTAACAAGTATGCTGATTGGAACTAATCCTGCGGTCGGTGGAAACCAATCAGCATGCATTTTTTACGAACCGCCGACACGTGGACGATCTTGCTGGACGATCAATTGAGTTTAACAAGGCGGATTTATTCGAACTGCGTAACTCTTTTCTAGGAAAAAAAGGAAAAAATCTTTTCTGCCGTTTCTCAGCGATAAATTGGCGAATTGGGCTCGTTTGAGCAGTGAAATGGCACTTCTCCAATCATTAGAGCAAGAACAGCCTAATTGTTCGCGATATTCACGGAGATTATCCCAGAACTCGGAGATAGTTACAGTCTGTCAGCATTGGGAGGGAATCGTAGGAAACTCTCTTACAATTAGTCGTTTCGATTAGTAGTTCACCAGGTTGGACTCGCGAGTACAGAACGTGTTCGAAGCTGACTACGGTCAATTTATCGCGAAAAATTTAGTTTATTTAATTTTCTTTTTATATTTTCTGCGATGAAATTAAATCGAATGAACACTTTCGAAAGTTAAGCGACGAAATGAAATTCTTTTACAAGACCAGAACCAAAATAATTAAAACAATTCTCCACGTTCAATGAGAAACAAAATTTTCGCCTTCCAATTGGATATCATTCGCTTTCGTTCAATGTTCCACGAGATTCGTCAAGAATTCAGCATCGTCGCGCGAGAATAATTTCAATCAGCGAAAATTAAATCGTCGTACAAGAAGAAGAAGAAGCGAGCAGAAGGACGCAGAGGGAGAACGGTCGTACTAGGTCGAACTGAATCCGAAAAAGTTCGCCCGTGGAACGCATTCCGCTTCACGGTACACGTGCTGGTGCATAAATGAAAATCGTTCCTGCAAGTAAGAACTTGCCAGTCGGCCGCGTACCGACGACGAGTATTAAAACGTCGGGGAAAGAGGTGGGGGGGGGGGTTGGAGAGTGGTTGGACGAGGGTGAATGCACGGCTGATCTATGAAGGCGCGGAATTCGGTGATGTTATCTCACGATATGAATACCTAATGCAGGTTTACACGGTTGCCGGTTGCCAAAGTTATGACAGGGTACACAGAGAGACGAGAACGCCGCGGAGAAAAGCCGTGGCCAGTAGTAATGGAAAGCCGCTGGCCAGCCATTGCTGCGTGCCTCTATTGGATCCGCAGCTGGGATTGTACATTATGGGACAGTTAATGCGCGTGTTAGCGAAAGCCCGCCGGGATTAGTTCTTCCGCATATTAATAACTGCGGCGAATACTTTCCTTTAGCGTCGCTTGTTAGAACTCGTTGTTCTCTGAAACTTTGCGCGATCTTTTCGATTCGATTGAAAATTCTGGGGTAAGTGGTGAGCGGTCGAGCACTCTTAACACTATACAGGCCGGCGATATTTCGCGTGATCACGCGCGAGTGGCTGCCACTTTTTCGCGAGAGTGGCGTAGAGTGAGGATAGAAATTGAAGCAACTTTATCTAAAGATTTGTACGTTGGAGAAATTAAAATGAATGGTAACAAAAGTAATATTTTTAAATAGTTAATATACGTATATTTAGCGAGTAATTTTCTTTCACGTTTCCCTAAACGTAAGGGTACCTTGCAAAATTTTTCTCCCGGCAATATAAAGTAAAGTAAAGTAGTGAAATACATTATATTTGTGCATTAAAAAAAATACCTGGGATGGTCGTAATCAAATATAACAAACGCATTTCTTTTAAAATATTGCAATAGACATTCCCTTTTATGGCGTCAAATAGTTTATGAAAACTAAAGTTTCTGGCGACAATGCAAAGAGTATTATTATGTCATATGCAAAATTAAAATGGAAAATGTAAAAATTCTATTTTTTTTTTTTTTTGCGAAAAAACCTTCGTTAGAATGTACATAAAATTTTCAATATCTGCTTCCCTGACAATATATGATATTAATGTGTTTTAACGAACGTTAAAATTGGTATTGCAAATGACGCGAAAGTGCATCATCTATCGGCTGCTAATCATTATTTTACAAATGATATATTTACAAGGCCTAGATAGTGTTAAGAGAAGGTTCACCTTTTCCACACCAAAGTGCCCAAATTTGTTACAACATTTTCCGAAACATTTGCTCATGGGATCTCTCGTTATCAAGTTCATTGGGAACCCAATTCGATCGTAAACTAAACTAAACTCGCGAACGTGCCCTCGAACGATCTCGAAATCGCAAACATGTCGTTGTTAATATACAGTGATAGTGCAGTTTCATTGATCGCGCGATGCCTTTCGTTCGAATTTTACCTTTTTTGATATTTCCCTCGGTTTGACTTTTTCTTTCCGCTCGTGGAAATTTCAATCGCATGCGCGAATTGTTTTCAAAAGAAATGAAATATTCCCGTGTTTGGATGTTACGACACCTTCGATCGTGTGAACTAAATTTTTCATGGTAGGTGAAGTGGTGAAGTGGCGACCGCGTATTCTGTCGAGCGATTTTAATCCTCTTTGATATTATTGTTCGAGTTTTTGCAGTATTGGATTTTAACGTTCGAATCTGTATGCACAAACGTTGTCTTTTTTCCTCTCTCTCTCTTCCTTCCCCCTCCCTTACAGTTTAATCTATGTTCAGAATTTTATCTCGACGGATTTCGAAATGATTGTTTGAATTATGATTTTAAGGTGTGTAGTAATTCATTTCGGAGGTTTCTTTGTATGAATTGATTAATTATTAACATTTAAACACATATAAAATTATCACCGAATAGTTGTGACCATTTATAATTTTTAATTTTGTATGAAATTTTATGGATGCTAAACAGTGTATTTTTGAAGATTTAAATGATTCGTTAAATATATAATTAATAGCTTGTGTAGAAGCATTGTATTATAAAGTCTTTCATTGTATCATAAAGTATTTTTTTTTTCACTTTAATGTCTCTGATGAAAATTTTATGCTTCAGTGTTAATAGAAACGTTGATTTTAAACACATAATTCCAAAATATCTAAATGAAGCAAGTGACATGTTAATTTTTTTCGTTCTTTTTTATTAAAAATGATTTAATTTGCGACGAGCATTTCAATTCGGATAAATAATGCCTCAACTAATAACTAAGAGCAATTTAACTAGCAACACGAGATATGTATTATATTTTAATGAAAATTCATTCCACGATAATATATGCGGTAATAGACAATTGATATAGTGTAATGATAAATGATATTAGTTGCAACTAATTTAATCTAGCAAGTACTATACGATTATACCATTGGTAAATGTTGTACTCAGTGACTCATTATGTTAATTTAATTTAGACAGATCCTAGATTATGTCGCTGTAACTAATTTCAATAAAATCGCTAAAGCAACAAATATAATATAATATATAAAAATAATATAACATGAACATACAAATATAAAATAATTTTAGATTAATTTTATTCAAAAATTCATTGCCACATATGAGAATAAAGAAAATAGATAAGTTATTAAAATATTTGTGCGAAAATAAATAAAAATTTATATTTGAAATTAATTGTTTTACAATCGATTGGAAATGCTAACAAATTTGAATGTAACTTTTATCGTATATTGTGATATTGAATTTTATTAAAAAATTAGGGATTTTACGTTAGGTTAGCCGATAAGTATTCTTATAGAAGTTATGATTGAATTATTTTTAAATAAATAATTACAAAATTAAGAAATACTTCATTACTGATCGTATTTGAAACTTTCAATTTATTATCAAAGCTGTTTAATATTTATAAGAAATATCTTTCTAGAAAAAGAAATTATTTCTCACGCATTTTCTATATATATATATATATAGAATATATTATAATTTATATCGTAATATATAATCAAATATATAGTAATTAGTCATGTTAATATTCATGATAAATGGAATATGTAATCAAGTCGATGGAAGTCTCGCAATTTGTGAACTATATGATAAACATTTGCTTTGTGTTTACGATTTGATTGTGGTCTAACTTTGCCAACAATTTCAATTTTACAAACAGTTATTCTAGAACGAAATTGCAGTTGATTAACTCTCAAAATTCGTACAGGTAGATATTTACGAGAATGCGTGTACGTTGCGAAGAGTTGACTTTCTATCTGGATATTTGTACTCCAAGATATTAAATAATTTGTAAAAAGTACGTGTATGCTTTTTTATTCTTTTTGATAACAATTTTGAATATATGGTCAATGTAAATTTAATGTCTATATTTGTTTCGCTGCTTTATCAATATTCATGCTTTTAAAGGAACTATTAAATGCTACTTTACATTTTATTTTTATTCTCAATTTTTTTTATTTCAAAGAATACTCCTAAACTAAATTCTAGTATCGTCATTTCTACTTTGTATATTTTAATATTGTGACTGACAATATTGAATTAATTTTTTTATTTAAAATGACTTGTCCAACGAATTTTTTCCAATAATATTCTAATTTCTGAAATATTTTACCAATAGTTTAATTTTAACAATGTTATTAAAGGAGGATAAAAATTATTCTCATTAATTAAATTAAAGAACAAAATTTGTACTTGTATTTAATAATTTAAAAAGTTAGATTACATTCGCTCTAGTTATCATGATACCAAAAAAATAACGATGAGGATTTTTGTACGATAGAAAGAAATGTTATTTTTGTTTTTTAGCTTTTTCATTTTATAGGCCATTATTTCCCATGCGGTTGAATTTATCTCGACACACGTGCATGCGTGTATGTTCATATAATACGAAAGAATGTTTCGTCCCCTAGAGTACAGTACGAACGAATAGGTAAACGCAAACGAACCACGTGTAATTTCAGCAAATTTATTATTTTACAATTTCCAGTGTCAAGTAGTTTGTTTTTATTAATTTAGTATTCCGACAATTGTGAACAAAAATTTTCAAAGACCAATACCCTTTATTTTTATTTATTTCAGTAACATTCAGCCACGTGCGTACCGTATTTCTGAAACTGGAACAAACAATATTTTCTCTGAATAAATATTTCATGTATCCCGACACCTTTTGTCTGAGTACGCAATAATAAATACATAATACTTGTCTACAAATTGATATGTTCCATATTTAGTTTTAATGAAATTCTCTGTCACGATAAAAGTGCAGCGAAAGCTTATCTTTTTATTTAAATATTTAATACACATTCCAGTACTATTTAAAATATTTTAAATTTTGATCAAAGCGAGTAAAATGATCGATCAAAGATTTACAGATTTGCAGACGTGTTCGCATTTTTAGAAATTTGAGTGATTTATTTTTTAAAATATACTCTTTAATATATTATAAATCTTCTCCTATTCTTTGCATTTTCTTGATTCAAGAATCATTTCATGTTTCAATTCTCAATAATTCCCGCGTGTTAATTCAACGCGTTGAGTTTGAGTTGGTCTGCAGACCGAATGTACGTGTATAAATCGACGTTTACGTTTAGCATTAGAGGGTGTGCAGAAGTTGGTGTATTTGCGAAAAGACAATAGTCGAACAGCGAAAACACATAAGCTAGAGAGTGCAAAGTTTTAATGTGCATTTCCACTCAAAAATTTGGAACATATTACTGTGTCGAGAGTAATAAAAACTTTCTCAAGTATAATTAAATAAATGATTATTTTACGTCATAATGCAGTACATTAATACAGTAGTGAATAAATCAAAGTGATTGTAACATTCTTATTCCGTAAAAGTTTACTTCTTCTAGAAAACAAATAATATCTCGTTTAAGCATTAGTTTAATTAAATAAATCAGTGTCGTAATAACTTCTTTTGCGAATATTTTATAAAAGGGAGAAGAAACATATAAATCTTTTTTGAAAATATAAATCTTTTCTATATTAAATTGTAGAAAAAGAAATTTGCATTTAATAATTTACAAATATGAATACCACAGATACGTGTTATTTAAATTAGTAAGCAGACGTAGAGAAAATATTATAAATATTAATAAGATTCTTATAATATTAAAAAGAAAATGAGAATGTTATAACTAGTTTACAACTAAACGTCATACAAATACCAATATATAAATATAGGAGAAAGGAGTGCTACAAATTTCGTACAATATTATCACTAAAAAAACAAGAATTTATCGACGTGTGTCACATATTTATTGCGATACACACATTTATCTTCCCAGTAACCTCGAATTTCAAACCATTATCTAAGCGGCCATTTTGTCAAAGGTAAATTCGCGCCTGACGGATCGACGACGGATTAAAACGCACTAAACGCGTGTACGCGTACGTGTGACAAAAAAAAAAAAAAAAAGAAAAAAGAAACGAGAGAGAAAAAAAAAGCGGCAACGAGAAATTTTACATCGGATCTGTTCATTTGCACGGTGGACGGCGTCGCCGCGTTTTACCAGGCAGGAGAAATCGATACGAAATCCCACCGGGGCCATATGTTCTGGCAGAAAAACTCTCTGCTAACGATTCGACGGAAAGGAAACTTTCACTGCCTGTGATTTACTCGTAAATCATTCCACGCCCGTACATGTCGATCAATTAAGGAAATGAAAGGGGCGGCGAGGCCCAGGAGAAATAGAAAAAAGAACGAAAGAGCGAAAAAGAGCGGGTGGAAGAAGGGGGTAGCCTTTCCTTTTTTTGTAGCGGAATAGCCTGCGTGAACAAGTTCGCATCGTGGAATTACGCGGTTTGTCGCGGTCACGCATGACGTCCGTAAGTTAAACGAATTTTTGTTCGTATTCGCGCGTACGTACGTTTTGTGAAAGTACACGGCGACCACTTTTGTTTGTGCTCGGCGTAATTTCGAAAATTGCGTCACTTGAGGGTCGCGCGTGTAAAAAGTAGACGTTTCCCTCGCACGATTTGAAGTTTCGAAGTTTCGTCGATTGATCAGGTATTGAGAGAAAAGTGAATTATTATTCGCGGGGAAAAGGGGTCAATTTTAGCGAATTTTAACTTTGTTTTTTTTTTATTTTAGCGAATTAAAATTGTTTGAACAAAGTCCCATTAAAAATGAAATGAGCAATATTAAAATATTAAAAATTTAACGAATTGTAATATTCTTATTAGATTTTTCAGTTTAATGTTATTTTAATTACAAATTAAATTTTTCCAATTTTACGTTTACCTTGATACAGAGAAAGCATGATTTTATATATTAAAAAAATAATTTTCATATAACAGTATAATCATAATTTAATTTCAGGCGTCGTGTTTAATCTGCAGATTTTTATGCATTTATGGAGAATTGTTAATACATCTAGTATGCGAAAGCAGAGTACTTAGTATATGATTTATTTAGTTGGTACATGAATACAAAAATGGATACAATGGATAAATCAAGTTAAAAGTTTAACACGTTAAACGTAATTTAATGTTTCATTTGAAATACTTCTTACAGTTAGTTAGTATATTGAGTATTATAATTAATTAGCATATTATAATAGCTTGTGATAGTATATCAATGTTAGTACATTACTGCTAGCACATTATTATTTTAAAACTTTTACGTAAGACTTTATTAGGACGAAGTTTATGCACATTAAAATTTTATCACGAACTCGTAAACGTCAAGTAGAGTAGAATAATTTCATTGTTTTAAAAGAAAATAAATAAATTTTTTACGAACTCGTCAGTTTCCATTTTAAAGCAACCTTACAGATTTTTTAATGAGATCGGACAAGTTTCACGAGGATAACCGAACCATTCAAGCCATGGAAATTAAATTCTGTTGAATGTTACGTAAAACAAAGTCTCATCTGTCGATACCACATAACGGAAGTATGGAACAGCGTATCTTTTCAAGTAATATTTTCTGCAGATGTTTTAATATTGGTTCGTCATGTGTGGCGTGTGGATTTTTATATTATTCGCGGGAATAATGAAACGTCTTCTACTAAGAAATTCATTGTTAGAAAAGACATGTATGTACAGTAACAAATACAGTTCGTTTTTAAAATAATTAGCAATAAAGCACGTTCAGTTGTTAAAAAAGTACAAAACATACGAAGCTATATAAATAACAATACACAATAAATTTTTGTGATATACATCATCGAACAATGCATCATTATTTTTTACATCATGTAGGATATTAATATAAAGTATAACAGTTGTAACAGTCAATTATATAACAATAAATAACACACGGCGTTATGTCCAAACTATAGGAAGACAAAGTTAGGTTAACAAAATTTTCGGATACTGGAATCAGTAGAACTTTAGTTATTCAAACCACTATTTCTCGAATGTCTTAACGTTGAAATAATGTGTTGTCCAACGAGATTCTGCCAGTAATTGGAAAATTATCATCTAGTGATACTTTATTGCAGTAATATGCAGTCTCGATAACATTATACACATTGAATATCTATCTAATGTCTCTCAGAGATACGACAAAATTTTTGGCGGCGGTTCGAAGCAGCGTTCAGAAGTGTCGCAAGTAGTAGCTGCGAGGTGTCCGATCGTGGCTTTAATTGAGGGTTTTAATCGAGATTTAACGAAGTTTGCACGAAATCTCTGCCCGAGTTGTGACCGGCTTCGTTTTGACAGTAAGAAATTCGAGGCGGATCCTGTCAGCAATAGTCGGATCAATCATTGAGTGGATTTTCGTGTAACTCCTCTTTGGAACAATCTGAAATCCTTCTATCTGTTCTGTAAACATTCCATCTGCATCCACTTTCCCGTGGAACACTGTTTCATCTTCCCCCTGTCCTGCGATTCATTGATCAAACACTATCTGTCTGTCTGTCTATCTATCCATCTATCCATCTATCTATCCATCTATCTATCTATCTATCGATTCCCATCTTCGGACGCATACCACAATTTCGTCCCTTTTTCCTCACGTGTTCTTAACGAGACTTCCTCTCTGATTTACAAGACTCCCGAAAAACTTCGTGGATCACCTTGTGCGACTCTCGTCAGTAGACCACGTATTTTTGTATCATCTCGTGTCTCTGTAAATAAATCTGAAAAGTGGAAGCTTTCAAACAACGAAGAGCAACAACAGCGAAAAGTTCCACCCTCAAGAATTTCACCACCGATCTTAATTTGTAACCTTTCTCCGACCTAACTTTACTCCGATCTCTCAGTCACTGTACTACATATAGTACTACAAGCAACGTACGACGATGCCAATGCACTCTCGAGTAGTTTATCGCGATAATTACAGCGAACTGGTAGGCCACCTCGGTCCCATTGCCGCGAGCACTCATGATTGCGATTAATTAGACCACCCGATCTCGCTGGATTTGCACCGTTTGCGACACTTCGCCGTGAAGGGGGGCGGTGTGTTCGTAGGTACGTGCAAGGACACTCGAGAAATCTTTGGCATAACGCGGACGTGTAAACGTGTAAGCGAGACACAGTTTTCGTTTAATTTTGCAAAGCAACATTGGAAATTTTTCTACCCTGCGAGGGGATGATTTACAAAGACTTGCAATTAGCGCTTGAATGTTACTTGGTTACGCTTGTCCAAACGTTGCGAACATTGTTCGCGAAAAATCGAGAAGTTAAACGTTGCATTTGTTCTCCCTACGCGTTTTCGACGAGTTCGGAACGCCGGTTTCAATATTTGATAGATTTCAGCGAACGTTCGATTCGTTTTACGCTTGTGAGTTCTGTACTGTCGGGGGTGTAAATCGTCGATATTTGCAAGATGAAGAATAGCGTGAGATTGAATGTTCTGACGAGTGATAAATAACAATAACAAAAAGTTTGATTAATTATAATATGTTCGATTTATCATTTATACACTACAGCGCGACTTATTGTCAAGTTGTGGCAAATGAAATGGTTTTACAAAAATTTTGCAGAATTTACTGGTTAAAAATGCATTTTATAATTTGTTATAATTTATTATAATTTGTTTGAAGTTTGAAGTTATCGGTGCTTTATCACAAAATCGTAGATTTTGAATGAACATCAAATTCGAGCGTGTTTGAAACAAAATTGAAAACTTTGTTTTAACGAAGTAAAACTTGCTCGTAACACTGACACAGACTTTCAAAGAGTTTAAAATGTCAAAAGAGTCGAGAGTAATTTAAAGATAGAGAATAATCTAAAGAATTAAGAGTATTAAAAACGTAATGTTTTGTATTGGAAATCTCAGTTTCTTTTGAATTTTACACAATTGTAAATTCTAGGTACGAGAAACGAATTCTTGGAATTTAATTTCTAACTTGATAACTACTAAGAAACAAAAAAAACAATGTCACTGTGAACGAAGTTCCCGACAATCTCCAGTCAAAATTGGCGTCAAAAGTTCAAGTTAAAAAGTACAAGTACAAAAAGTGTGCCAAAAAATTATCAGCCAAAGATTTTGAATTTTAAAATCTTCGTTCGTAGGAAATTTCGTTTCTCCGTTATGGTCAGACAATGAGAGCCGAAAGAGATTCGGAAAGCTTCGCGAGATAGGAGAAAGGTGGGAGAAAGTTTGATGAAAATTCAGAGCTGGGTAAAAATTTCGTTTCTCCGTTATCGGCACAGTGAGAGCTGGAAAGAAGTTCCGAAAGAAGTTGGCGAGATGGGGGAAAGTTTGGTTGAAAAATTGAGAGACAGAAGGTTCCACTTAAAGGGCAAACGTGGATGCGTCTTTATGCACGTTTTGGCAATAACTACGTCAGTTAGATACGTTTGCATATCAAGCGCGACATTAACGGATGCCGATGCATCGCGGAGAGACGTTTGCGATTTTATTGTGCCGCGCTACAGCACCACAGAGAGACTTGGCGACGTACCTGCATCAGCATTCATGCAACTGCATGTCTCGTATCTATAACCACAATAACGATATGCAAGTACTACATGACTGCGTACACGGCCGTGATATGCATATCTGCATTTACATATGTTTACTATTTTCGCCGTGTGTCACGGCGAATCAATTCGCGTTTGGTAATGCAAGTATTATTGATTGCCTCTGTGTGCACACAATATACGCACACAAATGAACGTAGGATTTGAAATAAATATTATTTCGCGGCGAGTGGTGAATACATTTCCACGCATCGGGCTATTTTAGACTTTAATTTTTTCGTGAAAGTTAAGCTCGTGTCGTAACTGGGATTGATGGAATTTCAAATTTTCGTGAACACAGTGAGACAATCGAGTTTAAAATTTATTTTTTTATCGTAATAGTATTAGTAATTTTCAGGTATTTCTGCATTTTTGTAAATTTCTCGTAAATTTAAAGCCTGATGTTCAGTAAGATTTATACAATTTAATTACATAAATTTTATTTACATAAAAAATATATTATATATTACATAAAACAACAATTTTTGCCATAAGAATTGTATAAATAAATATTTTACACATTGAGAAAGGCTGCAATTGAGAAGCCAATTGTTGAAGAATTCATGATACATTGTCAAAGAAGTTACAGAAATAGAAGCACAAGTTCCTCTTTAAAGAATTTCAACGAGTATTTCTTGATTAAAAATCGCAGTGATGCTTACAAATAATATTTAAATAATTCTAAATATTTTGTTCGCGCAACGAAGAATTAGGGAAAATGTCTATTAAAATCGATCCGAGCGCGGGAAATTTTTATTTAAATCCCGATACTGAAATATTAGATTTTAAAGGAATTCGTTTTTATATTAAGCTCTTGCCAGCTCCTCAGCTATTCGATATTAAATCAATGAATTTATGGATCGATTCAATCGAATTACTTCCAAGTGAAATTCTTATCTGTAATACAGGCGTACTCCGTTTTATTGAGACGTACTTCGATTTATTGCACTTTGCAGATATTGCCATCATCATCGCGGGAAGGCTAGGAAAGAAAAAGGAAAAGAATTACCAGTTGCAGAGAACTCAAATTATTAGTAGCACTTTTCATCAATAAATAATAGTTATTTATTCGTACAATATATATGTAATATAAAATTATTTCTTCTGCAATATAATGCAGATATAATTTTTTATATGTTAAGAATTAAATGTGTATCACGTGTTGAGAAACCAAAAATTTCGTGTGATTTATTTGGTTGTAATAAAACTTTTGGTTTTATTCCAATAATTTAAGAACCGAACTTGCAATGTCTCCAAAGCACGCCTGTATTTTTTTGATTTATTTCGAGAATCTGACAATGTTTGACGTAATGTTTGACGAAAATCATTTAAATTGCCTTTTTTCAAAAGAAAAACTAATATTATATTAGTTGCAATGCAGAGCATCTACAATTCAATTCGTACAATTAATTACATCAATAAAGTTTTGTTACATCTAAATGAGTAAATATTTCGAATAATGTTATTAACAAAATTAATGGCATAAAATAATATCTGTATAATAGCAATCTATAACTTTTGTAATTTACTTGGAAATAGTCTTGGCTCAAGCAGAATTTAAATAAGAACCAGAGCGGTCGCAGTATTGCTTGACTTTTATCACTGAGAGACGAGTCAGCAGTATTTGCACGGTTCTTCACACACTGTGGGAAACTTTCAATTTCGAACAAACGATGTAAATATTACAAATTCCTCTCGTGCACAATAGAGTCAGAATTACTCTCTACACAACTGAATAGAGTATTTTTTAATCAAATTAACTAATTCGCCATCTCCTAAATTAAAGGCACAATAATCTTCAAGTACAACACGGATACAATCGATTTTCTCGGATTATCACGCTAAAAACACGAGAGGCTTGTTGTTGTTTCTGCAAATGCAACAGCAATGCTTGCAATTTAAAGAAAGATCTTATCACAGTTGAAAGAAATCAAAAATGAAAGAGACCATCTTAGAATATCGCTCCATCTTTATCTAGAGAGATTGATGAGCGATTCTTCCTCGAAATTTACACGAGTGAACGCGGAAAAACGGCGCGGCAATTCTCGATTTCTCATCCGTGTTGGCGCCGCGGCGCACAAATATCAATGGACGGCGGAAGGGGGAAACGCACTGTCTCGATTTCGCAAGATTTTCCCCGTAACCGACCCGCGAGCGGCAGTTAGTCAGCTGCCCGGACGTATCGTATCGATCTCCCTGTGAAACTGGCGTTTAAAACTACCGCGACGTACGAATTCCGCGCACGATGCACCGACGCCGACGCGTTTCCTGCCAGAAAGGAAATACGCAAGTTTCCAACCGACCGACCGACCGAGCGCAAACTGTGTCCACGAAAAATCGTGGAGCCGAGGGAGGAGTGGGACGGAATTCGTTATCGATTCATAGGGTATGACGTTTCTAGATTTTCCCGTACACATAGGTAAACGAAGGCAACAACGCGTCACGCCACTCGACTCGTTTTGCATTATTCATAAGCTTAGGTCGTTGGGTGACGTTGCGCCATGGCGAACTGCACCGCGTCGTGTTCTGTTCTGTCGCGTCGCGTCGTCTCGCGCTATCGCGCCGCTGTATCAGTGGCCTGGAGACCGCGTCTTCGCGGTCGAAATTATTTCAGCGTTGTTTCGCGATTGAAGATCGTTGAATTCGTCGTGAGCTTCGTCTTAAGCTTCGACGTTGTCGAGTTACCAAAAATATGATATGTTTGAAAGGTGGGGAGATACCTTGAGTATTTTGTGAAAGCAAAATCTCTTTCTTCAAAATTCTTTATTTTGAAATTTGTAGAAAATTGAATTCTGATTAATTTTCATTCTACACATTTCTTCGTCGTATCATGGGAAATGAGTGAAAAATTACGGTGATAGTCACGCGTTCAAGACTCGAGAGTAATTGCCAGTCCAGGCATCCAAATGTCATATTTCTTTCTATTTCTTAGAATGTCTGTTTAAAGATTGCAGCTTAAAATTTGTACACTTTTCTTAACGATTGTTATAACACAAGTCTGATCATTCTTTCAAAATCATTCTTAAAATTCGAATTGGTGTAAACAGTTTTCTTCTTGCACATGGATTAAAATACGGATTAAGATACAGAATTAAATAGTCGAAACGCATTATTGATATGCGCAAAATGATAATTTAAATCCTTCATTTACCTATAATTGTATAATTAATTATACAATTAAAGAATTAGCTTCACTCTGATTCTCAGAGTTGTAGCTCGTTTAGCACTCGTTGTACTCGCGTGATTATCTGAAACGAATAATATTTTGGATTCCAGAGTTTTAAGGGATTCCTTGTTTTTCAGAGAAAAAATTTTCAAAAATATTACACTTGAAAAATTTAGGCGGCCATAAAAACGCGGTTCTCAGAACAATGTGCGTCATCTTGCACCAGCCGCGCATCTGCAAATGTTGGAGGGCAAGGATCATCTCATTATGCGTTTACTATAATTTCCCTGTGGGTGTGGGAAAAGAATAAACCCAACGTATTCCCTGCGTGTCGTAAAAGGCGACTAAAAGGCCGTGTATGTCTTCACCCCCAAGAGAAAAATTCCTTACAATCCCTCGAAATAAACGTGATCCCGCGAGGTAATTCGAAACATTGCGAAGGTCTCGTGTCGATCGTTTGTTTATTATTTTTTGTTCACTGTTTTAACACGTTTTTCTTATTTTTGAAATAGAGTACAGGGTGTCGTCGATCTGCAGAATAGCATAGAACTGGACATATTGGACGATTAGAATTTTCAGTTTGATTGATCGGTTCGTGTTGACGATTGATAAAATTGATCGTCGAAAAATCGGCGTTTGATTTAATCAATATATTAGTTATTAATCGCCAGTCAAACGTTAAACCGAAAAAACTAGTTGAAAAATCGGCAATTGATTTGACAAAAATAAAAGAAAATGACGATAAAGTAAAATTAATCGTTGGTTGAAGGAAATTAATCGTCAAAAGATGAGCGACTGATTTAATCACCAGTCTTAAATCAAATTAATGATAATAATCAGCTCAGTCAATCTTGAAAAACTTTTGATTTTTGATTTAAATGGTTTAATCTTTTACTACGTTCTTTTATTTAGATATTTTATTTATCTGTTATATTATATTACATTGATCTTTTATTCAGTTAGATACACTATCGTGTATAAGTATTTGGACACTTTTTCAACTACAGTTCGAAGAAATCTCTTTAATTTAATCTCAACGTGTACAATCAATAGATATTGATAAAAAGAGTAGAGAAGTGTAATAATTAGGCGGTTGAAGACTATGTAGGCTGACACGAAATATGTTTGTTGAAGTTTGAAATACGTATTTTTAATTACATCGAAAAAATTTATACAGATTTTATATTTATGAAGCACCAGCTGTTTATTAAAAATGAATCTGAAACTTGAAAACGCGAAGAAACGTTTGTCGAAAGCGTGAAGCGTAACGAAAATGATCAAGCTTTCAATGAAATTGCATTAAGTGTTCAATTATTTATGGACAGTGGTCTGTATCGTGTGTTTCTATATCATCAAACTGGCTTTTGTCTGTTGTTTGATCTATTTCCGCGAGATTTTATCGCCAAGACGAACAGTTTCATGGTACTTGCGTCCACGAACTTGGAGATATTATTTCTGTCTTACTTTTCTGCGTTTGTCTCTGCTCCAGCGTATCTTCACTCATGTTTGCCGAACCACGCATTGTGCACGCATTGATGAACGAGGCTATAAATTCGTATAAAAGATGCAGTTTGCGAGCTTTTATAGAATATTCCCGGGGTAATGTCCCATTTTTTTTTTTTTATGTGTGTCTAGTAACACGCGAGTGTATCTCTCGGATACTTTTTTATGTACTTATTGGCTTCTGTTTTATGGTCGACGACGTATTTACAGGAATGCAGTCTTTCAATTTTTATGTACCGACCGTGGGAGAATGTTTGTATTGATTTAGAGGAAACGTGAAAAATATGGGAAAGTATTTATTAAATTTATAAAAGCACAAAACATTGACTATAAACTGATACGTAACATAAAAAACTGCACGACTTGTACCCCAGTACGATTCGTCTCACTGAAAGACCCAGAAGCAACTGTTCCGACTAGGAAATGAAGACGACCTTTTTGCCATAAAATTTTATCGATACAAAACAAATTACAGGCGCGATCGCTCAGTACCAGATAATGCCACTCCTACTCGAGGTCTAGCCCACGCCCCCTCGCGAATCACGTGATCCAAATCAACCAATCGCTAATTTTCGTTGCATCAGCGTTGCACCTGAAGAGGCCCGATTTTCTGGGTTACCCTCGCTAAAATCACTTTCAGTGATAAAATATAATTGCGACGTATAATTGTTTCAACCTTTGGTAGCGCCGATAATTATTTATTATAAAATCGATTAATCGTTACCGGTTATAAAACTCGCGTCAGAGAAAGTTCAAGCGGTAGGAAAAGATTTATAATACAATAAGGAATATAAGCTTTAATTTATACATATACTTTATATTGTAAATCTAATCATATTGATCCGTAAAATTACTATGGAAAACTAGGAGTTGGTGATTTTGATCATTCTGGCAATTTCAATAATCTGCTACTTGTAAAGTTTCTTCCTTACAAGCATGTACTTTGAGGTTGCATTAATTCAAATTTCAAATGCTTGGAAATTACTGATACTATTAAAAATTATATGTTACATATAAAATCGTTATATATCAAATTAAAAACACAAAATAAAAATTGCTGACAAGTACATATTCGAATGTAACTTTCGCGAGCAACTTCACGTCGTAGATACATTTACAATTTATTTCATCGCTCGTATATCCTCGATTTTCTCTCACTTTAGATTCGTTATATTTCCTTCGTTCAACGAATCTCGAGGTTCACTTCCCAACGTTCTCGGCATACGTCGTCGAACTAACTAAAAATAAAAAAAAAACCTTCGTATTTCGACTAGGCAAGGTATTAATGAAGTCCGATGCAAGAGCACGTACCGCGTGATTTCGTGTATGCACTTCGGACAGAGGCTGTGTTCTCTTGTTCACAGAAGTCGCACGGTTTTAGCCTGTCTGGTGGAAGTTTATCGGACGAATTGAAACTCCGCGCGCGCGCGTATATGTATGTGTATGTGTGTATGTCGGATGCGTTGAAAACTTGTATCGCTGAAACAGATCGTTGGAATCGCGGACAAGTCGCGACATTCACCGAGACTCGCGTGCCAGTTCCATGGATATTAAACTTCGCTGTGGCAAGTTCCTTCTTTGAGTGTATATATATATACATGTATATATATGTACATAGATATATACCTATACATATATACATACATACATACATATATATGTATATATATTGTGGCAGCTTACAAGTTTCGGACTACGAGTTCCGATTCGAATACGGAAATGTGCCCATTAATCAATCTGAATGCTTCACGGTTCGCAAATTGCAGCTGCTCAATTCCGACGTAGATAATTGTATTTCTACTGTAACTTTATTGCGCGCTAAACATATATTACATACTTTTCGGTAGTTCGCACCGACATGTTGCTGCAGTGCCCCGCTTGTCATTAATTAGAGTGGATCTATGCAACAGAGGTCGGGGCGAGGGACGGGAGGGGGTGTTTTAAACATTTTATGCGCGTTGATTTATTAATTGAAATCCCGGGCGGAATTTGGCGGCTTTTCCCAATTCTGGCTATTTCGCAGTTTTTTTTCTTTCTTTCTTTTTTTTTTTTTTTTTTTAATTAACATGAACTGTATAACTTCTTCGACCTCCCTCCTCCACATTAATTTCCCGTTTCAGTGATATGTTAGTAAACACCGTTGGAAAACATCGTAATGAAGTACAATTTTTCTAAAAGAAACAACACTGCCAAACTACGTAATTTTGTGTACAATCACAGAAGTGTATGTAAACTGTCAAATATTTAAAATAGAGAAACAACAACTGTTTCTGGCTTTCTATGACTCTTAATTAATCTGCTAGTTAAAGTTAGGGTATTATAAAACAGTTTTATATGTATTGTATCGCTATATTGTTTATAACGTTATTTTATTTACGATTTATCATTTATTATTGTATTGTGCATAATCTAAAACATTTTCGTAATGTTCATAATATCGTTCACGTTTGTTTAAAAGAGAAAGTATAGTAAATAGATAAAAAACATAAACTTACGATTACCACACGTACAGTAAAACGAATAAAACTCGTTCCAATCATAGTTATAATAATAGGAAAACATTTTCTATACATTTTCGTATGATTATTGTAGAGTAGATTTCGCGAGAATTCTTTTTATTCGATTAAATTTTAATTCAATAATTTAACAAAAAGAAGGTATGAGAGATATCGTCTCCCCAAAATTTCTATAACTTTAATTAAGAAATGAATTAGTAAAATATTTAACATCAAAATCAGCAAATGACCAATTTATAATTTTTCGTAAAAATTTTGTAGTCTTTCTAGTCAGAAGGAAACAGGGATGAGAAATGATTTCTCGTAGAATACGTAGACAAATGTTTTGCAAACAAATTTTGAAATTTGCAGACTTTCATACGATTAACTTGCCGTGTCGTGCTTCTTCGTTAACGAAGCTGCACTTTTCCCTCTCTCGAGGGCCTTGATTGTTTCATGTTTAGATGGCAGATTTAACGCAGCGTTTCATCTTCAGGAACATGACGTTAAAACGATACGGAAACAATTCGCATTGTTGCATTCGAATGGAACTGCGTACGCGTACACGTGACGTTTGTATAATGGAAGATTCTAGAACGATAGAATACCAGTTCTATCGCTCGGATAATGGAAATTCGGGTTAAAGAGATTCTACCGCTTGCAGAAACTTGCTTGTTTTATTTTGTGCCATTTTCCGAGCAAACGCTGCTTGGCGAAAATTGATTGACGTAATTTCCTGCCCCCTGTATATACCTTGCGAGAGAATTCATATTTTGAAACGCAACCGCGGCAGGGAGTAGTTTTAATTTTTGAAATTTTCAAAAATTTCGTCGAATGGAGTTAAATCAATTTATCGTTTTGAAATTAAAAGACGTGGAATAGGGACTTTGAATATAACTTTCTACTGAATCGCTCGTTACGATTATTATTTGCAATTTGTAATTTGCAATTTTCATAATTATGATATTTTACTGAAATTATCGCAATATTGCGTTTGAAACGAAGGACTTTGAAAATTTCAATGTATTTTAAAAAGTAAAAAAAGTGCTAGGTAAGACGATTTAACGATTAAAGAATAATACATAATATATATTATATTACATTACATTACAGTGTGAGTATAATATATAATGTAATAGTACGACAAAATAAATAATATTATATTATACCACATGAACGTGTGTACATAATTGAATAATAATAATATTAATTATCGTTAAATTAATAATATTCGCTATAGATGCGTAACGTCAAATTTGGAGATAGATGTCGGCTTTGCTGCGTAACGAAACAGTTTATGCTTACTGAAGGCTTACTGGACGGGTCATCCTGTTTACTGATATCAGGGTCTTTCCCTGCGGAGCACTGATCAATCCCTCGACAAAATTTATAGCCTGACCACTACGAGTAGAGGGCCGGGCTGCATAAGATCATCCTATAATCTTCTCACCGTGTGAAATGTGCTTGCTAAGTGGACATTTCGTGGGTGAGACGAATCACTATAGATCAGGCATATCACTCGAAATTTCTTATTAATAACAGAACTAATCCTGTTCACATGCATGTATATGCTAGGGATAATATCAACGAGTCATCACTAAATGTAATAGTACATTATATCACGTATGTAATTCAGATTAGATAAGATTATTTTCATGATTAAATTATAATATAATGTAATATTATGTTTAGTATTGATATTAATGTCTTAACATGATACTCGGCTTTACTACTTGTATGATGTATGATTATTCCTTACTGTATATTATATATTTGAAAAAAAGAATCAATTAAGAAAGTAAATAATCTTCCATTAGGTTATATATTCAATATTATACAATATTATACGATACTGTACAATATTATATAATTATACAACTATGATTATAATATTATTTATCGTATAACAAATATCAGTGTATTCAAACGTCAACAAAATCTTGATACACTTTATAGCTGTAACGCTTGCAATGAAACTGTTATTGATGGATCAAGTCGTCGTTAATTAACAATTGGATGGAACTAACGTGTATATGTTCAAATGGAACTAATCTCGGAGGGGCACACAAATGTCGACGCACACAAATGTACGACACTCCACGCGGATAGGGCCATGTCCATTCGGTTTCACTCATAATCTTCCATTCGAAACGGAGCACAAAGGCTCTCTCCCAAATCCGCGAGAAGTAATCGCGTTGGTGTCCAAAGTCTCTGCGGAACCTCGTTTGTGCCAGTAATTTCCTGTCCCCTGGCCACTTTCACAGCGGCCGACCGGCCGGCCGGCAATCTTCCGTCCGGGTCTCTGTCGTTTTTCATCTGAAATCGCGGCGCGAATTCCGAATTCCCGAAAAACGCGGCTGGAAAACTGGAACATCCGCGTCTGATCAATTTATACAAACGAAGTTATACAAACGCGTTTCGCGTGAGCGCGCGACCGAATTAAATCGGCGCGTTTTTCCGCGATTTAGTTTTTGCTCGACGCGAGAAATATATATCGTCCCAATGAAATTTCCCGACGTGGCTGCCTGCTTATGCGATTACGATTTATGACCGGAACGAACTCGCGCGAAATCGCTCCGATTTTTCGGATCTTATGCATTTATTTATGAACGGCGAGCTATTCTCTCCCGCTCTTTTCTTTTTTTCCGTTCGCTGCGACTCGACCGCGGATTTTCACGTTTCGTTTTTACACTTTTGAAGGATAGTTTCGTTTTTCGTATATTTTCCTTTTTTCTTTTCTTTCTCTTTTTCAGAAGGCAAAAATGTATCATTTTTCAAACTTTGATTTTTGAACGTAGTCGATGAAAAATGAAAAAAAATTTCGCGAAGAAATTGGTGTTTGAATATATACCTTTTTATTCGGGTCAGTGTGTACCAGACGGAGTATCAGTTTGCAAAGTTTTGAACTACCTCTCACAAACACTCGTTTCCCAGAGTCATAAAATTTTACTAGAAACTTTTAGTTTTGTATTTTCCGTTTAGTTTTATTTCAAGAACCACTTTTTATCGTGTTATATTTGTTGCGCTGT
This sequence comes from Melipona bicolor, assembly GCA_030673865.1. Lineage (NCBI taxonomy): Eukaryota > Metazoa > Arthropoda > Insecta > Hymenoptera > Apidae > Melipona > Melipona bicolor. Next base: position 2,084,969 of record JAHYIQ010000027.1, read on the forward strand.
GGTTTGCATACTTTCTTAGAAAAAAATGAAAGAACGAAAGGACAGTTGGAGTACCTCGAAGAAATCACTAAGAAATTGTTAAAAAAGAATAATAAAATGAAGCGATATGACAGTAGGACAATAGGAGCAAATAAAGTTTTAAAAGAGGACCGAAATGCACAAATACAAAATAATTGTATAATGGAAGCTCTTTCTATAATACTTCGATCATTTAAATTTATTATAAAATAAAAGAAAGATACCTAACAAATTCGTAATACAGTTTGAGCTCGTCTCGGGGTAAAAATGCAAAAAATTCACTGTTAATAACTCATTCTTCAATTGCTCCTCCTCTCCTCTTCTTCCCCTCCCGTGGGGCGATGGGAGCCACGGATGTACACTTTGGCAATCGGATTATTGAAATATTCATCGTCGTTCGCGCGCTTGTTTCAACGCGCTGATTCGAACGGCTTTGCAACGCTCGGCGAAGGCGCGTTTAAATGAGAAACGGGATAACGAGCCTGGTATCCTCAGCGCGATGGGAATTGGATAGCAAAGTCCAGTCAACACTCGACCGCTCTGCTACTCGGCACCAGAAGGATTACCAAGAGTTCCAAAGGCCAGTCGACGTCCCGATTCTCCTGGGGGAACGGGAACGGGAACGGGAACGGGAATGGGAATCCAAAAAGATCGAGGCCGAGATCGTCGGAGCTCGGTCAACGGTTCTGCCAGTTCCACCACCGCCGTCGACGCTCGTCTCGATGTACCGAATCGGAAACAGATGTCAGTCATGCCGATCGCGCTGTTCCGTGCACTGTTTGACCAAGCAAAAGCGAAGTTTCTAACGCGCACAATTCCGAGCAGATACAATTTGGAACAAAGCGGCGTGTCGGTCCCCATTATGCGACGTGATCCGCGTACAACTGTCAGCCGCGAAGCGTCCTGCGATATCGAGCATGTTGCTCTTGGTCACGGGAATCTTGTATTAAAATTACAAGTTACAAGAATTCGAAATGTATCGTTCAATTTTTGACTTTAACTCTTTTCGTAAATTTGGTAATTGTATTTGATAATAATTATGCAGGTATATTTTATTAATTTTAACACGCACGTACAAAGTAAGAAAACTACGTATATATTAAGCAGGTTACAAATATTGCTCTAAAGAATAAATCTTCAATCTTTTCACAATGTTTCGCACGTGACAGGTCAATGAACTCGTCATGAAACGGGCAGCATATCTATCTGAAAAAAAAAAAGAAATGCATAATTTCGTTTAAAATGACACGAGTCACCTTAAAATCTAGATAGAAGCACAGACCAAATCCCGCGACCACCAAAAAATGTCCCCCCTCGAAAACAGAGCAAGTTTTTCTCCGCAGCGAGATATAATAGTTTGCGAGTTAATTGCGTAGAACACTCTGCATTCCGAATATCGATCAGATATATCGATCGAACTCGTTCAATTTATATCGGAATACAGTACAATTCAAACAGCGTGCACGCGTCTATCGAAATTTGAAGAAATTCGAACGATCGATATCGGGCCGCCGGTGGCGTTGCGACAATTATTAGCGAGCCGGTGTCTCAATAAAACATTGGTTCAGCGTGGAGAGACGCGGGGCCAGGTCATTGCACCGGCGCGATGCATGGCATCTTCGTCAGTGTCCGCGAGTAATAGACTTTTGATACGGCGCGCAAATGGCACCGGGGCCGATAAATCGTCGCCCTTCCGATATTCCGTGGCTCTGTCTGCTCTGTGGATTAACGCGTTTTAAATACTTTCCGTTTCCAGTGGAGGGTCGCGCGGTCTGGCGCATCGTAAATAATACAAAATGGCCGGCCTCGGCGGCTCGTTGATCTTATTTACATTCCGTTCGACGAACTCTGATTTAACCCGTCGCGCACTCGGCTACGTTTGACGAATTATGGTCGCGCTTGCCTTTTGTCCTTTAAATTCAAACGGATAGTTGTTGGACGTTGAACGAAACGCCGCGACGAATAGTTAAATTCAAATTAAACGTTATTTCAAAGATAAATTGGAATTTAATTGATTTAGAATTTAAATTAGAATTTTGTTCCAAGATAGGGGATGTTTGAGAATGTTTGGGAATTGCAAAGAAACAAAGAAAAAGAAGAGGATGGATGTTGAAGGAATTAAAAGAATCGCGAATGTTTGAGCTTTGTCAATAATATCAATGACTTTGAGTATGTTAAATTAGTACGAAAAGGAGAATTTTTTGAATTCGTTTGGAAAGAAACTACGCAAAGTGAATTTTCTGAAATTTATCCTGAAACAAATAGACGATTCGGTTGATTCCAAGTCCACGAAACTGGAAAAAAGATTTAAGCCAACGACGATAAAAGTTCTATAATTTTATAATAGAAATTCTACGATTAAATCTGTAAATTGAAATTGTACAGTTAAAATTCCAGGACCTCGTGTCTTGTCACTGCAAAATTTCCAAAATTCCATCAACTCGTCTCGCACCTCGTTGGAAGAGTAACTTTCCAACGACGAGTGAATTCGAGTCGTTCTCCCGGCTAAGGGTTGGTTCTAAATCCACAAACTGGGAAAAAAAATTTAAGCGCGGCTTAAACGCCAACTACGATAAAAGTTCTACGATTAAATCTGTAAATTGAAATTGTACAGTTAAAATTCCATCTGTAAATTGAAATTGTACAGTTAAAATTCCAGGACCTCGTGTCTTGTCACTGCAAAATTTCCAAAATTCCATCAACTCGTCTCGCACCTCGTTGGAAGACTAACTTTCCAACGACGAGTTCAGTCAATTCGAGTCGTTCCCCCGGCTAGAGGGTTGATTCTAAATCCACAAACTGGGGAAAAAAATTGCGCGGGTTAGAGGTAGCGAACGTGGTCCGTCGCGCGCGCGCATCTACCCGATAAACTGTAACTGCTACTCAAACTGGCCGATCGATCAAACGTCGTTAAGCTTCGTCGAACAGCGGCGACCCGGCGACAATGAGATTCGCGAGGTCGATCAAAATCGCGGAAACTATTTCGAGTGCATCGCCTGGAACGTGCGACACGTAGTCACGGTAATTGAGTTACGCCCCGATAGAAATGTAATTTCACCTGCGATGCAGCCGCCGGGAGAACATTGAACGACGAGCAGAACGCCTAATTCGGCACGGCTAACATCTTAGCACGGCGACACCTGCGATTTTAATGATAACGGATGGATGAATTATGATACGTTGCATCGTCGGTTTCCGGGAAGAGCACTTTGGCATAATGAAATGGCGCGAAATAATTATCGAGCATTCGAAAGATAATTACCACTTTGTCTTTAAGATTTCTTGCATCTCTGATTTTAGATAACAGAGAAAAAAGCTACTATAAATCTTATAATTTTTATTAAAAAGGTGTTATACGTTTTTGCTATATTTAGATTTTAAATATTTGATACAAAGTCTAAAATTGTGGTATATACAGAAATGTAGAGAGTATAAAGGATATACCGAACGCTAGAAATACTATTTAGTAGCCAAAAAGTAACCAATTTATCATGTTTAGGAAACTATCGACGGTTGCTTTGATCTTACTGTCTCTTTCCCTGGAATTAGAATGTATTCAAGTCGTTTTTCATCTGTTAAGAAATATTTACGAACAATTTTTCATAAATCCAGAAAATCTATACTGATAATAAATAATCGAAACAGTACCCACTGTCTGCGGATTTTTCCTAGTTTTCAAGCAGAAATTCAATTGCACTGCTTTTAAGTGACTCTTCTTTCAAGGGGATAAAGTCGTTGATCCATTTTCAAATATTACCAGCGTTCTTCAGCTTTGTCCTAACGCTCTATCGGTTTTATCGGTCAAAATTGGTAAAAGCACAATGTGGAAAAGATAGACTGGTTATAGCAGTTGCTTTCTAATCAAATTTCAAAATGACTTGACAATGAAGGAAATCTTTTGAGTAAAAGTTTGAGAATAACGACAAATTAGATCTTGCATTGACTCGAGAGAATGCTTGAATATTAGATCAGAAGATAATGGGAAAATCGAAGTTATTAAAATTTCAAAATAGCTTGGATAAATGGAAGAGATGTTCGTCTCGGTAGAAAGTTTGGAAATAGCGAGTAATGACAAATTAAGTCGGAAAGTTCTTGAATCGAACATTAGGTTAGAATGTGACAGAAATTTTAAACTTTAGTATCTAAATTATACTAAATTCGTCGGACATGTATCCTTTCGCGCCGTGCTCGCAAATTCGGATCTTCCCAATCGATTTTCCAACAACCGAGAAAACTGCTCGTCGACTTTGTCCCGCAATTTTGTCCCCGTTCTACGTGTATTTGGGAAAATTTAACATAAAAAAACATCCGCGCGAGACGGAGGTAAAAGGGACGTGTATATTGTTTCAAAGTCCGTTCATCGAACTCTGTCTTTGTTCGATTCTTGTCCCTTTGGTATCTCCGCGTCATTTACATTTCACAGCTGTCGCGCAGTTTCGTTCTTCACGGAGAAGAGCTGATACCGAACTCGTTAAAACTTGCCCAGCGACGGATTTAAATTAGCGGCGAGGAACCAGGAAAATATCTCGAACGTTTCGCAAAACCGATTTAAAGAATGAATAATTGAAAGAACGAAGCCAAATCTGCAGCGAACTTTTGATCTCGCGGCCGTGTCGTAAATTTATAATTATTATCCTGGTAAAGTGTTATAAACTTCCGAGCCGTCGTTAGAATTTCGTTTGTTTGCGGCAAAAGGAAAAGAAAATCAAGTTGATCAATCGCAGTTTCTTCGTTTCAATTTCAAATCTGCTAACCAATAATTGGCACGAGTAAGTCACTTGGAATTTTTTTAATTGTTTACTAACCCAATAGTGAAGCAAGAATACGAAAGGGCGACAAAGAATATATCTTTTCTGTGTTTGTTAATTAAATTTTTAGTTTTCAAAGTACACTTGATACATCTGCGTAAGAAATAAGTAAATAAAATTTAGTTAATAAGCACATTAAAATTACACTTTTCTGTCCTTTTGTATTCTTGATATAAATATTATTTCTTGCACTGAAGATAAATATTATCACATTTCTATTTTATTATTTTCTTCTTTTTTTTTTTTAATAACACGAAATGTATTGCAAAAATTTAATTTATGTTACACATGTTGCACATATTGAATGCATGTAAGAAAGGTTTTGTATCATTTGTTTGATGAAAAGAAGTTTGATAATTTTTAGAGTATACTGTCTTTTTGTCCCAGAGTGTATATTTATTTGTTTCTCATATTCAGATATTCTGCATCATCTTCTGTATATTTTACAACGAAGAATTCATTTTTATTTAAATTTATGTAACTTTATCTTTCGGAGAAAAAATTCGTAAATCATCTAAGTTTAAATCTGTTAAAAATAGAATCAACGCTCAAAATTTAGAGTTAGATTTAAACCGATCAATAATAGAGTGTTCTTTTATCTGTGTTGCAGAATTTGAAGAACCAGATCATGACGACGAATCTGTGGGTCGAACAGGTGAGCGATATTAATTTATCAGTGAATTTATGGCGTTTAAAGTAGATTAAACGCTGTTAGCTTAATCCGTCCTCAGAAAGATTACGTGTCACGATCGTATCTCGCTACGTAACAATTTAATTACTAAAATTAATCATTGCAACATGTTCGTGATACGTTGTCGCAGTTTTAGCAATTTAGTGAACGCGTTTTACAATCGGTGGCTCGCGGGAGAAATTTGAGAATTTTGAGAGCAGAGGAGCCAGCCGACCCCGGGGTCGAGGGCCCGGATGTAACTCGCGTGCACGGGAAGTAACAGACGCTTAGCTATTCCGAGTCATTCCCAGCACGGTAACTGCAAATTGCTTCGCCAAGTAATATGTACTCGTGTAACTACACAGGAGCGTTGCGCGCCCCGGCACTTTTGCTCGAAAGAATCGCGCCGGAGAAGGATGAGACGCGAGACAAGCCAGCAGCAGCTACAGCAGCAAATGTAATTGAAGAATAATTAAGCGAGACCAATTAACGTCCTTATGCGCCCGTTCCGCGAGCAACTTGAAAAACGTCTTCAAAGATAAATCCCTCTAAATTCGTCAGACGTATACGTGCAATTTACGCTCGTGAATTTACCGACATTCTTGGTTTCTTTTTCGTTTTTTCTTTTTTTTTTTCTTAACGAGCGAATTTACTTTCTTGGTCAAGAATTCGCTCGTCCTTTAATGGAACGGCCCTCGTGAGTAATTACCGAGGTAAATAGTTTAGCGATTCGGTTCTTGGTTGTCTTTGATAATGCACAGGGTGTCTCGGAACTGAAGCTGCGACCGAGAAAGGACGCACGTGGAAAGTGAACGCTTCTTCATTCGCGTCGTCGTTTTCGAGAAAGTCAAGTTTGAAAATTTATCGGATGCGTGGCACTTGAATTTCGCTAGTTCTGCACTGCACGGGAGTGACTAATCGATAGGAGGATTGTTCTATCTGTGAAAGTATACGAAAGACTGTAAGAAAGTAAAATCAAATTTTTCCGCTTAAGCCTTCATGTTTCACAGGAAACAATTTAGTCAAAAACTTCTGACTTTTTTTTTTTTTTCTTTAATGAAACATTAAACTATAAGAAAAAACTAGTTTTATTAATTTTTGAATTAAACTTAAGTTCAAACATGATTTTTTCATTATGTTTTAAAAATTATTTGAAATATATAATATATAGAAGAAGGAGAAATATATAATGAAGAAAATTATGGATTCTGGCCCACCCTATATTAAAATTATTAAGCATTCTTTAAAGTTACAAGTTTAAAATTTATTACGACGACAAATGTGCTGTCGATTTTCTATCGCACTCATAATCGCAACATTACGTTATTTCTTTTCTTCAAACTACGTGCAAAGTATTTCTTGCAACACGAGGCAAGGATTCGTGGCAATTTGGCAGATGGAGATACTTTCCCATAGCTTGGAAAATTCCAAATGGAAAACTCTAATTGTAATAACTTTTCCGCAATAGCTGGCAGTCCTTGTCGATTAGTGCAAACTCTCCACTAGAAACGTGGAGAAGGTTCTGTTTCGCGGGAAAGGATATTGATTGCGCGTTGAAATGAATTACAAATGAAACAAACTTCGCCTCGAACCATCCCGGTTTCGTCCTATTCCGGTATCTCTTCCTTTCTAATCATTTTAAAGATGCAGTTCGGAACACCCGGTAACCCGCGGTAACTTTTTAATCAAACAAAATTGAAGTTTCCGAGGCGAGGAATTAGTGTCAAAGATGCGGAGATAGGGAGGATTGCATAAGATATCTTCGACTGTCGATCGGCCAATTTTAATATCAAATTCCAGCGGTCTCACTTAATTAGGTCAATCGGAGAAAGTAAAGGGGAGAGCTTTAGTTGAAAATTCGAGATCATCAGATGGTTGGGATCAACATGCACGTAGCTTTGCCGTTGCTACCGTCTACTTTTCACTTTTTCGACTCGTTAAAGATGCTCGAAAGATTTGTAGCAGCCTAGGATTATTCCTCAACTACGAGTTTCGAACATTGACTAGCACAAGCCGCAAGTGGCTGCGCACCTAGCGTCGAGGTCCTGCCGATCTCCGGCGTTAAGCAAAAGCAGTATGCGGAACCCCGCTGGGATGGGTGATCGGGTAGTTACACATAAGCGTGGGGTAAGGAGTCGCGCTGCCATCAGCCTCACTGATGAATCTAGGCAATGACCCCGAGACGAAACGCATCAACAAACTATCTTCTCTCACTCACTATTCCAAGTCCATAATACTTCCATTTCCTTCAGATTCTTCGTTCGCCAACGTATTTCTCTGTCTTTAAGCTTTTTACAAATACACAAAAATACGCGGTCTAAATGAAACATGCATTCTCTACTCTGTGTAATTGTACGTACATGTACCTCTTCCTCCCTGCTCGTTTCAAGTTTGATACTTTCTTGTTCTCTTTACGTTCGTTTCCTTGCATTTCCTTTCCTCTCTCTCTCTCTCTATCTCTCTGTCTCATATCACTTTCTGTGCCATATCTGCAGGCGGTACAAATTTAATCGTTTCCGCGTTCCCGTTTGTACCACGCAAATTGTTCCGACACGTCCCACCCCACCCTCTTGGTAATTTTTCACGATGACAGCTCTCGGTTCGTCACTCGGTTGACGATTCATAACCATCAATGGTGTGCGTACCATATGGCGAACACTTGTTTGGTCGACGTTCGTGACGTTCGTGACAAAGACACGGTTTGAAATCGAGAATAGGCGAATCGAAACGAATAAAAAAGAGGAGAGGGAGAGAAAGAGACAAACAAACAGACAGACAGAAGAAAGAGAGAGAGAGTGAGTGAGTGACTGAGTGACTGAGTGAGTGAGAGAGGGAAGCAGAAAATAGGGGCGTGAGAGGGGGGAGAACGGTTCAGATCGTTACACCGACAAGAGTCACATCCGTTTCCGTGTGTACTTACGCGTGTACGTGCGCTGCGAGGTATTCTGGACGCGTCTCTCAGCGACACGCCATCCTTCAACGTCGAAACCACCCTCTTTAGCTTCCGACTAACCCTCCGCTTGCGACAACCGGAGCAGGTACTACGGTACAACCGGTTTGCCTTCGGCCGGCGCTGCCTGCAACGACTAGATACACGTGTTACAGGATAGCGGCGAAACTCGTTCAGGGTTGTATATCGTCTCCAAGCGCTTTGTTCGTCCCTCTCCTTTTCTTTTATCGCAGGATCACGTTCTCGTTTTTTCTTTCTTTCTTTTTTTTTTTTCTTCTGTTTGTCGCCGACGAGTTCGTTCCGTAGCGAGTGTCTGTCGTACGATTGAAAAATAGTTCTTGGTCGGGGGTGTCGAAAGACAGCGCCGATGGTATCGCGGCCGAGCAATCGAGGACTCGATCTTTCGTAGCATTCCGATTTTCTAGCGCGAGATTTGAAGGGAAATCAGCCGTGTTGAAACGAGTGTGTTGTTTCGCAGGCATTTACGAAGATACAAGTGATTTGTTAAACGCGAGCGAAGATGTGTACACTCGTTGAGAATATTGAATTTGTTATATATGAGAAAAAAGATACACAGTTGTGGTTAAATATGATAAGATTTTATTGGATATCGAGGCATTCGAAAGTTAAATATTTTCTTTAACATTCAACTTCTTTTTATTGAATGAAAACTTATGATATCTCATAACTTTGATCGTTTGATTATAGTTATAATTACATATTACAATAAATAATAATATAACGTATATTATAATATTATACATTATATATTATTATATATTATGATAACGCATAACACAGTAAAGAGATTATAAGTAATTGCAAATCACATAATATCAATAATATTAAAAATTACAAAGATATTAGGTATAGATTTAGATATTACTAAAGATGATTTAGAAGACTATTCCAAGATCATTCACTTCTTTTTCGTATTTTTTTTTCTCCGAGGAAATACTGCAGTCGCCATTAAGACAAGTTTAATGATTTATGACGTTGAAATTACCTGCAGGAAAATCCGACTGTGTCGTTTACCATTCCTCGATTACAATTACCGTTTGTGAGAAAAATATTCGCTATTCGTATATGTACCTTTTGTGTACTTTAGCGTTTTTCATGTTTTGAATAAATACACAAGAGACAAAGCACGCAGTTCGTAGAACATGGAAACAAAAATGTCTTTTTATTTCCATGTTTGTAAACATAACAATAATGATTTTTATGTATTACTCGAACGTCTTTTAAAATTAAAATTTTCATTAAAAATTCTCGTTACATAGTATGATAAGATAATAGAATTTTTTATTGTGCATACTTTTAGTGTACATGTGTTCAGTATTCGTGTGTGTGTTTAATGTGTTTGGTTAGTATATACGTATTTACATGAAACGTACAGTATGTACTAGATACATATATACGTACGTATGTATGTACATACATATATCCACGCCTACGTTGTATAAGTCCGACGGGACAACCTCTTCGTGGTTATTCTACTGCGGGTTGTTTTAACGTTGGCCCTTTTATTAAAAGAGCAATAAAACGTTTATAAAAAGTCGTGCCACAGTTTTCATGGGGCTGTTGCAAAAGAAAGTCCTTAAATCCAGTCCTTAAATTTATAGTTAATTTGAAGAAATTTATTAAACGGCGTAAAGACTATAGAATAGTGAAATAGAGTTTGATAATGTACTAATATAGTACTACGAGGTACTATCAATTGATGACTCGTTTTTCTATTAAAATTTAATCCGAATGAACGTCGATGTGACCACTTTAAAATAAACACAAATAAAGTCATCAGTTTCGTTTATTTTATGAGAGTTTCAAAAGCTGCGTAATAATGTGTATTCTCTTTAAAATAACTTTAGAATGTAATCACAAACAATAATAATAACATTCAATTCAATGATATGTATCATTAGAATTGCTAGTATTTCATAAAAGTTTCAAAGACTTGGTAACAATATCTATTTTCTTTAAAATAACTTTATTTTATATTATAATATTTTATTCCATAGGAGTTTCGAATAATGTGTATCCTCTTTTGAAAAGAGCTTCTCAAAATTGGCATCGTTATTCGTGAAATTCCCACTGTTTGAGATGATAATACAGGGGGCCATTTTAAAAGCTTTTCTTTAATTCTTTCAATTTCGCTTGAGCCCATTGAAAAATCGAATCTGTTTCTAACCGCGAAACGGAACCGGTGACAAATTCACTTCTCATTGCGCGCGCTGAAAGTCGATAAAACGACAATGGAAGAACCCCCTGTTATCCTGTTTGGTAGAAAATTGACAATCACGCACTTCTGCCTATTTAATTTGCACAATTCTTCTCGTCGTTTCGCGCGCTTCCCGCGGAATTGTCGGCTTTGTCGGTCTCGCACCGTAAAAATTGAATTAACCCACGTCTACTGTGCGGCCAAAATTAAAAGACGTCGAGTATACTCGTCAAACGCGTGGTAGATGCATTGAATTTTAAGAAAATGGCAATTACTTTTTTTCGTCAAATCGACGATTAATGTCAGTGGCAAAAAATTAAACATTAATTTTTGACCTTTTTATTTGATTTGAAAAACTTACCAAATTTAATCAATTAACAATTTACAAATATCAGTGATCGAATTTCAAATTTCAAATTCAAATTTATATTTAATTTGGTGAATAATTTTTAATTAAATTTAAATTGTGATCGTTGCGAAACGAATGAGGAAAGAATTTCTCTTCAATGGTGGTAATAACAACGTCACTATAACGAAAAACGAAGTTAAAATTGCACACGAGAGCATAAGAGTTACAATTATACGAGTAATTGTTATAAAAATTGGAATTTTATCCTTTACTGTTCCGAGCGCGCAAAGATTGAAAGCGTTACTATGTGATTAATATAAAAAAATCTGACCATATTGTTATATTGGACTTTTCACTCGTATTCGTTCATTTTAGCAAATAATTAACTTACTTATTTGTTTTATAAATTCGCGCGTCCGCGAAATCCGATAAATTTATAGAATATATTGAGTATATAGAAGCAATAATTTATCATGTTATAAATTAGGTATATCCAGATAAAGACATACCTGTGAGAGAATGACAAAGTAATTTTCGTAGAGTTCGGATAAAGATATTAAACAAATTCTTGGAATTTTCTTTCGTGGTTTCAATCATCAAAAAATAGAATTTAATAACATAAATTGATTAAAACAAATTGCATAAAAAAACTCGTTGCGTTCGTGACAATTTATCGCAGAAAAAAGTATAATTGAGTATAATGTATTTAATTATATTATTTTATTAATATATTCTGTCATATTCTGTTAAATTGAAGCTTGAGTAAATTTTCAGTATCAAGAGTACTGAAGTTAAGAATTTAATTTCTAACGAATTCGTTAATAACGGCGAAATTCTCCTTTAATTAACATCGTTTCGTTCTAGAAACAAGCAAATTCCTCTCGTTAAAGTGAAGAGGCCAAAAGACGATAATTCATCGTGTTTAGACACCTTAAGATCTTGTTACGAGAGTACAAACAATTCATTAGAGCAATTTCCAGTAAATTATATTATATTTTATGAAGAACGAATGAATTTCTTCGCGAGGCTCGCTCTTATCTGACCCCGTGTCCAAAAATTAATTTTAATTACAATTTCGTTTAATTATCTAAAAAACAATCGATGCATTCGATGATTTTTAAATATATCGTAAAAGTGAACATTTTGAACAAAATGTTTCTCGAAACACAGATATTCACAGAGATTGTTTCATTTAGCAAAAGTATAGCAAATATTTTTTATCAATTCATCAATTATTTGAAATAATTATTTACTTTCATATTGGTTGAAATAGTTATTTGATTTTACAAGTATATATCTTTATAATACAATTATTATTTTAAAATCGATCCCAATGACTCACTTAAGGAAGTGTGTCAAATTTCCTTTGCTGTATTAAAAACACAGATCATATAAACAACGACATCCACAGAATTATACAACTACGCACGTGCACAATTGAAAATCATCCATGACTCATTTTGAAGTCATAAATTTCGAATGAAAATGATTCGTTGAAGGATTAAAAACTAACAGCAAATAATTTTGAATCAGTGTACAATCAATTTTATCGACGTCCGCAGCGCGCTGCGAAACGACCCCGGTAAAGCTCCTTCAAGGCGTGCTTCTTCGAGTTCTAGCCTAAACGTAGATATCTGCGGTGGACAGGTGGTGGGAATCGATAGCTCATAGAGGCTTCTGCCTGTGGAGATTCACAATCACATATCGATGACGGCGTCCCTTTTAGCGGCCAGTCAATACATCGGAAATAAATTGATAACAATAGTGGCACACCGGTGGCCTTTCTATCCACGAGCACATCTCTCACAACTCTCTCTCTCTTTCCCCTTTTATGTCCCCCCGCTTCCTTTTCACCCTCGTATATCGGTCCTGCCACCCTCTTTGTTCATCCGTCCGCCTGTGTTCACCTTACTCTTTTGCCGCTGCGATCTCCAGAACGCGCGTTTCTCCTCTCCCCTTTGAACTTGGTCATCGTCTCCTCCAGTTCTTGCACCAACACCACCACCACCACCGCCATCACCACCCCTCTCGTCTCTCGACCACTCCTCGCCCACGCTTCGCGGCTCTTGTCACTCGCTGTTCGATTTTTCTCAATCTGTATCGAAGGAACAATGGAGGGCCGCGTTGTATCGAGTTTCCCTAATAACCGTCGCACTTTTTATTATCTCGAAAATACGCGACTCCGGTCAATGGTGAATTTATCTCGTCACTGTCGGCGAACTTTCTTCTTTCGACGGCGATCTGGCTCTTGTTTCGACGAGCAAGAGGGTTTGTCAATTCTTTGGGAGAGAAAGTTCTTTAGGTGGGGTGAAATTGAAATAGGGAATGATGGGTATTAATGATGATGTGATTTTTTCGTTTTCTTTTTTTTTCTTTTTAATTTCGAAAACTTCGAATTGAGGAAAATAAGAGCGAAGAAGATGCACTCTTGTATCAATGAAGTATCAGTTTGCGTACAAAGTATTTTTAGTATTAGTACAGTACAACTAATAAGACAAAATGTTTGATTGATGGAATTTTCGGATAATTAAACGATTATCTTTCTGATATTTAATTGCCTGTATTCAAATGGAAATTGTCAATTTGTTTCGACGTTTAAGAACGATGCTATTTTTTTGTTTTTTTTTTTTGCTCATAACTTTGTTTTTAATATAAATATAATTTTGTAGAATTATATTACTCATAATTTTCATTTGCTACTTCAGTTTCTGGAAAAATTGCATTTATGATATTTTCGTTCTTCATAGATTTATCACAGAATTAAACATAATAAATATATTGAACACATTTCACTTTAATATTATTTTGGTAATTTCTTTTTACGATTATATGGAATAGCTTACTGTGAGGAAAAGTACTTATTACTCATAAATATACACTGTATTCGGGTAGTGAAATGTTCAAATATTAGAATATTCCGATTAGCTTGTATGAAACATTAACTTGCATAACAAATAATAAATTTCTTCATACATTTTTAAAAGGATATTAAACTCGTGAATTTAAAAATGCGTAAATGTAAAATGCGTTTAATATGCAGAAATAAATAAAATATTCGAAATAGAGTACTCGTAATCTCTTTAACAGGTGAAAAAAATTCCATTTTCTTAATTATGTTCATGAAAATATAAACGATTTTCTGCTAATGTTCGTTTAATTTATATTATAATATATATTATAATATAACAATAATATTATAATAATTTCTAAATATTTTATTTTTTTGTGAGATTCTACAAAATAACCAAAAATTTCCAATGCTGTATCGTTCTTGTTTTTTCTGTTGATAACGTTACACTACACGCATAATGAAACCAAGAGAGATGAATGACGTAAGCGTCGTGATATCCTGTTAGGGTATTATTGATCTTCTGACAAGCTGCATCAAGAGATCATTAACGAACAGCGGAAATTTTCTACTCAATTATGTTACATCCATTACATAATTTTCGAACCAATCGAGTTTCTTTAATGTCCGAGAGAAAATATGAAATATTGATAATACGAATTTGTATAATTTTAACTAGCGAATAAACAATAAATAAAATAAACACATTACTATAGATTTTAGTAATTGACTGTACAATATATATAATCGCGTACATATTTTATCGTAAGCACAATGTGACTGATTTGATGATTAGATGATTCAGATTTGAGAAAATAATTTTTTCTATGAGCCAAATATATCAATTCAATATCATCGGTAATTAATAATTAAAAGACCGCTGAAATTGATAATTAAAAAATATTCGAGCTATGTGTCCTTTTATAAAGTTCCGACGTTTACATTTTTATATTTTTAAAATTATTCAATAATTGCATTGAAACAATTTTAATATAATATTATCTTAATATCATGTTAAAATTGTATAAAATAATATAATCTTAAATTCGAACGAAACGTTAATAGCTTCTGCCACGTCGTTTAATTAACAATAATTGATATTAATTAAAACATGTGATATTAATAAACGAATAATAATATTATTAACATAATACATTTGTTGTCATTAATAACAAGTGGCTGATTCTGCTCGTTTCAAGTATCGTACAATTACGAAGAATATTAATCGTATACACGTATGTATCTTTCCTACAATATTCCACGCAACATTGAAATAAGAATTACACAATATTGATTAATTAATTCGATAATCTATCAGATTATTATTTTTCCGTGCAAAAGAGAATTCTAATTATTTCGTTCGTTCATTGAACTTGGAAATCACCGGGCTGGAGATATCACGCGCCAACAATTGCTTCATTACCACATATGGCCATTTCTAAACCACAATACGCTTCATTGGTTCCAATACATTGTCACGTCATAAATATCCCGCCAACGCTCATGACGATAATTTTATAATTATTGGTTTCGAAGTTAGCAGTTCCATATAACGTAATACGGAATTTGTGGATGTTATCATAATTCAAACGAAATTCGGCAGACTGTGTAAAATACGTACGTACGTTCGAAATTGTTTAAATTGTATCGTATCGACAATTATTATAAGTATAAAACGACAAAGTATAAAACGTTGTCTATATCGAGTTTTAAATTAATATTTAAATTAATATTACGTTTTAAGACTTCTAGGTCGTGTGTCACTTGTAAATGTAACACAGATAAAATAGGAGAAATTTGTTTCCAGTGTAACAAGTTTCTACTTTTTGTATTTTCTGTACTTCTGCATATTATGTGCATTCTCTGGATTCTTGTATTTTTAAATTTCCCATAAGCGTGTAAATCCGCTTTAATATTATATTTCTAATTTTATTTATTCTACTTTCTGTTGAGTCGTTATTAACTCCTACAACGTGAAAGAGACGTATAATTAATCTCTTCTGTTCAATGTATTTTTACGAATTGCTAATCAGTTAAACAGTAAACGAGTTATTCAATCAATTAAACAGTAAAATTATGTTCTAAGATTATGTTAGATGAAAGTAATCTCAAATTTTATTAACTATTTCGTTCTTCAATGAAATTACGAAGAACGCTAAAAAAACCGTAGGAGTAGCCAAAAATTTAAAGAATTTCATATTTGAAAAATCTTCAAATTCGAGAATCGAGAAATAAGAAAATTGTCGCCTTTCTTTCTTCGATTGGATGTTTTTCACAAAAAATCATCTCTTTGCGCTTGTATCACCGGTTATTACAAAACACCCTGCGTGCATATAAATTTGACTAGAGTCAGCATGAAAAATTTACCATCATATTCGTCGATCTCTCTTCGCACCTCGGCTACATTTACAACTTTCCAAGAACATCTTCGGGGAAAAAATTGACAAGCTCGTGTGTTTTTATGGATCGATCGTAAAAGAGCGAGTTTCTCGTTTCGATACGAAGTTGGCCTTTTATAATTCACAAAGTCGAAAAACTTTTATTCTAAAGCATCGTACGTGGTTCAAAAGTTTGATTCAAAGATGCAGGTATTTTATCATCAAAAAATATTTGCAATAAAAAATGTCTGTATTCATATACATATTACGTACAATTTTATATGCATATAGGTACTTTTTAAAAAAATTTTTTTAATTTATTTTAAACTATTTGTTGCGAATATTTTTGGCGATAAAAAGCAATAGTGCTGCCAATAGGAAAATAGAAAATTATTATTTGTACAGGATATTGTTTGCTACATATTTCGTTATCAATGGAGTCAAAAGAAATGTCAAAGGAAAATAAATCGTTAAAGGATGCATTTGTAGAATTATATTCTTTCTTGCAGGTGCAGTGGTGCATGCACATTCAACAGCGATTGTATTATTTTCTGAGAGAGAAATGCATATTTTTCCCTGCGTCAATATTGAATCGAAAAGAAATACAAGTATAAAAGCGTTGCTCCACGCTTTTTGCTGGAAATAATTGGGTGAATAGCAATATTGTATAACTAATTATACACATATTGCATCAGTGTATAATTTTATTTTTGAATATTATAAAATACATATTTAGTTGTAGTCATTTTTATAATAATTTTCATAGTATAAAGGAATATAATCAGTCGCAAAAATCTGCGTTTGTCAAATTATAAATAATATTTAAAATAGAGAAAGAGATTTTGGACATTTTGTAGAATCGAATTATATTGTTACAATGCACACAGTTTTTAAATATTTGAGCCTAATTTTCAACATAATTTTATGTTGTTTATGTTTCACGTTTTTTGCAAATAAAGTATTGAAAAAAAGAGAGATGTGTAAAAAAATTTCAGATCATTTTTAAAAAATTGACAATGTTTCTTATATTTATTTAAGTGAATATTGATCCAAAACACTATCTTACGAAAATCTGAATAAATACAATTTGTATTGCTGTGTGTGCAATGAAGCAAATAAAAATTATTCTATGATTATAAATGATGATGATGATGTTAAAAACATATTTTTTACATTTTAATGTACCAGTGATAATTAACACAAGACACAAGAAACGTATAAATTTAACCAATTAAAAAATAAATAGATTGCTAATAAAATGTTTCAAATACTTTGAAATTTTCTAATATATGCAAATTTTTGCGACTCACTGTATTTTTGAGTGCACTTTCATTTGTGTCATTTGTCCATCTGCATAAATTCTTATTTCACGCAAGCATCACGAAACATTCGTTTGTAATTTGTCTTGTGGTCTACCGCAATTACGGAAGAAATTGTGAAATTGACATTCACACGCGTTACGCACGTAAGTTGGATCAATTACGAAAATCGTGCGTGATGAACTGAATTAAACAGGAGGTTTTGCTTAATTAATTATCTTTGGTGTACCGCAACAGTAAACTCGTAATTCAAACGATCATACGTATACTTACGCATATAGGGTATTCATAAATCTTTTAACGTCGAAGCTAAACAATGCAGTTAAAAGATTGCAATTAATGACGAATGATCTATAGGAGAGCTACGTTTGACATTGCACGTCTTTATGATTGTGCAAACAACGTTGCAGGTAATTTAAAAAGCTTTCAATTAAATGTCGTTTTGCATTAGACTTGGAGTTGAAAGCAGCTTCTGTAACATATTTAATTTAAAGTATTTCTCTTGGTGAAATGAGTTTCATTTTTAGATCATGTAACACGTACACAGTTGGACGTTCTTCTGGGTACAAAATATTGCAGCGTCCGATGTTTGAAATTATTTTTTGGACGACCTGTTTTTCAATTCCTCTCGAAGTGACGAAATATCAATTTTTTCAGTTTCAATATAAATTACAAGAGATTACAAATGATTTTGTAAAAAAAATTGTCAATTAAAATTTTTATGTTGGTCGTGAGTTTAGGAAGAATAGTTTGACGTTACGTAATTTATATCTTTAATTTAGTTTAAACTCGGTGGTTTGTAGCACTCGATACGGAGTTTTGTAAATTTTCAAAGAAACTTCAGTGAATCGTAAGCAAGGAAATTTCCAGCAATTCGATTGAAACAGATATTTATTTGGAGAAATAGGACCCATTAATATCGTTGAAAACATTCAATGTTAATTGTTATTTCATTCCACGTTGATTTTGAAAGTTCGTACGTAAAAATAAATTAATTAATGGAAATATTAACAAAATTAATGTTTTATCACATGTTAATTACTGCAATTATTATATAATTATAACAATTGTAAATTATCACAATTTAATTAACTTAATATCGAAAGCATCGATTAATTGTAACAATACGAATTTTATTATACGAATTACCATCGTTTATACGTCGATAAATAAATAAATAACCAACAGATCGTTTCATTTAATTGATACACTTGTAATTATAATAAATACCACAATTACGCGGAAATTTAGAAATAAATATTTTGGTTTACACGTAAATAAGAGAATAATTACGTACGTTCGCGCGTTATCGCTTTCTTTATTTCATAGCTGTTGCAATAAATCACTTTGTCACGTCGCGTGTGAAGTAAATTTATTTTCACATTAATTTTCTCGCAATTAAATCACAAGGAAAATTGCAATTACTGGTTTTGAACAGATCGTGGATTTTTGTACATTTACACTGAAAAGTGAAAAATTGCACGTACAGATTGCGCGTAGAAGCGCAAAATATTTTTATTTTCACAAAGAGCTAATGCTCTTTTCGACCCGCTATGACAATGACCGACTCGTAACGAGAAACACAGGAAAACACGTGCGTACGTATCGAAGAAGCAGTAAAAATTCACGACACACATAGGCGTGATAAATAAATACGAGTGTAACCATGTGGATGTTCATGATCCGTTGTGGAGCTGAGCTAATGGTTCCATCATTTTTCTGGTCATCAGGCCAGCGGAATGTAACTCGGATTTATGTGTTTGCGCCAACGTTCTGCAGCCAGGTCAAAGAAACCGGGAGTGTCCTTGTTTTCGCGAGTGAAATCGATAAAACCTCTTGCACGTTCGAGCAATTAACTACGCCGCTACTTCCGCAATACGTTGCAACCGTTGTTTTCATTTTTAACCCGAAGGTATTCAGGGGCTTAATGTCCCTCAACGTTGCAGTGCCGTATCATTATCAGAATTCGTTTTATCGTGCGAGTATTTAATCCATTACGGGTCAGTGTTGCGTCAAGGCAACGCTTAATCTGCAGCTTATTATCTGCAGCTATATCTCTTTCTTATTTCGGTCGACTTGCGTTATTGTTGAATTTCTTTTTTAACGTTCAGACGAATGTTTCTTTTTTCTCATCGCTGTTTCCTTTACTTACGTTCTGCAATTTTCTAGAATTTAAAAGAACTGACGTACGTACAATTGGATTAAACTGCAGATAGTATGGAAAAAAATGTAAAATTTCTACTTAAATTCTTATTCCGCACTCTACTTATTATACTATCGTGATAAATTATTTCTTGATTCTTAAGAAATTAGTTATCCACGTAAATATTATAGTTAGTTGTTCATTTTTAATTTATTTTAAAATTCACTTTAATCTAAACTTGTTAGATGTGTAATTTAGATTACTAACAGGTAATAAATTTTCAAGCATAAAACGGCGATAAGCAAAAGATTATGCAAATACTAAATTACGTACGAAATAGGGTTTCTTTAAATAAAAGTTTAACAATGCGCAATATTCCCAAAAAATCTCAAAATGATTTTACAATCAATGATAGAATAATTAGTAACTCCTTGTTACTAACATGTCAAATATTTGAAATTGCATTTCTTAATTTATCACATGCGTATCTCATTCATTGTATATTCATATCCAAGTACTCGAAGGATTAAAATAATTTTCGTGTTCTATAATATACTTTTTATACACAACAGTTGTTTAATGTAACTGATGACAACTAGGATTTTGATATTTGATACTTGATACTTGTCCGTCACGTTCAAACGCTAACACTTTCATTTTTTAAATTGTACAAATATCCGCAATCCACGGTATTAAATAATTTTCAAACGTATAGCATAGTTACGAATAACAATGAGTGTAACAATGATCGTGAATAATGTTATCACGAATTTATGAAAATTAAATTTCCCCGTCTGATGTAAGAAACGACGTTCTCATTTATCCGCATGGGTGTCCGAATAGATTTAGCTCTGATCTCAGGCATCCCTCGACTAATTTCATTAACCTACTTTTATAATAAAGCGTTTCCGGGGATCGATAAAAATTTCAGTTCCGGGAAACTTGTTCACCAATTTAATAAAGAGAATTTTACCGACAGAGAGAGAATGATTTCGTCTAGTTGCGATAGTTGATATTCGACGATGTAAAAATAATACGATTACAGGACGGTATAAAATTTGTTTACGATAATTAATTCAAGCTCGACAAATAGATTGATAAATGAATTACGAATGACGGAAAAATCGCGAAAAAAATTGAATTTTGGTAGAAATTTTGGAAATTCATGTCGTACAGGCAATATTCTGTAAAACTTCATTAAATCGTTAATACTTCCAGTCGATAAATCTATCTAAAAAAAATAGTAACAACATTAAGAAAAATCTGCGTATTGTACATTTTAAATTACAATCACGTGTAACGCAATAGCGATTGGCCAAGTTGGAAAAGAAGAGGCTACGTAGGACAAAGTAACAGTAGCAAAATTTGCATTTTTACATCATGCTGTGTTGCTGGAAATTTCAAAGGAAGCGGCTGTCCGTCGTTGTTCGAAGTTTTGCAAAATTTACAAGTCGGGGCGCCGCGAAGAGAAAATTTAAACGCAGTTGCAAAAGGGCAGACGTACGAACGCGAGACGTAGTTACACCGCAAAGGGAATCTCTGATTGGATCTCCCGCGAAGAAATTCTCGGCGAAGTTTCGTCCGCGGACCCCTGCGGGATAATTGGCCACTAATTAATGGCCGCGGGGCAATCGAATTTCCAGCAACTTTCTCCGTTCGCCAGAATCCCGGGCACAGGAGCAAACGATATGACTCCGTCGTTTTCCCACCAAATATTAAATTACAGCCCTGGAAAGTGAAGAGTCTCGTTTGGATAATCCATTACGCGGCCAAGTTTCTCGTAAATAGTCGCGCAAGACGTCTTCTCGATGCCATCGATCGTTCGTTTATTGTCAAATCATTTTTGCATCGCCTCCTAAATTTTAGACGAACATCATCCGTTCTCATCGTCGAAATCTGTACGATCGATCGTGCGTATTTATTTATTTATCGAATCATTTGGAACTTGCAATACCGTTATATCAGCTTCTTAGTCGACGAATGAATTAATTGAAAAATTTTACGTTTTCTCAATACGTGAAAAAGCAGTATTTTTGCACAAACATCGGCGTGCTTTAGAAACAGGAATATAATATAATAATTTGTACAATTGGATTTGATACGAGTCCTTTGATTAGCAAGTGAATTTGATTTATTTAGACAAGTGTATTTAGTAGTTTAATTAAGTCAAAAAATGACAAGTAATTTTTTTCTAACGTTGTGAAAATTGACAACTTTGCAACAAATTAAGAATTGAACGTAGCTTCGTTATATACAGGTCCAAATGTATACTCGAGGAATGCAAAAAGATGTCTAGAAATCCCTCGTTTGACACAAATCCCACTTTGAGTCTGAAACAAATATTTTTTTCACGTTCTGTACACTCTAACTCTCTTTCTGCACAAACCATATAATCGCAGCATAAAGACAAAAAATGTTCATATCGAGCACGAACTGTACGTTGCACACGTTTAAGGTTCAACGCAAGAAAAACAGAGTTCCGGTCTCTGTGGTTCGATTTTCACGAAACGCGCGCGTTTGTCGTGAGAGTCGCGAAGGCACAGCGGGGAGGAAGCGAGACGGCATCTAAAGACAGATCCTTTCTCCTGTCTTCCTGTTACCAAGAAATACGTCCCGTATTTTTACCGTAACGGTTCGCTGGATCCATGTCTAGCATTTCTAACAATAAGTTCCTTCTATACCTGCGAGTACTTCTTCGTGCGCTACGGATGCTTCTCTTTTTCGCGTGGCACCGTAAAATCCCGCCCAATTCCACAGGACAATTTTCTGCCCCGATATGTTCTTGTGTACGAGACACGTGTGCTTTCTTTTACATGTCTTGCTGGCGGAGGCTTAGGTAGATGCGAGCGCGCGCGCGCGAGTATGCTCGTCCTTTGTCAACGGCAGAGGAAGATGGGAATTACTGCGGCGACGAGGGAACGTGATTGATCGCTTGAATCAACCATGCTTCCGTCGAATTTCGTCTTAACGCAAAATTTGGGGAAATTTCGTTCATTTTGATGACTAAATTATCACATTTGTATTAATTTATGTACTATTGATCCAAAGTTTTCGGGTTTCTTATGCTTGGAATAATAAATTATAAATGTATAAGGTGATAAATAATTATAATTATAAAGGGTGACGACGATGTGTAACAATAATAAAAATTATAAATAGTATACGATAATACAAATTACAAACAATATTATACTATATTATATAATTAAATTATAAACAACATACACATAAGTAAATAACGAGACATAATCCACTGAAATTTATAATTAAATAATTTAGAAGCTGCTCATTTATAATTGCAAACTGGAAATGTTAATTATATTATTTTATTTAAAATCTGAAATAGCGAAACAGCTTTCGAAAAATATTTAACATTGCGAATCGTGTTTTATTCAAAATCCAACAATGTTAAAAAGGAGAAACAATAATATGGTTGTATTTTTTGTGTTGGCTGTTTCAAGTCATGGTACGACTACAAACTGCGATGGGAGCCGAAGGAGTACGGTGGCGTTCACATGTTACACGTGCCATCCGACCACATATGGCGGCCCGACATAGTGCTCTACAACAAGTGAGTCTGTCTGCCGTTTCTTTGTTCCATATTCTAATTACATCTTCTATAGTTTCACATTACATACTCTATACATATAGTAGTGGCACAGCATGCTGCCAAGAAGATTAAAATCGTTTGGATGTTCATTTCTTCGAGAAATCGTTCGATTTGGCGCGTTCAGTTCAAAAGAAAAAGAAAAAAGAAAAAGAAAACAAAATTCTCCATTTCCTGGCAAAACGAGGCTCCAAGCTCCACGAACAATACGCGCGCAAACAAATTTGTCCGAATTTGTCTGATTTCTGCTATTTCGAATTCTGAGAAAATTCCCGCGGAATCATTCTCGAAGAACGTAGCAATTAATTAACGATCAACGACGCAATTACAAATTTCTCGATTGTCCAACGACGTCTCTCGACGATTAATCAAACATCCAGGAGATGTCTCTCCCCCCTCCCCTGATCTCGTAACAGAACGCAAACGAGATGAGAATTCCCTCGTTTGTCATGTACGCGTGCAGGTAGATTACAACAAGAACAAACGAAAAGGAGAAATGAGTGTCCACTCGAGTTAACAAGAGAGGTACCATCGTCGTGCATATTGCATTTCAAAGTAGAACAGTCTATTTGATGTCAGAGTGCATCTCATATCGCGACGTTGCTCCGAAAGTTACGGAAAAATGTGTATACGGTATCGTTCCCGATAGATTCGGAAGATTCTCGAAATTTTCAACCTCCGAACTTCGTCTCCGGCGAAGGAACGTCCTATCGAACGTCCTATCGGAGTGAAACTTGTCGAACGTTTCTCATCTCTCTTTTTTTTCTTCTTCTTTTTCTTCTTCGCGTTATTATTATTGCCTGTTTACCCTGCCCGACGTTTTACCGGAGTTTCGCCTCGGTGTTCGTTTACCCAAGAGAGTGAGAGAGAAAGTGAGAGAGAGAGAGAGAGAGAGAGAGAGAGAGAGAGAAACGAAACGTCACGATGTAAATGTTTACTCTGTGAAATAAAAGAACACCGGTTGAACAAATTCGGTCGAATCTCGTTGATATCCGTATTACTGGTGTTTGTTCGCAGCGCGCCCGATAACGGGGTGTTGCGGGATTATTACGTTTGATCGAACGTTTGTTTGTTCAAACACGCGAAAAACTGGCGCCGATACGCAGCCGAAAATTCATTATTTCCATTACTCGAATATTTTTTTACCGAGAAGTTTGAGCCGCCGACTTTTTTGCTTTGATTTCTTTCAATTGGTCAATTTAGGAAACTACGCACCAGAATTTTTGGAGAAAGACTTGTATCAACGCGTGAATCTATAAAGTTTTGTCTCTGGCAGAAAATTTTCGATCAAACACACGCACACAGGTATTCGAAAGTAATTAGAAAGTAATCTTTTTTCTTTCATAGAAACTAAGAAATTATAATCTTCGAGACGAAATACTATCACGTCTGTTTGAAATATGTGGAAAAATAAACATTTGAAGAATTTTACCATTTTTTGTGGTACTTCCAAGTATGAAGATCGAAAATTGTTTGCCACGAGTGTCACGTATTCCTACTCGAAAGTCTTGGAACAAGCCTTAACATTATATTTATAATATTTTAAAATTTCAAAAATTATTTTGGATTGAAGTACTTTGCTAAATGTGCAACGAAAACTCGAATATTTTGGTATTGTTAGTTATTTATAATATTTGTATTACAATGTATATTAAGGACCAAGCAATAGTTTATTGATACCTATTGCAATTTTTTGCCAAAATTTATAAATTTATAGGATCTAAATGAAAGAAGCAGAATATTTGAAATTAACTTTCAAAAATTCAGCGTAAATTGATCGAAAAATTTCTTCACCTATGTAATGATAATTATAATTATAAAAGTATTATTAATATTTTATATTAGCGTGCCACAATATATATTGGCTCATGTTATGACTATAGCACAACGTACGATATTAAAAATAAAAAGTGTTCCAAGACTTTCGGACGCGACACGCGAGAGAGGAACGAGCAGCTATCAGCGCGATATCGAGATACCCACGATATGAGATCATTATTTTCCCATTATCGGGATATTTACGTAGCTCGGGGAGACGCGTCTATTATGCAGCTATCATCGCTATCAGCCACTGACCCGATAATACGGATATCGTCGAGCCGCGCCTCGCAATTCGTTCGCACCTTTTGCCCTCAATCCGTCTTGACTCTCTCTCTCTCTCTCTCTTTCTCTCTCTCCGAGCGAATTACTCTCTCGGCGATCACCGAAACAACGAACAAGCCAAAAAAAAAAAGAAAGAAAAAGAGAAAAAAAGAAAAATGAGAACGACGGTAAAGCAAACGAGAAAAGACGGATCATCTACTACCGGTGTTTTTCGAATTTACGAGAAACTTTCCGCGAAAACTTTCTTTCGCCCTAGGTCAGCACATATTTGCGTAACTTTTGCCCTGTTCGCTGATAAACGAGCCAGAGCCAACGAGCTTGTTCGACTCCTTTCCCTCGGTTTTTGGCTCGGTGTTCGACACTCACGGCGAGCTCTCGATGTAGTTACCGGATAGATTATTATTCATATCGCATGAAACATGGGCGCTGCGGCGAATGTTCGTGTAAATGGTTCTTGACAAACGGGCCGAGGTCACGAGAGAGAAAACGTTTTCCCGCTCGTTCGACGCTCGCGGTCAATTCCGGCCCGAGGCTGCCGCGGAATCTCCCTCACGATTGCACGTATGCCCGGAGAGAGAGCGGTGCACGTTCACGTGCCTGCTCCTGACGAACGACTATCCTTTCAAGCTGTGTCTGGGATCCGCGAATTACCGCGAAGTACGAGTGTGTTGCTAGGCCGTGATTTCGGAGCTTGCGCGCGGAGTGATCGACGTTCACGATTCATCGGCTGAACGATCCTCGAGCCTCGCGAATCGCCGAGATCAACGCGACGCAACGAACGTTACGCATTCACGAAGTTATTCACGTTCACAATCTTTTCGAGCTCTATTTCCAAGCTGTATCTATAAATTTTTATTTAGACAGAGTGTCCTCCATTTATGTTTAATGCAAATTTATTTTTAAGCTTCGTCCGAGTCGATACTAACAACGAAGCGAGGAATCGTTAACGTTCGTTGCGATCTCGAAACTTGCGCGGAATCGGATCGGTGTTCGTGGTCCCTTTGAGGCTCGAACGACTTCGACGCTTGCGGTTGGCTGTTCTCGACTCGCGAATCGACGAGATTGACAGAACGCGAAGATAATTCGCGACTAATTGCGCCTGTACTTTCAAACCGTGTCTGAATTTGAATTTCTGAGACTACTCGTTCAAGATCGTGCAAAATTTCGAAGATCAATTTTTAGTAAAGAGACGTGTTAATGCTTCGAAGCGCGCGCGGAATGATCAGTGTTTGCGGACTTTTTGAAATTCGTACGACTCACGCATTTTTCACGTATAGCGTTAGTTTGCGCGTGTTTGTATTTCTAAGCTGTGTCTGAATCAGCGAATCTCTGAGATTGTTACTCGTTTATTTGTCCAAAGTCGCATCGACCTGCAAAATTTCGAAGATCTTTGAAGCGAGACACGTCAACACGGAGATTCGAACGATTAATTTTCAAGCTTCGCGTCTCGATTCGTGAATCGACGAGATCGACGCAGAGGAAGATCAATATCTATTGTCAATTTCGAAGCTTGCGTGGAATAATCGGTGTTCGAGGACTCTTTCAGATTCGAACTATTTAATTCACGACTAATTACTCTTAAGCTTTTTAAATCTGTGTTTCAAGATTCGTGAATCTGTGGAAGATTAAATTTCGTTGCGTAAAATAATCGGTATCGCAAAATTTAAGCCAACAGAGGAAGACTTCTTTTTTTTTTTCTTAAATCTGTTACATAGTAGGAAATATCGATTCCATTTGAGTTGCGGCAATTAAATACAATTAACTTCAATTTCGTGTGACGTTTGATGTTCATTTAATAAAGGTGGGTATATAAAGTTGAGATATTTTTGGAAACTGTGCAAGCATTTGAAACGTTGCTGCTCCGAACTAGGTTTGGATTCGTGTGACGAACTGATGAACACGAAATGGGCCCTTATTTCGATCTGTTTATGGAGAAATTTGTTGAGCAACAGGAATTCTTGAATGTTTTCATATTATTACATTAACCAAACTGCAAGGAATACGCAAAGTGAAGATTCTTTCATTTTTTCTTTTTCATTTTATCGTGAATTATTTCAAAGTTACCTATCAAGCATCGTATTAAGTAACAAATCAAATATATTGTGTTTGTTTGTTCATTATCAAGTGTGAAACAAGTTTACTTTATTTATCACATATTGAGTTACAAATCGTACAGTATACTGTACATTCAACATTTATATCTTACATTATAGGTACAGTTAGTATACGATAGCCATTTGTACGTGTATTACAATTTTTTAATTAAAATGTACTACTACAACTGTTTGTGAATGTTGAATTTTAATGATATAAATCGTTAAATTATTGATGATACAAAACATTTCGCGAATTATGAAAATTATACCTTAGGTAGATGTTCTTGTCAAAAAATTGATTTTTAAAGAGGTTTGTTTTACTCATAAATTCACATTCAGAAAAAAGTTTCATAACAATCCAACTGGCCTCATTTTGAACTGTGAAACCCTGATTTTTTTAAAGATGTTTTTGTATTATACAGCAAGTGAAAAAACAAGGCTACTTTTATTCTCGAAAGTAAAGGTTCAAGTCCTATTGAAAACGTAAAAGAATGTTTCTCACGGCTGAATCTATCACCGTCTTGAAGATTGAAGTTTCTTCTTTGCAACAACCTCTTAAAACTTGCTGTACGATTCCTTTTCGTTGTATTATCAAGCTTTGAACGTTGGGGGTTAAGTGACAAAATGTTTGGATTTCTTGAATTCTTGTCTTTCGACTCTAATGTTCAACGTTCAATAATTCTAAGTGGAAGAAATCTTCAAGATCATGGTAGAATTAATGCATGAAAAAAATTTTCAGTGATTTTGGAAGCGAATATATATATATAATTGTATAAATTATATATTATTATTATTATATTATTGTTCTGTAAATTACACACTATAATTTTTACACGTTTCAACAACGAGACAATGCAAGAGCATCATTGAAAAAAAAGGAGCTCAACGTTGGTAAAGCAGAAAGTTTAAACCAACGTCAACTGTATCCTCGGTACAAATCTCACAGTTCAAAGTGTCGATAATTTTTCATCGTTAAAATACGAATACTTCTGTCCATTTCTATAAGGATTACACGACACCGGTAGCACAGCTATCCGCTAACCGTGTAATTGAAAATATCGATGCGACGTCGTCTCTCAACGAAACTTTCTCATCGGGGGTGTATAGAAATAAAGTTTCCCCTCGATATAACTCTTTCCCGATCCGCGTTCGTCGATGGCTGGCTGGAAGTCTGCTTTCCCTTTTTTTTCACGATCGTGGAATATGCCGCGTCGCGCCGCGTCTACCCTTCCTTCCTTAAATTCCTCCGGCAGAACGGATTCCCGTTTGCTAACTTGATTTCTCACGGTTCCATTAGTCTGTCGTTTATTCCTTCTTCCCTTTCATTTTTTTTTTTTTTTTTTTTTTTTTTTGTCCTGAACGCTTCTTCTCCTTATTTCTAACTTCCACTTGTTCCGTCTCTGATTCACCCACTTTTCCTTGAATCGTTGAAACCGCGGTTCCTCGTTCTTTTCCCATTTTTTCTCGAACCCCCCTCCCCTGACTGGGAGTGACATTCACCGCCTACAAAGGCAGAGATTTATTGCATCGCGGCGTGAAACGAGATTCATCGATTGATATCGGATTTAGGGGGAGGGAGGGGGGTAAAAATGGAAAAAAAAAGAAACAAACGGAAGTGAAATTCGTTAACTGGAACGCTAACTGATAAATATCTGGGCTCGTTGGTTCTGCTGAGGGACGATGGGTAGCTGGAATCTTTCTATGATGATGGCGATGATAAAAGAATGAATAGAAAAAAAGAGGAGGAAAAATGATTCGAACGAAGATTGAAAATATCTTTTGTTTTTTAATTCTCGAATTTTTACATTATTACTCGCACCATTATCGTAAAATATAATTACACATATATAGAATGTATATAATTTTAAAATCATAAGGGTAGAAATTACTAAAATTTATTATTTGTTTTATTTAAATACACCGTGTATTATTAAGACTGAAAAGATGTTGCAACTTTGGCAGAAAAAACACGCGTGACACGTCATTCCAGCGCAAGAGATTAATTAGAGACGTACAAAGACGATGCCGGGTCGCGTTTGTTCACGATGAACGCGCAACTACGTATGTATGTAAAACACGTTCCCTTCCACGAAATACGTGGCACGTTGTCTTTCACGTTGCGGTGTCAGTGAACGACTCGACCGATCTGTCCCGGGAAAGCCGGTAGCTTTTCTCGAAATCGATGTCCCGTTAAATGGAATAGTAGCTGGAGGAGCGTTCGTAAAGGTTCGTTTGTAGTATATGCACGGCTGATACGGTGAATTGTATCAGAAAACAGCAGTGCCTATCAGTGCCACGCCAAACGCGTTCTAAACTAATCGGCTCGGGTATTAACGCAATTTAACGCACTGTCATAATGCCAATTATTATACGCGCATTTTACGTATATTTACGTATCATTGTCGTTGGTATTTTTGGATATATTATATTATTAGGTTGGCCGAAAATCACTTTCTACTAAAATAAATCCGTAATTTTTTTATTATATATCTTTTTTATTGAAGCGCACTAATTTTTTGAAATGAAACATCAAAATAAATAAATTTAAAATTTTATATAATAGATGCATTCTGTATCAGGTTGTCCAAAAAGTAACTGTGTTCTTTCTGTGTATACAAATGAAAGGCAAATTTCTCGCGAGAAACGAAAAGTTTATCAATGTATTGACCATTTTGTCAATTTTATGACTTCATGTTCAAAAAAGTTCTTATCTTGTCTTTTCCGGCAGAAAAAATGTTCCAAGAACGATATCATATCCTCATCGTGTCATTTAATTAATGTTTACTTATTATTGCACGCACAATTGCATATATTTGATATAAATTATAAAATATTCCTTTTTAAATTTTTGTTTTATTATTTCGTCTTTAATTATACAAGTATTCTTGTCTCTTACTGTATTTTTCTTACGCAACCTCTTGCAAGTTACATATTGTTATTCGAATAATTTAAAACATATAATGTACATTCTACAAAATCTCACACGACAAAATACATTTTAATTAAAAACTTACGGAGTGAATTAATTTTTAAATGTGACGACGCTCTAATGGAACTGGCACTTTCAATTATAAAGTCTCATTGAGCTGCTTTGTTACTTGACAAGCTTATTATCTTCGGATTCATTAATTTTTGAGTTACGAGCTTAAGGAGGTACTTGTCAACTGATAGAAATTTTCCGATATTAATGAGATGTTTAAATATGAAATCTCTCTACTTGTATTTATAACAAGCGATAAAATATATTATTGTTGTTATCTCTTTTCACGTAGTAGATAATTGAAATTTTCTAATATCTAATGTTTTCACAAAGAATTAGTCAGTGTTGCGTGTAATTGTTAATTCGTCATTAATTTGTATACAATCGAAGCATGATCACAGAACACAGTGACTCTAAAAATTAGCAGTTTGAGCATATTCTAAAAATATAGGCAACTTTTTGCTTATACTTTTACATATAGTGCATATTTTATTTACTATAATCAATTTATTAACTTTGATATTTTATATTTTATTTATTATTATTTATTTCATACGATGCTACGTAACATTTGAAGAAATCTCGTGTTTGTAATTTAACTATGAGCATAAGAATCATCTGGCTTCCACTATTTGAATTAATAATGTCTTGTCCGCGCAACATATATGCACATGCATATAGTTAGTAACTAATAGGTTGTAACTGCACTAATTAATTCTATACATCAAAGTAGACGGGATCGCTTTGTGAACAGTATACTACTTGGATCATTCGTGGCCGTAATGCGATTGTCCGGAAGTAAGATTATCAAACTCATGGATAAAGTCAGTAACGCCGTGAATTATAATTAGAAATAGTCAAAGCAAACTTTCTAATCGCTTGCATCAAAGCTATGAAATTTATAAATAATACAATTACGAGATGTTTAAAATAGTTATTTTCAATTTAAAAGATACGAAATATTTTAAATAGTATTTAATGTCAGAGGTATTCGATTTTTAAACAGCTGAATCTATTCAATTAACTCGAGTTGAAGACTATACAATCAACATATAGCAGCATATCAAACTATTAATCACATATCAAAGATATGAAACTTCAGAGATTTTTGAAATAGTTCTCAACTTCCAAAAGATAGGAAATTTTTTGAACAGTTTTTAACGCAAAAGATATTAGTTAAACGTGTTCGATTCACATCTGAAGACACACAACTGGCTCGAGTTGGAATTGTTATATAAAACATCTTCGCCTTGTAATATCAAGTCATATTCGCAGTAGGAACTACAGTTCCCATTCAATAAAGGCAGGCTGTAATCTCACGGTGTAGCCTAGAGTTTGAAACCTAACTTTAGTTCCAATTTCTCCGGCAGATAATTATTAGATGCAAGTTATGTGTAATATTTCAATATTATATCATCCGACACGACGTTACAGCCATGTATGGTAATGCTTCCTTACGTTGCCACGAGGGCGAGACATTAATTCACCGAGAAAGAAGCAGCAATTCATCACCGTGATGTTACAAGTACGTTAGTTTCTTTAAATTTTGTGAAGTTGTATTTGGATGCGCCAAAAATCACTTTCTATTAAAATAAATCCGCAATTTTTTTATTATACGTATCTTTCAATTTCTTTTTTTTTTTTTTACAAATTAAAGTTTGAAAGAAATAATTTTTAAAACTTGGAAAAATCATGTTTGAACTTAATTTAGTTTAATGTTAATAAAATTAATTTTTCTCCATATTTTGATGTTTTATTATAAAGAAACTAGTGAAAGAAATAGTGGCGAGAAAATATATGTAAAAAAATTCCTTTATTGGCATTTCTTTTTCCAATTAATAAACAGTTTTAAAAATAGAATTCAATAGATGAAATTGAAATGAGATTAAGTTAATTATATTGTTAACAGTTTTTGATGATGCTTCTTGTATACTCAATACGTTAAAAACATAAAGATTGTCATCGTAATAATTAATATTTAATGAAATGGTACAGTAGAAGTATTTTTACAAATAGTGTATCATAATTTGTGTTGACGCAAATATTTTGAGAAACAAATAACTATATAGGACGCAGTTAAAGAGTAACAGTAAAACTACTGACTTTCAAAATGATAAAAAGCAGAGGCTTTTATTTTTTCGTAAATCAGCGACGCAAGAAATATTTTCACGATAATGTGTGTCTTTTATTATTTGCGTTTCTATCGTTTTTTCCGTCTCAATAAATCGAAATTTCAAAATGCGCAATATCTTTCGATCGATACAGAATATTATTAAGAAAGAAAAAAAAAAGTTTTTATTGGTTTCGCGGTGTAAAAAATAAATAAATAAGTTTTTATTGGTTATTTCACGCCAATTTTCATTTAAAATTCCCATATTTTCTACTCATCCGCGTTCGTATTTTGTCATGCCAACAATATTTTTACTTACCACGTTCGCTGATCAAAAACAAAAACGTATTTCCAAAATATGTATTGTTTGTTTCACTTCATTGGCCGCAGTAAATTTGGCAGCGTTAACGATCAAACTTTAATTAGAGTGTAACATTATATCGCGCGGGGAGTCTATTTTACGTGGAGTGGAAGATAATTTGACATCGGCACTTTCATCTCGACGTTTGTGATTATGAATATATTTGACGTTCATAAATAGTATCGGTATACTATACTTAATTATTATCGGCGTCCGTAATGCGTTTACACGCATAGCGTAATTGTACAACACAAATACAAATAGTATTTAATGAATTTGATATACTGTTTAACAGAGACAAATGTGTGCGCCAGTTCGACAAGTAGAATACGGAACGTTAGATCAGACGCATGACACAAGCAGCAATCGTGATACGTAGAAGTAGAATTGGATACATTTTACTTGGAATAAAAGAAAGTGACAATTTCGAAGTAACGAATCGTTTCTAATTTATTATTGTTATTTTATAAGTGACACGGGGAAAAGTAAAAATTTTATTTTAGCTTAAGATTTAAACAATTTTGTTGTTTGAGTTGATTTGATTATTTCAATAAAATAATAGTAGATTGTTTCTCGATGGTGTTTGTATGTTAGGACTATTTATAACGATTCATTCAAATTCAAATCAAAAGAATTAAATCAATTTATTTAACTGTAAAGTAAAATAGTTTGACGAGCGAAATAATGAAGTAATCTAGAGAAGATTTTCACGTTCAAATAGACTGGAGCATAGTTGTTTCAAGTAACATCTAGCTAAATAAGGTAATATATTATTCAGTTTATCATTTTTTAAATATCTTATTCGAATAATGCTCAAATCTGGATGTATCTTACGTTGAATAGGTTGAAATCGTTTTCTGCAGTTAATATCTAAGAGAAAAAAATGGCATACAAGTTCATGTTTCTTGTAATAAAAGTAAATACATACTGATATCATCAAAAATATAAGTAGATTTTAGACTGTAGATTTTTCTGAGAATTTACATTTCTGAATAAATTATCGGCATCTCGGTAAGAAATTATTTTATAGAAAGCACTATATTTTAGATTTATTACCCATTTTTTTTCACTTTTAAATTCTCTATAAATGGATAGAGAAAATTATTATTAAAGTTTTAAACTTTTAACATTGAGTTTAAAAAGTTGAACAGTCAGAAAGAGAACAACGTTTAAAAACAAGAATTGAAGACCCAAGTATTTCATATTACGTTTTATAATAAAACGCGCACTTATGACTTATATCTGTATTTTTAAAACAAAGATGTATTTGATTTTACCTTTGTCATTTCATTTTTATAAATGAAACGCGTTCTCATTATCAATGTCGGATGAAATTAATTCGCGATATCATTATAGGATTACTGGAAGTCGAAATTATTAAATGCGAAATATTATTATTGAATTCAAATAATGGGTTCGCACACAGTCTTTAAATTAATAATTAAAAATTCTTGACTAAATGAATAAATATCTGTTGCTGCATGTAATACGTAATCAACGAAAACTGACAAGAAAGTAAAAAAATATAGAAACTTTTCGCATTAAAAACTCGAAGAACTTTTCAGTTGAAAAATGAAAAGTTTTTATTACTGATTCGGTTCAAATTAATAAAGTTTTCGTTATATTGTACAGTTATTTCATTTCAAGTTAATTCTTTAGAACGCTTCTCTATAATAAAATATTATGTATTACATACAGATATTAAATATATTATGTATTATATTATAATATAATATGTATATATATCATATATAAATTTTATATTGCATTACATTATGTTTTATTTGTATTACATACAAATATTACAACACACTGTGTGCATGCAATTTCAAAGTTACTGAATCCGTTTGCGAGAAATAACCAACCGTGTGCATAATACGCGTTAATTTCATCGTCGATACTACGACGAACAGATTTATCAACACACCCCCATACAATCAATACAAAGAAACTCTACGAGAATCAGAAATGAAATCGTGGTTGAAAATCTCATCGTCGGAAAAGAAAACGTGCAATTCGCGAGGCGTTAATGGCGAAACGTAATCACAGTCACGCAACGGTAATTAACACGGTTAAAACAAAATTGATAGACGTGGTGGTTGATGAATCGCTGGTATTGGTAGTAGCTAGTTGGCCGCGGTTGTGCGGGAGGGAGGGAGGGAGGTAGGGGGGGGGGGGTGGAGAC
The DNA here is from genome assembly GCA_030673865.1 of Melipona bicolor. Taxonomy (NCBI): domain Eukaryota; kingdom Metazoa; phylum Arthropoda; class Insecta; order Hymenoptera; family Apidae; genus Melipona; species Melipona bicolor. Next base: position 2,120,112 of record JAHYIQ010000027.1, read on the forward strand.
AGTGCAGTGGGGATAGAAGGATAGCGTTATCGCGCGATCAGGGAGGCCGACGAGGATGGAAGAGGCCACTCTCCCTCGCGGCCATCCGGAGAATCCGTTTGCCTCGGATTGACGGTACGTGCCGGTGCCAGGCGCACGTACGAAATGCGAGATAACACGCCCACGCGTCCTCGGCCGCATACGGAAATGCACACGGGTCCGCTTGACCGCTCAAAGGTCACTCTCGAAAGCTTATATATCGATTAAGGGCCAACTGACCTGAATATTCGTCTGCATGGTCGCAGAAACCTCGAAACCGCGTACCGGCGAACAATGCGCTACATTGATCATCGACGTCTTTGAAGCCATTGATTTATCGCTCGACTTTGTCCGCGTTGATCCTATCTCCTCTCCCCTCGATGGAGCAACAAGACGAAAGGGAGAGGAAGGACAACCTTGCTCCCCCACTTGGCCTTTTCGTTTAATTGTGCGTGTTTGTTCGCGGTCGAGGTAATTTATCGTAGCACCACGGATACTTGAATTTTTGTTGAAATTTTGGAAGAATACCAATGTGTCGGTGAAAGACACAAGGACGAAAAAGTTCTTCTCTGAGTTGAGAGAATCCTTGGAATTTTGTTTGTAGTCGTGATATAGAAAATAGGATATATCAAAGCGAAATCGGACATTGTTGGAAAGTTGCGAGATTTTAGTCAGGCGAAAGTTAAAGTGAATTTATATCTGATGTATAATGTACGATATCAGAGCTGTTTTCTCTGAATTCTTTTGAAAAATATAGACTCGTTCTATGTAAATATACGTTCAGCTGTTGTTTCTGTTATCTTTAGCGTAAGCAATATTATCTTGTGCGTAATTACGTTGTGTAACTATCTAATGAGACATAATTGTCATCTAATGAAGTGAAGATTATTAAAAATACGGATTTAGTAAAAATTCCAGTTGAATATATTGAAAAATGAAGTAAGAAAAATACTGTGTTAGTATATTATAACTTTTTTTTCGTTATACTGTATAGTTGTACTATAATTATATGTATCTAATTATAGTGCTTGAATAAGATGATGAAAAATTATAGTTATTCAAGCATAAGTATCTCTAATAAAACGAAGAATATTAAAAAAAAAAATGAAACGTAATAAATTGAAAAAAGTATTATTATTATCCAAGTATAGTATTATCACTTAATGAAGAATATCAAAAAGAACTTAGTAAATGTTTAAGTAAAAAGAAAAATACAATACTACATTATATTAACATACCATGTACACTTTTATCATTTATAAAGTGACGATAATACAATTCCCTCTGTATTAAATTCCGAATGATCCATTAATTCGTTAATGTTCGTTACTCACAGCATGTACGAAATGTTCACGATCTAAAAACGCAACGCAATCTTCGCGATTACTTCCAGCACATACACGTATCCGTGAAACAAAGTCTGCCGATATTTTTTTCATTTCAATAATGAACGAGTGCAAACACACCCCTCGTGGATATTTAATATTTGTTTCAGTGATAACTGACCTACTTCCTCCAACAGAGGAGCCGCCTTTTTTCTTTTCCTTTTTTTAAGATCACTGCCTCCACCGTGGTCCGACTTTTTATTTTTCTTCTTACGAACGGAGAGAATTTTCACGAATTTGCCAGTTCGAGGGGACAACTTTCATTTTAGAGGCGCACGTTCTGCCTCCGTTTATTAATTTTTCATCGCTATAGCAGCGACATCGATTGTTTGACGAAAATAGGAGAGCAAGGGAAAGAGAGTGAGAGAAAGAGAGAGAGAGAGAGAGAGAGAGAGAGAGAGAGAGAGAGGGAGCAGACTCGCTAGACCGATATACCTTTTAATTAAGATTTTCCTCCTTTACTGTTCCTTTTCCCTTTCGCTTCACGGCGACTCTCGGTCGACTCGGAAATGGGAGGCGCTCACACCGAAACCAACACTGAGATTGCTATAAGGATTTGCTTTTTTCCCCCCCAAGTGCTTCCTGAATTCTGAAGAAGGCAATCGAGTTTCCCCGAGAACCTTCTTAGAACGCTTAACTTTAACTTAATCTTCTGCAGTTAATTCAAATCCTTCCGGAGATCCTCTTACCCCGGCTAATCAGATCTGGCGCTAATAATAAGACCTTCGATCTGTGTAAATAATTGGCTAGAAACAGAATTCTTAATCTGTATTTTCATATACAGGTGGGATATTTGGGACCCGTTTATTTCGTAACACTTGGAAAATTCACAAGTCATTTCATATTTCGTAGAAACGTCCTTGGAACTTTCATTTATTCCATTTTCAAATTTTTGTGACATAGATTGATTCAGAAGAATTGTATTTGAAATAATACAGAATGGTGTATCAGAAACAATCAAAGTTTATTACTATATGTATATTTCATGTGTACGATCAAACGATTATGCTCCACTTACACGAGGGATCACTTTTCAATCTTTCAGACTGTCTAACACTATTATCGGTCTCGGGCCAAAGTTCCTCTGGCAGTGAGAAGTTCGTAATGTCGCAGTAAGAGTTTGTTGTTCTTAGCAAACCTAACTTGCTGCGGATGTTTACTTTGATTTTAAGTTTCGCGAGAGATTAGGATGATTGCCAGTGAGATTGGCGTAATTGGGAAGTGTTACCACGACTCTCGTGATTATTATTCGTCGGATAATACAAATTCAAACGTCAGTACACGGCTCTCAACCACGAGTTGGTCCTGACACGTGCCAGTATTTTTTAATTCATTAATAATGATAATTTTGTTTTACGAAATAGTTTATTACAGACAGTTAAGAATATATTATCAACTTATACAGTAAATAAAACCTATTTAAATTTAGACTTTTTAACCATATCCATAAAACACAAATTGGACATCCTACGAGCATAGAAAATCTTCATTTCTCTGAACTGTGTAAATTAATTGCCATGAAAACTGTTTAAATTTCATTTTTTTAATTACATTCATAAAAATATCAAATTGCATAAATTGTATTGCATTAATATAATGTATCAATACGATCATGAAAATTGCATAAAACATTCCAAGAGTTTGGAAATCACACATCCTACGACCATAGAAAATCTTCGTTTCTTTGAACTATGTGAATTAATTGCAATGAAAATTACTCAACTTTCATTTCTTAATATAGTAATAATAATACATATATTTACGAAAATACAAAATTGAATAAACATTTGCAGTTTAGAAGTTACACACAAATTATGGACGTAGAAAATCTTAATTTCTGTGAGCTATATGAACCAGTGATATCTAGTCTCTCTCGGTTTAATAGCGATAGATACATCGCAAACTAGCGTGGTACACGAGCAAATCATGGCCGTTTCCCTTTGCAGCTGGTCTCTCCCTTGATCTGCGCAACCACCTTGCCAATCTCTCGGTTATCAAGGTGGATGTTGCGCTCGGGATCATAGAGGGATTATCCGAGTTGAAGTTCTCCAGCGAACTCAATCGTTTTATCGCTTGTTTCTTATATAATTTATCGATGCGCGTCGTAAACCGATTCAGTTCATTAGCTCGATCTCATTAACGACCAAGTAATAATTTATCACGGCATTCGGTTTATTTAAATTTAAAAAAATTGTGGATCACATCGTTTCGATTTTTACTTTCATTAATATATCATTCTATAAAAAATATTAATTACATTAAACGGATTCTTTTTCTCATGATCTGACAATTTACTAATTCATTAATAATGTGATTGGGAAAAGTTGCAAATTAACTGTTACGATGACGTGACGTTGCTTCTTAATATGGATTAAATAAATTAAGAATTAATATCAAACATCGAAACGAAATACGAATTGTAAAATAAAAATAAATATTTATAAAATATTCATCGTACTTGCATTTGAAAATTTGTTGTGTCTCTTTCTGAATTTTCGTTATTAAAATTGAATATCAAAGTAGTAAGTGCAGTTTGGTATAAATGAGGTAGAAAAATAATTGTTCTATGATCTAATTTTTATGAAATCTCCATTCTATTTTATACGCATGAAATCTTTACTTTGCACATATAATGAATCAAATTATTATTTATTTATTTATTTCCAATAATACACTTTATTTATTTATTTATTTTTAGAAGTTTTGCATTCTATAAATATTTTTCATTTGCAAATTTTTAAAGAGAAATTCTACAATAATACTATAAGAAAGAAAATAAAAATTAAACTTTCTGTGTTTAAAATATAAAGCACACTATAAAAATTTCATTATCTGTATTCTATATGGAATGTAACAGAATCATGCACATAGAAATCAATTTATAAGTGTTGTTTAAATTGAGTAAAAAATACATAAAATCTTTCCATATTTAAATCCTCACATTTATGTCACGTCTTCGTTAATAATTCTACTTACTCAATTACAAATTCCATTTGCTATTCTTCGAAACGTAAGCTTTGACATGAAACGGAAATCAAATAATTAACGCTATTTCATAATTTTACAATATTCTGTAATTATTCCAATAATACACTCTAATTCTCTAATATTCTGTATTGTATAATTCTTGCTTTAAATGTAGAAATATTAGAATTCAACCAAATACGCTTGAAATAATTCTGTAATTATTCTAATGTATTCTAATATATTCTAAATACATTCTGTAATTATTCTTGCTTCGAGTATACGTTGGAGAAACGCGTGAAATCAGCCGGAAACTCCTTAAGTAGTCTTTAATCTGCGTCTGTAGATAACAATTACACGGCGATAGTGATTTAGGCAGAGATTGAAGGTATCACCTAACGAAGTTCGTAATTTGTCGCGAGAATAATGATACGTTGCCGATACGAGGGGATGCCTTGGCCAATTGAAATGCGTGCTCACGTGCATAGTCATCCTAAATAATCGACTGTAATTACAGTTTCCAAATTAATGGCGGCAACGTTAGAGAAGCTAAACGTCACCCTGTGACGTTTGATTCTAAACGCATCGATGAATTTGCATTATTTACATCGCAGCAGTCGATTAAATTTTGAACGCGACGTCGAATCCTTCGCGGCGCGCGTTTGATTATTCCGTGGTCGTTAATATTTCCTACAAGTGTCCTTCCTGCGACTGTCTGCTTCGATTGTGCACAGATCAAGTGCACGATTCTGTGACCATTTTGAAACGATGCATTATCTAATATTGTACAAATACTAACAGTATTGTGTATTATAATGATATTGTATTCTAGGATCGTTTGAGATAATTGAATTATTATTAGTGAAATTTTAAAACAAGTTACTCCACGTTAATCTAACTCTTGGGGCTAGTTTAGTATTAACCCTTGATCAGTATCATCTTGATTTAATTTTTTGAATTATATATAGTACATTAATTTGTATTTTTAAAAAAAATAATAATTCATTGTCGATTGACAATGATTATTAGTAACAACGAAACAATAAAAAAGATGAAATAAAAGAATGAAAAATAAAATTCTTTAATAATGCTCAAAAAAGAAAGGAAATAAAATTCTTTACAATACCAGACGTAGAAAATTATTTTGTGAAAAATAACAATGGATCGGTTTACGCTACTGCGATTTTCAGTCTTTTGTGTCAAAAAGAAAAAAAAAAAAGAGAAAGAGAAAGGTGGAAAAAAAAGAGAAAAAGAGATGTTTCTCAATATTGAAACGGGTCGTTTTTAATAACAACGTGTCAATAAAACACCAAGTTCCGCCGTCGTCATCGACATCGTCTTGGTTGTGTCCTTTCGCGTAAAGCGAGATTCACTTCGCGTAATAGCGTTCATTACACCTCCGCTGATTCTTGCATGCATTAGCGAGATGAAAATCACCCGCGAGCCTCCGTTTTACGCTCCACTTTCGCCGTTGTCCTTTCAATTCCTCGGTGGGCCGTTCGAGGTCTTTGCCCGCTCGATTAAACCCCTTCCCGCTGCCAGCAGGAACCGACTTTGTTAATATGGTGGCGACGATTGCGACGCAAACAGTCAACCCGAGCCATTAACTTCGCGCCGATTTCTTCGTTAGATCGTTCAATTAACGCTGGAACGCCACCGGTGTTCAAAAGTATGCGCAAAAATATCCTACATGTTTGTAATTATATATATTCAATCATTATAGTTTGAACAGTAATCAAAATAAATGGAATTGCATACAATAGTTAGATAATAATTATAATAAAATTATTATAATACTATAACTATACAACATTATAGATAGTACTATATAATATATATATAATTTTTTTCAATGATAAGTACTAAATGAAAATTCCTAATACTTTGAAATATATTACATATGCACAAAATATGTATTAGGAATTTTCGTTTAGTAATTATCATTGAAAACAATTCGCAATGTTTTATTTTTGAACGAATCCTTACGATCTAGGCCGATCGAGGCTCCAGATGATCGAGGACGTTTTTCTCGAAGTTGACTTTCGTTATCGAGTCGTTCGATCGTAAGCGTTGATAAAAATTCCCCACCTGTTAAACGACGATCGATTAAACGCTGATTATCGCCAAGTTGGCGCGGCCGGCGAATTTTCGATGGCATAGGTAATTAGGCGTCGCGCGTCGATCGATACTTCCAATTTCCTTGTTGTCGGGCTCGTGAAAAGTTCTCTGTGAAAATTGTGCATGTGCCCGCGTGATCGGAATCGAAACGAGCCCGACGAGAATTTTAATTGCTAATAATTTGCCGGAGTGATTGAGAAAGCGAAATCGCCGAATCGATTTTTTTGTTTTTTGTTGCTCTTCGCGCTTTTCGGGTTTTGTAGCTTGTTAATTGTAATTACGATCCATGGTTACGTTCATTTGTTCGTTTTTCATTGTCGGGGTTATTGTCGAAGTTATTTCGTGAAATGGGTTTATTTGTCGCACAAATAATTGCTTTTGCACATTGCGTCTGTTTTTATTCGAAACTTCGTTGAGAAAGTTACGTCACGGTGAATATATTTTGAGATATTAATCACGTTGTAATGTACTCTGTTGTGTAATAAGAAATGCATTTTAATTTTACGATAAAGAAACTATCTTTTGTGAACTCAGTTTTGATATTTATGAAATTTCACGTTACTATTATAAATTGTACATGTCACTATTATAAATTGTTCATGTTTGAATAATAATTAATTCCACAATTTCGTTTAAATAATATCCACAGTCAAAAATACAAGTTTTATTACGTTATTACGTTGAAAAATTTCTAAATTCAGAAAATCTGTCACACAAATGTAACACGTACTGCATGTTGTAGAGAAAATTTTTGCACAAAGAATTTTATTTCAATACATAATTTAGATTGAATTTTTTACTGTCGCAGTTTTACGATTATAAAAAATATTAAAATTGTTGTATGATACGAACTGAATATTTATTTAGAAACTTAATCGGGATATGACAGATTTCATATAAAATACTTTAAATTATTAATTACAACCTACGTAAAATTAAATTTTCAAATAAGTAATCATCAGGATGCGAATATTATGGATCTGTAGAAAATTATGGGAATTGCAAAAATACACACCTAATATACAAAAATATCCAAAATAGAATATATCAGAACATATGCAATAGATGAAACAAATTTTTTTCAGATTCCATTTCTTTAGTAATGTCCATAAAAACTTTTCGATATTACATTAAATACTATTAATAACACAATTCATTAGATATTACGATATATTGTAACGTGTCAAGTACAATATATTAACGTTAAAAAAATATTAATTATAATGCATTAACATTAAACTATTAATATATCGAATAAATTAAACGTTACGTCTGTGCGTACGACGTCGTTTGAAATTATTCTCCTATAAATGTAATGTTATTCATTATTGAGAACAACGTACATATAGTAAAATCGTAACGAAGACTTTAACGTAGAATATTGCACCGCGCTTCCCTTTGTCGCGCGCATTGTCACGTGCATTGTTGCGTTTCGCGATCCGTTGAATATAATACCTATAAATACGAGTACGCCCCGCTATAATTCGTCGTAGATAATACGTCTGCTCATCGCGCTTATCGATCACTTGGCGAACGTGTCGGGAGCGTAATGAAGGGGTTCAACCGGGGTCTTTCAATCGGCGGGGACAAAAAAGAAGCGCAGACCTCGCTCTGTCCGATTCGAATTAATTTCACTGGCGCGCTCCGTTTGAAAAACACCGTTCGAAAACGCCTGGTTTCCTGGACCAGCGTGAGCCACGATACGAAAATATTTGGTCTGCTTATTACCGACGTTATATCATAAAAACGGATTAAACGAAAAATGTCGGATAATCGCGAGGTGTTTGAACAATGGAATTAATAAGTGGAAGTGGAACGCGTCCTATATTTCTTTCTGCTGGGACGCCGCGTCGAAACCGTGTTTCAATCTTTGATGAAAGAGCGTGTACTTGATCAAATTTTAATTAGCACGCGGTGTGTGAACGTTCGACGCCGAAATTAAGCGCCTCTGTGGTAATTGAAACGACTCTGCGAATTCGTTGCGAGTCGAATTCGTAAAACGCGAGCCGAATATTCTGAGACAAAGAGAGACGCGCGAGAGACGCGCGCCGGATGATTATGTTTCGGACAAATAGAAACGAATCACGAATTGATATTTATATTTATCTAATTTCTCTATTTTGCTGTGAAGTCGTTTCATGACGTTAATTATGAAACGCAGTATTGTTCTCGTCGATTTTTTCTTTTTCCTCTTTTTTTAGGAGCTCAGTACTGTTTGAATGAATATTTCATTATACTTTCGTTTTCCATTTTCAATGCGGTGGCTATGATATTGTTTTCTAGTGGTCTCTGAATTTATTTTCGAAAATTGGTTTCAAAAATCTTCAAAAATAAAGTGAAAATCAAAGAGTGATTTATCGTGAAAAAATGTTTGCATATTTGGGGCTTTGTTTTTGAGAACAACAATGTTGAAAATATGCCGAATATATGTACTAAATACCAATCTTAATTTTCGACTTCAATTTTGAATAAATACCTGCTTTTGTATTTATAAAATATGATCAATATTGCTGTCTGTTTTTGATTATAATATCTGGAGTATCTCTTATGACATCCGATAGATGTAGACAAAGCGAATTATTTCGCTTCTTTAACTATAGTCGAAGAAATATAAATACAAAAATGTAAGAATAAATAACGATCATCGTCGTTGGACTGCGGATTTTTATGCATTTATGGGAAATTCAAGGTTGCCAAAAATTTCTAAAATACTCAATAATTCGTAAAATATTCATATTTAGTTTTCGTGCCTTTAAATTTCCCCCAAAACGCGTGGAAAGTCCGCAATAATCGATAGTAAATCGCAGCGACGTAGGGCGCGAGCTGAGGACACCGATCGATCTCTCGAGAAACGTCAAAAGGGGAGACGCGCGCCGGGAGATCATCGCCTTAAGATGACAAAATCGTGGAAAACCCAGTGAACTTGTTTTCACTTATTTGCACGTTTCTTTTTCCTTTCTCTTTTCTCTACGATCGGTTCGTTCGTTTCCGATACAAAGAAAAATGACCGGTGTAATCGACGATCGCGTAACGGTGGATAACCAAGAATACGACGCATCCATCATCTCGCGAGTGGTGAATCTTCGCAGGGTCCTCCGGGAATTGCGGGACGCTTTGCGCGACGAGAGGCTAAATCTTCGTCAAGAAATAGAAATGACGATATTGCAAAAGTTTATCGAGCTGCGGCGCAACTACCGAAGTTTGACAGGTTATCCGTTCTCTCTTCTTAACAAAAAGACGAAACTTTTCCGCTGTTTCTTATTTCCCTGTCATCGTGCGTAAATGAATGCGTGCGGATCGAACAGATTTGACAATTTGTTGGATACTTTGAAATCGTCTTCCATTCTTTGTAAAACTTTCGAGCGCAGTCAAAGTGGAAGCTTTGCGCTTTGTAAAACGAAACCAGGTAGATCGTCGCGTAATTTTCTTTCGCGAAGCGACGACGGTCACAAATTTCTCTTTCGTGTTACGCGTTCAGTTATGCCCCTCGTTTAGAATTTAGAATTTCTCGAGATAGATTTGCCAGCGAGCAACGACAAGAGCTTGAAAAGAGCCTCAGACCGATTCTGTTCGATCGGACGAACGATTGTTTGAGGCCCGATAGGAGAGTGCACGAAACAATTACTCGGCCCGCAGATCACACGAGGTGTGGCTCACGGTTGGCGAACGTGACGCGTATTTCCGAAAGTTCACCGAGACTGCACCGAGCTGTACACTCGAACGGAGTAAGTAAGCTGGCAGCTCGTTAGCCCCTCCTCCCGTCGTCGTCGTCCGTACGTTGTAATCCACATCGGGATCCACCGTTGATCAGGACACGCCGAGGACGAGCCATCTCGCGTGCCTCGGCAGCACGATGTATCAGAGAACGGTGGACGAGCTGCAGGACGAGCTGAACTCGTTCGAGCAGCGTCTTTCAGCGTCGGCGACCGGCTCGTACAAGAGGAAAATTTACGACCTCGAGGCAATCTGCTGTGCTGACCTCAACAGAGTGAAGTCCAGATTCGTGAGGTCCCTGCAGGCCTTCGGGAATACGATTGACTCGATCGAGGAACTTCGCTCGCTGAGAATCAACCCGCCGCCGCCGAGCCCCACAAAGAGCCCCCTAACCGGGAATAACACGGACGCTTGCCGGCATGGAAGACCAACTTCAAGGAATGCCAAACACGATCGATCGTTGCCGCGATCCAAGTACGTTCGAACACGCGCACCGAGCTTCTCACGCAGAGGGGCAGTTTTTTACTTTGCGCGAAATTACTTTGTCGTTCAAAAGCGCATTAAAAAGATTGTCGACGCTTTCGTCAACGACGGGGGAACGTGACTTTTTTCTTTTTTTTTAGTTAAGCGTATCGAACGGAAAGTTAGTCGATTGTAAAATCTTTGTTCGTTGTAGCACGTTTCGGTGTCGATTCGTCTCTAAAACTGCACACAGGCCAGTGTCTGTCTTAACAGGCAAATGTCTCGAAAAATACGAATGAGATGCGAATAAAAGTGTCGAATAAAAACTACAGGATATTCATAGGATGTCGTTCGTTCATTTGACGTTCAGTCGCATTAAAATCTCTAAATGGAATATTCTTGCATCCATTTACAGAATATTACAACTTGCTATTTTTCTTGCTCTGTGTACCGTTATCTAGATACAGGCCTATAAACCTGACGTGTGACAACATAACGTGGCACAATAATTGCGGTTACAATGGATAATGCTAATTACCCGACACGTTAGATGCTTATCTCTCGACAAAGGTTTGCGTGAATATAACAAGTTTATAGCGTAGCACGTAGTCTTTAATACCCCGTAATTTTTATTCGACAAGTTTCTCTCGTATCATTCGGATCTTTCGAGGTATTTCGGTGATATACACACTTGCGACGAAAAGGATTTTCAAGTTGTATCGTTATGAAACAGCTTCGCAGAGATACTCGTTAACAAATTATGAAAATTACATAGTCTTATCATACCAGAGCTAACTGGCGGCCTGCGGGCCGTTGCCCCTACCTTCCTGATCGTTAGCGCTATCCCCTCCAATGCATCGATCTCTTCGCTACATTGAAGACTCCTCGTCGCGCATGAGCCTCGCTCTAGTCCGTTGATTTCTCTACCATGCAGGATGTAGTGCTAGCGATCAGGAAAATAGGGGCAAAGTTAGCCTTATATTACTTCCATCGATATTTGTCATTCTACAATTATTTATTTCTTCATTTTTCGTCTCTTCTGTCATTTATACGATTTGGAATGTGAAGTGTAATTACGAGATTCGCGTGAGACGGTGCGCCGCGCTTTGTACGAATTCTTGCCCGATATTTACGACACTCGCCCTCGGGGGTTGGAATTTACCAGCTTCGCGCAGAGTTTCCCACGATCTCTCTGCACACAGTACGGTACGTGTCACTTTGGGGGCACGGGACAAAGAGGGGAAAGAGCTTGCGAATAAATTTTTCATACGAGTTTGTTTTATATCGAGTTTACGTAAAGTTCCCGGGCGAAACGCGATCAAACCGTCAGGTTGCGGTGAAATTTAAACGAAATGTATCGAGAATCTGGTTAGATTTCCTCGATGAATACAGACGGGAGCAGAGATGCCAGATATTTCTTCCGAAAGGCTATACCTGCTGAACGAAACGGAATCACTAAAGTCTCATTCATTTTGTATTGATTTTTTTTATTCCGTGCTTCGCGTAAAACGAAGCGAAACACCATTGCAACTCTTATCCTAAATCTATAATCCCGTAAACACGAAAGTATGAGATTTAATTTCATCTCAGCTTGTGTATCATGTCGCACCTTGGACGGATTTTTGAATCCATTTTAAAGTCCGTTTAAAATATTCCTTACTTTATTTACATCTTCTTTTCATATATTACGTGATATTAATATTAATTTGTGATATAATTTAACATTAATATCAGTATGTAATATATTATGATTAATATAACACTTTTGTGTATAATATATTAATTATAATGTATTTCATCCATTTTAATAAACTTGATTTCAATTTTATGGGGAATTTTCGCGGTTTCGGCGGAGGAAAAATTTCATTTGCATCTTTTTACATAATCTTAAATATTGTTTGAAATTTAACTCGCTTGAAAATAAATTTATATCATTTTATGTCACATATAATTCGAGATAATTTTCTAGAGACACGTATACTGATAATTAAACCGTAGATTAATTACACAGAAATGTACGAAATTTTTGTCTAAAAATAATTAAAGAGTGTTGTAAATTTCCATATAGCTTCCAGTATTTTAGTCTTGTTTGCGAAAATATAAATTTGCACAAACGTTCGAAGTCTGTACGTTGATATCGGTAATCGTTAACTACGAATTAAATGAATACTCATTGCCTTGTATATTTCAATTTTCAATAGATCGATCGTCACGGAAGGCAACCGTAGTTTATGGCTGTCGTACATCTGTGCGAAACGGTACAGCGACAGTGAGATGTATAGCAAAATTTATAGATCGTTGAAGTATAGTGAAAATCCGCAAATCGCGAACACGAAGATTTCTGATTTTAACTTGAGGCATCACAGAAGTATCACCACGATTTTCCCAAGCAATTTGGAAATATATCACACGTTTCAAGAGCAGTGAATTTTATTTCTGAAAGTTTGGACAATCCTATTTTGAAGTGGAGAAGAAAAGAAATTTTAAACGCCTTCAAACACATTTGGGTTAGTTTGTTTCTCATGAATATTCCACTTATTTTTGGAAATACAACAATTAACGTTTGCTATCGAATTGAATTGAATTAAATTTTAATAAAGGAAAAGAAAATGATACAAATTGAGAGTAATTGTAATATTAATAACTCTTGGAAAAACTGAAAAATTTTCAAAAAGTTTATCTTATCTATCGAATAGAAAGTACGACTGATTTATAACCATGTATTTACAGTTCCATTTTACATAGTCATACATTATAATTTTCATTACCTTTTACGTTACAGTAATTTTCACGGTGCACTCCAAAAGTATCCCAGAGTTTCTTACTCTCCTCGAATTCAACAAAAGAGTAACGTGTCCCATTTTTTCAACTTTTCACCGTCTTTCCCTGTTTTATGTCGCTCGTTTATAAATGTATTATTTATAAATTACGTTGCCACGTAACTGTTGGTTGAATTTTATTTGCGCAAGTTTCATTCTACCGAGTAACAACCGAGTGGCCGAGAAAAGAGCAGCTCGCAAAGGGCAGCAGTAAAAGGGAGCGAAAAGTGAAGCGATTTTGCAGAGAAACACTTCGACTTATTTTTGGGCGCGCGGCGTAAAATCCTAATGAAAGAGAACGTTCGTCTTTCACGTACACTGTGGTTCAAAAGTTTCGAGGGCACCTTATTATTATTTTCGAAAAGTAAATCGACACACAAACCTTGAGCACGAATAATTAATCAAACAATTGACACGTAAACGATTCCCTCAAGACCTCTACGCCTGCATCATTTTCAGAACGAATGCTATAATGAATACACAGAATGTTCCAGAAATACAGTACGAGTCACAAGTAATCAGATATATTGAAATTATTTAACTTTATTAATTATTTTTTACTAATACTGGCTTATACACGCGTATTTCCGTGAACCACATCCATTGCACATTAGCAAGGTCGTTATCAATTGCAGCAGCAACCTCTTTGATTTCTTTCTACCGACTCACATTACGAATATTAGATTCTCCACAGTCTCGTAATCGATAATCACTAAAAGTGAAGTAACTTTGCTACGTCTAATTACCTATGATTTATTTCGGCATGTTCTCTCGTATCGATGTGGAATATTCCTTGTCCAGATTTACTATACAACATTTTCTGTTCAAAGTACGACCCCATCACGTATGTGTTTGACCGTCGAGAGTACAAAAATCTGGAAACACCCTGTACAAGAAATATTCCACTTTCAAGCGTTCCGTTTCCTTTCGACACTCGGTCTCTTACGTCCAACCAAAGTATTGATCGTCCAAATCGACAGGAGGGTGTTCGAGACTCTTGGACGGCAGTGTACATTCCTTCGGTATATTCCTTCGCGATTCTCTTCTCTCTCCACTCTTGATCTCCGCGTCTCGGAAGCACGCGGTGTCGTTTCCTCAAAAAAACAATTACTTGTAACATCGCGCGCGTTCTCCTTGGTCTACCCCATCCCACAGCCCCTCTTTGGTCGCCTCGGTATTCGCTGATGATGAGAAAAGCGGCGAAAGGCGGAGAAAGGCGGAAAGGAGACGAGAGAAGGGGAATCGTTCCGTAAAGGGGTCGCATTAACTTACAAAAGAGTGTGTCTGGCTTTTCTCTTTCTCCGGAGTCGGACGATGAAAGACGAACTCGGAGTTCATAAGGGCGGGTGCATCGCGCGGATGGATTTTTCTCCCCCTCCCCCCTCCCCCCTCCCCCCGTTCCTTTATTTCCACCGCCACCGCGAAGAGAAACCAGGTGACTGTCTGTCAGTCTGCGCGGAATACTTGGTATATGAAATCGAAGGGCGCGCATTCCGATTCAATGCCCGCGATTCCCCGCGCGCGTCTAGATACGTATCTAACAGCGTGGGGGACGCTGGATGTAGGAGATATTGATACTTCAAACGAAGTGAAAACCTCCCCCTCCCTGTCGCGTGCAGAATTCGCGCTTTGCCTGTCAACGTTTTCTTTGTTGATAATTTTATTTATTTACGGTTAGATTTTTCTTCTTTGTGCACGCGCGTTTTTATTGAACGCTGGAGTTCACTGTAGAAGCTTTAACGCACAATTTACTCTCAGTTTATTGTTTTAAACTTTTGTTCTGTTTCACTTGTTGATTCTTTTTACTCTTTTTAACTTGTGCTCTGATAACTGATTATCAGTCTCTCTCTCTCTCTCTCTCTCTCTGTGCATACAACAAATCACAGTTATTTATTTGCGAGTATTTTATAATTTCGTTTTGTGATAAAGTTGGGTTCTTCGTAAGACTCATCGAAAGTTTAATCACTCATCGTACAACATGAAATGTCCAAAATCCTGCTTTTTCTGTTTTAGACAAAAATATATGCGCACTTCTGTGACTAACGAGTTTCATATTTAACACAATTACAAAGTAACTTAACATTTCCTGATAAGACCATTTTATTTTTGGACTATCTCCAAAGTAACACGCTTGACATTTAAAATTCAAATATGACATGAAATATTTCAGATAATTAAACGCTCCAGAGATCCAATGTTCCGTTCGCTTCGTGCAAAATCACCCGTCAGAATAAATTACATCACCGCGAATTCTTCACAAAAGAGAAAAGAAAAGAAAGTTACAAATTTATCATCCCGACCACTCTGTTAATAATTACAACTGTTAACAAACGGTCTCCAGTTAGTCGCGTAAAACCGAGAAAATCAACAATCATACACGCGTACCACCGCGGTCTTTACGCAGAATCCTTCATTTCAGCTTTAATCACAGAAATTCTCCGTGAAATATAATTGCTCTCGTTCCGTCGAGGGTGAAAAAACAAAAAAAAAACAATGAAACGGAGCGATTCCGTTGTTACGAGAGAGCGTCGGGGAGAAAGATATTCTCTCTCTCCGGCGGGAATATTTCATAGAAGGTTGAAAATAGGGTTCGTTGCCGTAATCCTCACACCCTCCCCTGGCTGCCTCCCAGGTAGACGGTGTCCCGCCGTATCCGTCGCGCCTCCGCTGAAATTGAAAACGAAACGGCGTGTCGTCGCGTGCTCGGTGAAAACGGAAGGGAAAAAGAACAGGCGAGAGGGGTTAGAGAATCTCGAATATCATTGGAAAGTTCACCCTCTTGCCGGTGCCGGCCTAGCTAGCCGGTCACTCGGAAAATCTTCGACTCGGAGTATCGAGACGAACCCTCGCTCCTTGTCCTCGCCGCCGATCGAAGGAAAATAGTTTTCGCTAGCGCGAGTTGTTCCTTCGTGCATTATTCCTCGCAAGGGGTACGCGGCTGTCTCTAACGTCGTATCGAGGCCGAACTCTGCTCCCCCGTGGGAGAGCTGGCTCCTAGAATTTTTCGTCGCAGTCGCTGAAAACTTTCCGCCAGACGGATACGCTGTCTGCGATCAGTATCCTGGCGAAGAAGCAAAATGGCGCACTGGGTAGCTGTTTATTCGTCCCGCGTGAATGTTCCTTTCCCGCGTTTTTTTTTTATTTTGTATCGTACTGTTAAATTGTATTTTTATTTTGTTTTCTTTTTTTTTTTATTGAATCGTGTATTTTTCTCATGTCATGTTGCTGCAGTGAAATAGTTTTTGAGGAGAACAAATATATCGTTGATTGTCATTTCAGAAGAAATTTATTTTTCATACGGTAAATGTTAAAAATTTGAAATGTAAATGTTAGAACTCTGCTGTTGAATTATCGGCTGTTATTTGAATGTAATTGGAATCAAATACTGCAAAATTGCTGGAAATAAACGAAAGAATACGCGCGTTGTACGATATTCACGTGCTTTTAACGTACATACATTCTACATGCCATATCATTTTCCATGATTTTGATGTTAATTCGAGA
Organism: Melipona bicolor; assembly: GCA_030673865.1. NCBI lineage: Eukaryota > Metazoa > Arthropoda > Insecta > Hymenoptera > Apidae > Melipona > Melipona bicolor. The sequence goes on from JAHYIQ010000027.1 coordinate 2,137,096, forward strand.
TACTCCACCTGTTTATCGTACCAAAATTACGCATTAAATGATAGCATATCGCACATTCGCAAATCTCTTTGGGAGAACGATACTCGAGGAAGGCGGTAATCTCTTGAAAAAAAAAAAAAAAGAGAGGAAAAGAGGAAAGAACGGAATGATTTGGAGCACGAACTCGTAATTCGTGGAATAACTGCGCGATCTGAACGGGGAAAAAGCACGAAGCTGATCTTTCTCGCGGGAGAAGAATGGGGGAGATGCGAGTCGGGAACAAACGACTTTGAAACTACAAAACACCGTCAACTGTTTCCTTCTGGCGGAATAGAGCGGATAGGAACGGGGAATCGGTCAAAGGGGGGTCGGAGTGTATTAGATTCGCCAAGTAAGCCTTTTACAAGGGTAGAATACGAGCGACAAGGAGAACAAAAGCGATGCCTTGCCTTCGACCAGCAGCGAACTCGTGAAATGCAACACCACCGACGTGAATACGTATTCGTGCATTCGTACGTGCATACGAAATATACGAACGCGGAACACGAATACGGATGGGAGGATGATCGCCGTATACGTGCACACGATGCACGTTGTATATTTCTCTCTCGACGCCACCCAGTTTCGAAATTATCCGGATGCAAATTATAGCTGCAGTTACAAATACTCCGAGTTTCTTTAAATTAATTTCTTTTCCTCTTTTCCTTTTTTAATTTCTTTAAAATGAATACCTGGTTTCGTATAAAGTTTCACGACTGGTTTGAATTATCAATGACCTATTAAAGGACAGATGTAACAAGAGCTTCAATTTCTTTGAGGCAATATCTGTTTTCACGTAGAATTTAACATAAACCAACGTTTAAATTGCAAGAAAAGAATCAATCTGTTGAGAACCAGGATAGAGTTATAATGTCATGAAAGTTCAATTTGTTTCTTCGATTTCATCGGTATAAAACTTGCGACTAGTTTAAATCAACAAGGAAATAATTGCTTATTAAGAATCAAGTAATGGTTTATCACAATGTTGGCAAATGTTTGGCGTATTTCCTCAAAGTTTAAATTCATCAATTGTTAATTGTAAATGACATTAAAGCAGAAGAAATTTCCTACAAATCTAAAACATTATTAATCACTGTTGATCGTTCCTCTGATTTTCTCATCCGACGATAAGTCTGTATTCAAAAATTCTTAATATTTGGAGAAGATCACAGACATTCTCCATTTCAGACAATTTTTTTTAACGTGCAAATTAGTTGAGAAACACTCAAACACTCCAAAAAATTCTTACAATTCAAGAGAATCTTTACCAACCATTGATTCTTTAATTCCGCAAGTATAAAAAAAAAAAGAAAGAAATTGACCCCCGTTAACAAGCGAAACACTCGCGTCTCTGATTATCCCCGGGAAACGACTCTTCCCTTTCTGAAATTATTCCCTTTCTGAAATTATTCCCTTTCTGAATATTTACGAACTAGAGAGTGTACAATGCAACATGCGGGCAATTCGCGTGCTCGCAGACGCACAGACACGCGAAAATAGACGGACACACCTGTGAGAAAGAACGACTAGAATGCCGCGTGGCACTGTGTGTAGCATCGACCTATTGTGCGATGCAGAGTGCACTCTCTGCTAAATCAGCCGCCTCTTCTCTTCGCCCTTTGCTTCTTTTCACCTCGTCTTTGCTCGGTTCTCTCGCGTTCGTTCTCCTCTCGTTCGTTCTTTCTTCACCTTCTCGCCAACCTCTCCTCCGAGCTTCCCTCCCTTTTCCGGTCTTCTGCCTCTGTGGCCGGTTCCTCTTCGATCCGTCCTTTGGACGCATAACCTTGGCTAAGACGGACTGTCGAAACGAGACCCGTGGTAACGAGATACCCAAAGAGACGTCCTTTTTCCCCCGGTTCTCTTTCTTTGGCCTGCCTTCCTCGCCACCCCCGCCATCGCTCTCGTTTTAAACATCAAGAGCCGGTTTTCGCGTGCCTCGACGGACTTCTTTCGAAGTTTTCCTTTATCGTACGCTTTTGGAGGAACTTTCTCATCGTCGTCGGAGTGTTGTGTGCCGTTGTTGGCGGATTAAAAAGGGGGACCCCGGCTGGAAATGAAATCTGCTCGCAGCGCGATTGAAATCGAATTTGCCGTTATCGAGTGAGCGATTAATTCCGTTGATGTTGATCAGCCGGTGAGACGCAAGAACGCGAGCGCTTACGGGATGGGGGTGGCGGAGGAGAAGAAGAAGAGGCAAGAAGAAGAGGACGACAAAAGGGGGCGGTGAACCCGCACCCGACGACGCGACGGTTGTTTAATTACTGTCAGAAACGCGATTCTATTTTGCCTGGCGTCGCTCGCCGAAATTAACCCCGCTCAATTGGCGGAAATCCATTTACCGGCGAGAAGTTTACAGACATTTCCAGATGAAGATATCCAGATGCTTGTTATTGGGAAGAATCGTGGTTAATTCGACGACGAATGCACCGCACCCAATGTCGTTTCTGTTTTCTTAATTTTCACTCCTGCTCGAAGCGACTTTTTCTTCAGTCGTTGTTATAGCTTCAGATGTTATACTGTCACCAAACGTATACCCACGTTCGTTATAATTATCGTCAATTGTAAAAAGAGAAAGAAAATCCGAGTTATCGGCTAAATTTAAATACATCCTTAAATCCTCCTCTAATGCAGTCCAAATTTAAATACAGTTCTCTCGGAAGAGGGAAGTAAATTTCCCTCGTCGGATGATTATCATCAGCAATCGAAAAAGAGTTCCCCTCCAGCTGAGAACTGGCTACGAGTAATCGAATCAAATTTCTCTCGTCAATAATGGTCATTAGCAACGAGGAAATTTTTTCTTAACTCGCAGTCGTCACTTGCGATCAGAAACATTTTGGTTGAAAAAACCATCGTCATCTTGATGACGTTTTCTCATTTTGGTTGTTCCAGTTATAGTCCCTGTTTCCGAGATAATCGATCTTTCATCGAGTGTGTATAAATTTCCCAGCAGAATGTGGAATTCAATGGTAAAGTGCGTGTAATACAATCGAAGGACGAGGCAAACATATTGAACATTTCCCCCAATTATCCATAAAATTACCCGAAATCTCGAAATTAGGCGAACGAGTAACGCCTCCCGATTAAAAATGGAAGAGTCGTTGCTTAGAGAATCTTGCTCGCGCACGACACGGGGTCGTAAATATAGAAAGTGTGCCGTAGACACGACGTGGCCCCGCTGATCACCGGAAATAAATCGCGAACTGGAATCGGGGCCAATTCGTTCGCTCGGTCGTCCCGTAAAAAAAAAAGGAAAAAAAAATTTATTACCTCAGAGCGCGGCGAAGGTGGTGTGGTAGGCAGTTTCGAAAGGGAGTTCGTGCACAGTTCTCCATCGAGACGAGGAGAAGCTTGTGTTCCGGCTGGGTCGTCGTCCGGACGTCGCAGTTCTTCCCCGACACACTTAACATTTAGTTTCGTTTATCTCGGAGGAAGTAGGAGTAATACCGCCGTTTCCGAAAACACGTGTACTTACGAAAGGAAATTGCCCGTATTGATCTCTGACGTATCTGCGAACAGTTACCCATTCGCCGAAAGTGCCTTCCGGCACGCCTTTTACGGCCGAGCTCGACGATACTTCGCTAACCATTAACGAAACGCTATTTCAGTATCGCGTTAATTGGATAAAAGGCCGTTTGAAGATTGAAGATCGACTTTGAGGAACGGGATGATGTTGTTCAACATTGTTCAACATTGTGAAATTTACTCCTAGAGCTGTACTCTGTTTAAATCTTGGCGATACTTGGTTAGATAGCGCACTTGTACTATTCCAGTGTGACAACTGGATTGTGGATCGTTACGCAATGTTAAATTTTTATAAATACACGAGGAGAGATTTATTTCCAGTGTTAGGTATTGTAACAGGTTTCGTTGTGTCTGCTTTCGTTGTGTTATATATTTTTGGCATCCTAAAATTTTCCACGGACGCGTAATAATCCGCAGTCTGGTAATGCGTAGAAAGACACGTGAATTTGTGAATCGATGGAATATTTGGTCTATTAGAATTTATATAATTAATTAATTAATTATTTAAAAATATTTTTTTTAGTAAAAATATACATTAATATACAAAAATATGACAGAAGTACAAGTTGTAATAGCAAACAGATACAAAAATAGTAAATTAAACACACGGAATGCTTAATCGCATTTATTTTGATATAAAGAGCACTAAATTAAGATTTGTTTTACCTCGAATAATCTCGAATAACGAAGAAATTCTTAAAATTCTATAATTTCGTTTATCCTTTCATAAGTTACAAAAGCTATAAAAATTGATATTATTTTCCAATGATGGCTTGGTAATTAATTTTGATTTTTATTTCGTTTACTGTTGTATAGTAGTTTTCATTTAGCTTATTATTTATGTGCATACATTTAATATCGAAATTGATAGAAATATGAATCAAGTATTAATTAATTTTCAAATAGTTTCGTAGGATCACAGATGATTATATTACAAAAACTTAAGATATTTAATTCTATGTTGTACTTTACGCTCTCGCTGATAAAAATTAAATCAAATGAAATGTTTCAAAATTAAACAATATTTTCTTAAATTTCCTAAAACTGTAAAAATCAGATAGATAGTACAGTGACGAGAAATATACGACGCGAATCTCTTCTCTAGCCACAATGTTGAAAAATAAACTTCGATTTAGCTCTCCATTGGTTAATTAATGCAATTATTTATCCGTCTCGTAATTCTTTCTTTTTCCTTCGATCATAACGCGCATCGTAGGAACAATCGATAAGTCTTCCAACACTCATGAAACATTCAGAGATCCTCTAGTTTGAAATTTAAGTTCGTACGACCTGAATTGCCTGCCATTCAGAAAATAAAGCTCCCTAAAGCTGTGTTACATTCATCCTATTATGCGACGTTTATTAACATGGAAAACAGATTCTTGAAAATTTCATCCGTGCGCGCGAAAGTTCCAGAATTTTAAATCTCCTAATCTTCGCGAACAAAAATGAATTACCATCCGTAATCTCCGCCAACATATGCGCGAGTTGTGTAAGTGACCTTTCCCCCCCAGGTACAATCTTCCTTCGGTAACATTGTCCATGGGAAACCCGAAAAAAAGAGCAGAAGGAATTTCGGAAAATTGTACGCTTGTATTAGAACTGTAACGTTATGTTACTTTTTACAATTTTATTATCCTATTGTACAGTTATATTATTTGTATAAAATATTATAATGGATATATTTTAATACAATACATATTATATATTATACAATTATATTTTATATATATTTTGATATAATTGTATATTATGTTATCATATTACAATAATAATAATAATAATAAGTTGGATATAATGTACGAAAATATTCATATAAAACATTCACAGTATATTGTACAATGATCTATAGCAAGTAAAGCAAATTTCAGTTATTTTTTTTAGTGTCGTTCATAAAAATTTTGGAATCAGATGACACTCACTGTCAGTACTTAAAAATTAATTTCACAAAGGTACACACAGACGGGAATTTTGACACGAGTCATTCATCGTTCGTACGATAATTACGATCGTCATTTCTGTCACGATTTATGGTTGACTCTCGTTTTGCGTTTCATCTCAAGCGATTATATGCTTAATCAACGAAATTGATTATTGGAGGATACAATAATCGAAAACATCTAAAAATCGTGACCTAATTTCGGACGTGGACGCGGTATCGCCAAAAATGCGACGGGATTTCGGATTTTTCTTCGTTATTCCCGTCCCCTTCAATTATCTCCGAGCCTCGCCGGTCATTAGTATAAGCATCGATGTCGATTACAAGGGTTCTTAATTACGACGTAACTGGGAGAACTTTTTCGCTCGCCTTCCCCTTCTTTCCTTTTTTTCTTTTTTCTTTTTTCTTTTTTCTTCAGGCTGGCATCTCAATTTGTTTCTGACCCTCGTTCTCCAACTTTCAAACTGAACCGCTTGAAACTTTTCCCTTTAGCCATCGATCAACTGACCTGAAATTCACGCCGACGTCGCCTTTCCTCGTCCAGATAGATATGGAAACAAATTTACCGAAACGAGTGCTCGGAGATAAGAAGTTCGCCGCGTAATTGTCCGTGCGCGCGCAATTCGCGGAAACTTACACACGAAAGAGATAATAGGCTGTCGGTGCGTTCTTTTATTTGTTTCTCGAAAGTGCGAGAGCCGTCCACACCCACACGGAAGATGAAAGAAAAAATACGGCCCTTGCTCGAATCTCGCATATAGGGTGTCCCATATGACGAAGCTAACCACGCAATTTTCTATTTCTTAACTATTCGCAATAGAGACAAATATTTCAAATAAAACTTACTTTACGTTACGTACATATGGTCATACTTCCGAGATTTCGAGGCAACCTTTGATTTTTTAAACGGAACTGTATATTTTTGAATTCGTAGTCTTGTAGCTGACATCAAGACTTGGAGAACGTTGATGTTTCTTATCTATGATACTCGAAGCGGTGACCTTTCTCTTGTGGAGATTTTCTAAGAAATCAAGTGTTTCGGGAAGTAGCCGGTACTCCCTGTAATGCGAAAAATCGTACGAGAGACGCTTCGTAACAAATTACTTCCGAAACTTTGGAACTGTCGTTCTCAACTGCTCCCGCGTTAAGGCAAACTTCTAGTTTGCCAGCTTTTCTCAATTTTCGCCATTTCTGCCTGTTGTAATTTTTCCAATATGACTCTTTTTTTTTTTTAAGTAACAAGAACTGTATAACATTTTCAACCCCCTCCTCCAATTGATGTCTTGTTTCAGTGATAAAATAAATCTCTTATTAAAGAAATTACAGCAGAGTAGCCAAAATTGGAAAAGTTAGAAATTTACTCGCGTTAATACTCGAACTCTAGATGTTGCTAGCCTGTTGTAAAAAGAACTCGTACAATAACGGAATTTGAGCCGATAAATTCCAAAGTTCGAGATTTTCAAAATGTACCATTCATATTGTTCTAAGATGTTTTACGTAGTATGTAGCAGATGACAAATTGAAGACACTTTTCTTCTCGACAATGCGATAAATTTCGGTAAATTCAAACCAGCAAGGGTTCGCTTAATCGAGTGATAACTGAGATTTGGCTGAAATAAACGCGATCCATATAAATGCATAGAGTTCGTGTCGTATCGTGTTGTTTCATCTTATATCGCAAGCAGCAAACTTGTTAAACCAGGAGGAAAATATCGAAGTTCAATTTACGAAGGAGTTGTCTGAAGCAATCCCCCAGAGTAAGAATCTCGATCTTCGGATGCAAGACCCGCCTTGTTTTACGATAAATAGATTGGTTCACTGCCTGTTCCCGAAATAAGATTTGCTCGGTTGTATGTAGAAATTGATGCAACCGAACCTAATTCCGGAATTAGAGTTGTTTGCTCGAGTGTCAACAATAAAATAAATTCATTCGGTTAAAAAATTAAACTTGATTCGAAGAATACAAACAGGGTGAGAGTTTGAATTGATAAAATGATTTCTGATTTTTTGACTATACATGAGACAAGTGATTTTTATCTCCTGTCCAAATTGCAATTTGATTTAATTTAATTCGTTGAAATAAAGGAACAAATAATTTGAGAAAGAAATGGGTATTAAAATAAAAATAATTTATTAAATATAAATTTTAATTTAATTCATTAATTTTTATTTATATATAAATAATAAATTTTAATACACAATGGAGGAGATACTTATAAATTAAATCACAAGCGATTGTATTGTTAATCGTTGTCCATTTTAATGACTCATACTTCAGGAATAAATTACAGTATAATAAAGTTTAACAATTGTCCCTTCCAAATTTTTTCAATTTTTTATCCCAAGTGGGTACTTCATATTTAACTATTTCAATGACAAGTCCAATGCAAGATCATTCGATCAAATAATCGCTCGACATTAAATAATTTGGTCATTTGTTACTATTGTAGTAATAAGTGAAAGGATAAAAACCAATGATTTTTACGCGCCATAAAATGATTTTAAGAGACATTAATTATTACGCGTTCTTCTTATGCGTAATATTCTGTTCGGTATTCTCCGAAGAAAAAAATTTGTCGAGCGAACGAGTTTGCGACGAAAGTGGATGCAGCGCACGTATTGTATTTATCGATTCCGAAAGATCCCATTTTACGTAGCATTTACTATACCCGGGGGATATTCTTCAGTTTGGTACGACATTACTTGGCGAATATTCGATTGTGCATCCAATAACCTCGCGAGAACATAATGCGATACGCATTAATTTCGAAGTTGCACCTGAACGGATACCGATAATTCGACAGCTGCAGCGAACATCGTTGTAAACGGTTATCAATTCCGGTATCTCCTGTTGTTGGTTCAGTATCAAACGGTCATGTTTCTGTAAAATCGTTGAAATCATCTAAACACTCGCTGTTAGGAATAGAACATTTCCTCCCGTAATTCTGAAACTTTTGATTCAATTTGAACTCGATTGCTGAGCTTCCTATAAGAAGGAAATTAAATACTCCAAATTTTCATAGTTCAACACAATTTACTACAGACTTCTGTTATAAATTATGCTTATAAAAATTAGTGCGAATGATCTACTCGTTATAAATTTTCAATTACATACATGATTTCAAAAAATATTTGACTTTCATCTCGCGCACAATTTTTCTTAAGTTTTCATGAATATTATGCAATGCAATTATATAATAATTATATAATACAATTTTTGTAAATAATAAATCTTATTACAACACGTAATGCAAAAAATATATTAAATATTATAATGCAATAATATTTATAATATTTACAAATATTAAATATAAACATTACGATATATAATATATAACGAACATATTGAAATATTAATAATAAGCAAATATACGACGAAATATAATAAATGTCGGAAAAGCTTCTTTACGAAATTATTTGAAATTCATGCGCAAACCTTTCTCTAAAATTATCTTCTAACAAGTGAAACATTTGTTTTCAACTTCGTTGACACGTTGTTACCAGAATGATAACTCGTACACTTTTGACTTCGTCGATGACTACCATTTTTCCTCTCTCGTATTTCACGGCGTGGCGGTAGCTGTTACTTGCGTGCAAGATTAACGAACTGAGAAAAGAATTTCAAGAGAGTTCGCACTGGTCCCCGTGTCACTGAAAAATAGCGCGCTTTGCCAACGCTGGAAATCCGCGAACTCGAGCGTCCACAAGCGTGGATTTTCAAGGCAACGACACGAGTATTTCCCCGGGGAGAGTCTAGCGACGGGCAATCACTTCGATTAGGAGATACCGATTTGTTTCACGACGCAGTTTCTTCCAATCGAATTCTGTTTACGTACGATAGAAACCGTACACGGTCGGTAACAAAATTTTGCGCGTCAAATTTGAAATATTTGGAAGAGAAAGAAGGAGGATTTTTTTTCATCATTTTTATTTGTAATTATGCACAGCTGATACTTGATTAATTTCATTAGATGACGTTTGATCATTTTCTAATTATCTATCTGTATTGGCAACGGTTCTTACATTTGTTTAAATAAATATGTAAATAAATCAGAAACATCGCGAAAATCTTTATACAATCAGGTGAATAAAACTCATTGTACTAAACTGACTGTAATTGTATTTGCAATAATTACACGATTTTCTGATTTATTTACGTTTTAAGAAACGTACAACTGTGTAACTTTAATTAATAAATAAATTCTCGTTCTGCTTGAAATATTTGAAATTTGCAAATGTATGTAGACTCTATAGACTATATTCAAAAGCTTCGAGTTGAAATTATAAAAAAAATTAACAAACTTCTTTGAATTTTCTTTTCTTTTCAAATATCAATATTTTCTGTTGTAATATTTATTTATCTGAACTGTGATTAATTATATTTATAAGCGAAGCTTATAACGTTCAAAAATAAAATAAAAAGATTTGACCAAACGTTAGAATCAACTCGATACGATGAATTTTCAAACTTTTGGTTCTTTTAAAAATATTTCGATCGATAGAATCTCCCGGGATTTCACAAATCCTCTTCAGCGAACGGTGGGTAAATCTGAATATCTGTGGAGTTTGATTATGACTCTGTCGTAGCGTTTAACTGCCGTAAGCGTAATTTTAATTGTTGAAGGTTTTTACCATTCTATCTGGTGTTAACTGCGTTACAGTTGTAATTATTCTCTCTCTCTCTCTCTCTCTCTCTCTTTTTGAGACCTGATTGCTTCACTAAATCTTGACTGGTCTGCGGTTCGTACTATCGATGCGAAGTTTAATTGCTTCAGTGATACTGACTATTCTGTGACTCGTGCTGCTCTACACGAAACCTGATTGCTTCTAGTGATTTTGACTGTCATACGATCCCGTGCTATTCTGTCTAGAGAATTTTCAAAAATTAATGTTGCTCTCTTCTCTTTCTCTCTCTCTCGCATGTGTAATATGTTTTTTTTCTTATAGAGACAGGGATAATAAGACAATATTTAATGAGAGTTGCAACAAGTAGACAAATTTGTATTGTTCAGGATATAATTTTTTTTAAGAAATCATAACAAAAGGATACTTTTCGTTGATCTAGATCAGTGACGCACAAGCTTCTGTGAAATTGCATCACTTGCAACATTATACGAAATATTACAATAGAAATTTGGTAAATTTCTTGCTTTTAATGTTTTGTGTTTTCCAACGAAACGCGGATAAAAAGATCTCATATTTCTGAATGTGGAATTATCCGGAATAAGAGAAAACGAAAAGAAAGAGGGAGTACAGCGAAGTGGCCAAAATTGGGGAAAACTCAAATCAACTTTAATCAGATACTTGTTATCAGATGTCTCGGTGAGTGCTGTATCAAGTATCGAATTCTTTTTTTTTAACACGCAAAAATTTCTCTTCTTCAAATTTCTCTATTCACATTATTCATTAGTAGTCGTACAAATAACTACTAAGCAAAGAAAAGGAAAAAAAAAATGTGGCAAAAAGAGAAATATAGATGCTCGTCAGTACAGTGCTTCCTTTCACATTTTACTTTTAATTAGGTTTTATTTACACTGTGCAAATATGAAATACAATTGAAACACGATCCTAAAAGAATTTAAAAGCGCAAGTGGCAAAAATTTAGAAACGGATTGCGCGTCGCTGTTGTAGATCCTTGGTTTCGAAGTGAAAATTGAGAAATATTTAACGGGGTATCCTCTTCACTTCGCATCCATTTAAAGCGATTGACGAATCTCGCTCCTTGAATCGTGGTTAGAGGAGCACGTAGGAGGACACAATAGATGACCGTGACTAACGGACTTCGACCAGACTTCGCTCCTAAATGGACACTAAATTTACTGCCTGACGTAGGGACGACTTTACAGGGTGTGAACGACGTACTTACGAGACGCCCCCGAAATTTCTTTACTGGAGATAAACTGGGTCGGACAACAGAGTCTTCCCCTATTTCGATATCCCCTGCGAGAAGACATTGATGAACAAATCACTGTGCTATATTGAGATGGAAGAGTTTGGGAGTTTCTCGCGTTCTTTTCAGTTTAGTTTAATTTGATTTATTGGAAAGAGTCGCGTTTGTATCTCACGTTGAACGAGGAAAGAGTCGCGTTTGTATTTTACATTTTTAAACGCACGTACGAGCAAACTTTCGCGCAAAGTAAACGAAAAGAACATAAAAATACATCGACACAAACCAGTCAGCGTGCACACATAATTTGCCTGCACTGTTATTTGCGAAAGAGAAAAAAAGTCAATTTTATTTCAAAAAGGAGAACACCTTTGAAATTTCTTTTTAGGTGAAAATGATTCAATGATAATTTGGCAATTACAAGTATAGCACGATCTTTGAAATTCTTTATTGAGTGTGGCTTGATATCGATTTTATAAAATTTGATAAAAATAATTTCTAAAAGAGCAACGGTATAATTATTTTCACTTTGAAGAAGAAAGAATGAAATTGGTAATTTTGGTAACTTGGTTAGCAAGTAATTAATCTGTAACTCAATGTGCACTAATTAAACGAAGAAACATTTTGAAAGAGAGTGCGTACTCTTGTCTTGGCTGAGGTGTTAACGTTCAAAAGTGGTGCTGCAGCCGATAGTTTTCAAAGGTAACTGAAATACTAAGGAAATTTCTCTCTTTGTCGTGAGAAGAACTTTATCGACCCCCTTAAACAAACTTTCTTCTTTCCTCGCCCGCAATACGATTTGCAAATTTCGCAAGTTTAAATTGCCGCGGCTGCGTAACGCCAGTTGATACAGTTCCTTATCTCCGTTCGCGGATTGTATGTGAATTAGATTTTACGTTCTTGACACTTCAGAGACACCTCTTGTTTGTCCACTTGCGAATTTCAAATTGAAACTGACTCTTGCTCCACGGATCACAGTCCTTGCAAACTCCAAAAACGCGGATCGTTCGTGTGGTTTTAATGGATAACAGTCTGTTAGTTATTTAGATTCAGATTGTGATCTATGTTACAAATAAATGTCCGTTTGTTTTCATTTTTCATTTTATAATACACTTTATTTTTTTGTTATTATTTCTTATTATCACACTCCTGCAATTTTATTGAAAATTTGTAAGGAACACACGTGACCATTTGCTCACACCATACAGAAATTATTAAACCTGTCTACTTATTATTATTATTATTAATGTAATTTAAATCTCCAAAAATTTTCAAAAAATCTTCAAATTTCTTGTTCCCTTTCCTTACTGTTCAATTGAAATTCAAAGTAAAGCGATTAAGCAAGGATTTGTTTCAACACATCGTTATTGCAAACGCACAAATGCTTTCTTCAGAAGAAAGCACACTTTTCAAGTTTGCTCAAACACGAAAGATTCTGGTTTGCTTATTCAAGAGATCCTATAATTAGCGGAACACGTGCGTTGCCTTTGCTAAAGAAGATCAGAGAAGAGAAAGAAGAAGAAGAGCTTGTTTGCCCTTTGCAGATTCTTCTTGCTTGTCTCGTACTTGTGTAACTGCAAACACGACAAGCATTCGTTCCGTGCAGAGTGTACAACGACCAAAGTCTTTGTCGATGAAACTTGTAACACGATCACGAAGACAGGCGACGTTTCAATTGGGAGAGTGATTAAAATCAAATTAGGAGAGTGATTAAATGGCACGCTCTTTGGAGCAGCAGTAGCAGTGCATTTGATATTTTTGAGGAATTGAAATCTTTAAGTATTACAAGAGTTGTTCTTTCATGCTTGATAGCGAAGATGTGTTACATATTTCTGAAGAATAATTTAGGCTATTTTATTTAGATTGAAGTCTTAAAATATTAGAAAGGAATTTTTATTTTTTTCGCATTCAGTAGCAAAGACTTGTTATAACAACTTAAACTACTTCTTCTTAAGTATGGAATCTTAAAATATTAAATCCCTCTTTCTATTATATTTTATTTTTTATTTCATTCCGAATTCAGTAGCAAAGATTGTGTTGCATTTAATCTTCTTTATTGAGTTGGAATCTTAGAATATTAAAAGATTGATATTTCTTTTACTTTTTATTTTTCTCGCGTTCAAGGTGTGATTATTATAATAATTAATATGATTTAAATTACTTTTCTGAAGAATCTTAAAATATTAAAAGAATTTTTATTTCTTCCACACTCAATAGCAAAGGTGCGTTACACGTTTGACATTTCTGAAAAATAACTTAGGCCAATTTTTTTTCTATTGAAGTTTTAAAATATTAGAAAAGTGACAAACAACTAACATCTTGGAATTTTTATTTTTATTTTTTTCGCATTCAGTAGCAAAGACGTCTAACAGTTTAAATTAGTTTTTTGAACTGGAATCTTAAAGACATCTCAAAAACAAGAATTACAAATAATTAATATCTTGGAAGTTTTGTTTCTTCCGCGCTGGATGCGAGTTTCGGTGCAGATACAGATCTCTCGTTACCTCTCACGACGAATCGTTTCCCCGCTCTAGGTATTAATTTCTTTCGCCGTGAAAAATTCGTGATTTATCTACAACAATTTTTCCGTGAGTGTTGCACGCGTTTTCTCACTACGCGCGAGCGAATCGTCGATTTATTTCCGTTCGAACGAACATCGATCGCTTCGCACGATTTTTCTCTCCTTGTAATTTCTAATTATAAATCTCGAAGCGAAAGAGAGAGAGAGAGAGAGAGCAGCGTTAACGTTCGTGAACAACGGCCAATGAAATATGTACGCAGGGATAACAGTGATTTAAACTGGAGGATAAATCAGGGCGATGAATGCGCGAACGAAGTGAAAGAAAGGTGTTTGAACAGAGAGCTTGAGATTATCATACGACCGGGGGTTGGACGTTCTAGTCAGGCTTTACAGTGAATATGTTTGAATGTCTTCTGCAAATGGCTGCGTTGAATGAAGGAAACAGAGAAATGGAACAAGAAGGAACGTGTGTGTGCAGGGGTAAATGACTGGAAAAGTGCTTGCGTAAATCAGATACGATTCAGAATGGAAGAAAAATTTCAGAGGAGAAAGAGAAACGAACGAGTAAATTTATTGCTAGACTACTGGGACTGTTGTGCATTTCTACGAAATTTTTTTTTTAGCGCAAGATTTCGCAGAATGCGATGAAATGTATAAAACGTCCAAAATAGTGTATAACATACCCCATATTGTACATAATATATTATATATTAATAATTAGTAACAATAAATTCTAAATCAATGTGTATATTTATCAATGTGTAATTAACTTTTCAAGCCAAGCAATACTAACATTCCGCGTTCTTATCTTTTATATTAAATTCTTCGGAACAATAAGATGAGTGCTGCATCAACACTTGTTCATTTTATTTTGATACATGACACTTGCACTGCATAATATACAAATTCTATTTTCTTTTACTCGCATTTTCCAAAATGTGACAGAATGTGACGTTAACAAAGTTACACTCCTTCTCACGTACACATGGAAATACACGCACACGCGCGCAAACCAAGAAGAAGACACGCAAGCATCGTCTGCAAGGGATCCCTGGGTTGTTGAAAGCTTTCGACGCTCAACACGGACACGTTCACGTCGCGAACGGCTCGTCCGTCAAAACGAAGGGTGAAAATAAACCGACTAAAATTTCGCGGTGCCGCTCGTTCTCCACTAATCCGGGGCCAAGAAACCCCCGGAAATAATACTCGGCGGCCGAGCTTGCGGCTGAAACAATGATAGCTTAAGCTTAAATGCCAACGTTCGGTGCGGGTAAAGGAAAAAGAGATGAAAAGAGTTGAAGAATCGTACTGCTAGTAAAAAAAAGGCAACTGTAGAGAGAAAGAAAGAATCGTAGTGCTGATAAAAAAAAAGGCAAGCGTAGAGAGAGAGAGAGGTTAAGTGAAATTGAAGTTCAACTGATGAAAACGACTTGCGGGACCTAAGGTGACGGGGGACTTGCTCGCAATAGTTTCGTTTCCTTTTAATCTCGCTAGGGTTTCCCGTCAGCCCGAGTAGGAAGACTGTCAATTCCGTTTCCATTTTTCGCGCAGAGTGGAAACGGGACGAAAGTAACCCGCGCGCGTGTCTACGTGGCCAGTTGTGTACTTCTAGCTGTTAATCTCGCGCCGCGATGAAAAGGAGCGAGGAGAAGCGAGGATTCGTTAAAACGAACCCAGACCCTAACGATCCGCGAGAAAGAACCGAGTCTAAGTTTTCCATTGTGAGAAATGATTTATCGGTTCTCGCGATGGTGTTCTTGCTCTTCCTTTCCTCGAGGGAAACATAGCGTTATCACTCGTGTACACGATCTATTGTGTTATCGAAGTTAGACCGAGGGGAAACTAAATTAGACTAAACTTGGAAAAATTTTCGGTTTTCAGTTTTATTTTAATTTATCTCACATTTATTATATTATAATTTTTACAATATACCTAACCTAAACCCTCAATTTTTAACCTTCAACTAGTATTGTGGAGTTAGAGATGATTAGAAGAATTTGTTATATTATAAAAATTTGAAATATTTATCTTTTTCCGTATTGATTAATTCCGTATAAATCGAGTTAAAAATTTCAAACCTAAGCAATGTGGACCTATGATAGTTAACACGAGTGTTTTCTATGACAGAATTCAAGAATTAATAACTTGGTTGTATACATGTGAAATATAAATACTTTAGAGTCCAATGGAAAAATATAAGTATATTGAATGT
This sequence comes from Melipona bicolor, assembly GCA_030673865.1. Taxonomy (NCBI): domain Eukaryota; kingdom Metazoa; phylum Arthropoda; class Insecta; order Hymenoptera; family Apidae; genus Melipona; species Melipona bicolor. Next base: position 2,153,195 of record JAHYIQ010000027.1, read on the forward strand.
ATAATTTATAAATATTATAATTTATAAATTATAATATAATATAAAATATAATTTATAAATATAAAATTATAATATAATATAAAATATAATTTATAAATATAAAATTATAATATAATATAAAATATAATTTATAAATATAAATATAAATGTACTTTCTCTCAAACGTTCCTCCATTCCTAGCAATATTTAACAAATTAGGCTAGCAGTCCAGTGTCACTGATGCGCGGTTTTTTCACTGTAAGAAATTTCGCGCCAACTGGACGTGTCAAACAGTTCATAAATCTACGCAGTACGATCCGAGATTCGCATAATCGAGATTCTCTGACGTGTTCGCAATCTCTCACATCACACAACGTCAAGTAGATTTCAGTGATAGCAGAGTGTGTTCTTTCGATAAAAGATTTACAGACGCACACCGTTTATTATGTTTGTGATCGATGATCGTCGCTAAATTTCAAACTTCTCAACGGATTGATGTTCTTCTCGACGATGCAAGACACACGTCAGAGATCGGTAGCTTTGATCAAGGTTTCTTCAGGTAATGTATCTTGAACGTGTCGCGTGTCGAATCTCTGTCAGTGTTCACAGTATCGTCGATTTTCAAGTAAATTCACGTTGAAATTAAAAATTAAATATCGTACAATTATTAGGAATCGATGTATTAATGTTAATATACAAATATTACATATTGTTATATAAATAATAACGAATGTACAAGTATTGTCAAAATCAATTCTTACTATCTTTTCGTGAAATCGGAATATGGGACATAAATTAATTATTTAAATATGGCATTCTTATCGATGCCATATTAAAATTGAATAGAGAATTCGTCGATGTGTTTTATATATTAATATCAGAATTAATTATCAATCGTTGTGTCAATTGTATTTTGAAGAGTATTTATATGGTCAGTATTAAATGGTCATATCTCAATTGATTTCAGATATAAACGAATTGTTTGACAAATAACGAGATAAATTCAAGAAATTTTGCTATTTATACATTAAATGCGAGAATTGAAAATTTGAGAAGATGATGTTATATTTTTTTGGAGGAATAACAATAAGTTTTGTGTATCAACAAAGTGTAGTTTCTCTTTACAAATTCACAGAGTTGTCCAGATCATTCCTCTGACTTTTGCCAAAGTCTTTTTCGTGATAAAAGATTCAACGAATCAGAGATCTATAAAAATTCTATCTCCAAGATTAATATTACATTATAAATAATTATTATGTTGTTATATTATTATTATTTGACAAAATTCCAATTCTACAGAAATACACACTCACGTTCTTTATGTTAAATTCCAGTCGATTCAATGTTATTTTTTTTACCTAAAAAACCATACACTACGAATACAGTTAAAGATTTGACATAAACAGAAATAAAGATGCTCCCTCGTCATGCAGAAATATTTGAAACTTGTTCGAAACAATGTCACGTTTATGTTTTTCGCTTAATTGTTGCCACAGAGTTAAACATTTTTAACATCTTTACCATTAAAAGTTCAACACACAGAAATATATCTATATATCTCGTGTTCAGTGTTTACTCTTTCGAATTTTGATGGTTTATGTCTTTCTTATAGTAGTTATGCTAGTAGAATTTACATATTGCACAATTATTGTATATCATTCTTTTTAATGCATCTCTCTCTTTCACTTACAAGTATCTACTTATTTCTATTTAGTAATTTTCAATTGAACTGTTTTTGAGAACTGCAACTCTGTGTATATCGTCTGTATTTCTCGTACTTGTCATCTGCGTATATTCGTGTGCGATATTCATGTTAGTTTATTTCGATATCTGTTCGACTGCCAGAACCACCCCGCCTTCTGCTTCTAAACGAATAGCCGACATCAACTGTCTAATTTCGAAGATCGACTCGCGTACACTGACTGCAGAAAGTATTCGTACACTCGATGGAAAATTGTGGATATTTTAAAACTATTGCGTAATTATGTTTTGAAACTACGTGTAACTCTGTTGAAAGAAACTCGTGCGACAAATAAATTATTTAAGGGATTCTTATTACCTTCAAGGCCATGGTATTATATACATTTATTTTATCTATAGTTATCTATAGTAAGTAATAATATTGAAATATTATAAAATATATATGTAAATATTCTGACACGTTATATTGTTATTAATATTAAAATATTAAAGTATGTGATTAATTACTGTATTAAAATATATAATTTTAATCCAAGTACGTCACTGAAACCAACTTTTTAAATTCTAAGTTGCAATAGGAAAGGATTTAATTAATTCATAATTACAAGTTGTAATTTAAACAGAATGTTTCACAAAATTAAAAATTATAATTAACTTCTCAGTTTGAATTTAATACAAAATTTTGGAGAGAGGAAGCCTCTTCATTTCCCATCTGCAAAACGATTTCCATTATGGAACCGTCTTTGAAAGGAACGAACTAACAAGTGAAAATAAAAGCTTCTAACGAACGCTTTGGAACGAACCTACAGATTTCTTCTCTAAGTTTTAATTTCCATAACCTCTCGAAAAATCTGCCCGAGCTAATTTTGAGGCACGAAGCTTTTACTTTCACAGTGCTAAGTGTTCTTTTTTCTTTCGTCAAAAATTTGGAAGAAGGTAAAGAAAGATGTTTCTCCTCTCGAAAGTTTTGCCTCTATGGACACTGGACAAACTTTCTTCACGACTAAATTAATCATGGTCTTGAAGATTGAAATTATTGCACGATCTTGTTTCCTACAAAATTACAAGTAGACCGTGGATCTTCAAATGTTTGCAGACACTAAAACTATCAAAATGGTCAGAAAGACCAATTTAGAATTTTTCATAGAAATTTCATGTACTTGTAATAGTATATGTAATATTTTCAGAGATTCGAATAATTTTTAAAAAGTAAATTCTTTTTTCTTTCTTTCTTTCTTTCATTTTCATTCCTCCGCTACAAATTGTACACTTCGATCGTCGCTAGATCTAGCATTAAGGAGCTAAACGTCGTAACAAGTCTATATTCAACGTTATTTCATGTAGATTTTACACGCATCTTACAGATATTCGTACCTCGAGATTCCCCACAGACGCGGTCCGATTTAAATCATCGTCATCATCGTGCAAATACTTTCTACACGCACTGCAAACACTTTCTACGTTCACGTCCAATCTTTTCTTCTTCCTTTCTTTTTTTTTTTTTTCCAAACTCTTTGACACACGTCGACATCCACTTTCTGCCTGTTGCCCCGTCAGCGAGAAAGAAACAGAGACAGAGGGAGCCGATTTAAATTTCACGCACCGCGAATCGATACGTTTGTCCCGTTTGTTTTCGTGATGCATGTGCACATATGCATCGGTGTTTGCTCGTGCACTGAAATATTCAATGAAACGGAGTGTACGGTAGTGCCGGTAGGTAAACTGCGAGAGGCAGTTCGGGCTAGATTGTTAATAGGCATGCGTGCCCCGAAGGCTCGCATTTGGAACCTCTCGCGAAAAGGTTGGACGAATCGTCGAGGGCAGTGACGAGACGTTTCAGAAACGTCATAAACCGATCGAAGAAGCGACGAGATATTTTCTCTTTTATGGCGCGTCTCTCTCTTGGAGAATACGATATTTTCGATCGGAACGATGTCGTTCTCTGTGAAGCTCGGGTCAATGGGAATGGAAACGTTTCGAAATTTCAGCTGAAATATCGAATTGTCTCACGATTGTTTGACGTGGTTTTTTCCTTTGAAAAAGCTATCGACTAGGATTTGTCGGAGGATTTTTGCCGGAGTTTCGAAAGATTGAGATTGGAAACGGTACAAAAACATTGGGGAAAATTCATTGCTGATCGACTGTTGATAGGCCATCGTTTATTTTTGTCTGAATTTGCAAAGATTATAAACTGCGTTATTTAGGGGATGATCTGATATTCTTAAGTTATTTTTTCGTTATGAAAATAGTTTCAGATTAGCTTATTCTTTTCTTTTAATTTTTCTAATTATATTAAGTTATTTCGCAGCAATTGTCTATTCACAATGACAAAAACTATTCGAAAGAGTGTTATTGAAATTTGAAAAAATCTAAAAGTTCCAAATCGATTAAATATAGATGCTTTAATTGTATAGTTGAAATTAAAGGATGAGTACTAAGTACATAGAATTTATTCGCCAGGCTGTTAAATTATTACGAATTTATTTTTCTCATAATGAATATTCACAAATTTCTGAACCTTATTTTCATCAAATTTCTTCAATCCTCGACATACATGCAACGATATGACGTTTGGAAAAATTTCTCAAAGATACATATGTTACAATAATTACCATTAAATATGAAATGCTAATATATTACATAATTATAAGCGATTTTTTTTTTTTTAGTACGCTTAATGAACATTTTCGATTCTAAATATAATAAACATAAATACACTACACGTTTCTCACGTGTCAAATTTGAGTGTAACGAATACTACTCACGATATTCTGTTACAAATAATAATTCATACTACACACTTTGTATAATGTAATAATATACAACACTTTGTTTTTTATAATTTCAATTTTTCACGTTTATTCACTGTCTCGACACGACAGCTTTCGACATTCTCTGTAAATAGTTTTCATTTTCCAGCGATCTATTAGAAATTCTCCTGTTACTCGTTTGCCTTCTGTTGTTTCGTTTTTTAATATTTATATTTATTGTACTATACGATCGAAATAAGAGCCCTTTCGTAATGTATTAACGAAACTCGCAGTACGTATCCGCTGAACTTTGAACTTTGTTCTTGCCAGAATTGAATGAAAACTCGTAAAGACTCGTTAAACGAAAGTACTTCGAGTATGAATCGATTTATGACATGTTTTTCGTCTTGTCCAAACGTCGATCTGTCCTTACTCTTTCGTCGTCGCGCTCGAACGTGTCACAAGTATCGCATTCTATTAAAATCTTCAATTTCCTTCGAGACCAATGAAAAATAAAATCAAGATCAAGCAAACGAGCCCCTCAATTGACGAATGGAGTAAGTCCGAAATTAGAAAAAGAACGAGCACTGAGAATACTCGGTGCTTCATTTGCCAGTTTCATTTGTGTACATTTTGTTTTACATTGATGAAAGATAAAAGTCAGTTCTTACATTGTGAGTGAATAATGGCACTTGATGGTTTATCCACTTTCACTTTTTTGAATTATGTTATCGTTACTAAATATGCGGATTATAAATAAAGAAATAACGCACCAAAATTGATTCCCTGTGGGTGTGGGAAAAGGATAAACCCAACGTATTCCCTGCGTGTCGTAAAAGGCGACTAAAAGGGAGCTACGGGCTGAAAACTCACAAAATACAAAACATCGAAATTGTTTTACATTCCAGATGTAAGAAGCACTATGCTTTGGATATCTGATATATTTTTTTCATACTTTTTGTGCATCTCTTACAAATGCATAAAAATCCGCAATTTAACAATTACTGTTCTTTCAATTTGTTTGCTTTACAATAAAGCTACATTCTTCTCTTCAAATACCACACGAAAGTCACAAAACTCGGTTACGTCCCTCGTATACGAAGTGCCATAATTTTTTGCATTTCTGAGTTCCCCAAGTTTCTCTTGTCAGTCACACAGAAATCCCGCGAATTTTCAAACTCGACTCTCTCGAAAACGAAGCTACGGATGTTGCGTCGAAACTCTTTGATTGTTTCTTCCACGTAGAATCCTAATTCTGATTGTGCCGCAATTTACGATTCACTCTGTACGTTCGAAAAAATTAGAAAAGTCAGATTGTAGTCAATTCACGACGGGGACAGAAATGTCCCGAGGGACGCAGCCGAATTAGAAAAACGGGACTTGATTCACTCGTCAACCAAGGGGCTCGTAAACTTAAAAACTATATTCGATTCTATATGTAGCAAACATACGTACACAGATTGACAAAAAAAGTATTCGCACGTTCGATGAAAAATTGTCTGTATTTTAAACTACCATAAGTTTACAAAAAGGAAGTCGTAAAACAATTTAGTTAGCCTCATTTCATTTATCCTATATTCGTCTCTTTTTTCCTTTTTTTTTACGTTGCGTAAAAGGGATACTCTTGTCTTCGAAAATTGTAGAAATTCGAGTGTCTTTCGGAAAGATATCAAGAAATTTTTTTTATGACCCTACTACCACTCTTGACGATCGCAACGGCCTCTTAAAACTCGCTGAACACGATTTTTCTTTCGTTATTTCATTGAACTTTGAACTTTTTAGAGTGAAATGACAAAATGTTGAAGTTTCTCGAATTTTTGTCGTTCGACTCTGACATTCAGGGTTCAATAAAATAGCAAAAAAAAAGAGAAAGATTCGAAGTCACGAAGCAAGTTTTTCATTGATTTTGGAGGCGTTCAAATTCTTACAAACAGCCTTTCTTCTAAAGACATCTCTGATGAAAGAAAAGAACTCAAGATTGGTAAAGTAGAGGTTTCATTATTTAAAACGATGCCAAATGAATCTCGTTGTTTCGCGAGTTTGTTTCACGAAGCTTGAACGGTTCGAGGTATCGATAATCTTTCATCGAGCGCGCGAACACCTTTGCCCGTCTCTGTACTTATATTTTTGACGCTCGTAGTGTGAAATATCTTTATTGACACAGAGAGAGAGAGAGAGAGAGAGAGAGAAAACTCGTTGCTCCGTGTTTAAAGAGTCGGAAACAGGCTGAAAGCCACGGGGCTCCTCTATATCGATGTGACGGAAAAACAAAAGTGGAAGAGAGAGAGAATGAGTGAGTATATGTGTATGTATAAGAGAGAGAGAGAGAGAGAGAGAAAGTAAACACTCGGAAATTCTGCAACAGCGACACTCAGATAGTTTGCTTTCGACCGACGGCTCTCTGTGTGAGCGATGTTCAAAGCGCCACGCTTGTTATTTGCTCGCGATGGAACCTCGAAACCGCTCGAAAGCTCCGCGTTCATCGCGCGTGTACGAAACGGATTCTCCCGTGCAAGTTTCGCTCTCGTTTCTCGCCGGACTTGCCGCGTGCGCGAAACATCGTCGCGTCTCGCGGTTTTGCGACACGTGCGCGTTCTGTCGCAAAAAGAAAAGAGATACCAAAAAAGAAAAAAAAATGAAAACGAACCGCAAAGGGTCATCTTCCACGACGTCGTGGGTAGCCAGGGCAAAACGACACACGCAAGAGTAAAACACGGAGTGAAACAAAAAAAAAAAAAAAACAAACGGTAAAAAAGCGAGAGAAAAAATAAACAGAGAGAGAGAGAGAGAGAGAGTGAGAGTGAGAGTGAGAGAGAGAGAGAGAAAAGTTAAACAAAAGAAATTAAAAATTTAAAAAAATTAAAAAAAAAAAGACGGCTTGGTATCGAATCGGAAGTACAAAGTAAGCTCGACCGCCGCAGCGCCCAGAACCACTAATGTGCTCGCTCGCAGCGCGGACGGCAACTTCGAGGTGACCTTGGCCACGAAGGCCACCATCTACCATCAAGGATTGGTCGAGTGGAAGCCCCCGGCCATTTATAAGTCATCCTGCGAGATCGACGTGGAGTACTTCCCATTCGACGAGCAGACCTGCGTCCTCAAGTTCGGTTCGTGGACCTATGACGGCTTTAAGGTAAACTTGCATGGTAGCCGCTAAGTTCGTGGCAGATAGACGCGCGGGTCGGGGCGAATCGTCCGCGACGTGGATCGACGGTGTGATCGTGATGCGTCGGGGACGGTCCCCCCTCCCAACCAACCTCCCACGCCCGCCCCCCGCCCCTCGCCCCCCCTGTAGCCCTTAAGACTATCATTAGATTAGAACCGAACGATCGGCTCGTCGCGTGGATTTCTCAACTCCGCGAACGACGGACCGCGGACGCGTCTGTTTCTTCTTTTTTTTTCGGTTGAATGACGCATTTCCATTGAGCGTTTTCCAAAGAAAAAGAGAGAGAGAGAAAGTGAGAGAGAGACAGAAAGAAAGAAAGAGAGAGAAAGAAAGAAAGAAAAGAAAAGAAAAGAAAAGAGAAACGTCGCCGCTCGAAATGAGCGAGAGCCGAAACCCACGCTAGGAGACGGATGCTGCCAGCTTCTCTCGTGAAAACGCGTAGTATGATAGAAAAGAAAAACTGCGTGCGGTAACAAGCGACGACGAGAGAGAAAGAGAGAGAAAGAGAGAGAGAGAGAGAGAGAGAGTGAGAGCACGAGAGGACGAGAATCAGGGGGAAGGGGGAAGAAAACACAGAGGTGACGGAGATGGAAACGAAGGATAAGTAAGCGAGGACGCGAAATTACGCGATCCGAGCGATTGATGCGAGGACCTTTTCGGCTTGATTCGGTTGAAAGGAGGTGAGAGACAGTGCGAGGGTGATGGAAACAGAAAGAAAGTGAGTGAGAAAGAGAGAGAGAGAGAGAGAGAGAGAGAGAGAGAGAGAGAGAGAGAATGAAAGAGAGAATGAGAGAGATAGCGTCGCGTAGCGGCAGCATCCGGTGCTCTTCAAAGAGGAGCCAATCGTGATCACGCTCGGCTCGTTTCTTCGGTGATTCCAGCGCCGACGGGAACTACGAGGTGACGCTGATGACCAAGGCCACGGTCTACTATTCGGGAATGGTCGTCTGGCAACCGCCGGCCGTATATAAATCCTCCTGCTCCATCGACGTTGAGTTCTTTCCGTACGACGTACAGACCTGTGTTTTGAAGTTAGGCTCCTGGACCTATGACGGTTTTAAGGTGCCACGCAACAAGCAACGAGCACGATCGCCAAATTGAACCTTTTTGCTCGTCAATATATGATCGGTCCTCCCAACAGTTTTCTTCCTCCTTTTCGTTTCGACACTTTTGTTCCACAATTTCTTTCGTTTCTCGTTTCTCGTTCTCTTTCTTTCCTTCCCTTCGTTTTCTTTCTTCTCTCTTTTCTGTTTCTTTTCTTCTTTTCTTTTTCTTTTTTGTCTTCGTTCCGTCAGAGAATGCCATACCCTTGATACCCGTAATCGTTTCTGCGATGCGCTGGTCTTGGACGTCATACGTCATATTTATATACATATATATATATATATTATCTATATATATTATATATATACATATTACATATTTCGATATTGTTACTTGATGTTGGACTGCAGTGTTATTTGATTGACATTCGTCGTGATGTCGTATCGGTCAGCTCGTTTTTATTATTATATTATTCAGCGGTGTGCTCGAACGATCCTACAAGGCTCGCATTGTGTCAGCCGCGATCTTTGGACCAACGGCTCGCCGTCGTCGTTCTCGCGAGGATCCGAATTACAAGCGGCAAGTCCCGACGGTCCCCCTCGATCTCTCCCCATGATCCGCATTAACCCTCTGCAACCTGGGAATTTGCTCGCCATCGAGCGGATTTTTGCGCGCCCGCGAGAAATTTCAAGACGATGAAAATGCACACAGTGCGAAAGAGTGATATTTACTCTCGTACTATTTACAGAGCAAATCGTTTTTGGATTAAAAGTTTGCAATTAATTACAGCTGTTGCTTCACACTAGAACTTTGTTCACGGTAGAACCAAATTCAATCTATTTATATGAATTTGAACTGAATCATTAACTTCAATTATACAAGTTATACTGTGAGTCTCCATTTTACTTTAAATTACGATTATGATTCCTACTGCAGAGTTTAATTATATAAATTATATTACAATCCCATACTTTGAGCCACGAGTTTCTATATTTTGACTTACGTTACGATTGTAAACTCTTGTAAAATTATTATTATTACTACAATACAAACTGTTGCGCGTTCGTATAAATGTAGTTCTACTAGTATTTAATCTTTTCGCGTAATTAAAATAAATTGTAATACAAATAAATTTGGCATTTTCGCGGAATGCGAAACAACGTGGACGCACGACTTGCAAGTTACTCGGCTCAGTTGTAGAGGGTTGAATGTCATCTTCTCATTCGATGTTGACGCCATTATTTATTATTCGACCCTGCTACGGTCTTCGAACGTTCAAATTTCTCAATCGGTCGGACAAAGAGATCTCGAGAAGGTGTCCGGAAACAAAGAGTCACGCATCCTCTTGGAGCATTTCGAGAGAGATTTTCTTAATTCTTAATGAGAAACACGACCTAGAAATGCAGAACGCAGCAGGGTTCAAACACGGCCGTGTTTGTAAGATACTTCACAAACACTCGGCCGTTCCGAAACTTTATATCTCAATTCCCCCTGTTTCTCGCGTTGCCGTCTTGCTGTGAATGTTTCCCCTCACCGAGAATGTTAGTTCGATCCTCGCTACGACGAACGACTTGAAAGAGCGGTGCCACGTCGCCTAAAGGGTTTCAAAGGATGCCTCGATCGCGAACTTCGAATCGAGGTGAAAAGAATCTGCTTCGAAGCGTATCCAAGCTGGTCAGTCGCCTTGCTCTTTGACATTCGCAGATGGACGGAAAGATCGAACTTGTCTAGTCGCTGAAAAGAAAAAAGAAAAGAAAGTTATTCGTTATTATTCGTTCGGAAACTCGGAAAGTTTCAGAAAGGCTTAGACCTCGGGACTCCAAGTTTTTTTTTTTTCCACGGCGTCACTGTGTTGTGCACACACGCGGAGGAAATGTAACGTTTCACGAAGATACACTAAATACTCGAAGACAAGCTCGGTGATTTTTAGTACAAACGCGGGAAACGTTGATCCAGATGTTCACGCGCAACAACGGATTGTTCAAAAAGTTTTCGTTCTCTGCGAGAGGAGTATGATGAAATTGGTTCGATGAATTTGAGTTGATTGGATGTTTTTAATATTTGGATAAAAAGATAAACACTATGCTCGTGGTATCTTTAATTATTCATGTTGCTACTGATAATGAAATTCGTGAGCAGTATTAACTAGTTGGTTTGAAATTAACTTTGGAAATTTTCATGTAAATGAACGAACAAAATATTGTGTATTCTAGGAACTAAATGGTAGCATATTGAAGATCTCAAGTTACGTTGTTCCCTTGCATAATTACGTAATATATAATTATTATTCTATTATACTGTTATTACATATTTATTTTGCAAATTATTGTTATACATTTACAATTTTTTATTATACACTTATTGCATAAAAAATAATACAAATTTCTTTGATGTACATTTCACTATATTTATCTGACTCTGACGAAGATAAATAAATCAAAGGAAAATTGCAGTAATTTTTGCTTTAAGAAAAGAACGTTTTATTGGACGATATTAACATATTCGCAAGAGAAATGAACGAAAGTCGTAAAATTATATTATAATTTACCGAAAGTAATGCGAATGTTTAAAAGGAGACGGAACAATAATACGTGCTGCTTTAAATTCTATGCTGCGCTAAATTAAAATAAATTACTCGTAAAGCTAAAGTTCATGTGTAACAACAAAAATATTCTCGTCACGTATTTTGGATATACGAAATAAATTATCTTCGTAAACAAAATAAATTTTAACACAATTTGCAAAAGAATATACGCAGCAGAAAAAATGTTAGGAAAAGACAATATTTTTGAAAATTTCATTCAAGTTGTCAGAGGTGGATATTTCATTGCTAATATTTGTGCATTTTTGGAAAATCCGAAGAAAAATACACGTTACACGTCAAATTACTTGTGGCAAAAATTAGATACTTTTCTTTTTCGATATGCTAAAAAAAAGATACTTTGCGTATAGCATTCACATATTGCTCACAATTTCTACGTTATCGTAATTGCAACGTGAAAAATTAAAGATTTTTTCCTGAAAGTATATACACATTAGTTTAAAAAAACGTTCATTTTCTACGTCTAAATTTGTACAAGATTGGAGATAAAGTTATATTTGTTATTTTGACAGTATCAAACATTTCATATCGAAATGTCGTACGCAGAGAATGTCAGAAATGTTTTGAAAATGAAAAAACAAGATCAAATAAAATGAAACGAAAAAAAAGAACAAAAGGTAGCAGAACAATTATTTCATAATTCTTAATATCAATTGTCTGTGCATAAACTTTTTGAATAATCAGTTCCATCCGAAATTGGGCGCAATTTTCGAAACGCAATTATTTCGCGTGATATCGGGAAAGGTGTGCGTCGACCTTTGAAAATGAAATTTCAATTTCTCTGCTCGGAAGTTCGCGTTTCCACGTTCATGTCAGTCACGAGCATAATAATTAGAACTCGCTTGATAAATCTAGATAAACAACGAATCTCTCGGAGCTCAGATATCCAATTACGTGCAATTTCAAAAAATCTACGGTTTAACTACAGTGACTATTAACCATTCAAGTTTCACCATTTCAAAATACAAAATTGCTTGTCAATTGACTATTATTATCCGTGTTATCCAAATTCAGAACAGAATTCACCGATAAGAATTGAATCGGTCGATTTAGTAGATCATCACAGCGCGATAAAGCACAGGCCAACTTCGCGGTTGGAATTCTGTCACTAAAATGCGAGAAGGAACGCTACGAAGTTCGATGTTCTTTTCATTCGTTGATACCATCCACGCATACACACACCTATGTACATACATACACACACACACACACACAGACACAGACACACGTACACACGTACACACGTCACATACCTATGCATACATCGCATGAAAATGATCGAGCATGTTTCATGGAAGCATCGCTTATAAGCTGACTGTGTAGCGAAAACGAAGAACCGAATGTAAAGAAGAAGAGTTTTTTGCTATGCAAATTTCGAGGGAGATCGAAATGAACGATCGCGTTCGTACTTTCGTCTCTGTTCGAGAGACGTATAACCGGTGAAATTATTTGCTCGCGCCGCGGGCTATTTTTTTCAACTGAACGGTAGCCTCCGAAACTCGCGAAATGGCGCGAGATACATACATATGCATATCATCATGGTAAATCGCGGCTGGTCCGTACGAAATTTTCGCGACACCGGCGACAACGTTCGCTCGTCCAAGTCGCCTTTTTTTTTCGAGGGCTTATCGAATTACCAAGGTTGTAAAGATAGCGGGACCGGGTAATTAGGTCGCCATTACGGGGGCGCTTCAACCCCCATGCACGCGCGTATAACCTCTGGTAAAAGCCAGCTCGACGGAAAAATTTGCATTTCACCGACTCTCCGTACGCCACAGTGGTCCGGAGAGTGATCTTTTTCTCTTTGTTCTCTTCTCTTTTTTGTGGCCAGAATTGGAAACACTTTCGCATCGATTTTCCTCACCGGCAAAAATTTGATTAAATTGCGCTTAACGCGAGTAAAATACGGTAATTAAAAAAAGAATTTATACGCGTATCTGTACAAAAATATAATTGAATCGCGGATTATTACAATACAGAGTAAATTCCAGCTCCAAATATCTTTTAAATATCTATTATGATGACGCAAAATGTTATACATAATGAAAATATTATATATAAATATAATTTATCACAATGCATAATAATATTGTATATTAATATATTATTATGTAATATAATATATAAGTCACGTCGAAAAGTTAATATTTCGCAAGAGTTTAATTTTCGTCACTTTTGCAAGAAAAAAAATGTTTTTAAAGTGAGATTAACTTTTGGCCACAAAAAAACATTTGTATTTTTCGGGTTACTGTGATTCGAAAAAAATAGGGGTATGCGAATTTTCTTCAGAATCGGGACTTCGCCAAAAAGATACTTCGAAAACACATGAAGATTTCCAAGAATTTCGAAATTTCGGGACTAATTTTGAATTTGGTGCATATTTTTGCTCCGTGTCACATCTTTTATAATTTCATTGCTTATAATCTCAGTGGAACTTTGTTTGTTCGTATTTGACGTAGACTTAATTAGTTTGGTTTGTTCGAGAAAGCTAATTATAAATATTTTTTACGTACTTTCTACGTCACTTAATTATTATTCTTAATTATTAGAAGGGCATCTAATTTACACATTGGCGATTTTCTGCATTATTTCTCTGTACACTTACTCGTATTTGTTTGGACGATAAAACGTAATAAATAAACGAAGTTCTACTACATTTTATATTTTATTTTCTCTCAATTCTCAAGAATAAAAAAAAAACACACACAGCGTAAAAATTCCAACGAAGCTAGTGCCGAAGTACACCTGAATTTCTTCCGAAATTCAGAAATCCCGGTATTCTCGAACCTTTCGATACCTTCAAAGACTCTTCCCGAAATCTCGAGAAAAGGAATTCTCGACTCGATCCGGTCCGATATTTTCGGGATCTCTCCACGTTCTTTGCGACAAATCTTCATCCCCTCGCCTCTCTATTCCTCCGTTTCTTCCGTTCGTCGAACGGAATTCTCCGTGAAAGAATTAAGACTCGAGATAAAACTCGTTCTCCGCGAAAACGAACCGTAAGAAACGTTCGACAGGAAAACGCGTTATCCGCCTACACTTTCGGTTTCTGGCCACTTTGAGAAAACGGCAGTTTCATTTGTCACGTGGCAAGTGAAAACGTTCCGCCGACCGAACGCGACGTGTCTTGCAAAATTTATCGGACCCAGTTGCCACGGAACCCTCGTTGAAGCTTCCACTCTGTCGCCGTTCGGTTGTAAAATGCCGGGGCATTAAATATTCACGTACGGCACTGCGTAAACATTCGATCGGATATTTGTGGGGAAGATTATTGAAAAATACGCGTGAAAATACACACGTGACGTAGAGTATGTGTATATATATATATATACGGGCTGCTGCATGTAACTCTAATACGATGTTCGGGAACGCGGGGAAGAACCGGGGGAAGAGGACGAAGCATGAACTAGCACACGTGAAAATTCTGCGACAAAAGTTGCGAACTGCGGGAATTTTCGTCGGCGAAAGAGTATTTTAGTTGTCGTTTTTCTTTTTCTCTTCTTCTTCTTCTTCTTCTTCTTTTTCTTTTTTCTCTGTACATATCTTTCTGTTGGCGTTGGGTTTTGAATTTTGTGTGTCGTTTGTGGTAGTATAGCGGTTCGTTACGTGTGTGATTGACGTCGTTTTCAGTGTTATTGGTCGAGGTGATGCGAGCGTGAAACGTGAAAGGATATCTTGAATTTAGACGAGACGTGCCTTATTGTGCGAATTAGTGTACTTTAGCTTTAGAGGTTTGTCAGTTGCAGCTTTTGATATACTCGGACGTTTGACCGCTGTATTGAACTAGAGGAACTATCGTCTAGAACACCTTTTTCGATGCGCCGTAGGTTTGAAAGTGTATCGTGGAAAAAGTATTAGTTGTTTAGCGATTTGTGTTGTTCTCGATGAGACAGTGTGCATCGTGGAAGATACGTTCCGATTAATTTCCCGTACCTGGTAAAAAATTTGTTTCAACCGCTACGATTTAGCGAGGGGGAATTTACGTTTGTAAATGCTTGGCGAATTTTAATTGAATAAAATTTCAATATCAGAGATGATAGATAATACGTGTATTATTTCTATGACAACGATTTGAAAAAATTAATTCAATATCAAGGGATCTTTAAATACCACAATGAAGAATATTAGGATATATTATAATTACTTTTCCTTTTTATAAATAAACTTGTTGAATTTTCCATATGTCTATGTTTGGATGAAATTAAATTAAAGTTCAACAATCGTATTTAATATTTATTCGAGTTCTACGTCACACAGACAATTATCACAAGTCGAACAATTACATCAGACAAAACTTTCTATCGATTCGTTGATTTAAAGTTATTTAAATTAAAATTACCTATCCGGGTTTGTAATTTATCTTAAAATTGACAGAAACTACAGCTATAGGTATTCCACACGTTCGAGAAACAACGAAACAAGTAAACTGGCAATTGATTGTCGCAATTATGCAACGAACGAAACAAAAGACTGTGCGTCGTTCAATGTAAATCTTTGGCGCGTGATTCTATACTTTGCAGCAGGTTGCACGCCACCAACTGAATGCACAATCACGGGCTGCGCGGTTTCAATTACAAATTGCAGAACGACGCTCGCGGAGTTAACGAAAAGATTCGATATGTGGCCATTTAGTTGCGGGCAGTTCAATTATATTCGGATCTAAGTGAATGGTCTGTTGTACAATACTGTCGCGTTCGTTTCACGTTTCGATTCGTTCGCCGATTCGATCAGTATTCCCGGCGAACGTGTAATTAAACATGCCAACAAAAGCGATTGTTCGACGAACCGTGCCGCGATTAAAGAATTTTCACACCGATTTTCGGCATTATCGGTTACACGGTTCGCGTGCGCGAAAACGACATGTACGCGTGTACGGAGAATAGAAAACAAAATACACGATAACAAAGTATAGCGACTCCTGTTATAATTGTTAATGTGGATTTTCATGCGAATTCATATTTTTGCAAAGAAATTCTCTATTAAAATTCTGTGATTATTACTTATAGCTATTCAGTAATACGTTAGTTGATATTTATAGCTGTAGTCGTCAGTATTGGTTTTTACTTTGAATAATACTAATTAATTGAATAATACTTTTTACTTTGCATCGACTTCTCGCGGTTAATGTTTCTTCTTACAATCAGTATTAATCAGTGTTACTTTACTCGTTAAAAAAAAAATAATAATAATAGTAATATATTTATCATATTTTGAGAAATGAAATAAAATAATAACTCACTTTCGAAGACAGAGAATTACATATTTATTAATTGTCGCTATACATTGGATCGATGAAATTTTTTTTAATTTTTACTCACTTGATTCAATTTTGGTCATTTAATCGTATGGTTTTGATTTTTTTCCTAAATTCGGCAAATTCAAAAAAAGAAAAGGATATATATACTTTATTCCTCGTTCTAACTATGAAACGTGATTTACACAGTCGTTGGTGTTGCACAACCGCTGCTTTTCAGTATTGCAACCAAGCGATCAAACAATCATCGGTATTTGATGTATTTACGACGAGACATCAATAAAATTAATTTCATAATAGTGTAATTATGTCCTTTAATAGACTTGCGACGCAACGAAATTACGTGAGAAATATTGGCACGATACGCAGTGCGCTATGCAACCTATTTAACTCGAAATTCCTGCTTTAATGAGTTTTGCTACTGCAACAATGACGTATACGTAATTTCACTTGTATTTGTAGTATGCTCCATTATGCGGTTTACAAGTTTAATAAAATCAGCGATGTTCTTGCGAAATTCTTGCGCGAAATGGCAATAGCTGCGCATTGCCGATTTTTGTTTGTTCGTGAGACATGAAACACTGATCCTAAATCATATTTCGTTATCACTTTCGTTACTATTATCGTTGTTATTTTATATATTACATATTATACGGTATTATTTCTGTTAGAAAAGCTCCAATCAGACATTACGAAACTAACTACAAAATAAAATTACGTATCGGCATACGTATAATATTAAATACATAAAGAAACCTGTACCAATAAATCTGATTGATTTCGTAATTCAACTTTGTTATATTATTTATATATATTATTACTGGAAACATTCTCTTAGACTTTTCACTGATTTTTACGCATTTGTAGAAAATTTTAATGTGCGAAGTTGTACATAATGCACGTGATGCGAAAAAATCTGTAAGAAATATCCAATTCTATTATGTACAACGCAATTCGCAATCGTATTCTGAAAAACACGGATTTGCATAAAATTAATTATCAAAATTTAAGCAAACGAAGAGGAAAAAGTAAAAGTTTCTATCTATTTTACCAATACTATAAAATGCTAGAAAATATTTATATTTTATTTATTTAGCTCAGAAATCACAAATATGATGTTAGAAGCTAATTAATAGCACACGCGTGCTTTCTCTTACTCAGAAATGTAGATTATCCAACAATATGTAATTATACAATGTTTAACTTGTAAGAGAGAAGTAAAAGTTTCAGGTTATTACGCTAATGTAAATACAGGATAATATCTATGCTTAATTTGTTGAATTACGAATGTTAAAAGCTGGATGATGATACACGTGTGTGATCTTTTGATCCGGCAGTGTAGATCATCTGATGATACGTAAATATGTGTTTAAACCGGTGAAACAAGAAGTAAAAATTTCTCTTTTCTATATTGACGTTATAATGCAAAATAATATTCATATTTAATCCGTTGAATTTTGAAATTACGAATATAATGTTAAGAACTGAATAACAATACGCATGTTCTGTCTTTTTATCTATTTATAAATGAACGGCGAGGAAAGTGGAAAAGAAGAAGTAAAAATTTCTACTAACAACGTAATATTTTTACTTCACCTTTTGAGGAATTAAAATGATTAAAAGCGTAAAAGTTCAATACCAGATAGAGGCCGTATAACGCAAATTACGGATGCATTCGTCTTTGAACATATATTTTCGATATATTTATGCAATATATCATAATATGTCCTCTTTAAATTATTTCATCATCATTATCCAATTATACCATTTATCATTGGTTGTCAAATTACTGCACAAACTATAGAAGGGTTCGTTCGTCGAATCTACACATAAATTACATAAATTATATAACAATTTAACATTAAAAACTAGACAACAGCGTGTGCTATCCTCTCATTCGAAAATTCAAAATGTCTAACGACACGCGTGTGCAAGTATACGTTTCAATGAGTAAAGAAAGAAATAATCTATTATACTAATACTAATACAGGATATTGTAGGTTTAAACTTATCAAAAGTGTGGCATATAACAAATTAAAAATGCATTCGTCTTTGAACTTCCAATAAGCGAACCGACTGTTCTATCGTTGGTTATAAAATTATCTGCACAATATTCCAGTACAAATTGAACTCTTTCAGAGTTTACTTGTTTAATTTACAAATTATGTAACACAATGTTAAGTTACATTTGCATAAATTATACACGTACAATGTAAGTGTATTAAGAACTAGAAAACAGCGTGTGCCACCTTCTCGACCGAAAGTACAAAATATCCGACGACACGCGCATTCTAAGTTGGCGTTTAAGTAAGTAGGAGGGAGAGGTAAAAAGTTGCGCCCTTACGGTTAGGCGCGATTTCTCGCGTCTCTCCGTGCCGGCGCGGCGCAATAAAGGGAAAATCGATATTCCGGCGTCGCGTGTACGGCCGGGAGTAGTCCTCGCACACTCGTACGAGAGCGTATCTCTTCCGACCAGGCTGCCAGTCGTCGAGGCTTGAAAGTTTCGGCCACGCGTGGGAGGACGCTCGAATTCGGCTTTCGCATCGAGAGTTTTCTATTAAATTTGCCGGAACAGCGTAATCCCCTGACAAAAGTCCCCCACCTACCTACCTAACCCCCCACACCCCCGCCCCCCTCCCGTTGGTTTCCGCGAATAATTCCGACGTCCGTTATGCAGTTTACTTCAAGAGACTGTGCAGTAATTTCATCTCCGCGCGATTATCTGCCCGTGCACGCACACTGTGCAAATATCTCGCCGTGGGACAATCGATTGGCCCATTGCTCATTAACAATAGGAATGGAATTAGGAATCCCATTCGCTTTTGTTTTTCTTTTTTTTTTTTTTTCTCGAGAATAGACATTCCGATTTCGAACTGCGATCGAATTGGACTCTTCAACGTTTGAGTTTAAATCTGTTAAAACGTCGATGATTCGCGAAATGTAGTCTGAAAACTACGACGACACGACCTGACCTCGCCATTCACAATTGAGGGACATTTGCAATTTTCGATGTTTCACGGACTTTGGAATGTTTTTTTTTTTCTTCTTCCTTTTTTCTACTTGAATTTTCCTCTTTGCTAGAAATTTGGACAGAAGTACGCGTACGTTGGAACTCTGCATTAGGAGAAGGACAACGAGATCTCGTAGAAATGTCGTTACATGTTTGTTGTGCAAGTTGAATTAGTTTGCCGCTACGTTAGCATAAATTGAATTATTCAAATGACATTCTAACTGAAATGTTAGAACAAGAGTTAAGTTTTAGTTTGGTACGGAATTGTCGTAACTTTGTCTTTCTTCCGTGAATTTTAGTCTTGAGTTACTCGAGCTGAATAATGAACACATGACCTACGTACGTGCATATCTACGTACATACGTGTGCCGTATCGCCGCTTGTAATTAATTGAGTTTCTGACGAGTCCGCTGTAAAAATTAAAACATGCAGTTACAATTACTTTAATTATAATAACATAAAAATTCATTGTAAATAACACAATGATAATTATCGTGAAGAATTGAACAAACATTGTTAGCGCAAATAATTTCTTATTGCGCGACAATTGTAGAATTAATACTCTTGCTGTAAATGTTTTTTACTACAATACATTCCATCATTTTCTATTCTTTACTACTTTTTACTATTTTAACCATTATTTTTTTCAAATGTTTTTATCATTACTACTTTTTATTCTAAATATTTTCTTTCATTACGTTTTATTGTTTTAACTCTTGCAAGTATCTTAATCATCACTGTTTTCTAGTCTAAATATTTGTTTACTACTTTTTGTTCTTCCAACTCTTATTTCTTATTTTAAGTGTTTTCATTAGTATTACTTTTTACTCTAAATACTTTTTTGCTCTTTTAACTATTATTTTTCGTTGTAAATATTTTTCCTTCGAAAAAATAGTTAGGATCTATTTGATTCCAAATTAAGAATCTAAATATTTCTCTACTATGGCTTTACATCTTATTTAACACTATACGCGTGTCAAATTAGTCTTGGATAACATTTCCACAGATTGGAGAAAAACGGTGTGTCTGTTAAACATTAGTTTGCTCTCCGAACTCTGAAACGTGACTGTCTTCGATTGCCGAGACTAACGAATGACTCCGCGAGATGATCGGCGAAGACGCGTGCGACTGACAATCGAAACGAATCAACGATTCGAGCGATTCGACAGAACGGTCAGAACGATTCAACGATCAGAAGGATTCTCATATAGTTCGGCAATTCAAACAATTCTGTCCAACTAAACTCCAACTGAGCGTTCAGCAAGATCCATGCGTGGATAGCTCCAAAAATGTGTGTGCTGATTGATCTTTGTCAAACAACTTTCCAATTAACTGCTAAACGCTTGCTTAGGCGCGTTCTGACCGAACGAACGAATTTTCTGTATAATTTTTTAGATCTTTGATATCGTCTTCAGTTATGTTAAGGTTAGGAGGTTATTATTGAAATTTTACGACTTTCCACTTACTGTATTTGATGATATTTATGTTCATTCGTGGAATATTAATTTTGATATTGATATTAATTATGTGGATATCAATATTAATGTCAATTTAACATGCGAATTAATTATAGCTATTTCATTTATTATTCATGCGGGAGTTGTATCGATAGAAATATTAATATTAAGGAAATGAAGATTTATGGATTAGTTTCTTCTCGTTTATTTTATTCGATTAATTTGACTATTAATGTTCAAACTAACAGACGATTAATTCAAGTATCGAAGGAAAATGATCTGTGAGAATTATTACTTACGAAAAACTTTACATATTTTTATTCTTTCTCAAACAATTGCGAGTAATAACATCTATCGTACAAAAGTATCCAGTTGTATGACGTTTGATCATTTTTACATCTTACTACTTAAATACTGCGTCAGGAAAATATACAAAATATTCATTAAAATATTCACTCGAGCAAAATGACATTATAATTTATATCGTTATTCTTAAAAGGAATTTAAATCTTGAAACGGTTAATCAAGGAAATCAACCTCTGAAGTTAATAGCCGAGGCAAAGACAAAGTTGAGGAGAAACGTGCAATTAAGTCGGATGAAACTTAAATTTCAATTGTTACGTCGTTAAATGAACGTTTAAGCCGCGAGCGTAACGTTGTTTGCCGTATGTACGCAACAGCCTTGCTGGAATAATAAAATTTTCAAAAATACGAGACGCGGGATTAAACGAGTAATCAGCGGAGCGAGCGCAGGCAGCGTGCTCTGGGGCGAGCGTCAGATGCGGAGGCTCGTAAAACTCCGTGTTCAGCAACCGACGAATCTCGATTGGACGACGCGACGGCACTACTACAAAAGCGATAGAGGGAACAGCCATATATTTTCTTTTCTTTATCGCTAAAAGGTTCGCGGACTTGGACGAACTAAAACCATCGAAATTTGCTTCCACGGCTCAAAGCCGCGCTGAAACTTTCTTCACAAAGTCGTGACCAACTCGAAGGCACGAAAAAGGAAGGAGAGAAAAACGGAATTTCCGGCGACGAAACATTAAAACGTCGGCTGTCAGAAATATCGGGCTAAATATTTTCACGCTCGCGGGAAGGATGAATTTTTTTGGAAAAATTTTCCGGAGTTTACCTCTGCACCATTGATGTTTGTCGCCAGACAAACGTCATCTGCGGACTTTTATGGAAATTTGTATTATCAGAAAGCATAAGAACCTCGTTGGAAAGTACCGTAAAGTATTGAAAAAAGGTTAAAATATCAAAAGGATGTTGTAGTAAGAAAATGTTGAACAAGGAGCAGGATATTTTATATTTTTTCATATCACACACTCGATAATACAATTTTGCACTTTGAAAATTTTCTAAAACTCTCGTTTTATCGTATGAAACGAGTAATCGTGTTATTTATTATAAAATATATAAAATTTTAATTGTAAAAGTCGCGTGTTATTTTGACTTTTTTATTCAACTAATCAAATATTAATTATTACTTCTCGTATCACCTTTTCATTACACTTGATACATTTTCAACACAAAACATTTGTACAATTGCACGTCGTTCGTGAAAATGTTTCATAAAAATGAATCGCGCTTAGACTGCGATTTTTAAACATTTGAAAATATAATTAAAAGAATGGAAATTAAGTTTCTTCTACTATATATTGTATATTTATATCATACGATATAAATTTCAAATTTTCGTAAACGCATAAAGATCCGCCAGTCTAGTCGTGTTATTTCACAATATATATAGATGAAGTTATCTCATTTCGCGAGCGCTTATTAACGATAATGCGAGCAAAAATTAAGCATATTTATGGGTTCGATACAACCCATTGTCCGTACATGGCACGATGTTTGATACTGCCCGTCAGATGCGTGCAACATTGTGATCGCGCGTTAATTTTAAATCGTGCAATTATTGCGATTCCCACAATGGAAAGCGTTAATATTCTCTGCTACGAATTAACGTCGAACAACGTTCGCAGTAGAAAACGCCCGATTGTTATGAAGTATAAATATTGGAAGAGCCATAAACGACGATCCAATTTATGGATCGTCGCGCAGTTGTCAACTTTATACTTGGGGAAACATTTACGAGTGTGCACGATGTCAGTAGCACTCATAAACCAGATATACGTATATAATGATACATACATGTTCAAAGCGAGAATCGAGTGTGAAATAATTATAGTTTTCTGACTCTCGCGAAAATTGTTATGTTCCCGGAAGCAATTAAAAAGGTGGAAGATCTGTTTTACCAGTTGAATATATTAAAATGGTAAATATTACACTTTGAACTTTTGATGCCGTATATCACGTGTATTTTCAGTGTTTCGAAATTTACCACAATTATATAAAAATTCGCAGTCTAGTTACAAATTTCTCCTTAACTTAATTTGTTTCAGTGAGAAGATGAATGATTAAATTTGCAAATTCTTTCATTGACAGTAAATAGATTGAATTTCTATTCAATTCTGTATAATCTATTCTCAGCCATTTTATAAAAAAAGTATTATATATTAAATTCACACGAAGATTATAGTACATTTACCGAAACTTTTATTTCGTACTTTTCTGCATAAATTTATTACCTCGGAAGCAGAAGAAAATTCCACTTAAATAGGAACATTTAGTAAAAGTTGTGACAAGTAGATCTCTCGCAAAATTTTATGGGGTACATAGATCTGAAGAAAAACTGTGACTATTTTTACACGAGAGAAGTGTTGGAAAGTTTGGAAAACTTTTTCCTTAAAATTGACGAATTTAGTAAAACGAAACAATTAATTTCCTCTTCGATGTACATCTGCTCTCTATTCAATATTTCAGATAAAGCTAATTAAAAATTATATTATCATAATTAAAAAGACTATATCATGATATCTTTAGATGATTCTTCAGAACTTTTGTGTTGACAAAATTAATTTGCAACAGATAAAAAATGATTTAAAAGTTGAAAGTCCGATAAATAATCTGTGTATATAAGTTTGGCTTTGACATTAAAATGTAACGTGAAAGTACTTTATTTTAAAATCATTTTTCCTTCAATTTTTTTTTCATTTAATTTCGGCTAATAAAATTCATTAATTATTATTAGCACGTAGTTTCATGTACGCTTTCGTATCGATTAATAAAAGTAAAACGCTGCTTTACTGGTAAAACACGAAATTTTAAACCCTCTTGAAGAACGTCCTATGCTAATTTAATTACGGTTGCGTCATTTGCATTGAAAGAGTCAATTCCTTCTTTTATAATTCCTCCAACTAAATAAATGCATGACCTGAAATACGATTATTCCAGTTCAGTATATTCTCTCTATTTCGTTAAAAATAGTTGAATTGATAATGAATTCTTTAATGACGTTCATCTTCAATGAAGTGACACTGTCGTGAATTTCTTTTGACTGAGAATGTCAAATTATTTATTAATAGAAAAAAAAAGATACATTTCTTCTGTGATTTCCGTGATTCGATCTGTCTATAATTTATTCACATTGTACTTCGATCAACTGTTTCAAAATTCTGTGTACCAATGTTTCTCAAACTGTTGGGCCGCGAGTTTTGATAATAACTGTTACGAAAGATAAATTCAGAGTGAAAACAACACTAAATAATTCAGTCAATTGAATTTATTAATTGTGTTAAATAAAATACAATTCAGACTGTTTTAGTGATTTTATAATTGAAGCAGTCTATTTTATTTAAGTATTTTTTATCTATATCAGTTGTGTATGATAGTTTATGTTACATGATATATTAGTTATATGTAATGTTTTATATTATATTTTATATTTTTTTTAATATTTTATTTTCATATGGGTAATCAAATTTAAATATTTGCATGAATATATATGTATATATATATAAATTTGCATATTGATCATTTATACTAAATGTTACTTTCATGTGAAGCGTGTAAAAATCATTCTCAAATATATACACTGTTAAATAATATTTATTAAATAATATTAAATACTATAATAGTATCAATATATTATTACAAATATATTGTTATACACCGTAATTAAATAATTAAATATTGTTTTATGTGATAGAATATTGCCAGATTTATACAACAACTCCAACTTTTCAGACTTTTGTATTACAAGTTTTGAAACTAGCTCGCGACGCCAAAAGATCGAAAAACGCTGTTGTATATTAGTCACCAACAGCAATATCTTCCCTTTGATCGTTATTCGGTCCCAGTCGGCTCAAGCCACCGAGTGGATAGGAACATTGATCAACTAGACTCGAACGCTCCGCAAATATTTCGAAAAATAAAAACGGAGCGATACGTTTCAAGTAGACTCAAAGCTAAACGAGAGAGATTCAAACACTTGGCGAGCACTTTGACAAATTAGAAAAGTATACTTTGAAGTGGAATCGAGCGCCAATAGGTCCAATAAATTCGAGCGTTTTAAGAGCTCTTCGTCAGAAATTCTTCGTTCGCCTGAAATCGCTATTGTCGGTGTGAGACGAATCGTTT
This sequence comes from Melipona bicolor, assembly GCA_030673865.1. Lineage (NCBI taxonomy): Eukaryota > Metazoa > Arthropoda > Insecta > Hymenoptera > Apidae > Melipona > Melipona bicolor. The sequence goes on from JAHYIQ010000027.1 coordinate 2,178,646, forward strand.
ATAAATGCACAACAGAGTTTCTATTAATTTTTTCTTTTCTTTTTTAACTATGTCTCGGATGGAAATTCTATACCTTAATCGTCGTTAATGGCTCCATCGTTAAATCGATACAAACGTTTCTTATTTCCACGTTAACAAAGGTGAAAGACCGACAAGGGAGCATTATGCCGTTAATTTCTTCTCGTTTTTTTTTCCTCTCTCTCTTTCCTATCGACTTTCGACCAACTAATCTTCATTATCGCAGTGTGTAACTATGCCTTCGACTACCAATCTTGCGTTAATAGGATCCGGATGGCGCGTCGTCGGTCATGCACTTTGCGTTAAATCCTATAAGCGCGTTACACTGTTTAGAGGGTGAAGCAAATGTTGCTGCAGCAAGCGGTCTTTGCTTGCTCACTTGTTTCGAAGCTTCCTTGTTCGCTTTGCACTCGATTGTTGCCGGTTGCAGGTCCTCCCGATGTGCACGCTGATACGGATAATAGGTCGCGTGGTTTTAAACATACATTGGCCCTTAGACTCGCTCACTCGTCGGTAATTATTCAGCCCCTTCACTGCCGACGAAAGATATAATCCCGCGATGGAAACGATCTTTAAAAGTGAACGTTGAACGATAATTGGAAAATTGATAGAGGAAATGTTGAATTTCATACTGTAAAGGAAACTATGGAGGGTGAATAAAGCACAGGTGCTCTTCAGAGATCAATTTTCAGAGGATTTTTATGACTCGAAATTAGTTGGAAATATGATATGACTGAATAAAGGGAAGAACAAGTGATTATCAATCTGGACAGATTTATATTAAAATTTATTGTTGCACGCAATTGTAACAGTTTCAATATATAAATGTTATACGAATTTTAGTAAAAGTCAGAATTGCAAATAATTTCCATCTAAAGTTCCTCGACGGGTAGCCCATTGTTTCCTAATTCTCATTGCGTTACATTGTTACACAATTACGCGTTGGGTGCTATTTTGAAAGATGCGTAATTGTAACAAATGCAGAATTAGATCATGATATAAAATTGAATAGAGAAATTTTAGAAGCTTCCAGCTTTAAAATAAATCCAGATTTGTCGTTGCACGATTTTGTTCCACGAAATTTGAACACCTTTTCAATAATTAACGTTAACGCGAGCAACCGTATGGCTATCTATTTTGTGACCACGATGCAGTCTAAGGCACGTGGGGATGATGTTCGTCGCAAGAAGAACCGCGAGGGGTCAGGGGTCAGTTGCGCGGCCAACGAGACCGTTAATTGTCACCCCAACAAGACCTCAGATTTATGACACGACAACAGTTAAGGGAACCGGAACTCGTCGCGAACAGGAGCGCTTACCAAATTTCCAGCGACAGACCGAGGTCCAATTACAAAGTAAAGTAATTCGGAAAGTTCGTTGATAGCTGTAGAAAGGCAATGAATTTTACACGTGTTTGTCACAATGTCGGAGGATTTTAATCTAGGTTAATCTAGGTTAGTCTGGCTGATCAGGCGCCAGTGCACGTGTCATAAATTGAAATTTCGACGGATTTGCATTATCAATAATGACTCGCGCACCTGACCACTGCGGTACCCTCAATTTTGTAATGTATTCATTAACTTGCCTATATTTGCTTGTGATGTTTTATTTCATCATTGACAATCTCACGCAGTTCTCATATTCCATATAATAATAAAATAATAAAAATCCATAATATTTGCAGTGTGTATGTCTATTTCGAACCCCACTAGATTGTACTAGTTTTGCATCGAAACTTTTTTAGATATCTACTAGGGGATGAGTTTCGTTACTATGTTACTATGATTGTTTTTATTTTGCTTTTTTCTATGAAGATGTGAATCAGTGTTTTATTATAAATAGAATGATCAAGTAACGATCCGAATAAAATCTTTTGATCGATGCAACTCGATATTTTTTGTGAAACAAACGTTCAAAGTTACAAAACTGATTATTTTACGAAATAATTCGTTTTTTGGATTTATATAGCCGAACGTTGTCTCTAACAAATACATTATTATATAATAAAACGTATATTTTAAATTAATATAAAATATAATTATTAAGCTACATTACATTATATATTACAGCAAATTATTAACATTTATTGAAGATTGATTTCTTCCGCAGACAAGAAAATAAGATTTCCAATATTCTCGTTCTCTTGTAAAATATGTTTTCCATGTATACCTCTGATCGAAGGATTATTATCCTTGGAGTGAAAATATGAAAATCGATAAAGCAACAGATACCCTTTATTAAAACTGGTAACTCTTTTTATTCGGCTGAAATAACAGTGAAATTGTACAACTACAAAGTATTATTTACATAGTTACAGTTGTATAATGAAAAACTTGTTTGTTTGCAGCTCCTACTTTAACACTGATATTAAACCACTTTCAATATCTAATGATAATGAAAAGAAAAATGAGAATTTTTATCGTTATCGCACTTTGACAGAATTGAGCAACATAATTATAATTATACAATTTTTGGGTTACTCAAATTGTTCGATCCTTGTGGAATTTTAATTGAACGAGCGATGGAAATTATTTCGAAAACTGACTAAGACGATTTATGCCAGAATTCGCGTCACAAGACTCTTTGTAAGTAGTTTAAGTGCCAGTAAAGACGCTTGAAGATATTTCAAACTCATTTAAGCAGTTTTAAAAGCAGTTAGTTGTTACATACCAAGTAAAACTTTCATTCTCCCCTTCTTTATTGCGCATCAACCGAAATGTGAGTCGATAGTTATATGTAAAAAAATCTCTTTGTCATCCTCTTTGCAACGAGACTTCAACTCTCAAACGTGTAGCATCGTTGAATTACTAATATAGGATAACTATAGTAGTTTACATTTTGTAATTAAAATTTTAACCATTTGATTTTATTGTGTATTTTGTTATTCTCTGATGAATAGAAATTAGTAACATATAGACTGCGGATTTTTATGTTTGATGATTATAATTACAATTAATTAACAATATTGATAGATGGCAGATTCTTATACGTTCGTAAGGAATTTAGAAATAAAAAAATATTCAATGAACACGAAAATAACAAAACAAACGTACAAAAATGTTAAGAGTGAAAATATAAAAGAATAATGCAAAACTGTCAAACTTTCTTACATCACGTTCAACAAGCATCGGTGCTAAAAACAGATGCCTGATACAAATATTATTCAACGACGATTTTAATCGCTAAAATTCCGAGTGATTCTACACGTTCGTAAAATCCACGTTGTCGTTCGCACGTGCACGTTCGCTACAGTCACAATAATTAGACACGGTGAAATAATTCGAACGCGAAGAGTCTGACAGCTCGACACACGGTTAATTACTGTGGGTTTATTGCAGTTGTGCGCCGGGGACGTCGCAAATATCGGTCCGTTTTGTGACCCGGTCGCGTTGACACGAGCCACTCGACAAGTCAGCGACTTGCCGTTGCCAACTTAAAGCCGCGGCTGCACTGTACTTCCCCCCTAAGGGCCTTTTAAAGGGAATCTTCACGTCGGGGAAGTTATCCCCCGAAACCCAGGCTTCTTTTCAAGTGGCGTCCCCCCGACGACGTTTGTCGATCATTGATCGTCGAATCCCCGTCGTATATTTCGTCGAAACGGTCGAAGAACGTTCGAAGTTGGCCATTTCTGTAACAAGTCAAGTACAAAAGTCATTTATAAAAAACAATTGGTCAAATGACAGTCGTTGCCTCTTCAATTTCATTTTTGCAAATATTATAGGGATTGACGCGTCCTCGTGAGTCTTGTCACATGATTTTTATTGATCCTAGCAACCTGATCAGTTCGTCAGGGTAACAGTTCCCCTGCGGGTGTGAGAAAAGAATAAACTTAACGTGTATTTCCTGCGTGTCGTAAACCTCGCCCCCCAAAAAACAAAATTCCTCGCAATTCAGTATTGGAGCAAGCGTGGTCTTCGATTCCGCGAGGGGCGAATGATATTGATAAGGCTGACGCCTTAATTGCTTCCGTCCCGCCAACCCTTTGCCGTTATGGAGCCGGGGATGTAGGAAGTTACGTTTCTAACTGTTTAGGTAACAGTGTGATTCACAAAGAAGGGACGGTCATTCGACAGTAGTAATAGGGCTTACAAGTACAAAGCAATTCGAAATTTTTTAAATTCGTACTGAAAACGGGCTTTCAAATGTTCAATACTAGAATTGATAATACAGAGTAAGTTTCATGGATAAAATCGTGGCAGTCGTTTTTCGTTACGGTGTCAATAAAATTTCAAAGTTCGTTTGTGATATATGTTCGAATGAAATATTTTTCCAAGTCCCCATCTACGTTGATATTTCACATTTGTACGTTGTGTTGTGTATTGTTTCATCGTTTACGTATTTTACATTTATACGTGTAACATTTGGTGAGCTTGAGATTAAATTTAAAGTAATTTTGTAGCAGATTCGTTAATGTATCATGCGTTTCATATCGTGTAGCTTTTACAAAACCTTCGCTTTTTATGCAGATGTAAACACGTTGCACGTTTCGTTTTCGTTTAACATGCAAATCTTCTGTGTTTGCCCACCTGTTTCCCTGGGGACGCGTTATCAATGCAGTCGGATATGGTAACAAGATGTTGTGCGAATTCTTTGAAATTTTCGAAAATCTTTCAAATACGACAATAGGTAATTGCACCGCGGCTCCTTTCAGTTAAATTCGCGTACAAATACCTGTGTGTACAAATACATACGTACGCGCGTTTGATATTTTCATCGCAGAAAGCATTTTCTGGAATTTTCTTTTATTGCAACTTTTCCAGTCGACTGAAAATTGACCAACTTTATATACTAAATGCTAAAATATATAGGATACACTAAAATACTAAAATACAAATGTTAAAGATGCGTACTGTATATAGATAGGGTTGAATGACAAAAACTCAAGAAATCCCAATATTTTATTATTTAACCCTAATGTTCAATAAAATGATGAAAAAAGTCGACAACAAAATTTCAAGTAATATAAATAATTGGATAATACTATAAAATAAAAAATGCTCTTTTGTTTCACTTTGATTTCAATATAATATTTTATAAAAACTAAATTAAACGTGTTTAAAATGTGTCAATATAAATTTAATATGTCTCTTATTTTAAATTAAAGTATTTACTCTGAAATTGTTTTTCCTTTTATTTTCAATTATTTTAAGTCTCGAGAAAATGAGACAAAAAAGTGAAAGTGTTTTCTTGTGAATGAAATTTAAACGCTAATATCTTGCACGTTATCTTCATGGTCAAATGAAAAATGACATTATCCTCAAGAAAATTATAGGGCATAAAACTTATTTCATCTCTAAATATTTTATATATCACGAATAATATTCCTCGATAGCTCCAATAATAAAATGTTCAATAATTTTTTTATATTTCGTATCATTTAAGAAAATGTTCATGTGTAGCAATTTATTCATCGGAAATTTAGTACTGCAGAAATTGATTACTGTGTGAATATTATAATTATGAAATGCAAATGTGAAAGCTCTTTCGCGTAATTTTTTAACGATGGCCTCTAAAACGCTTAATTCAAAATATTATATTACACGAAATCGTAATTTCCCTTAAATTATAAACCATTGCAAACTGTAAATATTTTTAAAAAATGTTAAATCGTAAATATGAATATTTTAAAATATATATAATTTTTATCGAGTTTAGCGTAATTTAATTTTGTTATCGAATCAAATGCACGTACGTAGAAAATTCAAGCTGACGTTACATCGGCAATATTTCGTCTTTCGTGGAATAACTGATACCTCAAAATATCCATATTCATTTGTCATATGAAGCCATGTCACCGCCATGAAATATAGTTATGACTTTTGTCTGTTGTTTATTTCATACATTCGAACGTGTTCCATTGTTCCAAATGGCACGAAGAGAAAAAAATTGAAAGTACATGTACGTTGTGTGCCATTTGTTAGCTTCGAGCATAATTCGCGAATCCGATCATGAAGCTTATCATACGTGTAATTAATGTGAAATAAATAATATCGGACGTTTACGTGCTTCTACTGACGCGTAAAGTATAAATGAAACATTTGTACACTTTAGATAAAATATGGAAATTCAGTTTCTTTAAATTTCGCAATTATTATTTTTTTTTATTTTCTATTTAAACAGATACTGACTCATATTCCATTTAAGAAGACAGAAAAATTTTCAAAAATTATGTAGCTTATGATGAGCTGAATGCTTAAATTCTATGAATTTTGTTTATTTTGTTGTATAAAATAGTTTACAAAATTGTAATTCTCCCTTAGATTGTTTCTGCACATCGGTTTTTTCAAAAAGCGCGAGTTAACAACTGGTGAGAAGAGAGTTTCCTCGGGAGGAAAAGAAATTCTATCTTGGAAGGTTGAAAAACATGGCGAATCAACGTCAAATTAATATTCACGTGATAGTTATTTCACAAAAACAATTAGTGTGTTACGCAAAGTTATTTGAGCACGATAGTTTTCAATTTTTGTAAGATCTCGCGATTATCTCGGATTTTAACGGTTCTCCGAGGTTTCTCTGGCCAGGGGAACGAAAATTAATTACATTGTGCGAAAGTTTGAATTCACGATACCGAAAACTTCGTTCGGAAGTTTAAATCCGCGCTGGAATACGTTTTCCTACAGTTTATAAATGTTCGGGTTCGTGTAACTACGAATTTCACTCCGTTTTATACAGGTCACGAAGATTCATAAATAAACCTGTACTATCTTTTTTTCTTTTTTTTTTTTTTTAGTTGAATACGAAGTATCTTCAGTATGAATATAAATGTGCCATATTAAAGTTATATAAATTGATGTATATTAATCACGTGAATAATGTTTAAGTACAGTGGCGGACGAAAGAATTAAAGCCTCAATAATTTATTGAATATTATATTTTTTAGCAAAATAAATAAATAGAGACAGTAATCTATTTGTTAATATTTTGTTAATGTTTTTCTGCTTGCTTTGAATACAATTCATGAATCTGATTGTGAAACTTTCACAATGAGGACACTATACGTTTTTAATAATTTGCTAAATATTGTCTTCTTTGGCATAACAGCGATATTTATTTCAAATATAAATATAAATTATATGACTCGCGATTCTGATTATCAAGGTTGTTACAGTTAATATTAAATATGATTAAATAATAATACATTTTACATTTATTCGTCGTTCTTGTTAAATGTAATAAATCTCGTAATTTTCTGAAAGTGTATTATATTTCCTTATACCATTCAGCTCGTAAGTTTTTCTTTTGCCTGCTATTATATTCCCTCTGTGTTACTATATTTTAAATTTTCATCATGTACTTTGGGAAATAATGTAAATTTACGCAGCAGCGGGTTTCATTTGTGCTGTACGCGAACTACGATGGTCATTTAAAATTATATATGATACGTATACTACATACGATCGTAAAAATAAAATTACTGCTTGTTACTCGTACAGTTATTTATCATTTTACTATTTCATATTCATACTCATTTATATGAAATATCAAGAAAAACGGTAATTGTAATGTTAAAAGTAACGTGTGCCTTAAAATTGGTGCTACTGATCATTAGAATCATAAAAATTTAAGTTTCACGTATTTAGGTTTGCTTAATTTTGAAATTTTTATCACTAACTTCCATTGTAGAGAGTATATAAAATACAAAACGCGATTAAACACTTTAAATTTTTGTAATATCATACAAATTGCTATAATTATCCCAATATACTACTTATGATATCAAATTAATAATCGTTGCTTCTCCATTTGAACAATTTGTGAAAGAAAAATTCCATGTTGTTAGCGACCTTGTTATTAAATTTTTAAAAATATACTATAAACAAGCGGAATAAAATTATTCGTTAAAAGTTATTAAAATGTGCGTTGAACGCGATCAAGGCTCTTTAAAAACCTGTACTTTTATAGCTCGTAGAATTGGAAAGTTTCTAGTGCATAGAAGCAAATATAATCCACATAGAACGTTCAAATAACACCAGCAAAACGATTTACAGTTCAGTGGCATATAACCGCAGTCAGGATTTAACAACATTCATCGAATACAGGCATTTATGTCTTAAAATGTCAAAAAATATTAGTTCTGCAGCACGTATCGATCGGAACGTTGTTGTTTATTTCGGTTTTCACATCTCGTTTTATCCTGAAACTTTTTCTATTCTCCTCTTTCAAACTGTTAATTAACTGAAGGTATAAAAAAACACAAACAAAATAAAGTATATTTAATGAGGATAATTAGTATTTTGTAGAGGAATTATTTTTATACTCTCACTTTTATTTCTAATTAATTAACTTGAAACATTGATGAAACAAGATAAAATTTAAAGTTTTATGGAAGTACTTTATTTCTGGGAATATATTTAATATTTTAGAAAGAGAATACTCCTTTTATATTCCCTTTTATGTTCCCTGATATACTTTTGCTTGTTACTTACACTTTACGAATTTTGTAAATTTCTGTTAAATTTCCCACGAAGCTCACAAGTCTAAAAACAAGTAAATTTAATAATATTAATAATTTACGTTCCACATTTCTTACATCGTCCGTAAGATTTTTCGCGATATTATCTTTGTAGCTAAATCCAGCGATCTATCTTATACCCGAAGAAAGTATTAAGTTCAGTTTTCATGAAATTGCTCTCTTGTAACTTGTTCCAGGCCGGATTAACTTTGTACATTTCTAACTCGTATTAAGTTTCCCTCTTCTTTCCGACAGTCTGCAGGAATTATTTCTAGGAAATTCCGGATTAAATTGGCCTTAATTCACGTGCTATTAAATATATAAGCGAATTTAAATAAAATATATAGATTATATAAATAAAATAGACTAAGATTGTAATTTAATACACTTATGAACGCGATCGAAATAGTGAAGCCTTTTAATCTTTTAACACTTCAACTATTTTTAATGTTGTATATATTTTTGCATATCATGTTTAACAGTGCAAAAACAAATTTTTATAATAAAAACTCGTAGTCTAATAAATCTTTGACACGATATTATTACACCAATTAATATCACTAATATAGTGATATACAAGGAAACAAATATAATATCATTTGATGCTGTGACAAAACTCATAAAAAAAAAGAAAAATTATTATCTTTAAACCACAGATTAGGATGTCAAACCTGTCCGACAAAAGAGATCTTTTTTCAACAGATTTTTAATGACAAATTTAAAGTTCCTTCACTTTTTCAAAAAGCTTTAAACAGAAATTTTTCCATATTTTGCTGAAATTTTAGATGCATTCTAATCTCGTGGAAGTATGTGTGGGTCGAGAATGACCCAAAGAACGCAGCACGGTTAATATCGTATAATAAGATTCCTGAAGAAGCAATTTATCGTGTACGTAAAAAGCGCGCTTACGAGTTTACAGGCGCGCCTGACTCGCGATGGTTTATACTACTTATTCCCCGCGTTGAAAACTTGGCACAAGCGTTGCCAAGTTTAATAAAACGAGAGGCAGACGAAAAATCACTCGAGCTTTTTTTCAACAGAGAGTCGTATTTTATTTTAGCCTTCCGGTTCTCCGTTGGAATGCCTTTTAGATCGGTTTTATGATGTTTCTTCGTCCCTTAAACCGGATCTCCCCCCCGTTTGGCTTGAAACTTGGTTAAGTGGATACGGTGTCAAGCTTTTATTATTCTTCCATTAAGATTCCTGTCCGTGGCTTTAAGGCTGCAAATTCCTTTCTTGTAAACAAACAGAGCATCTACCAACGTTTAATTCATCGAGAACTTTTAATTTCTTTCTTAATTTGTTGCAACTTAACTTGGGGAAGAGCAAACTCTTATTAAAAAATTAATCTTCGCTATAGAAACGTAAATGTGTGACAATAGTTTTTGCTCGTTATAAATTGCACTTAGAATCGAAAAAATTTTTAATATAAATGTGTTGTTTCTACGAAATTATTCGATAAATTAAATAACGATTATGTTTTTTAAGCTGTGAAAATCAGTATCGATTTTACTTGTTGAAAAGTACCCTTAAAATTATTTTTTCTGCAATCGCAAAGAAAAAAGAATTCCAAATCCACCATTTGATATAGATTTGGTAATCCCGCGGAAGTCAACTTGCTCCTTTGTTCCGAGCTCACTTCCACCAAGATTTGCTCAGCTCGCTTCGTGTTTCATATGGTTATCAGAACCACGCCCGGAGAACGCGCGGAGAAAATATCAAAATTACATTTCCCAGACGATATATTTCCCGCGGAAACTATTCCGATACTTAAAAAGTAAGGAAGTTCGTTCAAGGTCGATAAACAGTAACGAACAGCAGGAGAAATTCGCAAGGCAAACAATTTGGTGGCTCAATATCCCAAAGTTTCGAGGCTTTTTCCCTCAACCCCGCCTGAAGCTCTCGCCCGTTCTCGTCCCTTTTCTCTTTATTTCGTGCGCCACGCTTCGCCGAGTTCCCCTTCCCGGGTCTCATTGCGACTTCTGCACGTTCCATCCGCGAAGCGGAGGCCGTTCGTTGTCTGTTTAATGTCGGCTTGGCTAAGCGACGAACCGTACCCCGGACGTAAAAGACGTCGGGGAAGACTCGTGTTTCGAAGGTTGATGGCGACTGTCGTCGAAAACAAGGGCTTCTGCCGTTCGAGGATGATTGAAGCGGGTAAAGTTCGAGAAATTGCATTACCTTCCGCGTGAACGCGTTCTCGCTGTCCTCGCTCTGTATCTGGACGAACTCTCCAATGAAAGAGTAAATTTCAGCATCGATGCAATGTACAACAGATGTGTATTTTCAAGAACGTACGTACGTTTTAAACTTTTACGGATCGAAATTTAATTGGACTTAAAATATTTAAAAAGTATCAAAGGCAGCGACATCGAGTCAGAAAGAGAAGAATGAATACCATTAATCGAAATCGGACGGCAACCACTTGTCTTGCGTGGAAGAAGGTAGCCTCCTCGGGGCTCGATTATATATACAACCGTGAATGGCAGAGCTCGGCCGTGTTGTAACGCGAGTTTATTCATTCAGCCGAGAGAAAAATGGCGAATATCGACCGGCTTGGGATTACCAAGGCAAATAGCGTAACACGGATTATACGTACATACGTAACGAGACTGAGGCACCCGAAGCTCGGCCAGGAGGACCCCTCCTGCGAGTTTCTCGCTTGCTCGCCGCAGCCTTTCCCACCTGTATACTCCCTACAATCTCGGCCGGTAGTACAGAGCACCATCCAGAGCCAGGTGCTTACGATCTAATCTGATCCGTGCACGCGGACTTGTACACCCCGGGTTCGCCGACCTAACGGCACAATTAGGAGAGCTATAGCAACACGGACACCTTTGGCCAACGTGCGGCTTCGCCGGGAAATGGTAATAGCAATAACTGGACCTTCGAGCGATTTTGGATTTTAATTGGAGCTGAGAAGGGCTGAAGGAATGGAGCCTAAGTCGAAATCCTTTGCTGAATGTTATAGCGAGTTGTAATTTGGATACTTTATATATATATATATACATATATTTTGTGCGTTTTCGTGTCCTTAAAATTCTTACACAAATGCATAAAAATCCGCAGTCTAGTAAGTAGTAATAAATACTCTTCGTATCTTGCATCTGTTATCATTGTTTTGCAGGTACTGTTATATTATTACACATTATTATTTTACTATATTATTATTATAATTTGTTATTTTTATTTTGCATCTATTATTTATTATTGTACAAATATTGCGTATCATTATTCTATTATATATTATCTTATTACTTTTACTTTCTATCATCATTATTATACAGGTACTGTTATATTATTACATACCATTATTTTATTATATTATTGTTATTGTATGTTACTCTATTATTTTTATTTTCTATTATTATTATTATAAAGATATTATATTATTACTATATTATTATTAATTATCAGTTGTAACTGTAACAAATGGTTAACCGTGTTTTATTATTTCTGAGGAAGAAGAATCACATAAACTATGCATAAATAATTAGTGCAATTCCATCAGAAGGTTGATATTTTTATTTCGTTCTCATTGTTGTTAATTAACAGTCTTCTGTTGTTAATCTTCTACGTCCTACTACAACTCAGATCAAATATCAAATGAACCTGAAAGTTCAAAAGTTTTCAATATGGTAAAGAACACAAGCTTTTATTAATATATTTTGCGAGAAATTGTTCAAATTTCTAAAAGTACACTCTTGTGAGTCTGTAAAATTTCCATAAAGAATTATGAATTGGTCATTCTAGTATCAAAATCATTTAACTAAATAAACATCTCCGCGTAGTTAATCTTCAATTGTTGTTTCTTATACTAATTTATACCAATTGATATTAGTTATTCCATTATCTGTATATATTACAATTAAATGAAAAATGATTCATTTGAATTGTATTTGATGTATTTGCAATAATTTAGAACTGTTCAAGTAAAACTTTCGCGGCTAAACATGCCTAAATGTACACACTTCAAAAAAGCTCTCTCTCTTCGAGGTGTAAATTTCTCGTATATTTCAACAATTTACTGTCAGCCGCAGAATTTCAAACAGAATTTGAATTTTTATTTGTCGAAACGTTTTCAACGTTTTGTCTGTGACAACAACACTGTTGAAGTAGTCAGAGGCCGGATTACTGCGTCGTGTGAAAGAATTCCGAATACACCGCGATACAAAAATTTTTGAATGTCTTCGACAGTTTTTTTGAAAATCGATTGGAGCATGCATTGTCGCAGAAGGGAACTATTTCCAACAGTTTGAAAACGAACGATGTTTAACACGTCGATTTACATACATATATTTCTTACCTCGAAATAAATGTTTGTCGTAAAATATCGTATCAAGCATTTTGTGAAACGTTGTTGTTTTTATTGATAGTACGAGACATTGAGTACTGTACGCAAACTGACGTAATAATTTTTCGAAATTGGACTTCTTTAGAAAAAATATTTTACACGAAACGAGAAATGATTTTTCATCCTACTACTCTACTGTAAAAATTAATAATACTTGTTATTTTGTTTGCAATTCTTTTTGTATCGGTAGTACAATACAAACGTGTTGGGTGACTCTCATTTATTTCAACACAAAGAGAGAGAGAAAGAGAAACAGATTAAATAATCGAGATTTCACTTTGAATCGTTGAAAAATATTAGACTTGAGAGATTTATCATTTAAACAAAATATATAAATGTAGATCTCTATTTAGGAAAGAATTTTTGGATTTCATCATAGGATTGTAAAACGAGCAAATGCTATCAAAAATTTAGAAATCTCAAACCATATTGAACAAATAAATCACATTGTAAATGAAATTGTTTGAATATCCAAGTGAATCTTTATGCATATGTCATGTAAAATTTATTTTGTCATGATTATATTGATAACGAAAGAAATGTACGTAGAAAAATGTATATAAAATGTACATAGAAAGATGTATATGAAATGTACATAGAAGTGTATATAGAAATTGTACATACAAGTTAAAGATATTTTTGATCAGATGAAGATTCATAGTTGTATATTCACAATTGAAATATATATTTCCTTTTAATTTGCAGTATATTTTACGAGAAATAAATATTTCGAATATTTGGAATTGCAATTACAATAATTAACCAAGGAAAGTATTATTACTGTTTTGCAAAATTACTACCTTTCCTCTTAAACATATATCCAGCTTTCGTTCTTTAATAATTTAGTAATTTAATTTTCTCACATAATTTCGAGAAAGATCACAGAACATTCACTTCCTCGTCCGATGAATATTTAATTCAATCTCTTGCTCATGCATAGACAACGTTATTTGCGCCCTTCGTCTATTTTAACGCAGTTAAATCCACAGCTAAATTTTAAACAAATATTTCGAATCGGAGCAGGCGAATGTTGGCGTCGTTAATCAACAGCTCTCGCAGTTGACACACATTGTGCCGATCTCACGTTCTGTAAAAATCGAGCCATAGACGTTTAACATCTGTGAATCTTCCATAACAAGAGTAAAATGTAGGTCGCTCGATAATTCCGCTTGATCGGACGAAGCTATTTCAATGTGGAATTCATTAGCTCGATTTATCTCGATCTGCAGCTTCTGTCAGCGCTATTTCCGGCAGGTTACTTCCCCTTCGCGCAGTGATGCACGTTCTGTTCTTCATACGTAAATAGAAAAGTCGAGGGTTTACTTTAATGCTATAAAAACGATATTCCATATAGCAGAACATGGTACGAACCTACAAACTTTACAGTTTACAGTGTATAGAGTTTACTATCATTATTTTTAACATTATTCCTATTACTATGTTTACTACGACTTTGGACATTCATTAATGATTATAAAAGTTTGACTCAACATTAAGAATAATTATAACACAGTTAATTGCAATGTTGTAAACAGCTCGATTTCTTAAAATTTCGTAAAATCATAGAATTTCGATGGAGGGCAAGTATCGTGAAATATATAATACTTGCGCGTACATATTGTATAAATTAATGCAATTCCACTGAATTTTCGACGATTATGTTTCCCGATTGTTTTTCTACCGTTAATCTTTGCCATTTTAAAATCTCATTTCTAATAAATAAAGTTGGCGCTTCCTAATATCTGTATAAACTTTCGATCGTTTTAAAATTTCATCAATAAAAAGACACCTAATTATTATTTATTCTTTTTTGTCAGTATCTGTTAACTACGTGTCGTTAATTGTCTATCTATGATTTTGTTAATACTTATTAATTATGTGTATGTGTTGAGATCGAATTAAAATTCTATTCCATTATACGTTGCCAATAATTTAAAGGTCCGTCAAAGTACTTGCACATAGTTTTCAAATTTCCGGAGAATCGCGTCTCCTCTATCAGCTAATTTTCGAGAAACTAACGTGCTTCGGCCATCAATTATTTACCGACAGCTGCAAAAATATGAAATCCCTGTCGAACTGGGTCGTTGGTTTTGAAACGCGAGGAGTATTCTCTTTCCACGTTGAAAAGATACGCGGCAAACTTTCGCTGTACCGCGCCTTCCTACGAATTTTTCTCTTCCGTTTCCTCGAATTCTCGGTCTTCCTCCATCTTCCTCCATGACTTTCCGCACTTCGTTTCGAAACTCTCGTCATTTTTATTGCCGAAACTTTTTCGCCCTGAACTACATATTTCTCCTTTTCTTTTCTTTTCTTTTTTTTTTTTTGCTTCGCCATTTCACCCTTTATCCCATTTCAAGCGAGTACACGGTAAACAACGTGCTGATCGATCATTCGTTCGAAAAATTTCAAACCACGGTGCGCTCCGATCTGTCGGACTTTGGTTGGAATTGATCGGCGACCGGCACTTATTTGAATTAGCTGTTTAATTTATTTCGCGCCAGATTGTAAATAGTCTTTGAAATGGAAAGCGCCATTAAAGTACTTGAAATTTATTTGTTGCATGAAAATACGTTTCATGCAACAGTGTGAGGTATTGCTTTGTGATATTACGTTTCACGCAACAGTGTGAGGTATTGTCTTGTGATATTATGTAATAATGTAATTATAATAATTACTAATTATTGTTACGTTATTAATGATTACAATTGTATCTTATTGAAGTATAACGCATTATACATTGCACATTAAAATAAATAAAGAAGAGTACAAATATTTTGTGATATTAACTTGTGGTATTACACAATTATGTATAATTTTAATTAATTATATAATTATAATTATTACAGCAACAAAACATATTCTACATATATTAAACATATTAATATTATAATATTATAATATAAATATTATAAATATTAGTATGTAACGTTAATTTATAATATTTAATATTTAATTTATAACATTATAAATATTACGTTATTTATTATTATTACATACAATACATACTCGTTATGTTTACTTATTACCATCGCACATATTAACTTTTCGTAAAATATAAATAATGAAGAATCGAAGAGGGACTTTCGTTCGAATTGAGGTACCGTTCAGAAAAACTCTGAAGAAATACTATCTCTTACAGAGCTATCCCTCTTTGTATACACGAAACTTGGTAGAAATTGCTTCGAACGTATAATTATCCGCGGTACCGTAGCATTGAGCAACTTTGCATCTGATAAGCAATTACTGGGACGTAGTTGCACAGCACCGGTGGTTATATTTTACCGGCTACGGATTAAAAGAGAAATCCCGATGGAAGGCCAGTAAACGGGGCAGTGAAAGGCTCCGGGCGATACTGAATTTCCTTCGGTTTATTTATTACTAACAGTCGTTCTTCTAAACACCATAGCGGGATCATTCCGTCGGCGTAGCGATTCAATAAAACAGAGTTTAGACAGGTGGAGGAGGCCTCGCGTATACAAGGTGTCCCACGACACTCGTGGTCAATCGACTGAGAGGTGATTCTGACACGTAAAAAAGTGTCTCGAAGGGAAAGAATAAAATTTCACTTGTTTTCATCGAAACCTTCGTTGAAAGATTCATCAGCCACGTTTGAATTTGGCCAATTTCACACTGGACGGACACGAGGACTTTCTACGCGCGAAAATAAGAAAAAAAGTGTGGAGTAAAATTTGTTTTTCATTCAGGGCGTCGTTGAAGGCATCGATAAATTTTCAAACTCAATTTTCTCGAAAACGAAGGCTTGAATAGGAAAATTTCATTCTGTCTTTTCGACGCATTTTTACGTGCAAAATCACTTCTCGATTGGTTGATGAATCGCGGGACACCCTGTATGTATTGATGGGTCCGTTAAGGGAGATAGTAAAAGAGACGAAATGCTCCGTACCCTCAGATATCATTTTAACGACTGACTTACGACTGGGTTGTTGCTAGTAAAACAAAATCTGATGTAATTTTTTAGAAATGGTGGATGTTAGGTTAGTGTTTTTTTTTTTTTTTTTTAAATACAGTGTCTTTGAAATCATAATATGATCAAGTGGCAATTGTACGTATTTATAATTAGTGAGGGAAGAATACACTGTTTAGAGTTCTTAAACATCATTTTCCCAATTTAATTTGTCCCTCGGACACAAAGAAACTGAAACGTACAAGGAAAAGATAAACAGTTCTACAAATTCTTCTATTAACAGCAAACAGACTGAATTTCTGTTTGATTTATGATTCATTCCGTCTTGCAGCCAAGAGTTCGGACTTGATTTACGATATCCTGTACATGCAATACTGTCTTAATCACTCACTCTTATTCTTGCTTCATTTTCTCTCGTAATCGAATTCCCTATTCAGCCACGTACAACTCTCAATTACTATATTTTATATGTTACACTGTATTATTATCTTGTACATTTACATTGTACGTTATACGTTATTGTTATCTCGCACGTTATTTTACGACACAAAAGAGGAATGAGAATCAAATATTTTTAAATATACTAGTTAAAAAAACGCACACTTTGAAATTCACCATTTATGGTGAATTCTTCCACAAAGACGCACTATTTTAGTGTGTGTGTGTTTTGATCTCAGATTCAATTCTCTTCATGTTTCATCAGTTATAAATCGCAAGAGTTGTAGATCAAACCAGTCATATTTCGTTATAAATCAAAATATCGAATGTTTAGCTACGAAGCACAGCAGTGATCAAACTTAGATTACAGCCGGGCGATTTTCGTTAATCGCGATCGCGTGTAATCACGATGTGAACAAAGTAGAGGTATTAACAGGGGATGTGGAAAGGCTCGGCTTACCTATACCTATATTACAACATACGCGCGGGGTAAAAAGCTCTAACTTGTAAACGTAAGCGCGCAGCGGTGAAGAGGAGTCGAGGAGGAGACAACAAGCTGAGCGCAGAAACGTGTCTGCCTGTCCGTCTCCTCTCTCTGAGAAGCTCCGATCAACGTGACTGTGTGTGTGTAATTTTATCAACAAAGGATTTCTAAAGGATTTCTGACGAATTTTTGTTCATTTCACATTTATTCGCAATTCTTCGTCCCTTCAGATATCGCTGTTGTTCTTGCAATGATAAAATCAAATATTTAAAAACTGTATATATTTTAATAGCATCTATTGAAATGTAATATTTATTTCAGATTATATGTATATTACTTTAATAATAATAAAACTTGCTTTAATAATCTTACAAAAAACTATGAATTTATATGAATTTCTATAAGAAATATATATACTTGTAATAATGTTCTATAGTAAATATATATATAATGTAATACATAAAATGAATTTCTGTAATAGATGCATACAATTTGAATTTCTAATGGAAATCAAACTTTCTAAAATTGGGAGCAATTTTCTCGATTAGCCTTCTTCTCAATTAAATTAAATCAAGAACTTTCTCCCGTAGAGCCCGTGAAATCTGAGTTTCAATAATACGCAAATGGGGGAACGCCTTATTTTCGCGAAACTTGAACTAAATCCCGCCGTCGCGGCAGCGGTAGTAAATATCACCGTCTAAAAATCGTAGGAAAAGTTGAATTTCACTTCGCCGGGGATTAAATTTTAAATAGAATTTTCAATTTGCGACCCAGTGAACGCGACCGTGTTGTCCCCGTATTATTCGTTTCCTATTATTCTAGAACACACAATTTTCGCAACTCGATCAACCCATCAAATGCAATTTGTCGTCGGACGTTGAAACTAAGAGCAAAATTGATAGGAGTGGACTTGGAAGGGAAAAACCGATAACGACTTTTTTAGAATTCTCGTCATAAATGGATTTTACGCTTTTGCTCACAGTTTGCAGTTCCAGAGGTTGCCCTGCGAGAGAAATAGGTGAAACCCTTGTAAAAAAAATACGTCTTTCCGTTCTTGAAGCACCTTTCCTTTTAAGAAATTATTCAGTGGATCGAAAAAAGTATATTTGTACAGTTACCTAGTTTTTCAGATACACTTTTACAAATGATATTTATATGAACAAAATCTGTTTCCACGAATGGTTGAGGTTAGGTTTAGGTTAGGTTTAGGTTAGGTTTACTATTTACTTTGTGTAAAAGTAAAATAAGCACAGTAGCAATTTCCAATAATGAGTCGTACAATAATATTCACTTCAACAAGTTTTTCAAATATAAATTATATTTCTGTCATTTGTATTGAAGAATACGAGTGAATTTTGTCTTTTATGCAAGAATAGATATCAAGATATGTTCTAGAAGTTTGTCACAATATGCACAGATTATACAGTATTGTTCTTTTCTCTCTATCTAGGATCTATTATTTTATGAAGTTTCGAGAATGCTATCGTAAATTGTAATAAATCATCGCGTCCAGAATATTACGATAAATTATAATGAATTATCGATTCTGAATTGGTTCGTGACCATGCACCTTAGACGCTTTATTTAAACCGATGTGTACAATTTTATTGTATCTCAAAACTGCTTGGTAATTATAATCGATGAACTGCAGATTTTCACGCATTCATTGGAAATTTAAAGATGCAAGAAATTCGAAATATCCAAAATATACAATAAAAATAAAATATATACAGTGTTCGTTGTAAAATTTAAAGTATAAAGAGCGATGCTTAAAAAAGGGCACGTTCTTAACATTATAGATCGTTTGCTCAATGATCTAGTCAAGTCAAACGTAAACTCGATAAATTAAAACAAGTTTTTAAGTACGAAAGCCATCTTTACTTAGGTTTTAGTTCTTTATAATTAACGTGCACTCCTGTTCAAATTTTCCATAATCTCTTTCATCTTTTCTTCGTGTTTCTTACTCGTAACATTCTTCGGTTGTACGCTAAATCATTTTCTTTTTATAATTAGAAGTATATAGTTTTCTTTTAAACTTTCTGCTTCGACAACAGTTACGGAGTATTCAGTAGCTAACAACAATACTATGCAACAATAATCATGCTGCCTTGGGTCAATAAAGAAATTAATTGAAAAGAAACATTCTACAATAGTTCTTTAACGCTAGAACTACCAAAGTCAGAATGATCAATTCTTAATTATTCGCAGAAATTTATGCATTTTCAGAGATTCGAATAACTTTTTCGTGAAATACACGAACAAAAGCTCGTGCTCTTTTTCTCCTACTCTTCGTAATTATGTGCTTTAATCATGGCTGGTTCCAACAGTTGGTTGACGATACGAAAATTGAAATTTTTATAAACGTCCACAGTCTAATAATAATAATAATTACAAATGAGATTATAAACTCGACACGGGGGGGACTTTTTTCACTCCTAAAAACAAGGGCGCAGAAAAATAGGAAATACACCTGCATTAGGAAATATATATACCGATATTCACATCCATCATTTCTTCTCTGTAATTCATCACTGGCTAGCCTCGGCGAGCCCCGGTGTACCGATGACAAATGCCAAGAGTTCATAAACCACCTTTTTGTCGTGACGCGTTCATTCGCCGTCAACGGGAATGCCGGGTAAAATGATGCGGGAGAGAAAGCTCATTTAATCCGGACGACGCGAGCGCTTCAACATTTCCATCGTGATTTTCCCCCGGACGATTATGTAAGGACGAAAATGTCCCGATGAATCGCCGCTTTGAATCAACGCAGAGGTTTAGGTTAGAGCGATCAAAGAGCGAAAACGAGCAATCGAAGCTTTTAAATAACAGTTTCCGAGCGGTGATCACGATCGAAAAGAAATTGAAGCTGAAGTTCGTTATCCGTGAATAATTAATCGGCCCGCGTTTCCCGCGTGTATGAGTAAAGCATTTGATAAGGAAGCGTACAAATAAGGAAATTACTTTGTATTCTGTGTGAAATATACTGGTAAAGGAGATGAGACAATTTCAATTTCGATACACAAATTATATATTATCGTATTTATTTTGTACATGATAAAACATTTTGTCGAAAATATGCAAATTTAAAACAGGCATTGTCTATTTTACAATTATTGTGGTATATTGTTGCGCGAGTTGCGATATTATAATAAAATTGCAAGTATTTTTTTTTTTTGGTAACATTCGACGATGTTAATCAGTATATGTAGAGTTAGTCACATTCATTCTATCGTTTTGTCACATACAGTAATTCCCCTTAGGGTTCACACGAATTCTGTCCAAATGTCGGTATCGGGTATCACTCGCTTTGTATTGTATTTGTATTTCACGAGGCCCCTTCGGTAGGTCACACGATGAGGCAACGTAGAGTAAGATAATCCCAATTCCAGGAATTGGTGGGGATAGCAACAAACACTCAAGTGGGGGACTACTGCGTTACGAGAAACTGGCAACTTTGGTTATTATAACCTTGCCGTACCAGAAGTGCTGTTGCCGTCTTAGAAGCTGTAGAATACAATTCACGCGTTAGTACACGACAGATTTCTCGACAATTTAGAATTAGTCGGTCAAGTGTGCTTCGATTCTTCATGCCCATAAAATGTGTCCATCGCCTATATCTTCGTCAGGAGCTTCGCGTGTCCGACTTTCAAAATCGAGTACAATTTGCCGAATAGTTTCTGCAGCAAGTAAGTGTTAATAAAAGTTTCTTTAGAAAATGTATCGTTTACGGATGAAGCAACATAGTAATGATGCCAATCATAGTAATGTCAATTTACGGAATTTGTATTATTGGGCTCCAAATGATCCCCTGGATGAGAGAAGTTGATCATCAACATCCATGGGACATTAATGCGTGGCAAGCAAATGATCCTAATGCTCTGTCCAGTTTTCATCCTTGAAACAAATTATCGTAAAAAATCTTCTTAACTGTTAAGTTTAGGATCGTTTAGGCTTGATACTTTTTTTACTTGGAATTTAATACTCTTTCGATTTATCATGAAAAAGATATATGGTCCGATTGAAAAGAATAAAGATAACCTTGGAAATTTCGAAACCCACAAAAGAATCGTACGACTTTTGTATTAAACAATTTTTCAAGGTGTGCAAGTTACATGACACGTTTCGCGATAAAACGAACCCTTCGACGATAGCAAAATAAGCAAAATTGGGAAGCTAGAAATTCACCTGAAACAGTGTAAATTGTCTAATTCAATCGCTTGGAAATTTTCTCGAATGACGCAGAAAGTTATTGTTGACAGTCGTACGTTTCTCCTGAAGGGTGCTCGTTGTTAGTACTTCCTGGACGATACGAAGTTTATTGCTTATTTACCGACACGTAGCGTGGGCAACGCGTAAACAATAGCCGGAGATATTGTCTCTCTGATGGTCGTTAGCGATTCAAGTGAATTTAAAATTCTAAAATGCATCCTTTATTCCCACTTCTCTCGAGGCACACAGCCAGCCGGTACCTCTGTACGTGCCTCCATACGGAGTTTAATTGTTTGCCGTAGTCTTTCGTTTTTCCCCTTTTCTTTTCCCCGTTTCTTTTTCCTCTTTCTCTTTTCGTTCGCCCAGAATCGATTCTACGTGAGTCGCGTACATCAGCTTAAAAAAACACGTGGAAATTCTTTCCTCCCCCGGTGTGTTTCAATGCGGGAAATTTTTGAACTGCAATTTACTCGGTACAGTATGCTTCTCGCGTTAATTGGCGAACGAAGACAGATGCTTTACTGCGTTTCATAAACAGATCTTTTCCCTTTTTTAAAGAGAAAAGGAGAGATTAATATTGCTTTAGAAAGTACAAGAAAAAGTAATTGAAGTATTTATCAAAAACAATAGATAATAAAAGTTTTTATTTTTATACACGTTTCTGTTATTTAAACTTGTACAATATTTTACGCAAAGTCTCAATTCAAATCTTTAAAAATACATCATTGTAAATATAGAAGATATCTATGAAAAATTACGAGTTGGTATTCTAATGATTCTAATATTAATATATTCTAATAATTACAGTATTAATATACATATATAGTATTAATGTTGATATATATATATAAGATGTAGATAATTATAAATTCTGTTTTAAACTAGAAAACATTCCAAACTCTATTCTACTGTTTAATCAAATACTTTTGTTTAATAAAATAAAAATACCTAAAGATCTAAAAATAGCATCTCAAGCATTCAATCTCGAGCTCATAAAGAACGACACGTTATAAAAATACAAAAACAATTTCATTTGCAACGAACTGCAAACGTACACACGTGAAATTAAACAGCAAAAATTTCCTGAACACGTTCCTTTCGATGATTAATTGCGACATGATTAATTAGTGCACTGTGGTTTGAACTCAATTCCGACGCTGTTTTCTAGCGTATTAAACCTTTTGCCTTTATGACGTCGGCCAACCACCGTTGAAGTTCATTAAGATTTTCAGCGCGATGAAAGTAATCTCCCATGCGCGAGCTTTTTTAATTAATTTAATCCGTCTCACTGCTTTTTAGTTCGCGATATCGGTGTGAACGTCGCGCGTGAAGCTGAGACGCGCAAACACACCTAGACAAGTACGATGTACATTTATCACTCGGACTGTTAAATCGCTTCAATTTGTTTGCAACGTAGTAATAAAATGTAGGCTCATTGATTTGTACCGGTACGTATAAACGTTGTATAAAATTGTATTCCTTCGTTATTGATCTTACCATTAGACTAGGCGAATTTTTATGCATTTTTCGGACGTTCAAGAAATGGAACTTGAATTGAAATTTGTTTCTTTTAGTAAATGTCGTAATAAATGCTCTGAATATTTTGTACGTTTAATATAACATTTTTATAAATACTTTGGATATTTTATACGTTTCTGCATATATACACTTTCCAAATGTATAAATTTATTTATCGGCATTATTATCCATTATTGTTGCCAAATAATGGAATAACTTTATTCAAAAGATATATGAACATTGTGAAGAATATAAATAATACGAATAATATATAAATAGTATACGAGCACATGTACAACGAATACATGTATTTGAATTGGGGAATAGGAAAATTGCGATAAACCATACAATCTTCTACTCGTATATTTACTAAACACTATTAAAAAATACTATCAAAAAGTTTTTAATAGTCACATAATTTTCTCTTTAAAAAATAGTCAATTAAGTACAATAGTTCCGACTTCAATTTATTTCCATAGTAAAAATGTAAAATAAAAGTTCGTGTAAATCTTCAAGAATTGTAGTAAAAAGTGAAATACAACGTACACAATGATAATATTGATAACATATGTTATATTACATTATATATTACTGACACAGTATATTACATAGCTCTATCACATATTGCATCCAATAATGTATAAATTTCGTAATTTCATTGTGCACAGTGTCAATACATGGGTATCCGCTTCGACGTGCTTACACGAGTATTCGCAGAATTAATACGGATATATACGCGAGCGTTAAATATGAAATGTCGAGCTGGCATGTATTTACACGCGCAAGACGTCATTCAGCCGATTTGCCAAAAGCCTCTGATGTGGCTCATGAAGCGGTGTACCTGTTGAGTGGTCTCCGGAGGCTTGTTAGGTACACGTTGCCGGAACCTACGTTTGCGGTTGCTGGCAGAAAGGAACGCGATTAATTTCGGTTTGACTTGCGAGGCAAAATTCACAGCGCGATGAATCTTCAACCGGTTCGCGAAAGTCTGCCAACTTTTTTTGATTTCCAATGCCGCTGTTTTGGCAGCACAGCGTGGACAAATTTTTTCAGTTGGATATCGATTCTTCTCTGTTGTAGCAAAGTGAAACTTGAAAATGAAGAAACGGGGAAGTGGTATTACAATTAGGTGATTGTAACTTCCAGTAATTTGGGATTAATTTTGAGATTAGGTTGAAAATGATCAGTTTTGATCGACGCTTCAGTAGTAACTTTGGACACTTTTTTTCTTACAAAATTAAAGGGAACTTCGGGGATAGGAACTTTATTGCATAAATTTTTGAAGGAATATTTGTATATGTATTCATTTCCTTGTTTCTAACAAAATAACTATGTTGGTACTTGATACAGCATTAAATTCCTGCGACGACAAGCACACGGTTTGAGCTGATAAAAGACAATTAAAGATTTTTTTTAAACAACATTTACTTGAGGAGTAGAATTTTTGAACACTTTTGTGAAAATTGTACGTTTTTGAGTGAAAAGTTTCATTCCTTGTAAAATAACGTCTACACCAATAAAAAATTGTATAAACTGCAAAACATCCTACGTACTGTGTTACGTAGAATTTAAAAATCTTTAATTTAAGTTCAAAATTATATTCCCGTAACTTATGACACCGTAAAAAATTTGTTTCACAAAATAATCCCTGCTTAGTAATTTCATTAAGGTAAAGCTGTATAAGAAAGACCTTTTAAATTTCTTTTTTTTTATTAAAAAACGGAAATGAAAAAAAATGTTATCAATTTTATAAATTCCAAATAACCCATAATCTTCTAATCGATCTTTTGATAATACTGATTTATCCTTTTTTGTAATCTTATACGATCTAATTTCGAGGAGAAACTTTTAACTTCCAGGAGAATGAAATTTACAACATGACTCTCCATCGTTTGCGTTTATCACTTAACAACGTTGTAGAAAAAGAACGTAATTGATTCCGAAACTTGTTTAAAGTGAAATGAAACGCGATTCACTCGTAGCTTATTTTTACTTCTCGCCCTTCCGGAAACTTCTCGCGGAGGATTAGCTGAACTTCTTCGTAGTGAAATGAACTAACGTGCTTCTTTCCTTCTCTCGCGACAGCGTAACATTCTTTTAATTTTAACCTTGCCAGTAAAGTTGACAGTTTCTCGAAGCTGTAAAAATTTCGTGGAAACTGTCCTTAAACTATCTTCAGCTTTCAACTGAAAAACTTGATAAACATACAGAGAAGTTTAATTCATCCTTGTCTAACGATTCGTAAACAATCTAAACAATCTTATAGTCCCGTAGAATGAGAAGTTTCGTAGAAAATATTATAATATTAATATTTATATTTATAACAAACATTAAGAATGTCTCTCAAAGCTTGAAGAACGATACATATAAAATTAATCATACTTCGAAAATCCAGAATTCACCATCTCAACGTGTTTGTACATATTCGCTTGCTTAATAATAAGCTTATAATAATATAGTAATATATAATGATAATAATAATAAATTTTTAAACTCTCCTATTAATTATCAGTAATAATAATGATGATTAGCTCTCTCTCTCAAGTAAAGAGCAATACGTTTAAAAAATTAAAACTGACGCCTCAGTGATCCCACATTATAAAGTTGCAATCGAAAATTAAAATGTTAACGTCGTTCGAGTCGAACGCGGTCCAATCAATCAGCCGTCAACACGAAAACTTGCATCCAGCGATGGCAAACGGCCCACCATTTAAACGTTCGAATATCGCGCGGCATTGTTGAACAAACGCAAACATTTAATGCCGTCATATCATGTTTGGAACAGTTGGTTCATTATTGGCAAACGATTTTGCGTAATTCAGAGACTGGATTCGAGGCGAATTTCGAAGCGCACAAGTCTGTGGCTCTGATACACGCTGTTCAACTAAAAAGCGAAATCGCCGACTTTAAATATTTGCCCATTGTTCAAAGAGTAGAGGGCAAAGAGAAAGATGTCGTAATGCGACTTCGTCAGTTGATTTAAACTCTAACGTGTTCAACTTATAATTAAAATCGAGTTTAAATGAATCTACAACAATCGCTTTGTCACAAAGATTCTGTGAATTCTTCTCTCTGTAAATCCAACTTGGGAGACGTAGAAACCGATTATTGGAGAAACTCGCCTTCCTCGAACATCGACAAGATGCATATAAATATTTCAGAAAAAAATTCAGCACCTCTCTTTATTCCTTTCGCTATCATGGACGAGATATCTCGTCATAAATATGTCGGCTGTACGAAATATCTTCTTTTCATAATACTGCTTCTACAATTCCACTAACGAGTTATCTAGCTTCACAATTTACGTATATTCGTACGAACCGGATTTCCTTAATGACCAAAAATGGAGGAAGATGAATTCACTTTATATATCTTTAAGCGTAGAAACGGTATTTTAGGTTTCTCAGTACGGAACCAGTTCGTTTAGAGTTTTAATGGACACTATTCAACGTCTTAGTACTCATCAACAACACTCGCGAAGAAAAATCCTTACACTTACTTTCAATCTCAAGCTCGCTTAAACCGTGAATTTCATTTGTAATTACAAATAAGGCTGTTCTACAGAAAGTGGCCCTTGAAAATTCCGCGAAAGAATAAAATTGAATGCACAATTAAACTTTTTTACTTTCGGTACCTTATTTATAATCGTAATATTTAAGAAACAAAAAAGAGTTAATTAATAAGAAAGTCCAAAGCAAATGTGCATATAATGATAATTTAATTTGTACTGCTAAATATTAAAAATTTATAGAACATATATTTTATTGGTAATAACAAACTTGCTACTAAATACGAAACTATTACTTTAATCAGTCTGACAGATGCGAGAGAAGCGTGGAATTTTTGTTTAAAAATTTTTTCACAACGCCTCTCGACACATTTCGTTCTGAAGAAAATTTTGCGCTCCTTTCAAGGGGAGGGTGATATCATCAACAAGAAATACACGAGTCACTCCACGTGCACGCGATATTCCGTAATATTTCGGACTTGCGTAGTTTCCTAATTTCACTCGCGTTAAACCAGAAAAAAAATTCCGTGCCCAACGATTCCGAGGATAATGACGCGGTAAGATCGAAGAACGATGGATCCGCATGACAAAGCGAAACGCCGAGACGCGAGAATAACTGGGAAATGTTGGGGCGTAGCGGGACGAAACAATCGATGAGATTTGCAGGCACCGAAAAAGACATTTGGCAAAGTTGCCGGGTACCGAGTGCTTTCGCCCGAGATGAGAGTGCTTTTCGAATCCGACCGTAAAATCTATGAAAAGAATATATTCTGAATATTTTTGCCGTTTCATCTCCGGTATCGATCCCGGTCGCAAGATTCTGGACTTTACTTCCACGCTGCTAGATGCGAATCTATTCTTCGGATATTCGTCACAATTGAGCAGAAATCGAGGAACCACCGACAGTGAGATTGTACTTTTGCGTATTTTTTTTTTCTTTTTAACGATTTGCAAATATTTTTCTTTTTTCTTTTTTACACATCGTACGATTTTTATGTACATTCTCGTTTTGTTTCAAATTTTAGTTTTCAATGCTGATATATATTTCGCCTAACATTCGAAATATGTTCTTTTTTATGATACTCTTGTGAGACAAAGACATAGATCATGATTACCGCAATGAAATTATAATGAAAGCTGAAAGATAACTTTCAAGCGAGTCGAGGAATTGAGCCTGACTTTATTATTAGAACAAGTATTAAAATCTCCAATCTGCTGATGAAAGTTTAGTCTAACGGGATTAAAATTTTATTATTCATAGCCGAGTTCTTTCGAGATATTATATTAAATTCTTCTCTTGAGCAGTTATGTAAGTAAAAACTGCTCGTGAACGTTCACCCTATTACGACGAGAACAATTCTATCGTGCCTCACTTTCGAAAATCATCTTCGACGTACGAAATACTTTACATTTAATATTTATATTTAATTAAATTTAATTATATTTATATTTAAAGCGCTTGCTTTTATTTTTAACATCAAGCGTTTCAATGGGAATTTAATATTAACTGAAAATATTTAATAACGTGTTCGCGGACTCACTCGGTGATTTATAGCGACGAAATAAATTATTAATCAGCTAGTGACAAACATTTAAATTGCGTATCGTTTCTTTCATGCTTATCAATCGAATATTCATTTAAAATTTGTCCCAATTAAATCTCAATAAAATACGTTTAATTTCTTCGAGAGAGGGAAAAAGAAAAAAAGAAAAATGAAAATTATTTGTACAATTATGTGACGCATGTGTTGAGAAATATTAGCAAAATTTCTTGCATAGAAATGTGAATTAATTATCTATGGGTACAGGGTGTCTCGAATGTTAGTGTTCAAACTTCGCTAGTAGTGTTCCGCAAGTGAAAACAAGACTCAAAATCAGAAACTCTATAAATTCATTGAAAGGTTGTAACAAAAATTTAAAATTTGATAAATACGATCGATATGAATTTCAATGATACATTACTCGAGTAGGACCCAAAATATTCATCATCCTTGGAAGCAAAAATTTACAAGAAGAATTAAACTAATTATAAGAATGAAAATTACACGTTGAAAAAATTCGACAAAGTTCCAAATATTCTTGGAACAAATTTAATAATTGTTCCAATACTAATTTTGCATTGATCAAACTTCAAAGTTCACGCATTAAGCTGAGCTTCATATTTTTGTTACAACTTCTTAACGAAGCATTTATGGACTTTTTTTCTGGACGATACTTTAGTCTTATTTTTGCCTGTAGAACACCCTGTTTGCAAAGTTTAAACAATAAGATTCGGAACACCCTGCATACCTTTACATTTAGATGATTAAATGCATATAATATTTTACACTATCGCAGTAAACACGACTTTTTTTTTCTTTTTTTTTTGAATATACACACGTACTTTCTATTTACACAAACATCACATACACGCACACACACACGCATACACACACCATCCGAATCTCCCTCCAGTTTCGAAATGAAGCACACCGTCGTCGTTTATATTTATTCTGATTATTGAACGCCGATAGCCAAGCAACTGCATAAAAGTTATTAATATTATATATATATTATTGCGCTAGTTGTGCGACGTTCTTGTGTATTATCGTTGCTTCAGATTTCTCTGTCGATACTTTTGTATGTATGAAGTTATGTGCTTGTGTGCACCGTTTACGTGCATACAAATATGTTCTGAATGTGCAACGTTGAAAAAATTAAACAGTTAGCGAACAACAATACCGTGCAAAAAGCCGCTACGAAGTTGTCCAATTCACGAGACGTGATAACAGAGACATTTTTTGATTTCGTGATTTCTCAAAAAGTGTTGATTATTTATTTCTTCTTTTTCTTTCTTTTTATTTTATTTACTTAATTTGTATCACTTGCGTAGCTACTTTATCACTTTTATTATTCTTTATTTTATTTTATCGTTGTAATTAACAGTTAGTATCAATTGTCAATAAGTTTCTCATGTTCGTGATTATTTTTTATATAACAACGAAGCATACATTTTTTTCATCAATTTCGAGAGGAATGAAATTAAGTTATGGCGGAAGAGAATATTCCTCGAAATATAGTACAAAATACTGATTAGTTAATTATTAATAAGCATAGTCACAATTATTAATAATTCTTACATCTTTTGTGAAATAACAAGATAAGTGTACGCAAGTTTCTTTCATTCATTTTGACTAAAATGAGACCATATTATAGTAACACCAACATTTCTCGATTATTTAGTACTTGTTTTAAATTATTTCTTTTGTTATTTGTTGTTTTAATTATCGTATTTATTTTATTTTTATTAATAATCTTTTGATTCTTGTTATAAAATAAGTAACTGGAATGAAGCTACAATAATAAATATATCTTAATTATTTAACGAATTGCTTCAAATTATTTATTTTATTACCAACAGTAGTAACAATTAATTACATTTAATTATTAATCATTCTTTTCATTCCTATTCCTTTTGTAAAATAATTGAAAACAAGTCTCTTCCTTTGTTTTTAGCAGAAATGAAACTACATATAATATTGCGTTCTGAATTATCCATCTTACATCGTACAGTTGCAACGAAAAGTTTTTAAACTGTTGCTCCTTTCTTTTAAAAAAATTACGCGCATTCTCTGTCTTCTTGGAATATATATATATATTTCGTCTTTCGTTAATTCCACGTCAACAGAAACAGACAGCCACATTTTGCACGGTATTGTGCATCCAAGTTACCGCTTTAAATTCGAAGCATTCGCTTGAAATCGCTTAGAGAAAAAAAAAAGAAAAAAAAAAAAAGAAAGAAAGAAAGAAAGCTCGCGCAGAAAGAGATCAAATCGAACGCTGAGAAATCGAACGAAAAAAAGAAAAAATTACGATCTATGTACGCACGTACATGCAACGTAGTCCATCGCGTACGCGCGTTTCCTTTTCAAGCATTGTACGAATAACTCGCGTCAGAATGTACGTCAATTCGCAAGAAATGAATAAAGTCGAAGGGGTAAATTGACGCATAAGGACGTTTACCTGGCAAGACTATTCGTTTCTCCAAAGAAAAAAAGAAAAAAAAAAAAAAAAAAACCGATTAATTAGGACTCTGCTTGGCGATTAGTTTTGATTTTTTCAGTGTCGACTTTGTTTGTTCGTCATGCTGCACAATAGTTGAAAGCGAAGGCATATATATTATATTATACATATACATATATAGTTGAAAGAGGACGTTCTGCTGATAGTTGATTCTAGATTCTTTTTCTGGGCCTTCACGATTGAGTGGCTCCATTTTCATTCCAGACTATTATTAGTGTTTTGCTCCCGTTGCGCTTTTGCGAACACTAAGTGCATCACGAGACATGCACTTTAACTTTCATTTCGGAATTTATTGTTCGTACTTAGCCCGTAAAACAACGGACCTGCAGCCACGGGGAAACACCTCTGTTTCTTTTTTTCCTTTTTTTCTTTTTTTTTTATTCAAAGTGCGCTTTCATTTCGCCCACTTTGACATCGCGAATTTTAGATGAATTCTAAAAGCGTGGCATTAACTGTTACGCAGCTACTTTTATGTTCTCCTGGGTTAAGCGTGATAAGGAACGTACGTGTCGTTGTGTCTTTTCGTTCCTTTGAATAAATCTAAATATCATTCTTCACTGCGTAATTATTCGTCAAAATTTAGAGGAAATTTGGATTTCAAATGATTTCAGCAAGAATTTATCTTTTCAATTTTAGTGTATTAATTGAACTTTCAAAAATTTTTTCACGATACTTTCATCGCGTTTTAATTGTGAAAAGAAAATTAATTTGTTTAGCTTTGAAAAATTGAAAATGTGATTCGTGTCACATATTTAGTTTTCGTATTTAGTTTTCGAAATAAAATATTAAATCGTATTATTTTAATTGTAACGGAATGGTAGTTAATAAACATTTATGCAAATATATTGTATAATAAATGAAATATTCTACGTTAGCATGTAACTTAATTGTTCACTGGGCGAAAAACTTATTGTACGAAAAAAGCAAAAGAAATTGATTAACTGAAAAGAAGTGTTATCATCTGGGCTGCAGGTTCGTTTGTTAAAAGTAAACTACGTGGGCATGAAAATTACTAATTTGACGGACATCTCGATGCGAAGGTTGCTAATGCAGAGGATTCTTTTGTTTCGAGTAGGTCGATCTAAGGCACATGGACGAGAAATCGGGAAGCAATGTGGTGGACGTGGGAGTCGATCTTTCCGAATTCTACATGTCGGTAGAATGGGATATTTTAGAAGTACCTGCAGTACGGTGAGCATGTTATAAATATTTCCAATGTACATACAATTGTTATACCTACATTAAAGCTAAATATACTCATCATTCGTATATATATATATATAATTTTTGCATTATGTACAATGTGTAAAAAGCTAAATATTCATGCATTTAGCTAAATTTTTGCACAGATGTTTGTGATTCTTGTTGTCCATCGATACTTTGTTACAATTTTAAATGAAAATATTGATATTGATATTTAACATTAAATATAATATAACGTAGTTATTATCGAATATTATCATGTAGTATAATAATTTACAAAAATTTAATATCAACATTGTTGTAACAAAAACTATTTTCATCGAAAAAGAACCTTTCGTCAGAAGAAATTTAATTATTGAAGAAAGAAAGGTTAGAAATAATGATATCGTATTACACTTAATTCTGAACGTCACTATAATAACTAATGACGTTACTATTGAGTGTAATATATTTCATTAATAATTTAAACATTTTAAACGTTTTAAAAATGAAATATTCAATAAATTACAATAGAGAAGTGTAATATTTTGCCAAAAATAAAACAACTTTTTCTCTATTTTATCATCGATTAACTGCTATCAGTTGGACAGATAGCATTGGCACAAAGGAATTAAGAATATCTGGATTCGAGGAAAATTCAATGCGCGTTATTTCTTCCGAAGGAACGTGACGTTCAGTCGAATAGGTTTTTGCTGGATATTTAAACGATTTGTCACGTAAGTGGAATATCCTTGCTATGGTTAGACAGCTGGAGGTACGGTCCTAAATTGCAACCGGAATTTCAATCGATCCGCAGACCAGAGAATGGACATCTTGTATGTCGTTTGACAGAATCGCGCTGTAAAAGTCGCCATCTGCTGCAAAAGCATTAATGAAAGACCAGATTTCGTTATTAAATTCCTATTCTATTATTAATCATTCTTCGCGAGAGAACGATGAGGAAACATTTTCGTGGTTTCTTAAATCTCTTTTAATATCGAATTAAAATTTCTTTTGATATCAGATTCGTTATTCTTATTTGTTATTAGGAAAAAACAGTCAGTGTCGATATTGAATTTTGGTTGTTATTGTTATTATTAGTTGTACAAAAAATTTCCTCTTATGAAAAGTAATAAGATTTTTGTAATTTATATTAAACAACTATAGTAACTAATCATATCTCTATTATATGTCATTTATAATTACATAATATAACCAAAATATTTAATATAGATGTCATATATATGTATATGTATAATATTAATTACATATAATGTATTACAGTAATATCTCTTTATTATAATATTCAATTTAATTTAATTAACATTCATTATAATAATTACTAACATAATTATCATATATATAATGAATATAATGTATTAATATCTATAGTATATTAATATATAGAATTAAAAATTCAAAGTGTAATATTATTAATATTAATATTTTCAATGAGCATTTATTATCATCCATTTCACGCGTATGATAATCTAACAAGAACAATATTTTCAGCAGTGATTTAAACATTGTACATTCCGAGCTGAATTAATCTGTACCTTTTGCATTTTTATTTGTGCAGAAATGAAAAATTTTACACCTGCTGCGACGAGCCGTACCTGGATATTACATTTAACATAACAATGCGAAGGAAAACGCTTTTCTACACCGTGAACATAATTATTCCGTGTATGGGAATTTCCTTTCTTACGGTACTGACGTTCTACCTACCTAGCGACAGCGGGGAAAAGGTAAATAGAATTTGCATTCGTAGAAATTTAACGTAGAACATCTTGCATGAAATTAAATCAGAATAAACACGATGGTACGGATTTTAATTTATTCGCTCTCTAATTTTTCGCCTCTGTTTTCGTTTCTTCCATATATATATATATATATGTGTGTGTATCTTATAATGTGTATGTTATACTATGAATTCGATGAATTCGACCTAATGTTCCTTCCCAATTATTTAAATACGTATCGTACGTCGAAAATTAAAAGTCCAGTTTTAATTTTGAGATGTTTGACAAATACATATTTCCTTCAACTTGTTATAATAACTTAAAAATTATGCATCTATACTTTCACTTTGCATCAACACATTATTAGGAAATATTGAAAGCTATTCTACCAAACAATTGGAAATTCTAGTTAACAGTTGTCAGTTGTTAGGTTTTAATTGAATTTCGTACAATATCAACTTGTTATTGTTATCAATATTATTAATATATTACGTTGTATTCATTATTACAACGTATTAGTAATATTAAATATTTTTTAAATCGGTGTAAATTTTTGCATTATACTAAACATATAACTAAACGAACTAAAATTAAATCAATTGTAATATTAAACGTACAATTCAAACAATAATTTAATACATACATAAATAAATGTAATTGAACAATTTAGCACAGAAATTAAAGTAAGACGTCATATTATTGTCAATCCGATTACAAATAATAACTTCATTAACATTATTAACTCGATGAATCGCAGTTTCTGCAATCTAGCGTTTTGAAGACAAGACTCGTTTGAAGTTTTCACCTTTTGAAGGCACCGTGACACGAGCACTTTACTCGCGAGCGAGAGAACGAGAGAATTATTATGTGACAAGTTCAAAGGTTTAAGTTGCCTGTGCGGAAGCTTTTATGGAAAAAAAGAAAGAAAGAAACGGTCGTTTGCCGGTCCGTTTTCTGGAAATTTCAATCTCGCGAACAATAAGGAAGGCCGCGTCAAAGAGTCGGCCGAGTTAATTAAAACTCACTGCCTGTAAATGCACTAGTCTGTCTTCCATCGACATGAGCGTTCGGCGATATGACTAATCGCAGCCCCCTTGAACCACCGTCAGCCACCGTTAATTAAAATCGGCCCTGCTCGCAGATTCACCGCAATGCAATTAATCCCTTTATCCACCGTGGAAATGGTAAACGTCTGTAAATGCCTTCAGAGCGAGCCCCAGTAGTCGTCGATTTTTTGCGAGAGGATATCACGTGCAGTAGTCCAAACGCAATGACGACTGTGGCACACCGATGGAAGATTCCTTTCAGAGATATACGCAAGAGTAAGAGCGTATATGTTCGATAAACGAATCGGAGTCTCGAACCGTGCAATTTTTAATATACGCGTGTCTGTGTATTTATATCTGTTCTGGAGCAGAACAACCCAGGCTAGGTTCCTAGAATACGCTACCCTGCCGAGAAATTCCAGATGCCATGGCGTTCTCCTATCTAAGGGACCTGTCTTGCCCTGAGAGGCTGAGTCAGCATCTGAAACGTTTCTTAAGGGTAAGATCAGTAAACAAAGGGCTTCTTGGCTGGCACCAAGAAGTCACGTAGACACATTCGCTCCTATAAGAGGTCAGTCTCCTAGCACGAGGGACATACACTCTACCATAAACCACTCAGTCAGTCAGTTCGAGTCTAGACGCGGAGACACCTCCCAGACTCACGTAACAATTGCACACACTCTAGTGAAATATACGTCTCAAAAAACCTACAATCTGCATTTTTAACATCGCTCCGGCGGCTGTAAAAGGCCAAACGAGAGAACCTCAGAGAAGCGGACAGCGTTCCTCAAAGATCACCGTCGCGCTGAGACAATATCCAACGTGCTCATACATATTTAAATACACTATTTAAATGTAACTTTCGTCGGAATATCGTGTCGCTTTTCATTTCATTTTATTCGGAGTCTACAGTTTCACAAAATTTCAAAGAGTATTTGCAAACTATCGCTCGGTCCTCGACGCGTCTGCGTAGAAAGCGTGGACACGGAATTCCTCGATGCGCGTTTCAAGATGTGATACTCGTTCGATCGACGAGATGCCGAGAAAGAGACAGAGTAATTGCCCGTTTCCTAAGTTTCCGTTTTTCCGCGTTCTTCGCCGGACGAGTGACCTGGCGCAACGAATATAAATCCGATGGAGAAACTTTGGATTTATGGCGGTCGTTAATCATCCGCGGAGAAAATTTCACTAGGCAGAGCCGTACTTCCGTGGAATGCAAGTTTTATTGAACCGGGGCTCTGTCGCGCGGTGGATCTGCCTGTGTTTCGAATAAATCAGTAACGGTTGATTTCATGGCAGTTTCATTTTCGATTTCGCGCCGATGGGAATTTATTCCATTTTTCTAGAGGCGAGTTGATCAACATTGATCAACACTTTTCATGGTTCTTTCCTTCAACGAGGATAACGAATGATCGTGTCTTAAGTTGTTTCTTTCGGTTTGGTTTCGAGACCCCTCGAGCGGATATCTCGGCTTCGCTGATACAAATTTCCTCTCATTTCTGGTAATTTAGCCGTTGGCACGTTCAAAATGAAACGGGAGCCACAGTTTCCACGTTCATACACGGAATAAATTATATTCTAAACTATTTTCTGTTATTAAATGTGTTTCGAAACTTGCAATAAAATATTACCAAACTAAACACTGTTGATAGTAACGTGTTCCGAATGCATGTCAAAAGGAAGGAACATTTGTTTCGCCGTGCTGCGAGCTTGGAAAATCGATTGAAGCCCCTCACGAATGTGTTAAACACAGAAGCAGAAATTCCTCCTTTTCCCCGACTTGTGCATACAGGGTGTGACCCGCGCAATTGTCTCGTAAGCTGTTCGTTGTAGAAAGAAAAATGTTTCAAATCGAATTCACTTTGTTCCGAGGTGGATGAAGAATCCTCCCCTAAAACTAATACATCTTTTATAAAAATTCTAAGGTTTAGTTTCAAGTCGTTAATAACCCACACAAGGCCACGCATGACGCGACTTTAAATAATGAATTTAAAAAAGAAAGAGAGTTTCGCTCGCAACATTGTTTCTTTCTTCTGCAACGAACGGTTTGCGAAATAATTGTTCACTTCGAACGGGACACCCTGTGCACGATTTATCCGACGTAAGACACGAGAACAGGGGTTTCACCTCCTGTTTCACCCCCTGTTTCGTGGGACGTCAACAGCTCGGAGCAACCGTGTAAACATACACGAAAAATATCGAGCAGAATTGACAGACGCCAGTCACGTCTCGCCGAGCGGACGAGCGGGAAACGCTCGACGATACCCAGAAAGAAGCGGATCGTGCGCCGCGGGGCAAAAAGTTTCGGAAGGGGGATGAAAAGAAAAAGACGGATGGGAACCGGGACGATGCAATTAATTCCTTTATCCTCGAGAACCGGCGCGCTTACCTATACTTAGCGCCCGTAAAGCGGACGTGTGTGAAATATGCGCCGAATTAGTTCTCCTCCGCGCGGCTGTCGGGCCTCGTTATTCCCCCTTATCTGTAGGCAGAGGCTAGTAGTTACTTTTCACCCCGACGACGTGCGCCATTTTTCATTTGCGCGCCACCACTCGCTCCCCGCACGAGCGATTGGATCAAGTTCAATGCGTGCCGACGAAATCAAGTCGAAGACAACGTGCAAATATTGATCGATCATCGAATTGTTCGAGGATCGAAGACGGTGTTTCGATCGTTCGTAAGCACTTGCACTTGGTTGTTCGGACTTAATTTTGGGACAGGTATTTGAATCTTTTCAAAATTATTGTAACATAATAGGTATATGACACAATGGAGTAGAGTATAAAATATTACGCGTTGTGTTATAAACAAAATTGCATTTATATATAATTATAACATTCATAAAATTGAAGAAATGAATATACACACTTGCATACTTGGCCCCATCACCGGCTCTCTTGCCACCTTCGTCCTCTTCTTCATCCCTCGTTTCATCCCCCCGTCAATTTTTCGCTTCTCTGTCCGTTTTTCCATGTTGAAGATCTGGCTGCAGGCAACGATCCCCTTTGTGGCCGTGGCTCTCAATACGCGACAGAATAAATAGAGGAAAGGAACTGCTCTCGGAG
Source organism: Melipona bicolor (assembly GCA_030673865.1). Lineage (NCBI taxonomy): Eukaryota > Metazoa > Arthropoda > Insecta > Hymenoptera > Apidae > Melipona > Melipona bicolor. Next base: position 2,216,648 of record JAHYIQ010000027.1, read on the forward strand.
TTGCTCGGTTCCGTCATTGATGCGCTTTTTCATCCCCGCCGTTCGACAGCCTCTTATCTCCGGATCTGGCGGGGGAGGGCGGGAGAGAGGTTCTCCGCAGGAAAAACCGCGTTTCGGTTTATCGAACGGTGCCGAACGAGCGAGCGCTTTGCGAGCATACGGTTTTCACATACGCCGCCTCTGCGCCGCGCTTCACCCCGTCGTCTCTCGGCTCTTTCAACCTTCCGTGAAAGAACATGTGTCACCTGTGACTTTCCAATGTTTTCTCTTCCTCCCCCATTCCCTCCACCATCTATTTGCCCGATTCGTGAAATCAATCGTGGTCGCGACTTCCGCGAGTCGTCGCCGCGCTCGTTACCCTTTCAATGCGCCGGCCGTCTCGATCGACGGATCGTGTTCCCGTCGGTATTGACTTCGGAGGATCAGCTTCAGAATTCGGGGCATTAATCTTGGAGATTTTAGAAGAAAGGAAGTTTGATCTCGTGCTTGACGAATATTTCGAATCAAAGCGTTTCTTTCGGTAACGATACTTTATAATATCACCTACCATAGAATTGATGGCAATTAGATTCGTGTTGAACTAAGTAAGATCAATGTGTAGAATTTGTAATTATAATTTGTAAGAAGAACCTTACTATAAGTTTGCATGTTATGTGCAAATAATATTTCTATTCAAAATTAACACTCTGTTAAAAATAAAAAATATTTGTGTATTGAAGTTTCGCATGTTCGAAAAAATTCCACATCGGAAAAGTTTCCAGTATGTTACAATAAAAGTCTTTGTTACATTCGTTACATTATATATCTCCCATAATATCGTTGGAGCTTCATCACGCAGGGAAAACAAATTTCGCACCGCAGTCGCATTCAACGAAACGTTGTTCAATAACTAACTGCAACGTTAACAAACCAATAAACTGTGCATCGTCGATATTTCTTGATATTTAACGTTATTTAATGTCACAGTGCGAGCGAATCGTTTGACACTTTAATAATTAAGCGAAGGTTTCGTTTTTCGATAATAATCGCGCACGCCGACAAATTTATGTAAATTTACGGGGAAATTACCAAATAAACGGAGTGCAATTTAAGTAGGGATCAGTTCGGCGAGAGACAAGACGAGGAGAGCGGGATGGCGGACTTTTTCCTGGAAAAGATGGAGGGCCGAACGCTTAGCTATTTGGCCCTCCTAGGCATGTCAATCAATTCGAGAGAATCGATAAGCAATATCGCGGTCCGGTGATTGACCCATAGCCACCGCGGTCGTCGAAATTGCATGCACTGAACTTACCAGCGTTTTTTTCATGGCACTGCTCCTCGTGCAAGGAAGTGTATGGCATCATACTAGGCTAGTATACCGACCATTGTTAATAACCGTCGTTCTGTCTGCTTCTAATTCATACTTGAGACGGCTCAAAAATTTCCCGGTCGTAAATGGCAAACGATATTCGTGTATCGCAACGTACAGGGTGTCCTGCGTTTCAGTATTCGAACGTCGCGCATTCCCAGAGATGCGCAACACTTTGGATATTCGAATTGGATATTTCGAATATTAGTTTTTAATATCTCAGATTCTGTTCTTTCATTCGAGCAATTTCGAAGATATAATATTTTCATTTGAACTACGAAATAAATTTTTTCCATTCAAATAAAATGAAATGAAATGAATAAATAAAATTTAAATAATTTTCATAGTCTTAAACGTATATATTTCGTCTGAACAATTTGTCGAAAGCATTTTCATTTGAACCACAAAATGAAATATTTGAATTGAATGATCTAAAGCATAAAATAATTATATGGGACATTTACCGTTTAAAATAGCATCTTACCTAGCTCTGTATATTCCACAAGTAAAAATAAGATTGAACTATCATCAGCAGCAAAAATCTAAATACATAAATTTGTTAAAAAGTCACAACAAAAGTATGATAAAACGAAAACTATGTCCATTTCAGAATGTTACATGAACACTATCTGAATATATTACTTTACTTAATAATCAAATCTAATACCATTTTGAATTTCAGAAAACAGTAATTCATTCAATACTTACTATTTTCAAGTTTGAACCGTTTGAAAATAGCATCTCGTTTAATATTTAAATCACGAGCAAACACTCGTGTTCGCGCTCGAATGCTAATATAGGGAAATGGAGGATCGAAAATACAAAAGTTTCGAAATAAAAACAAACGGTCGCTGGATACTTTCGAGTAAGATCGTTCTTAAGATCCAAATAATCAGCCCCAGATCGGACAGAAATCGACGAAATCGCAGTTACGTAAATTTTCCTTTGTGAAACGGATCGCGATCGATGGCCGCGACCTCTCTTGGACCAGGAAGTTTCGTGGCGTAGTTATCGTTTGACATTCCCAAACCCGAACGCGTTAAATGTCCCGACATTTCACAACCGGAGCGAACGCCTTCGAAGTAACTCGATCGTACGCTCGACAGAGCCACCGCTCGCTAATTACCGTTCGATCGGTGATCGCTTAGGCTAATCACTGTAATTAACCGGGAGCCAAGAAACGCGACACGAAAGCGGCAAGCCGGAAGTCGAGTGGCTTCGACCGTAGTTAGCCTTAATAACCGGTCGATTTACAAAAGCTCAAATCGTCTGGATTCTGTCGCGAGGTTGCGGATAGACACGACAACAATAATACTGGCCCCGTTAACGTTCTCACGCGAATCCTAACTGGCCGATTGCGTTTCGTTAGTAGGATGTTACGCGGCCATTATATATACCATGACGACAACGTCGTTGGTAACGTATTTGGTATTTGGTTCAACTCTTAATCGGTATCGTCGAGTTACTCAGTTGATTCTTGAATTTTTAATTCAACACATTCGCTTATTAGTTTATTATTACTTATTATTACTAAAATTATAAATCACTTTATAATTTTATTTTTCTATATCTAATTATTACAACTGTCTACGCTTACGCTCCAACAACACTATTCGAAGTTTAATTTCACGTTTTTATTTACGTCGTTCTGGTCAACTTGAATGGATATTGTACGCTTTCGATGCTTTGAATAATTGACTAGGTTTATTACATCGTAGGGGATGGGGATGTCGTTGTATTAATTAATCAGTTAACGATAATCGTAACGAACGATCGAATGATAAGTTTAATGACTTGTATATGACCGCGTTAATACATGCGCGTATCTATCATTTGACCGGAATTTTGGTCCAATAAACATCGGTGAAGTGTGCGTTTGTGATTTGCATTGACGATTAATAAGTTTGAAGGAAGCGATTCATTGGGTCAAATATGTGATTTCGTGAATGAATACTAGATGACACGTATATTCAATCTGTTGATACGATTTGAAAACAATCGTATACAGTAAAGCCTTTCATAATCGAATTAATAGTAGAATATTCTTGTACATTCTTGTGGATATTATAAAAGACAATGTTTGCAAAAGATTTTTTATATTTGTTCAATATAGAGAGTACGAAAAATGAATTTCTAATGTTACATCAATCAAATCAAATGATTATAAACGTCGCATGAAAGTACTTCTAGTGAAGCTAAAGAAACAATAATTATTTTTCCTTAATAAAAAAGTAAGAACAGAAAATAAAATATTAAATGAGAAAATAAAATATCTTAGAATGAACAGAATGAACGATGTATTTCAAAACTAGAGGCTTCGAGTTTATTCTTGTATCATTTCTTTTTACAAAATTGTTATGGTTTCAATGTTTAATACTCAAATATTAATGGCAGTCAATGTACGCTTGTTTAACCCTTAAACGATACACGTGTAACGATCACAAATGATTATAATAATTCGTATTATATTAGATCGGATTAGATTAAAAAGTAAATCACTTGCCATTTATTATTTAAAGCAACACTTCACCGAGCACCGATACAAAATACAGACAGCAATTTATTCCCGTTGTGTCTCGTACTTAATAATTCACTCGTTACGTTTGAAATTTGCCCTCGCGGAAGTACATCTCGCAACATTCGAACTGTGAATTCGAAGTTTAGACGCGCCGTGTTACAGATAGTAGATTCTGGATTTTCCTCGGCTAATTCGACCCCTTGTGTAACCGGAAACTTTCGTTGAACATCCTTCTCAAGACTGAAACTCTCCGCGGTGAGAAACTCTGCGAATCATTGGCGACGAATACGACTCGGGTCACCAAATGGAAAACGAACGTGCATTTGCTGCATCCAGTTGAAACGTTGACGAGATACGTTTATTAATATTAATTTTAACATTTTCCCAGATACGTACGTACCCAAATCATTGGACTTGGCGAGTTTTCATACGAATTTGTGTGTAAAAAACTGTATGAAAATTATTCAAAATAAACTACACGGTGCGTCTCGTTTCAAACATTTTCACTGTTTTCGGAGATACGAAGAAATTTTATTATAACGAAAGTTGTAATAAACGGTACAGAAAAGATCATAGTATTATTGTCAATTGATACTACTTAATTTTATTTTGTTCATTTTGTTCTGGTCGTTTACGTGAAATTAAATGCCGAAGTCAGTGCTATTGTTGGACAATGTATACAGTGTTTTTAAATTACAATATACATACTACTGTATGCAATTCGTTTGACTAATTTTAATTAATATCCCTCCTGTTATTACTCCGTTCATATCAAAATAATTTGTGTAAAACAAAGTGTTGAAATCAATGCCTACGTTGAAACTACCTACGTTTAAGCATACTTCCAAGATATTTCCGAAATATTTCAACTCGTTAGAGTCACTAAAAATGAAAATGGAAATATAAATTCTTATTTCATGGCAATGTATACAATATATGCATAACATCTTTCTATCATTTATCTTTTTACCTTTTTGGCCGTTCGTTCCTTTCTGAACATTCAGCATACGTCCGATACAATATTCTTTGCTATCAATCATTTTGACACATGCATCAAGTTCCTGAATTCTAATGTTACAAAATTCCCATTTCTTTGTCCGAATGTTGTCTCCATACTTTGACATCATTTATTAATGTTGAATATTTGAAATATACACATTTAAACATATTTATATATATACTTCAATTGTATCTATAATTTGTATAAATGTATAAATTTGTACACAAGCACATTTAAATGTATTTTAAATGTCGCTGAAATAATTCAGAACAATCATATTGTTATAATATTATCTAATTTTTAGTCAAATCAAAAGCACGACTCCGCGTAAATAATTTGATCGTGTGAAGTTTAAAAACCGAATGTTTAGAGTGAAATTAAAAGCTGAAATTAAAAAAGGTAATGAAGCATTCAATACTACAAAAAAACACTGAAAAATTTCATAACAAGGAAAAGCCAACAAAAAGTCAATTTGTACGAACAATTTGCAGAGAAATAAAATTAAATTAAATTAATCTTAATATATACAAATTTCGATAAAAGGAAGAAATAAATATAATATTAAATTAGATGGCTAAAGACACTGCACAGTGGTGTACCAGACAACGCCACTCCTACTCGAGGTCTACCCCACGCCCCCTCACGAATCACGTGACCCAAATCAACCAATCGTTAATTTTCGTTGCATTAGCACCTAAAGAGGCCCGATTTTCTGGGTTACCCTCGTTAAAATCACTTTCAGTGATAAAATCAAATATTTGAAAAATTAAAATAATTAATCTCCGTTATTTTCAAGTGCATATTTTCTTTGTCTGTTCTGTTGCCTTAAAATATGCTATTCGAAAATGTGCTAAAGTTACAAATATTTTTCCTAATTTTAATAAGTAGCGAATTTGTTTTCTACATGAGTATATTCGACATTGAACAAAAAAAATTCCATCTTTTCATGACGAGTATACTCGACATAAACGTTCAAGAGATTAAACAATATGAAAAAGAGACGTGACCGTAACGCACGGTTAAAGCGTGTTAAATTAAAACTCGCCAGGGGAAGCAGGAAAAGTCAAACGTCGATCCGTTTCCTGCTGAACGCCTCAATTATTCCGTGACGTCGAATAAGGAGCGTTGTCGGCACAAATCGAGTTACACGATCGTCTCGCGCACGTTCGTCGGGCTCAGTGATGGTAGCGTTCTCTTTATCCCCGATATTAGACAAGATTCAATTTACCGTGAGTTCGGAAGGTGTGTCAACTATCAATATAGAACAATATTGACCCAATTGTACGGGGGCGGGAGGGGCGGGTTTTGTGTGCTAACACACTACAAACCCGATAGATCCTGTTGTTCGTGGCCGGAAACGTAACACGGAAACTCTGGATTAATAACGGCGAGAGATGCGTGTCGCGGCGAGGGGGAGATTCGGAGTTTCTACTTTTCGCGCAGTAGCGCGAGTCAACGATTCCGACGACTCGCATTGTTGAGGATCAACTCCCTCTGTTTCGCAGCGACGCGAACATTGAACGTTCTCTCGCAAAGCTACAACTTTTATTCAAATTACAAAATTCCCTCGATATTCACATATTGAGAAGTGAAAGAAGGATAAGTTAATATAGTCAAGGATTAATTGGATCAGTTGAATTAATTTAGATGTAATTCGACGAGCTTTGAGAAAGAGAAGTATAAAAATTCCGTAAAAGAAATGATAATGGCAAAATTCACAATCAATTAATAGTTAAGAATTAATCGGATCAACTGGATTAATTTGAACGTGAGGTTTGAGAAAGAAAGATATAAAAATTTCGTACGAGGAATGACAACTACAAAATTTACGTGTCAATGCGATTTCTTTCTGGAAATATCATTCCTACTTGAACACGTCTCCCTGAATAATTCATCGATAACGTAGTTAAATTTTAATCTAATAACTTATCATTACAGGTCACGCTCTCCATTTCCATTCTCATCAGTCTTCACGTGTTTTTCCTGCTGGTCGTCGAGATCATTCCACCTACGTCGCTAGTCGTGCCGCTGCTTGGAAAGTACCTGATATTCGCCATGATACTCGTTTCGATAAGGTGAGTGCTCGAAACATGTATAATTTCGTATAATTCAAAAATGAACTCCTCCAATGTTGAACGAGGATTTTTTCAACATTGTATGACTCGTACATTTTCACCATTTTACAAATTCTTAGTAAAATCGAAAGGTTTGATAATAAAGTTTATCGATTATTAAAATTCACGGAACAGATTTTGTAAATCGTATGCATATTTCTCAGTGCGGTTTGCAGGAACACGAAAGTGACCAATCATTCTTTAAAAGAATCATTTTAGAAATAACTTGCATAATTCACATAATTTACAATTCATTGAACTGCGTGATACAAAAACATTTTTCTGAAGAATAAAAGCTTCACTCTTCAGAATGAGATTCATTAACATACGATCTTTCGTTACGAAATTATCACATTTTACATATTGTCAATTTTTCGAAATTTATTGCACCATGTCAGACGTTCTCTCATTGTGATTTTCAACCAGCGCGAGTTTCGATATTTGCTTTGTAGCACGTTCGCCGAATCCGACGCGTTATTTGCGGTTGTATCTACGCAGAAACGTCAAATAGTTTGCAGACGAGCTGCAAGGTTTACCTTCGAGCAAAAAATATTTATTTATTTAACGAGATAAACATGCGTAGAATCGCAGTCATTCGCACTTCCACGAACGGGCAAATAGAATTTATGTTATTGTGGCGTTCGACGGCGCCACGATTTTCCCGATGGAATTTCACGGAGGTGTGAATCTCGCTGCGCTCGATCGCCACGATTACTCAGGACACCTCTTGCTTTCCATTTTTGTGGTTTTATTTTACAAGAATTAGGGTGAAATTTGAGTGACAAATACACTGCAAGTGATTATGAATTTATTGAGAATTGTTTTCAATACATTCAGAATATTCGAAGTATGTAGTATTTGCGTAAACGTTGACAATTTGGTGCAACAAAGATATGTTCAAAGTGTTAATGATTACAAATTGCTAGTAATTATTAATACACTGGTAATATTACATTACTATATGGATATTATAAATATTATAAATATTATAAATATAGTAAACAGCAAATAATATTATCTTAAACTATAGCTACAATAAAATTCGTTTGTAAATGTTAATAATTATAATTTAGATATTACACTGAATAAACGTTTTACACACGAACGAAACGTTAAGAACAAATTAACGTAGGTTCCTTATTGCGTTAATGGATGTTCGATAAAGTAAATCCACCGGGAAATAGCGGTTTAATTAAACGAAAAGAAACAAAACGTTTCTAAAACGAAAGCCATTATAATGAAATTTTAACTGCAGAACGTAATTAGAAACCACGGCAACATGACGTTTCAGGAAATTATCTTTAATTGACTTAGCTATAAACACTCGCGTGAAACTTTCACGCAATATCATGCCTATAATCTAAATTAGTCTTTAAAGCTGGATAAATTCGGACAATAACGTACGCTGATGAGAATTTCCCTGCGAAAGTGTTAAATTGAAAGCCGTTAGCCTACTTTCGTTCGGTGCTGTTTAAATAGAGAGAAAAGTGAAAAAAGTATACACGCGTTTGAGAATTTCTGGATTATACGAGCCAACAATTCAAATGGCCAATATCTGATACGCAAATTTTATATGAAAATATTTTATATTCGTGAAATTTCGTAGAAACGTATTAGTGACTCGATCGTTACAAATGATTAATTGAAAATTTTTAAATAGTCGTTGAAAGTGTTATAAAAGAGAATTTATCGTTTAATTGTTATGAAAATAATCGTCAAATCTTATTAGAAATATTGGATGATGTTTAAACAATTGGAATGTTCGGAAATATTATGTAAAAATTCGCTTCTAAAATTTCGATGTGCGCATGACGGAAGTTTAATTGGTAATGAACTCTCCGGTCAAGATTATTCCAATGTTTCGATCGTCAGTTGATAATTTTTGTCAATATTTCGAAAAACAGTTCTTCCATTATATTAATCAATTTAACAATTTTTGCATTTCTATCGCAAAATTTCTGGAAATTTGAAATCAAATTTATCTGTCAGGGAATCCCGAAAACTACAGAATCTCCCGCTGTCGCTGTATTTCATCCTTTTCCCTACTCTTATCGCAACCGTTGCTCATCTTCGTGTTCGGAAGCGAGCGTCTCTTCATATTTTATGTACGTAGGAAACCTTCTGAATTATCAAAAGGGACAAACAAGTAATATATACTCTTTACTGCTCGAATAGAAATAACACTTGCATTTACATTTGAAATGGTACGTGATTGAATAGTTTTATTTTTAATATTCAGTATTTGCGACGGTTAATAAGTCAATTAATATCCAGTGTTTGTGACAGATAACGTGGATGATAAAGTGTTTAAATTGTTTGTGCGTATTTTATAATACAATCGCTTATATCAAATATTTGTTAACACTTCTTTAAATAATTAATGCATTAACGCTGTAATACGTATGAAACATAATTTGAAAATACACGTCAAACATATAAATTAATTACTATAGGTCAGTTTACATTATATATTAACACTGCAACATGATTTGAGACAGATATAGTACTCGTTAACCTTTCAATTTATATACGATACAATTTATTTATTGATTTATAAATTTATAAACTTTACAATTCATTCATAATGTACAAATATACCTGCAAATTTATCGACGAATTCTAACACGATCTCTCTGCATTGTCTCTCAGATATCAAAATGCAAAATTAATTTAGATTCATAATACGTACTGTCTTTCAAAGACAGTTTGCAAAGGATATTATCGTTCCAATTAGGAGCCTTGGAAGTCGTAGATCATAGCACATTTGGCAAGCACGAGTGCTTTCAGCGCTTCAGCCCCTTTACTCACTGACGTATCATAAACCTCGAGTCGCCGTTTGTGTAACTTTTCACGCTTCCTCATTCACGAAGGCTAGGTTAACTGATTGGAAATATCGCGTAAAATCTGTGCCAAGCGAAAGAGATTGAGAATTATTGCGGAATTGGATATCGAGAATTGGCAGCGTTCTTCCAAACGATCATTCGAATTCTACAATTGAATATTTTGATTCTACGTCCAAGACTCAGGGTCGTTCGTTATATTATAGATCTTCTGATGTCAGTACGTGTTTCTCTCTTACTTCATACATACATTTAATAGTTGATAATAAAATTTAATAATATTTAATATTTTAATAATAATAATATTTATTATTTGTACAATAGTATAGTTAATATTTATAGAACTATCGATCTAAAGTGATCAAAATGCAACCAATTTGCATTTGATGGGAATTTTAGGCTTTGACGTTAAATTCATTTAGTACAGTTAACCAAATGAAGCGTATAAAAAATATGCAGCAATTAATATGTAGAAAAGTATTAAATGCGATAAGAAAAAGTATCCAAACTTTGGACACTAGGATTAATTACTAGTTGAAGTAATGAAGATAAGATAACTCGTCGAGTTCTTTTGAAAGTTCGAGTGATTAAAATTTTCAGAATAGTGTGTCGGAGCTCTCGGTTTTGCTAATAACTCACTGTCTCACCGTCATTGTTTTAAACATTATCTGACCAACTTCTTATCGTCGAGTCTTGTAGAAACCAAGTCACGTTCAATAAGTTCCTGAACAACGGATGGAAATTAAGGTTTTCGTCCTCTCCTCACAGTCTGATCGGACAATCCCGCAGCGAGAAAATGTTTAAGAAATGAATGTCGTAGAGAACTGATAATGGTCTTCTTCGTCACCGTTTCGATCATTTATTTTATTCGAACGTTGCGATGTTTAAGCTTCACTTCACTTCTTCTTGCACTTCGTAATTTTAAAGTTTTGTACATGTAGTAGTACGATCAAATATAAGATTTGCATAATAGAAAATTTTAAATAAACAAATGAGCAATTTGAAGTGTTTCGTTGCTTAATTACTCAATTACATTTACGATTTAGGTTTCTTCAAACAAAAGTTTATCAGTATACTTTATGAATATAAATGAGAAACAATGATGTGAATATACATATTCATATTATACGAAATATTTTGAAATTTAATTAGCATTATAATGAGGCACGACAATTAAATTATATTTACAAAAGTACATACAATCGAAGTGAAAATATTTAGAACTTTTCGTGAATACATTATGCGTGTTAAATTAACACGCAAATATATTTTTAAATTTGTATTAGATTTTTCCTAAATAATGACTAAAAATAATAAGTAACAATTTATTAATTCACAATATTAATTTTGTGTATTTTATGTACTTATTCTTTACTTGAATTTCCTTTCTATGTATTTTAAATTTCTCCATTGTTTGAGTCGTCTCTTTTTAAACAAAAAACTATATACGTTAAATAAAATTTCTTTCAACATAATTATTTTAATCTATTATAAATATTATAATTATAAATATTAGTTCAATAAAACTATTATAAACCAGCATATAAAACAGTACTCCAACATAACAATCTCCAAATATTAATATAAGCAAGTAATAAGTTACTCAGAATAAAATCAATTTTTATAATATAATATTTTTAAAATTGTTACAATCAGCAAGATATATCTTTCGGTAAATAATCGTCTGTGTAACATAATGTAAAGAATTTAAATCACTTGTTTCTCTCGCTGGAATTAGCCTAGAGGGAACTATACACGCGCGTTTTATTACGGCGACAGTGATGTACCTATACGGCGTAAGATTTATGGCCGGGTTGTTCCCCTTCGATTTCCCGCTATTCGTCATTTCGTCTTCTGCATCGCTTCCTTCTGCGGCTTCCTTCGTCCTCCTTATCGTCAAAATTTCGCGTCACATGTCGGATATAGGCGTGATTCTTCGCGATTCCAATTTAACGACGCGATGTTCCCCTGTTGATCAATGCGGAATACTTTACACGTGGCAAGCGTAGCAGGTGCGTCTGATTTTAGTCGGATCTTTCTACTTTACATGTGGCCGTTGCTTCGAACGCGAAACGACTCGATCGCTATAATATTCAACAAAATTCAACATGACCAGTAAAATATTTACTTTTCGTTGCGAAACTTCGCAATCACAATTTGATTATTATTAATATTTTGTAAATTAAATATATTTTACATCAGTACTTATCTAAAATTATTATTCGAACATACTACTCTCTTTAGTGGGGTATCTTGTATTTTCAGATTTGTTCTAAACAAATTTGCAGATATTATTTACATTATTGTATCATTTGTAAAGTTTTATTCAGAGTTCAACTTCGAAGAAACTTTTATCAAGGGACAAACTTTCGTGCACACAATCGCTACTTTTCAAATGTTTTTCCTTTAAAGTCGAAGAAACCTCGAAGAAAACCAAAAAGAAAAAAGGAAAAAAGAAAGGCTGATTAAAGTGTCGACGAAGTAGGAAACACGCACGCGTATACACGCTTCGTATATTTTCGAACGCGGAGAAAGTAGCGAAAAGACTGGCCCGATTTCATTCGTTGCGCCGGTTTCATTTCCTCGCACCTTATCGGTACGCGAGTTCTCGAAAGTCTTCCTGATTATCAAAGTGCGTCATCGCGATATTCAACGACCGAACAAAAGGTTTTTGTTTTCGGATCTGGGTTATCACACAAATGGACCGTACGGGCCATCCCTTATTCTGAACAGGTAGTCACGCCATTCGAACGAACCGTTTATAATGTGCATCGCCGACATTAATTCGAAGTGAACGTGTCGATGATCGCGTTTCGAAAGTTCTCGATACGTATACCGCGCACTCTTCGCCGACCGTATTTCGGCGTGAAGGTTTTCGAACGTTTCTTTGCAACGATACGCGTGTAGTTTATAAATAATTGACGTCCTATTCACGATCGAAAGTTCAAGAAAATGTGTTCAGATTTTTGGGAAACGGAATTGGACGGGAGCAATGAAATTATCGAATAAAATTCATTAACAAAACACGAACGTAAATGTAAATACAAATATAAATATTCATAAAAATACAAATACAAGTACGAATAAAATTTAAAATGTAAATATAAATATAAATAATATTTTTTAATACTACCTATATTTCAAACAAATTCAAATCAGACTCAGAAAATCAAATCAGAAAACAGATTTTATTGAAATTGAAATCGAAATGAATTTGGAACTAGAAATGAACTAAAATTAAGTTACAATTACTGTAACTAATATCTGGATAATTTCTTCGTGCATAGATATATAGATATATATATGGAATATAATATAAGATACATAAGATGTACAATAATTGAAAGAGCATAATTGAATCAATAACAATGATAAGTTAGTAACAAAAAAAATTATATAAATATCAACTTATCATTGTCATTTTCTGGTACTGAAGCAATCCCGACTCACATTATAATAATCATCAAAGATGATTGTGCACCACGTAACGAGTGAGAAAATTCTATAAGAAAAGCTCCAAAAATGTTAAGAAAATTTTAATTTAAAAATATTTAAAAAAGAAGATCTTCACGTTTGCATCCATCATCGCCCTGGCATTCATCTCTTGATTTGAATCACGATTACTCAACACGTTTTATCGAACTTCGAACTTCAAGAATGTCAGAAGGCGAAATGTTAGAACGCGCTCGACGAGTCACGAGAAGCTACGTGAGATACAGAGCTCACCGTCAAAAGGGTTAACAAGAGTAGGTGAAGGTGAGACGAAGGGACAGGTCAGAGAGCGTAGGGGGGGGGGATGAAAAGCGTCAGAGACGTTTCGTTTTCTTCGAGACGATACGTACGGCCGACGGCGAATGGAAGCGACCCCGAATCGTGGAAGCGATAAAGCAAGACATTAGTTTCATGGACTGGAAGAGAAAGAGGAAGCGAAAACGAGAGAAACTAACGACGAAGAGAGAGAGAGAGAGAGAGAGAGAGACAGTGTGAGCGGCCACGGATCCTGGACGTTCTCCAAACCTACAAAAACTAACCGGTCGTGTTCTTCGTTGTTATTGGTGCCGTTCATACAAAACCAAGATTTTAAAGTCGGCAACAAACTGCCGGAAAACTGGGACGGCGCAACGATTTCGCCGATCATGCCTCGTGCTCAGTCGTTCGTTATTAACGTTTCACGACTTTTCAAACCCGTTCGAGCCTTTATTCTGTCTCCCTCGCTGACTTTATCTTCTGCCCTTTATCAGCCCGTTTATCCCTGTTTCGCGCGACGAGTATGTGCGGAAGCTGTAATGCCAAATTGGAGAGAGGTCGCTCGTGCAATGAGACAACTTCTCTTTTATGTTTTATAGCTCGAGATTCTGCTGCTTCCTTTTTGTCTTGGGGGATCTTCGTCAGTTTCGCATGAACGTGATGAGATTCCTGACGAAAATACATAGGGGGTAATGTGTACGAGGGGGCAAGAGATGCTTCTTGGTAAAAAAAATATAAGAAAAAATGAAATTTTTTTACGCGAGAGTTGATCTTTCGAGAAAATCAAATTTGAAAATTTTTCATCGAGTATACTTATACTGTATACATATACAGCTGATTGGCTGAAGAACATAGTATTCGAATCCAGAGCACGTGCATTTGCACAAAGTGTTAAAATTGGTATAAATCATAATAAATATTCAAATGCATTAAAAATTATTTTTACAAAAATCGAACTCTAAACAACTCCAAAAATTACTGTACATATTATAATAATTTGTAATATCTCGATCGAATTTCCACGAGGAAAATGGAGTAAATTTCTGTTATTTGGCGAATCGGTGTATCATAATACTTAATGGTCTCAGTTTCACCGAGTATCGCAATTGTGGCTCGCGTTCAAATTACACTCTAAATTACAGTTTATAATCGCCTCTAGACGGAACAAGCACGAAACTAATCCTGAAACTTGTTTCAGGCTAAGATCAGACGTGTTTACTCAGTCTAAACGAAGGGTCGAACATATTTGTCGATGTCTGAGCTTCCAAGTTTCGAAAGTTATTGGGACAGAGTGCAGGATCAATATGAAATAATATCTGTCTGCATGCGTCATTTATATTGCGCAGTATAATAATTCGTTTGCGAATTTAAAACATAGATATCTCGGGAAAGATTTAAAAAGAATATCGAAAAATTATCTTGAGAGGCAAGATTTTGCTCGGAACAGTTGCAAGAAATTCTTCAGTTCTACTTTTTAATGACAATGGAAACAGTTCTTTTCCCATCTTCTTCAAATTACTTTTTAATGATAATTAAAACAGTTCTTGCTCTACCATTAAAAAGTAATCTGCAGAATCTCTGGAAATTCTCTTGAAATCTATTTGTTCTTTGATTTTTCTCGGTTTTCTTTCTCGAGCTTCTTCAGCTTCTAAAAGTTTCGAGTTCGAAATGTAAATTACAAAAATAAATTTTATTACAAATTACACAAATACTTTCGCAAGAAAAGACTTTTTTTCAGAAAAAAGGCGTATCGTTAAGGATACCTAAAAAGAAAAAACTTCAAGTTCTAAATTCTTGTGTCCCTTGACCATCGTGATCATCAGCAACAGGACTTCCGCTTGCTTCTTCTCCATCTTCATCCTCCTCTCCTTCCTCCGCCGCTTTTACTCTAGTTTCTGCGGATCTTCGTCTTCTTCTCCCTGTGAAAAAGCCTTTTAATGCCGTTATAATGAACGCCCGGCCGCGATTGATACCGACACTGAAGCGAGACAATGGTCCGGCCGCGATCGATCCCGTGTGCATCCTGGTTACGCTCCTCCGAGACAATGCAAATGAAACGGAAGCCGTGACTGCCGCACGGCAGGAAAAAAATTTATGAGCATTGTCCCGCTGCTTACCGCGCGCGGCGCTGATTCGACGAATAAAACAGACGAACGCCCAATGGAAAATGTAGATCAATGACGATCCGGGACGAAGGTGAGCCTGCTACCCGGAGTCGGGCTCAATTTAATTTGACACACCGATGTTCGCCAATGTTCCCCGTGAATGAGGATGAACAGCGGCATTTTTCCCTCCCTTCCGCTCTTCCTTGCTCCGACCTTTTTCACCCTTTCACGTTGCCGTGGACGAGATATCTCGCCAATATTGTGCTATCGACGAGATTTCTCGTTTCGTGACGCTGTTTTCACGATTTCACTTCCTTGGTTAGTTTAGCTTTTAAACGTTTTGTTTTAGTTATACACGGCAGTATCATGATAATATAGAATACCAATTTAAAACTCTTTTTTTTTTCTCCATCACTGTATTTCTTAGTTCGATATAAAACTAATGGAGTATTTGATCCCAGTTATAACAATTAACAGTCTTCGAGAATCTATCGAAAAGTATCAATTTTTTAATTGAATCGCGCTCGGCGATCGCCGAATATGATACGATATACCTGCGAATGTTGCCTGTGTATAAGTGACAACGGAGAAAAAAAAGGCTCGAATTAGATTAAAAATTGACCGCGCACTGATGAAAAATTTGATTCCATTCTCAATTAAAATTTATCGTTGAACTTGCAACAAGTTCGTTACTGCATCCTGAATTCCCTGCATTTTCGCTTCGAGAGATTCGCTTCCGTATATGAAGATTCGTATTTTTGTCCGATAATTAAAATTTTCCATGTAACTCGCGTTCGTTCGCGCGCACACGCGCATGTATGTCTGTGTGTGGGTATGTATGTATGTGTCGTTCCCCCATTGCGAAGCTTTATTAATGCAAACAACAGTAATAAATTTTGTATGGCACGGACGTCGTGCCATTATAAAGCAAACCGCGTTGCTTTCATTATAACCCGTTTTTTAAAAGAATCGTACCGGGCAAGCGTTAAATTCACTGAAAATATATTGTCCAGAGATACGAATTCATTTTTATTTTAATTAGAACGGTCGGACTATAAAGATCGAGTGCATCGAAAATATGCCTTTGTCGCGGTTCGTATGAAAGTACTTTTTTTTTTATAGAATTTTTTCGTAGAAATTTAATAAAGACGCGCAATTAAGTACATCGGTCTGCTACAAGTTAGTTCTGCTTCAGTTACTTTAAAATTACAAATGGATATAAAGTATAAATATACAAATAAATAAATAAATATAAAATATAAACAACAGAAATCATCAGTCATCCCTTAATCAAAATCTTTCTTAAGGGTTGATCAAAATAAAAATTAACACATACGTGATGCACAATGTTGATTCGCAGCACTTATTTTGATCAAATCAGTACAATCAATTTGAATTTGATTTTGTTGTACTATTCTAAAACGAAACTCGCGTTTACTTGTCAAAAATTATAAAATAATTAAATCATATTTAAGACCTGGACAATAAAAACCCGACCAACACGAAGTTGTATTATTTCCTTCGTCCTAATTACTCGTTTCCGATCAATTACGAACGTACGTAAAAAAAAAAAAAAGAAGACGAAAGAAATTCGTCGCGCGCTCGTTCGAAATTTCGGTACGAGCGAAACAAAACGAAAAAAGAAGAGAAAAAGGAAAGAAGTGGAGGAAGGGGAGGGGAGAAAGTCAAAGAAGTACACGATGACCGAATCGAGGCGTCTCGTTAGTTAAATGTCGTTCATACGGAGCCGCAAATGCTGCTATTAATATTAAACGGGGCCCGGGTGCCACTTTCAAAGGGGTTCGCCTGCTCGCGCGAGCTGCTGCCAGCAGCGCCCTTTCAAAAGAGCCCTTACGGGCCAATGAACCTATGCAAGAGTGTGAATAGAAACACTTCTGAAATTAATGTTCCGGAATGTCGACGACCGGCTGACCCGTATATCGAACGTACACGGATTTGCGTACTCACTCGAAGGAATTTTTGCCTTGCAACGGTGTTGCCAAAGGGCAAGGATTGATTCGTGATCAATGCAAACGCGCGCGAATTTTAAAGCCGCGTCGATGTACGAAACTGTAACGTGAGACAGTCTCGTTGACCTGCACCGATTTATCGCTGCCTTCGAGAAGCGATTTTCTATTTCATTAATCTTTGCCCGATCGCGAGGGTAAGTCTGCCATTTTTTTAATCGATCCTCGTTGAATCACGACGCGTCGAATATATAATTCGCTCTGGATCGATGTCATTTGCATTTTAACTTTCTGTCATATTTGTGTGTGTGAGTGTGTGTATATATTTGTTAAGTAGCTGTTATTTTTGTATTTGTTAGACATCACTGTAGGTAATGATATTCATTTTTCTTTTTGTTTTACTATTGTGTTATCGTTTTATTTTTTTGTTTTTTCTGAATTATAATAGTCTTCGTACTTTAGACGATATTTATAGATTAAATATTTAAAGCAACAACTAACTTTGGTAGGAATTACATGGCAATGTTGTACTTCGTTCAATACATACATATAAGTATGTAATTTGTTTCGTGCCAACATTTGCGTTTTAGTGCGAAACTTTGAGCATTAACTTAGGATCGTTTGTTATGAAAAAGCTTAATATCATCCTGACGTTCTAAAAATATAAAAATATAAAAAAATCAGTGTTACCCTAATGTATCTGATCAAACTACATCCATCTGGTGAGCCCGAGTCTTAAAATACCGATAAAATTCATTTGAAACAATTTTGACATAATCAATAGGTAACGAGTTATTTTAAATAATAATCCTTAATTATTCACCTCTCTCTATTATACATTTATATATTATTATTCAATATTTCTATTCGAAATTGTAATACTGAAAATAAAGGAGACACTAAATCTATCTAAATCCGAGTCAAAACGAATATATTGAATATTTATTTCAACGAAGTATTAGAAAAGAAAAAAGGGAAAATAAAAATACACGTTAAAGAGGAAATTATGAGATTAACTGAAAGAAACAAAATAAATACAGAGGAACGAAATGAACCGTACAGATGTTCGATACAACATAGATAGAGAGGCTTGATAAAAAAAATCTTTGGCAATAACATTCACGAGTCACTCATTTAACGCCGGCATATCCATATTACGCGTTAAATACTCCGCTCACGTTTCTGGTGGATCGCTCTGATTGCCGCATTGTTCAACGACCTCCGAGTGAGCGACGGGCGCAGGGCTGAACGCAGCGTTTTAACGTCGAACACGCAACGCGGGGAAACGCCTGTCCTAAAATTCCCAGAATGTAGATGATAATTCGTCCCTCCTAACGAGTTTTCGCAATTTAATTTCTCGGCGTGTTGCACAGGTACGCGCGCACGCGCGCGTGTATATGAGTATGTATGAGTGTGTATGTGTGTGTGTGATACGTAAACAAGATGCAACGATGTGTTTCATCGCGCATTCGTGCTAACCGCAAATGGCTTCTAGTGCGCGTTGAAAATTATGAAATAGTATCAACGTGGCCGATAAAATGAAATACAGGGGGTAGAAATGATCATCGATAAAGATAAAGCAGAAAATTATGTTGTGCTTGACTCCTTGTAATTCCAATCTTTTTTTGTACTCGCGAGAACTTACAAGTGCAAAATTCAGTCGACTATCTTTTAACTTTTAGGACTTTTATAATAGTCAATAGTTTTTACTAAAACTATTATTTTATTAAAATTATAAATAGTTTTATTCTGTTAATATCAAAAAGTAGAAAGAGAAAGAAATATATATTCAACTTTTATGTCTAACTATCAAAGAGAATTTTAGTATCCCTGTAACGATAAGACATTTTCCCCTTTATACAAAGACCATTAAGAAAGGCTAACAAAACTGCTCCTGATGTGTCATATACGCAAATTATAGTAGCTGATTTTCGTATTTTTATTGCAATTTTAACAGACTATATCAATCCTTAACTTATCCTTAAATATCATTAAACATTGAAAGACGTAGCAACTTAACAAAAGTTTTAATATTACTTAATTTTTGAATTTTTCGTTTCATTCAACTTTACTGTTAAGATCACATTTTTTTAATCATCTTCATAAAAATATTCGCATAAACATCTACAATCGACAGTCTACAGTCTACAGTCATCTATAATTCAACTCCAATTTCAGAGTTACTGTTATCATTATTAAACCTCTTGATACTTAAAATTGCCAAAACTCTAAAACTTTCATAAATAAAACAAATTAAGAATGCATTCATTTTTAATTATTCTACCGAAAGACATATCTCTCGATACATTTACTCAACATATTCTAATACGTTATCCTCTTTGAACCTCCAATAACTAAACCAATTACTTTATTATTGATTATATTGATTATTTTATCATTTGTACAATACTTTGGCAAGAGATAACTAAATGTATTTAAAACATCGTTGGAAACACCGTTGCAATTTTCATTTGAGATATACGACGATAAATCTGATTGTGGGCTGTTACGCTACGATATATAATATTTACAAGCAAGTGTGGAAAGTAGAACAAGTCAACGATAAAAGCAAGTAGGGAGTCAGAGCAACGCGAATCGCACGGAGATGTAATAAAGTATTCTCGTTCGCTATCCACCGAGATTGTCGTTGACAAAAAAAAAAAAAAAAAAACAGAAAGAAAAAAAGAACAGAAATATTTGCGCAATCACCGGGGACTATTTCGTAATCGTAAGAAGGAGAACTTTTGATGAAAGAATTGTGAAATAGACTTCGTACTGGTTTTAACGTTCTCGCGAAAATTGGCTTGCTTCTACGTCCCGGATAACTTACGTGCTGTAAAATCTCGGGAGAAGGTTTATTGGACTATTTCAATCGCACTTTTACAGTTTCTTTCTTGTAACACAGGAAATTGGTTGGCAACGAAAGAACCTGAAACTAATAATTACGAAGTGAGTGTTAGAAAATTATATTAGTCAACAATTTCGTGTAGTTTACATGCATTTATGAATGGTACGAGTGTCCATTAACACTGTAGCTATTGTTATCATTATTTGAGTTGATCAATGCCATTGAAATTCATCATAAACATTATAATAAAATAAGAAATTCTTGTGCGTGTCTTCGCAGTAAAAGATACTAAAGTCTCGAAGCGTGAAATCGCGTAGCTATCAACACATTGACAAAATTGGTTATTTCAACAAATTAACACGAATGATTTATCTAATTTGGATTGGATTGTATTTCGCATTGTCGTTGTTTTTAATTCGCGAAGAAAATTTGCTTGACCCAAGCTTTTACTTCGACAAATAATTTGCCATCTTACGCTCGACGTACGACAGAACACTGAACACTGAATTGCGTGGCAATTCGTTGAGACGCCTTGTCGACGCATCAGCCGGCCGTTTCCAGTGAATATTACACCAAATGTTAAATGCGAGTTGGCGTATCCGAGAGCACGTTTCCGACGCGGCACGCGCTCGTCCTGTGCATTCTCAATTTAATGCCACGACCGTCCTAAATATGGCGGGTTCCTTCTTCCTCCGTGGCAGGCGGGATTGGAAATTCCAAGCGGCCGGGAGGAAGACGAAGGAAGTGCCAGGAGACTTCCGTTTGCCAACCGCGAACCCCGTTAGCTCTCGGCTACTCCTTCGAGAATAGAATCCAATTTAAGCATGGCACGATTCCCAGGTCGTGATACCGAGCCGGCCTAACTGCCGCGCCACTCGCCAGCTACTTCTGCACCCGAAATGCACCAGCAAGATATACGTCTCTGGATATTCCGGCTTGTAAGTGTCAAGGAACGCCGCGCGTAGTTGAAAAGCAAATACGTATTGTATATATACGCCCCCCTCGCTCGGAGATCTTAGGGAAAGCACTGTTGTGTCTGTGTAATAAAAATAATACGTATATTCACGAAAATGAAAAATTATATTTACAACATAAATTATATAACAATGTCAATTATGCGCACAATTTGCAACATTTCATGTAAATTGTTGTATTTACAATAATACAATGCAATTAAACAAATTAAACAAACATAACACGTATATGTTGTATAACATATTGTGTTATGTTACAATACATACATACAATTAAAAAATTAAATTAAATACAATACATGCAATATAATTACATATAATAAATATAAAACGTACTTTGTACGATAAAGTCGTTTTATTATTAAAATTATAATGTTGTAATTGCGATTGTACTTTTCATGGTCTCAAATGGTTCCATATTTTCAAGCTCGTCATTTATTTCCAGTTATTAGGGGCTGCGTAATAGCTACGTTTTTCATCCTGACATTAATGTGTATAATAAATATACTATCCTGTAGTAAAGGAATTTAAAATCGCGTTCAATATCAAAAGTAGTAATAACATTAACACCAGCCATTAATAAACAGTTATTAATGAAACAGAGTACAACACGACAAAATGGGATTATTTAGTAACAATGGTATAATAAAATTTAATGATTTTGTTCTTTTTCGTACAAGTAAACAATTGCACGATATTAAATATATATGTGCAGCATAAATTCTACTATAGATATTTATATTCGATATCTTAAAAACAATAAGAATAAATGTTTCATCGGATATCTTTCGATTTTGAGAATATAAAATAATCAGACTGTTATTTGAAGTTTTGTTTTATATGGACATTTGTCGTGTTATACAAATTCCACGAATATAATTCGAGCTTTCAGAAATTTACTTGAGTAGGAGCAATAGTGAAATTATCAAAAGCACAGTAGACATTTACTGTCAACGACGATATTACATCCTCGCTCGCGACAAAATTACATCCTCTCGATTCGTTATAAAATATTACACGAAAGTTCCATTTTCGCAATGTATGAAAAAAAGGGGCTTAATTCGCACGATTTGTCGCGTTATATGAGGGACTCGTACAAGTTTTATGCTTTAATTGTCGGCAGTTCTAACGTTAAACACAGGGTGCTCGACGAGTTTTAAATTGCACACCAAGCAAATCGCAATATCGCAAATTCCGGCGCGGTTTAATGACGACGGAATGGCTTTGTAATCATTGAAAAGAGACAAAGACGCACGCTCGTCGCACGAACGAGGAGCGACGCATCTCGCTAAAAAGCGACGCGAAGGGGAATTCTGTTCATCGAGAAATTGGAGAGCAATCCACGAATCAAGGCTTAACGAATCCCGACTCTCTATAAATATTTAGCGTCAGCTGTTACTCCGGTTTTAGTTTGTTCGTTTCACGGTGCTCGCGGAGAGGAAAATTTTACTTCGAAATTCTTCGCGTTTCAAGATTATCACTCACCTTCTCGGCAAATAATTTAACCTGTTAACTGTGCGTTCGACGAACACGTCCGTGCGATTTTTTTGCTTTTCAGACGGAAAATTTAGCGAAAACCAAATTAAAAACTGAGACAGTTTGCGATATTTATGAATATTTATGAACAGCCAAGGAAATCTGAATGTTAACCAGATTGTTGGACTGTGTTTGTTTCGTTCACTGAATACAGCGTGATTTTTATGCATTTCTATGTATATATGCGAAATTCAAAAATTCAATAACGCACAGAATGCATGTAATATGAATGCAAAAGTATATAAAATATTTGAAGTATTAAGCTATTTAATGGTTGGAACAAGCGTAAGTTTTCGTAATTGAGTTCGAGAGTTTGCATAAAAATTGCACAGTCTATTTATTATGTTTATTTCTAAAAAAAATTATTCAGAAATTATACATGTAAATAGTTTGAAGCTCTAAAAAATTATTTGAAAGAATTCATTATCAAAAAAATGCCATCGAGAAAGTGATTATTATCAATTAAAGCCGATTACATTAAAGTAAGTTGAGCACGATATTTAAAAAATTACTAATCGTCGAAACGCTTTACAATGTTTCGTTTGAAACACAATGATAGAGATACTATTTTTATTTCATAGATATAGAATGTCCTTTGTACACATTTTCCTTTTTCTCAATGTACACTTATATTTTAGTTGTTACATTTTTTGAAAATGTCAAATTTTTTATTCGCAGTGTTCTTCAACTTGCTGGTTCAATTGTAGCTCTCCGAAATTTATTTTAAAAATAGAATATTTACGTATTTGCACATCAGTTTGATAACTTTTTATTGTATTTAGAAGAAAAACAAAAATGAATAAAATATTTAATTCGTCTTCTTTTTCAAGTATTCAAGTTTCGTCACTCTCTTTAAATAAGAAAATTATTTGTAATTATTTAAATAAAGAAATTACGTATGATTTGTATTATTTTTGTTTGCAATAATATTCACTTTACAATAAAATTTTATTGCAAAAATAAAAGGAACTAATAAGTTTTATTTAAAAAAAAAAAACTGCATAAAGTTTGTTGGCAGATTGCTAATATTGCAGCGTGCAGAATTGCATTTCTCTGAAATTCAAAACATTTAAAATGTTTGCCTAGTTGCTCAGCAACTGTCACGTCGCTGATATTTCTCTCTTTTTTTCATCAATTCTTTCCTGTTTGTCAAAGCAAATATACAGGAACAAATTAAATTTCTAGTTTATTATCTTTCTCCGCGTTTCGTTCCTCTTGTTTTTCTTTTCAATGAAATTATTGATCTTTGAAAAAGAACCAACTATCATGCCAGTTGTCATTTAATTGAATTTGATTGCGAGCTCTGTTCGCTCTGCGTGTGACGAGTATATCCGTCGTCTCTTCATTTCACCTACAAAATTAACAAGTTAATAGAAACCTCGTGCGTGACACGTGAGTGAAACAGAAGTTCTTAATTAACTCCCAGTCCTTTTGCTCCTGTCAAAAAATATACCGAATAGAATTTTTACCATCGAAAACACGCGAGACATAGATACTATCGAGCAACGTGTCTTCTTCAATTCGTCTTTCTTGATTTCGCAAGAGAAAACTATACTTCTACTTTAAAAAATAATGCAACTGCACACGCATTGTCGCGTGTCTTCAAAAAAAATATGATCGTGAATATAATCTTTTCCTAACTTCAATCAAAGAGAAAATGTGGCTTGTTACGAATTACTCGAACCGTGTAGTTAAGCTAAACGATAAGAAACAATGAACTTTCCTCTCAACTTCCATTTTTGTTATACTTTGTGAGCTTCGATTGAAACTCGCTCACAATCGGACAATAAAAGGGGAAGAGCTTTGTCCATTGGATACAGAGATCGCGCGATTTCACTCTGCGTAAAAGGCGCGTGTGATATTTTCGTTTTTTGATATTTCATTCTCCCCGCTCATTACTTGCATCCGACAGCTTTTGTGTTTCGTTTAATTTCGTTCGTTCTCGTCGTTTATATATCGCCGGATGAATCACTGGAGATTATATTTCGTTTGATTAAAATGTATCGCAACTTCTAACTAATATCGTGACACGGAGAGCGCGAATGTACGTATTTATTGACGTTTGTATATACAGGAAATTTTCGATATTCTGTCAGATTGTACATCGTCCATATATATAATCGAAAGTATTATTCTTCGTGAAGGAATAAGTTGACGGTTTCGAGTAAAATCTGTCCAGTTGTATTAATACGAGTTGAAATATTGTTTTTGATATTTATTAAATTTAATGTTATTAATATCGTTTCAATGAAAGTTTTTACAAGCATTGACAAGTTCTCTGTTGCAAACTTTGAGACATGAGATAAAATTAATAATATTTATTTTTAATGTTACTAATATTGTTTAATATTATTTTTGTTAATTTCTTTATTATAACATTTTGTAGCCGTACCATCACAATTGCTGTTATTAATTATTATTTCTGATTCACAAAATCAGAAAATCGAGAATGAAATAACCAGAAAACTTTGTCAACCATCGGTGAATCGGTTTACGGATTTAATTAAGAAAATTCCGCGATCTCTCCGGGTGTCTGATATGAATTGAATGGGAAACTAATAAGAAAATGATACGCAGGAATCTCCATGAAGCTCGACGAGACGAACTCATGGAATAATAATCGCGAATTTAATTTCCACGAAACGCAGTGGCAAGGGGAGGGTCGGGAGGGGAGGGTAACGATTGGGAGGAAGCAGAAACTAGCCAGTGGAAAATAACATCGTTCCGCATAAAATCCGTGATTACTCCGATGTGCTTTCATTCTTTCGTAAAATTGAACTTTGCGCTTTCTTTCCTCTTCCGTCACCTCGGCCGCATTAAAGCATCGTTTAATTGCATTTACCTTGCTTACCTAACAGACTAAGGTGTACCTCGTCAGGAGATTTTCTTGCGAAACGTATCCTTTGAATCTAAAGTTTAATCCTGCCTTAAATTTTTGTAATCCAATCTGTTTACTTTATTACCACTTTTACTACTTTCTTTGTAGCTATTTATAAAAATGATTCATAGTGTCTTGGAAAGATGTTTAATATAAAATTAAAATGATACAGCATATCTACTAACAACAACTTGTGAATCGTTCAGTAACATGTACTCGAATTTATTATATGCAAAAATTATCTGTTCCTCGTAATTTATCTCCATTATACGATAATTTCACTAATGTAATGTAATCTTTAAATTCATAAATCATAGCATAAACAAAAATTGAGGAAACGAGGAATTGGATAATCAAACGTGCATTTCACTCATTAATTTTTCATAAGAAAATCTGATAATAAAATTGTGTTCGTTAATTCTACATGTGTGAATAATCGATAACAATATTGTGTTACACGTGCCAGTGAAGTTCATAATAATATGAACCGCCGTAATTATATTCTCTTGATGTAATTACACCGTGCGTCAACGACGTGGCGGGACTCGCGAATTAAACCGCCGCAGATTTTTGATTTTGCTGGAAATTGCGGAGCCCGAGGTAACTAACTATTCCATTGCAATTGGTTGCCGGCCAAATTAGTTTTGGTCAACTAAAGCGACTGAATACACCGAAAAGGGGGACCGAATATCGTTGAGCATAATTTCGGTTAATACGCAGTGTAGAATTCGTGCGCGAGACACCTCGGCATGAATAAATAAGACGGTAATGAAATAGCTATTGACTTTGTATTTTTATGTCACTTACAAGTTTTGAAAAAAAATACGACATTTTATATGAGCAAGTGCTCGTGAGACAAAAATAAAATAATAATTAATTACTTAATGATGATTAAATAAATTTAATATTATGTTATGAATTATAACATATTTATTATTAATCGTTAGGGTTAAAAATTATCATAAACGTTTTCACATCGATTTATCTTTGATCTATATTCGATAATGTTTCGAAAAAGGAGAGATGTTTTTTTTTTTTTAATTAACACGATCATGATGACCATGATGCGACCACGTCGATCGTCGAAAGCGAGAAGCGGTTTATGACAGCATTGTTTCACGAGTCGGTGATAGTTAACGACATGAATGATTGCCCAGCACATCAACCGTTTGTGCATCGAGCTATATATCTCATATGATTTTAATACGTCAATGTTACACGCATTGAAAATCCAAAATCTGAAATGATTTTGCGATGTTAATATTGTAACACGCATCTCGTTAAAAGTTATTCGCACGAAATTTGAAATTTAATTAGAGTTTGAAAATTGTTTCACTTTTAAAATTAAAATTCACATCCTAACGATTTCTGCTCTCGAATAATACGAACAATGTGTCATAAGTATATTCATTAAAAATGATAATAATCAGATCGCGAATTTTTGTGCAAATTCATACTTTTAAATATAACTTTTGAAAATATAATTCAAAAGAGAGAACCTTGTGTATTATATAATATTTTTTGCAATTTTGAATCATCAAATTTCCTGCAAATGCGTATATATATATATGTTGTTTCAAAAATAGTTAAGAATTATGAACAAAAAAAATTAAAATAAAATATTAAACAAGTGCAAAAATATTAAAATAAAAAGTGTTGAATAAGATAATACCTACATATATAACGAATTCATTATAAATTACTGAATACTTTCGCGAGCAACTTCATAACATACACGCGTATTTTTCTTGATACTGTAAAAAAAGGATGTTAATTCGAGGAACAGTCGGATATATCGTTTGCCGGAGTCTGAACGAAAAAGGATAAAATTAAAAGACTAAAAGCACTCTCAGAGGACACTATAATACTTGAATTCGATCGATCGTTCAGATAATAGAAGGAATTTGTCTGTGCGATTTCAGTCGACTTTTCTTGACAATTTCTCGATAATGACGAGGGTGTTCCACGAGGAGGAAGAGCTTCTCCCTTTTACTCCAGAAAATGTCCTTTAACCTAAAATATTAAATTCACGGGAATCTTCTTATTATCAGTCATGGGACAATTTATTACATTGTACATTACTTTCTAGCCATTAAAAAGAATAATGAGACATAATTTTAGTTTTACGTTTATCATTCGATTATTTATTCTTATGTCTTGCACCAATTTCTTACACAGTGCACTATTATAGTATAATGCAAGTATTATTGTTTAATAACGATAGTTTACAATTCTTTAATATTCTCAGTATTTTTTAATAGTACACTATAGTATACAATACGAAGAGAAAAAGGAAGAATTCAAATGACTTAATTTTCTATCATTAGGCTATACTATACTATATACCCAATTGTCTAGTATTATTATACTAAGCAATTGAACAAGATTAAAATTGCTGTAAAACATAAACGTCTCATTTTCTTTCATTATGTTTATGTTGCTTATAATTTATTATTCGAGTATTTTCGTTTATAAAATAAAATTAATAACAATTGAAAAATATCAATTTGATAGTATGAAATAGTAGTATTCTTCAAATAATACAATTTCGCAGTATATTGAATGATAGTACCTTTCAAATAATACCTTAAATAAATCTGAAAACAAACTAAAAAGAAACTTCCTTGTTAATGGCTTCATCGAATTGAGCAACTTTTCTTTTCAGTTAAACTTTGTCGCACAGTTGAAGGGAAAGAACACTGGACAAATAACAAAGACGGCTAACAATAAAGTTTCATTATTAAATTAATACCATTGTTATTTTATAATTATCATTCAATCGATAAATTGAAATTAACATTCGCGTTTTGTGTATTTTGTGAAATAAATTTTATCCACGAATAAATTAGTTAATTGCTCTGCAACAGAAATAGATATAATTAAAAATAATGAAGACGTACGAATAAAACAGGGTGCGTAATAAATTAAAGATTAATACTCATTGTTAGTTTGCTGCTATTTGTTTAAATTTTAATTATTGTATATTGCTTGTTAAATCTCTAATGTGTAATCTTTACTAATAGTTTTAAATTCTAAAAAATATACGTATAATATATATAATTCCTTCCTAATTTCTTACAACTTCGATAACTTTCAGATAATTTTCCAAATTTACTCGCGTCTAACGTAATACATTACATAAATAAAGATCCACTTAACTGAAGAAGAAGGAAAAACCACGGTTTTAGAATCTTAGTCGTAGCAACAAATATATCTGTACGCGATACAAATCCTTGAGTGCATTTGCGACTTGGCTTTACATCGGATTTCGAGCGACCGATGTTTCTCGCCCTCTTTTCTTCTCAAAGTAAGAAGAAGC
This sequence comes from Melipona bicolor, assembly GCA_030673865.1. Lineage (NCBI taxonomy): Eukaryota > Metazoa > Arthropoda > Insecta > Hymenoptera > Apidae > Melipona > Melipona bicolor. The sequence continues at coordinate 2,245,842 of JAHYIQ010000027.1, forward strand.
TACAATCCTCTTCATGACAAGAAAAATATATAAGGGATGATCTCTTTCTTTTGTGATGGAAATATCTATAATCTTATAGGATATGAAATTTCCAGAAAATAGGTGAAGTTTGCAAATTTTTTTCATAGTTAATTATAGTGTATTTGTTATATAGTTCGTAGTACATTTTTAAAAATTAGAACTTCAATATATATTATATAACGTAATTTTATATGTAATATTTTATACAATATTACACATATGTATAATTACTTTTTCATACGTATATTAAAATTTTTTGTGCTAATACAAATCACAAGTATATTTCATTTAAAGTATAATTATAATAATATAAGATTTTAGATATTTTTAATTAAAACGTATCTAATATATAGTAAACAAAATATATTTAACACAATTTAATTACAAAACAACACGTTACAAACAGTCGAAACAACATTTAATTAACCACATATGAAAATATGAAAGTAATTTAAAACATTCAATTTCAACTGGGTTTTCAGACATTATTTTTATCAGAGTTGATATGTACTTTTGTGGTCGAACAGCTTATAGCATAATCCGCTATTCGCTTGCGAAACAAGCTACGATAGAAATAAAATTTCTAATTTTCTTTAAATACCTGCAAACCGGTGTTCGTATTTTCCTATAAAACAAAAAAGAAAGGAAAGAAAAAGAAAAGAGCGTCCCGTTCGGCAATTCAGGACGCGACGTAACTTTCCCCATAACTCGGGGATTAGATTTAAGCGGATTTTTTACAGGAAGATAGCCACCGACGGAGAAATCTTTTCAAAGCCTTGGGAAAGCCTCTGCGACACACGATACTCGTTTCTGATGTGTAAATATTATCAAGCTTTATGTCGAATTCTAGCTGACCGTACGTCATGATAAGACTTACGAATGGATCTCGCCCCAACTTGAGACAGTATTGTATTTTTTTTTATAGCACTCTTAGCCCCAGTAGCGAGTTTATCACCAGTAGTCTCTTTTTTACGCGAAAGTCACGGAGACTCCTTTGTATTTCGACCGCAGTGATAAAGAGAACACTTCTCAGGTTGATAAGGATAATTTGAGCTGTTTCGAATCGTTTGAAACTACGACGAAAAGGAAAGGAAAGGAAATTACGAAATTTGTATCTGTATTTTAATGAGAAATGAAAGGGAGGAATGTTACGATCAATTAGTTAATATTTGAAACGTAAATTAACGTCAATATTTGGGAAATATGATATTTTCAAATATTTAATATATTTAATGAGAACTAAAGTGCAAAAATACGCGCAATGTACGAAATTATAAAAAGTGTTACAGTATTTTTATGGTATTTAACAATGAAAATAATTTACTATCCAGATTTCCTTTTTTTAAATTACACGTGAATTCGCATGGACGTCTGCAGTCTCGTTCTAGAAACAGACAAAAAGACAGAAACCAAAGCTCCCTCCCTTCGCAATGAAAATTTATCAATACGATAAGAACAGAACCGTGATACTTAATTGCTTCATATTTCTACCGTGGCAATAAAAACATAATAGCAGTTTGCCGTGATAAAAGTTTGCTAGAAAGGAAATTACAAAAATTTGTCTTTTCATCCCTATATATCTACGCGATTATTATTTGTTAGCACAACAATGTTCAGCGTTGTATAAATAGTGGATACGAATTCTGAAAATGCGTCAATTATTTCAGCAAGAAACACAGTGCAGTGATTACACTGTAAAGTGAAATTACACGAGCTGGAAATATGAGCAATTTTTTCTTTTTGCGAAAAGACATTCGAGTGGTGCAGTCCAAAAACTGCAATGCAGTACTCACATCAATGATCGTGTGACATTTAAAAACATTCGTGTATCGATATTTTAAATTTATTAGTAAAAATCATTAATTACAATGCATCAAATAATTATGATAGAATTAAACTACTAATTATAACTGAATCATAATTTCGTGAATTTTAGTGAATTGCAGTTGAATTAATACTATCTTCAAGAAGAAAGATACGAAATGCTCAAAAATTTGTATATTTCGTCGATTTAATAAATTAAAAATTGTTGACAATAATAATAATTTTCCCAAAAGCCACGTTGAAAGAAAAGACAGCCTAACATACTTGTGAAAAATTTATGTTACAAAGGCAAATGTTAAATTTGATAATTTTGGGGAGCACTCAAAAGGTCAAACTACCGTTTTATCACAGCCAAATTCCATTAAATCTGTTGGAGTGGAGATTTGATTATAAAATCGTAAAACTTCCATTAAGAATTTATTCATTTCGTATGTTTAATTTGATATATCTTTCACGTTAAATTCTGCAAAACTTCTGCTTGTCCTTCAATTATGGAAATTGGCCGTTACTGCAAAATCTGTTTTAATTAGGAAACCAGACTGGGGGAGGTATTTCAAACGTACTGGTTAAATGAACTACGCAAATATTAATGCCTTGGCACGTGACTTGACACGCTGCGAATTCTCTTTCTTCGTCGCTCTCCTCCGGCCATTGTCTCTATTCAGGCCGCTATCTCTGTCATTTTCACTGACATTCCGGCTCAAGTGGGCAATAATGTCGTTAGTCGAGCTAAGTAAATTTTGTCACCTCGAGCTCCTCTTCGTCGTTCCTCTTCACTAGACACGGTTCAACTAACGCCTGCATAGACTACTTACACATACACACAGCGTGCTTTCACTATAAGTAGGCCACATCAATGGCCTGGGTTATCTTTTCTCTAGAAAGTAGCTTTTTGGAAAAGCGGTGTTCCAACTCACGCTTAGCTTTTACTTGAAATTGAGTCAGATAAAAAGGAAAACAGTTAGAGCTTCCTAAAAGATGCAATCAATTTTGTTATAATTGATATTTATAATGTAAAACTCACTGTGTGAATATCCATTTGTGGTATTTATATTTTGTAGTATCGAAGCTTTAATTTTGCGATCAAAATAAATATAAAAATTAATTTTCAAGTAAACTTGGTGCTCGAAAAGTTAATGAATGAGAAACAAGAGCAGCATGAACACAATTTCTTCTTGTCTTTTTACAAGAATTGAAGTTAAGATATTTCCTGAACTATTAATCTTTCGACATAAATTGGTCAACACTTTTTTATGTATAAAAGGCTGCATCGGCTGGTGTGTAAAAAAAATATAGAATTCTATTTAAAAGTATAAAAACACATATTTCAATCTAAAATTGTACAATTTCAACGATAAACACACATACTTAAAGTCACTCTGACTAGATTCCTCAGTCACCTATTTCTTCTATTTATTCATCAAATTAAAGATGTTCGTTTCAATTCTATTTTATATTACAGTAATTTGCTAATGCACGCACGCTCTAAATTAAACTTGAAACATTCCCAACAATATTGATTGCCACATCAAGCATGTTATTCGAAATTTCCTGTACAAGTCAAACAAAAAACGATCTTCCAAATATTTAACGCAAATGTTTAACCGAATACTAGCCGAGTAAGTTCGAGAAGCTAAATTAAAGTTTCCCCGTCCAAGCTGAAAGCACAATAAGCCGAAACTACGAAACGGTTACTTAAAGACCCCGGGAGTCACTTCACGTTTATTTCCACCGTTTCACAGAAACCAGCCAGCACCCCTAGCTGTCTGCTCTACTCTTTCTTCCAGCAGAGGCTGTTCGAGTGGACAGCGACGTTGTTACTCTCTCTCTCGCTAAGTAAATTTCATCGCCTTGAGAGAGTACCGCCACGCCGCCGGTCTCCTCTCTCGGTTGGTTCTCTCGACTTGTCAGAGTCTGAGGGGGCGGGGGGCGGTTTGCACGATAACATCCTGGATGTCAAAACGCCGGCGACGGTCGACGAGGCACAAAAGTCGACACAAAGGCGCATTCACTTCCGTTGGAAGCGGGGCGCTGTTCATGAATCACCTCCCCCTGCCCCCCTCTCTAAGGGGGATGGGACAATGAGTGGCATTTACATTTAGAAGGATCGCGATTCGTGATGCAGCTTTGAATAAAGGGACGATAAAAAAAAAAAGAGAAAGAAAGAAAAGAACGACGAACCTGGTACGATTACGGCGCAATTAAAAAGTTCGCCAATGGCAACTGTACGACAACTTCGTTCCCCTTCGTGCGGGTGTGCGAGAGTTGAAAATCCTCTGCTAAACTGTAGGCGCTCCACGAATAAGGGGACTCGCAAGCTCGTCGCTCGGGCCATAATTAAATACGGATTCTGTATTGAAACTTACGGTTCGAGTGTCTTCGAGTTCAACGCGAACTTTGACGATGACGGTATTATGCGCCGGAAGTGTTGTTTGCTCAAATGCGAGGTATATAGGGATGAAATTATTGAAACGATTTGTACTCTCTCTTTGTTGGAAAGTTCGGAGCCGCTTTTCACTCTTTTTTTCATAATTTTGTCGTGACGACAATCAAATATTTTCAGTATGTAAATGTATGAAATATATCGTGTTATTTATTTATTGCACTGTTACTTTAGTTACTACTTATTGTCGTACTGTATCATATTATGTTGTTTGAGGTATTTAATATTTGTTTCAAAATTGGAAGAATAAAATGGTTAATATATTGACACTTAATAAATTCTTAATCGTACAAAATATACATTTTTGAAACAAACTTAGTATTTATCCTAAAACTTTTAAACAGATTTTAAGCCTGTTTGACACATTAGCAATTTGCTATTAATAACAATCAAATAAAATTTAATCTATTTCGTTAATGAACTCAAATACTTCACCTTAATTGTGATTCATATTGATATAATTTGAAAGTTTATACAATTTCAAGATAATATTGTTAAATATTGTTTGTCGTCACCGGTCCATTAAATAATCAAGCAAAATGTAAATTTGGAACTTGAGAAATTAATTAAAAATTAAATAGAAAAACAAATTTTTTATAGTAAATACTTTATAGTAAATATTCTATCAAATATTTTAATATAATATTTTCAATGATAAAAATTCCATTTGTATTTCACATTTTAGTTTTTTGTAAAAAAAGTAGGATCCAAGACTTATTTTGAATAGCTATTACAGTTAGTTGTTTTAGATTAAAACATTAAATTAACGATAATTAAATGTTTAGTGAATGTAATGAATAATTTAATCACGTGAATATAATAATCGTTAATTTTCAATGCGACAGTCAGAGTACAATGATAATTTGCCAATTACCCTATATAAGCCAAACTCAATGGAACTTCCATTAACGAAACGATCGATTATTGGAACACTGAACAATGAAAAATTTGTTCGAGAGTCGCGTATAAAAATAACTGAAAAACATGAATAGAAACTGGAAAATATTATCACATTTTTATTGAAAAAAATGTTGCAATATTTTACGTTCGATGCTAGTTAAAATATTCACATTTGTTTTAGTTATATATATTACTATAATTAAATCTCCTTTCGTCATAACCATTTTCAATTATATTATAAATGACAATAACTTATTATAATTATAACAATTAATATTTCATAACACTTTGTTATAATGAATGAATGTTATTATTATTATTAAATTCTCCAAAATTAATTTACAATCATTTTTGTACGTGTGCCATAATTAAGATTCTACTCGAGTGCTCTATTTTATTCGTCTAAAGATAAATGTTCATTGATTCGCGTGAATTTTAATTCGACTAATGAAAATCACATTGTTTTGCGACGAGTATAACGTTAGTACGACTAAAGTGATCAAAAAACGACCAATTCATAATTTTTCCTAATTTTTCACGGAAACTTTCTAAACGCCCCGATTTAACGCCATTTTAAAAATTTGAACAGCCTCTCGTGAAACGCACGACCAAAGGCGTAATTTATCGCACCAGTGAAATTTTTCCCATTTCTTCTCGCGTATTCTCGTTTCTCCGTTGCAAGATTTATATTTTCATCGTCGGTGCTCTGAAATATGAAAAAAGGAATGTCGATTCCCCTTCGTTGCCTCGTTCATCGAAATTTACAGCGATTCGCACTTGCGAAGTCGACTCTTGCGATAGTGATCGGTATCGTTCGAACGTTATCATTAACAACGATGGAAAGTACGCGGCGCCGGAGCTGCGGAGAAAAAAAATCCTAGGCCTAGCTAATCGAGCCCTGATCCGTCCCGGTTAAAGATTCAATCAAAGGCTGGCGCGGAGTAATCAACGAACTCCGCGGCACTGCCCGTAACAGAAGCCCGAAACGAACGATTTGCAAGTTGAACACGATTTAACTTTCAAATGGTAACAGCCAGATCGGAGTTTCCCCGCGCTGCCACTCCGCCCCTTTCTCTCGCGCAGCCAAGAAAACTAATCTTCCTTTAGCCGGCTGCCTTTAGCTATAAGCACCAAATTTATCATTATTCCGAAAGGTTTCGCGAATTAATCATTCCCTCGAGGGGGAAATGCTCGATGTACGCAAAGCTGGGCCAGCGAGAAAATGCGTTCCTTTGTTGGATTGCGGATCGATGCGGAAAGAAATATGAAGAAAGAGAGGAGGCTGTATTATTGATTGCCATTAATCTTTCTGCTAAGAACCTGACACGCGGTGATTCGTTGAAGAAAATGTAGGTACTGTTCGAAGGTGAAAAATGGCTTTTTTTCGTCTCGAATTATATTACGAAAGAAAGCGATCGATTCATAAACGATTGGAAATTATGGGTATCGAAGTAGCTCGACTTTCGATGCTTCGATATCGTATATCGTTCATTTGACAGTTTTTAAGATTTTTATTTTAATATTTCTGTTTTGCTCAATTGTTGTCTCTGAAAGATAAATGTTTATTTTAATATAATAAATTTCAAATAAATGCCTACTCCATCTTTTGTATTTGAAACGACGATTGCGTCGTTATATTCAGATTGCATTTTACTATTCGAAGTATGCACAACACTAGTACGATGATCAATTAAAAATGTCTTGCGTAAAATTTTATTCTAATATTCGTGAATGAGAATATCAAGTATATTAATATTATATTATTTTATATTATTATTATTGTATGATATTTATATTTATATTAATTGTAACAGTAATTAATATGTAATATACTTGCAACTGTAGCTTATAAATTATGAGCACTTTACAGAAAATTGTTTCGTTCAATTCGTTTCGTGAAAAATTGCCTTATTTCAACGTAAATTTAAATTGCTCCTCCTTTGAGAGTAAATCGATCTTTCTTGAGAGTAAAGCCTAATTAGTTTTCACGGGTATTGATCTGAAAACTTGATAACAACGTTACACAACTAAATAATTGATTAATCCAACTGCTAACTTTTAACGAATCTACTTAATCTTCAGTCTACTAACTTAACATTCGCTGTATGATCGCTAATGATTCGATAAAATAGTCGAAAAAAATCGTATAACAAGTTTCAAAGGAGAGACTTCAATCTTGAAAACGATGGCGAATCTAGTTACGAAAAAAATTTTTTGATGTTTTCAAACTTGTTATGATGTTTGAACTTTTGTTATCTTTGAGAAAAAAGTATCCTCTACTAAAAAAAAAAAAAAAATGACCTCTTAACCGAGTATCAAAGTAAAGTTGATAGTTTAAAGAGCTTTTGATAGTTTAAAACGAGACCAAGTGGATCGTCATATAATCTCTTTTTACAAAGTTACATCAGTTTAAATTATCGGCAAATTGTCATTGGCACAGTTATGCTCTTCACCGTACTCTGTGAAAAATCATTCAAATCTCTAAAACTGCTTCGCCGTAAATCTGTAAAATTTCCACGAAAAACTGCTCTTGAACATAAAATTTCAATTCCGATCGAAACTTTTTGGCCTATCGTATCTCTGCCGAGATACTTGATTTGATCGTATCACGAAGAAACGAAGAGCGAACTGTACGTTGCGATATCTCGTGCGAGAATAAAATTTTTCTCTTCTGTCGAGAACTTGCCTTCCTGCAAGAAGGAGCAGAATCAGCAGGTGAAAAAAAAAGAGAGGAGAAAGCGTGGAGGTCCGTGGTAAAAAATTGTGAAACTTTGCAACACCTTCGTCTCGCCATTTAATACGACGAATGACGTCTGAACAGGTGCCGCGGCAAACGTTCAAGTTTCGAACTTGTTTAAAGTTGGGATGCGGTCCTATCAATTGCATGAAAACTTTCCCTCCACCTGTTTCACCCCCTTCTCTGATCTTTGCTCTTTATACTTAATACTTCGCTGCCGTAAGTTCCTCCTCTTTCTCTCGTTTTTCTCTTTATTCTTCCTTTCAACACCAACAGTCGCGTGTTTCTTATTTTTAACGATGCATGATCGATCTTTGAAATCGTTATAGATTCAATCGTGAAGAAAATTTCTCGACGCTTTTATGCATTATGACAATTTGTACCATCTTCGAGAAGGAAAGTATCTTCACTTGTATCGACTCGTTGCATGAAAATATTTTAGGAAAAAATGAACAACACGATTATTTCAACAACAAGCAGAGCCCTCAAACTTTAAAACCAGCCCTAGTTTATTCTTTTTGCAAAATTATAACAGTTTCGATATTAATCCTTTCGCTACCATAGACGAAGTATCTGGCCACAACTATTATTTTCCAGATTCTGCAATACCACCGTCGAGTTATCTCGCTTTTACCAATTGTATACCAATGCTAAACTTTCAAATTAATTATCTATTCAATACATACATATACAAAATATAATCAATACCTCATCTATCAACAATCACAAACAAAATAGGAAAATACACAAATATTGCCTATTCAATATATATAGTTCAAATCGAGGGGTCAGTCCTTTGACAGTCAACGCGCAGTACAATCTGTCAATATATATTATACAAAATCACTGGTCTTCATCCGGCTTCGTCTTATCTTAATAAATCACAAATTATCTAACAAATTATTTTAATAAATTTTATTCATCTAACCAGCGCGAACACATCCTCCAGAATCTTTCAGTATCAAACGATATACAGCGTGAATGGCTCTAAATGGCACTTGTACGAGCAACTGCAAAGAAAACACGGAAATAACGAAATACTGCCGCTCAACGGGGGAGAGCACAGGTAGCTGTAATCGCTGCAATTATCCCACTCTCGCGGATAATTAATTTCGCACTTAACGCAATCGTTTGCAATCATGCGTCTTGCATCGATCGTATTAATTGAACTGCATTTTAAGAGCGGGGCCGGGGCTTTGTAACAAGTATCGCGCAACGATCCGGATAAAAGCGGCGAAAGGGGGGCGCGTAATCGTTCTTCGCTCTCTTTCCACTTCGCTCACGATAGAATAGATAGAACGAGAGAGAGAAAAAGAGGGAAAAAGAAAACGCGAAGGCTTCTTCCCTGCCCCACCCCCGAGTACTTATCCGTGTAGCGTTGAAACTTCGCCGAGAAGCATCCTCCGACGGAGGATTTGTAGGTTGAAGAAACCCTCCCTCACGCGATCGCGTTATCGCTGGGACAACGCCCGTGAGTTCCTTTCTTTCGGGCCACTTCGTGGAACGCGATGTATTCCGGAAACGTGAGTTGGTTTTTCGAACGTGATTAAAATTCAGCGCCAATTCGGCGTTTGAATTCAGGCGGAGAATTCGCCTTTCGGCCCAAATAAAATTGGGAAATGGGGGAGGGCGGGAGAAAAATGGAACGTACAGTCTGTGAGATTAAGTGAGTATTCGGTGAAAAAAGGAATGTGTTTCAACTCGTTACATACATTGTACGGCGGACAAGGATCAGGACTGAATGAATGAAATCAATTCTTTGGTATGTACGAGTTACAATTTGTTGATGGGCAAGTTGAAGGTTGATAAGTTGATGTGCAATGTGCATGAAGCTTGAGTAATTAATTAATTGAATTGACGAGCAAAGGTGAGGATAGTTCTCTGTAACTATAGAATAAACGCTAGAATTCAAATACGTTCTTATCAACTATCCCTTCTCCAATTTTTAATGATACTTTTAACATTTTGCAAACGATTTTGTAAATATCGTGTAAATTTTTGGGATATTAAACGTTTTTCATAAAAACATTTTAAACAAATTAATAACTTTAGGTATAAATTATTGATTATGAATATTATAATGATTCATAAATTGTTGACATGTTTCACAAGAAAAGATTAGTAATTATCATATAAAAATTTCTCTTTCAATATTTTTAATTAAATATTTTTGATTAGTAGTATTTACTTTTCCATTTAATGTTCAGTTGTAGTGTGATAAATACTTATTAATCTGTTTAAATTTAATAACTAAAATAAATATTAATATTTTATTTAAATGTAATATCTAAAATAATATAAATAAATATATTTATTTAATATAATAATATTATATAATATTTCATAATATTGTATATATAATATATACACCTATTTATATTTACAAATATAATATACGTTTGCAACTCATATAAAATAGATGTATCGTTTCGTAAAATTCTTTAACCATCAAGATTAGTAATATTGAAATTGTAGTCAGTTTCAAACAAACACTTGGAAACTCTAAACGGTTATTACTTCTCTAGAAGGAAATCGTGTGTGAAGTAGAATCATATATCATACCACTGACATGTACATTCGAAACTTAATGGCCCTTTCTTTGAATAATACGTTGAAACGTTCCGCGATTGCACGACTCACCCTCCCCACCTTCTGCAATCCCTTGAAACAGAGAAAAGCTTTTTACATCTTGAAAACTCTTAAATTTAAAACATTTCTATACAGGCAGAGCTACTACTACATCCTGTGAAAGCCAATACGGAAATTCTTAATTCTTTCCGTACAAATAGACGATTAAAAATTATTAACAATGTTCATTTATTTATTTATGAATTATTTATTTATGAGTACCATGCTAACATGGAACTTTATTTTATGTAACATTTGTAATGTCAGTTTTTTAAAAATTATTATGCAAATTGTGGAGTCAGGTGTACCAATTCTGAAAACATTTATTGCTTGCGTAGTTCTATGTGAATTTGTGATAATTTTTTTATATAAACTTGAAATTAATTAATTATATAATTGATACGCATTTTTAGCAATATTGTTGAATATAAAAATTTATGTTCAAGAACATTTAGTCCGTATTTTTATTGTGCATTAAAGATGTAAATCAATATATTCTATCTAAAAATCTAACATTACGAACAAAAAATAATACAATTAAATTTTTATTGCAAACAATACTGAAAGTGTCGTGACATGTAATGTATTTAAATATTTTTAATTTGGAATAATTAACAAATAACAAATAAAATTCTAAATTGAAAAATAATTTAGAAACAGTAATTTTATCTTGAATCCAAATCAGATAAAAATAATCTCTATACTTGGTTAATTCATTCGAATAAAATAGCAAATAATCTCAATAGACAGTGAAGTTTGTACTTCATAATAGAATCAGAAACTATTTAAAAAAATTTTTTTTTTTTTTTGAAGAAATACAAAGTACAAAATGAAATAAAAACTTTTCATCTGATCGTCAAATAATGAGACAATAATTCAAAGAAAAATCATTTGCTTGTTGAAACAAACTAACGTAAGATTATTTCAAGATAAGAACGACTCGAATGAAATGACTGTTGTTACTTGAACGATTATTTTTCTAACATTTTATTACAATATAATAAACAATAACTCAAAATTGTGGCGTCCGCAACGATGAGATCGAAGCACGAAAATATTTTCCAAAATTTCTGCGCGAAAGTGGTGTCGGAGAGCGAATGCATAAATGCAGAATCGGTGTGCTCGGTTATGCATAAATCGTTGAAGTGGGCGTAACCGGTGATAAAGCGATCGGCGAACGAACCCCCTGGACGAAACCAGAGCTTCAAAAGACTCTCGGGCTCAGCGTTTTCGATCGTCGATGCTTTTTACTCTCCCCCGTTCTCTTGGGAATTTTCTACGTCACGGGGGAAGAACCCGATGTCCTACAAATTTCCAAGTCGCTTCATCATCGTTGCCCATCAGTCACCAAGAGAAAGAACGCCTCGTGGACGAAGCTCGGCCGCTGCAAAGCTTTGCAAAAACTATAAGAGAAGTAATGAGTAAAAAGAGATAGACAAAGAGAGAGAGAGAGAGAAGGGACGTCGATAGAAGATAAGTGAGTAATAGAGGTTACGATGGAAGAAGAAAAAGAAAGAACAAAGTTCTTGTAAGAACCAAGCGATTATAGCGAAGAACAATTAAGCGTTACGTGCAGCGCAATGAATAGTGTAATCGATGAGTGATTAATGTTCGTGTGATTTCGTTTAGCGAACGATTAATTATTTGAGGTCACGTTAAGAAGGATTGTTTGCGTAAAATTATACTTTCGAGAAACGAAAATTTTTAGGTAAAAAATTGTTTCAAGTATCGCGTGTTGAAGAAATACTATACTTTGATGCGTCATTTTTTCATATTTATTTTATATTATATCGGATTTTGTCACGATAAATTATGACAGAATCTTTATAATAAATAAATCGTAATAAATAAATACTCATTTTGATGAAGAATTATTATATATGGAACTTGTGTAAAATATTAACAAATACTTTTAATATAAAAAATATTTCAAATATAATTCTCCGTCATTTTTCTTTCAATTTTTGTACGTATATATCATATCAAAGACAAGGGGAATAACTCTCCAAATGTAATTTAATTTAAATCCAATTCAATTCTACATTTTGTAACTAAATATATATGGTGTTTTAAAATCACGTTTGGTGTCTTTAAACTCATCGAACGGAAAAGAGAATTTAAGTGAACACTAAATATGGAGAAAAATTTTATTGCCAAACAGTGTATTTTTAATATGAGGGTGAACGTAACTGAAGTATAAACTGATGTGAGTTCAACGAACAATTAAACTTGAATTACGTATTATGTGTAATGACCTTATTGGCAAATAAAGCATGAGCTTATATAATTAACGGAGTATTCTGAAACGGGATATTAATAGAATTAATTACTATAAACAAGTTTAAAATTATAATTATTAATCTATTGATTTAAAATTATTGCATAATATTCTATTATCTATCTATTGGTAATTTATTCGTTCAAAAAATACAATATCAATCATATTTTTATCATATTACGAAGAAACATTAATTCAAATTACAAAAACAAAATAATAAATGAACTAAGTCACTTTCCATTAAGAACAACTTGCGCTATGAAAATCCTTCTTTATTGTCAAAATCTTCAATTGATGGGTGAATTTGATCATTGTAACGTAATAAAATCATTAAAATATGTATTACAACTAAACTGTTTCATTGATTGTCTCAATATTGACAACAAAAATATGTTTGCACGATTAATTTAAAGAAATGAAAGGGCTTCTGAACTCTTCAAACGATAACAGTACGAATATATACGTTAAAAAATTAGTTCAAACTTGATCAGACGTTGGTATATCCCGGAATTATACATGCGATTACCCCGAACGTGTTAAATAATGACGAAAAATGGAAACACTGTAAGGGGAAATGGGCCATTGACAAAATTAGAGTGGCCCGTGTATGTACGTCGTAATGTATTCAACGTGAACGATGAGTATATATTCGAGCTGCACTACTAGCAGCGATACCAGCTCTTTCAATAGATTCGAAGAACGTAAAGATGCGGTAGGTGTGACACATTAATCAGTAGCAGCATCGACCCGGGGCTCGCTTCTACTGAAGGCGGAGGCCAACCAAGAAACCGATCCCTTTTCTCCGTTGAATTTCAAGGGGATGGCCGGCTCCTTCGTGCATTAAACCGCGCCGCGTTATTGCTTTTTCCAAGAAAAAGCAGAGGCATTGTGCCGCCATTAAAGCCTAAGCTCGACCACTGTTCTTGTCTACGTCTACCTCTCCTGAACAAGTGTTAAAATAGCTGACCTATTCTTTTGGATTATTATTTCGTGCGAACGAAAAATCACTCCGTGCAATATATACAGTTTTTTTTTTAATGAAAATAGATTATAAACAGATTTTCGAATAAAATATTAATATATAATGTATAATGATGAAGTAATAAGTAGAATAGCAACTAATATTAAAATGGATCGACACATTGTTAATCGTCACAGTGTTAATTTTTGAATGTTTGGAAGTATTTTGAACTGTTTTGAAATGTTTGGAAATATTTTGAATTGTTTTGAAATATTTGGAAGTATGAAAAGACCAAGTTTAATTATAACATGAACAATGTGTTAAGATAGTAGTATTGAAATATTGATAAATAATAAATATATTGAAGTAAAATAAAATAAAATAGATCTTCTAATAAAGTAAAATTGATAGTAATAAAATATTAATGAATAATATTAAGGTACCTATTGAAATAATAATGAAAATATTCGTAAAATTGTAATGTAAAATTAATTTCCATTAATTTCAGTATCTTCTTAATTTATTTTTTTAATAACAGAATCTTCAAAACGTAGATGAAAAGGTTTGCAAGCAATAGCTTGATGTTCAATCTGAACATCAAGTTATTTCATCTGAAAGATGAAAGCATGTTTCTGGATGTAAATAGATTATTACAGAGAATTTTTAAAAGGACGGGTATAAAGTTTCCTGTTCGTTTATAATTGAGATGTTACGACAGTAAAGACTTTTGCATGAAAGATGCAAATATTTAACGAGAAATCTGCATCACCGACGTTAAAGTAATAATAATTTGTCGATATTAACATTTTTATAATTGTAGAGTAGAATTTAATCAAGAATGTGTCTGAAAAATTCGTGAATTCGTGAAAATATCTATTATGTATTTTATCAAAAATAAAACCACTAAATATTAAGATTTATTAATATTATATTGTATAGTAAATAATTGCTTGTTTAAAAACTGAATACTTACAAAATGTAACTTATACGAAATAATCTTGTATTTTTAGATTTGTTTCAAATTTGACCCATAATCCTACTTGTTATCAAAATTTCAACATGTTTTACATAACACGCACATAATGTATTCACAGAAAAATATCTCTGAAACATTCCAACACTTTCGCGAGCAACTGTATATTAAATTACTACTGAAAATTAATTTCATAATTTTCACTTCGTTACGTAAATTTCAAAGAAAATAATTCATACCTTCCGTCTCTGCGTCACTATCTTTCCGTCACTACGTAAAGTAATGAATATATCAAACCGGGAGTTGTAGCTCCTGGTTCAATTTAACAACGAGATGAACATTGACGTGACATGAGAGAAATTTCACTCTCGTAATTTTACGGGAATCGAATTTGCCCGTATGCGAAACAGGGAAGGTTTTAATTCATTTCCGGCCGGCTAGTACGATTTCCAGAAGGAAGAAGACAAAGGGCAAACACAAAAGGGGTGGAAGAAGGCGTAGTAGGCGTATTTGAAGGTAAACGCGGGAAGAGTGAGCCCCGAGCCGATAAATGGTTCCAAGTCGAGTCAAAGGAGGCTGGTCCAATTTAAATCGCAGTTTGTCCCTTATAGTACCGGCTGCTAAGGCCAGCCATCGTTGAATGAATCTCCATTATGAATGGCCTCGTGAGATTTACATTCTGTCGTTCCACCGCAGCCACCTCCCGGTTATACGTTATGGCAATTTGCCTTACACCGCCTCGCGAAGACTTCCCCCTCCACCCTCTTCGTCGCTGGACTACGGACGTTTATGCAAATTCATATTTTTTTACGAGCATTAATTGGTTACGAGGTGTTAAATTTCATTGATATGCAAACATTTGAATCAATACAAAACAAATTACAGGCGCGATCGCTCAGCCAAACAACGCCACTCCTACTCGAGGTCTATTCCACGCCCCCTCATGAATCACGCGACCCAAATCAACCAATTGCTAATTTTCGTTGCATTAGCGTTGCACCTGAAGAGGCCCGATTTTCTGGGTTACTCCCGCTAAAATCACTTTCAGTGATAATATAAATGAATAATAATAATATCTTTCACATTTTCCGGTCATTAATTTTAAACCCACTTTATTAAATAATACCCATAACATTAAATAATGTATAATAGACATTAAATAATATTATAATATGTAGTTTCTGTGAACTTTTTCACCTTCAAATTTCCTATAAAAAATATTCGCGGTCTATTGGTCAAAAACTGTAAAACATCAAAATAAATGATTACTGCACACGTATGAATTATTTTACAAATGAAAAGCGTTGCTGCACACGAGTTATTTCGCAATATATCTCAACGTGGTAAAAGAAAAAAAAAAAAAAATATCGCGCAATTTATTTCGATTCGTTTAAATCAATTTTCTCCCCCGCGAACGCTCTCGATTCATAAAGTAAAACCTGTAATCGATATAAATCCGTTTCTTCGCTGCATAAAATCCACATTTACCTGCTACGTTCGCCTCAAACCTATCGGAGGATAAAGTATCTTGAAAAATTCCTGACTGCAAAAATAGATTTCGATTAGCCTGGCTTTCACAATCAATTTACGTTCAACTACCCAACCAGGTCAAGCTGGTTTTAAAAATTTGTTATTTTAAGAAAACGAATAAATATGATGAAATTTAGTTTCCTTACTCTTAGTCTTACCTCTCTGGGGTTTATAATAAGGTTTCTCTTAGTTTTATTACTAATATCTATCACAGAAAATGTAAAATACAAAATAAGATTAAATTTTTGCAACATAATACAAAGTATTATAGTTATCCATCCTACGGATATCAATTAAGTATTGATGATAAAATTTAGTCTCTCTACTAAAACTTGATCTCTTAATAATTAAACGATTTTATTTATAAGTCATTATATACTCATGGTTGAACAACTTGATTAAGTCAATTCTCTTTGTTTTTTCAGTATATGCGTGACAGTGGTTGTGCTAAATGTTCATTTTCGATCGCCACAAACTCACAAAATGGCCCCTTGGGTGAAGAGGGTTTTCATCCATATTCTTCCTCGCTTGCTAGTTATGCGAAGGCCTCAGTATAAATTCGAAACAAATAGGTAAACATTTATTATATACTCGTCGATTTTTCGAATTATTGTTACTTTATTCTAATTAACATAAGAACATTATGACTTATCATTGGCATTCTCACAAATAATGAAAGAAATGTTTCTATAAAAAAAATATTAATAAACGTTACGTGTAGTATTAATAAATAAATATAAAAATATTTTTCAAATATTTATGTATCGTCCAAAAAAAAGAATTGATTAAAAGAGTAATCCTTTATCTTCTTTGTTTTAATATTCATTTCACTGTCTGGTTCAGTAATTGTTCATTTTTCTTTTATTGTCTATTATTTGAGAAATTTTAGTATTTGTAGAAAATAATAAAACTCTTCTGATATAATAAATTTTCTCACTTACTTGTTATCGACATCAAAATATATACATTTTAACGATATCCTTTTTTTATCTTTCATATATACTGATATATAATAATATTATATTTGATTTTTCAATAACGAACGACGAATTTCATAGAAGAGGAAGATAATAATTATTGATAAATTTTGCTGTATGATATAATTTTTTTACAAATTCTATGTATTCACAGATATAGCTCTGGCAGAGTATTAATGAGAACAGTCAGAGGGAAGGAAAAGACCTGTTATTATCCTTATCATCCATCTACCCAGGAGGATAGCGAAGAACATCTAACACCTAAACGATTTCACAGTCGCGCCGCATCGAAAGAAGACCTTTCACCTTCCAGGTATTTTCATTCAGTGTGAACTCTTTATGATACTTGATACGTAAAACAATTCTCTATCCATTCTCTATTTTTCAAATTATATTCTCAAAAGTATTAATTAAAATCCTTTCAGTATTTAATTCGTACTAGAAATTATTTTATACTGAAAATGATTAGCTTGCTCATTAGAGGTTCAAAGATAAGGTATATGTTTAAAGATAGACACATTTTTAATTGAAGTGCATGTAAAGAAAAATATTTTTTAAATTGAACATTTATTTCTAAATTTTTAAATTATTATTTTCAAATTTTTCAAATTTAATATTAAACTCTAAAGAGAAAATTACTTTCAAAATTTACTGTATAAAACATTTAATAACTTAATAACCATTTCATTTTCCTTAAATTATTTCCATCATATTATAATGACTTCCTTCCTTCTTCGAAAAATATTTTTCTTTACGTGCAATTTCAGTTTCTCATGCGATTAAAGTTTTGAAGGACGACTAACCTACATATGTATTCACACATTCGAAAGTGTTCGTACTTTTATGAACAGGAACTTAACCTGCTCTGGAAAAGGATTTTAATTAACATTCGTCCAATGTAAATCTCCTTTCAAGTATAATTAACCGAATATTTGACATGATGATATATTAGAAGTTTAAAAAGTAATTAACGAAGTAATTAACTTACATGATGTATTATACCGAAATAGTATGGTATCATGAGACTTGACTAATAAGATTACAAGACTTTACATCAAATTCTAGTTCAAACGGAATTAGAATATTAGAAAGAAAATTTCGTCACTCGTACGAGGTATTAAATTAATTGGATTTAATTGGATTGGACATTGATAATCTAAAAAAGCATGAAGATAGTAGTAAAATCAGATTACGTTCAGAAACTTTCAATAATTTAATACACGACTTTAATACATGAAATTTAAATATTATATTTTAAATTGTATATCGTAAATTTGAAGAAACGTTACGTTGCGAATTTCAATTACTAGAAAATGGTTCTTACTAAAATTAATTAATCGAAAATGGGAAAATATTGTTAATCTATTGAAATTAATTAAAAATAAGAAAATACATTTAATTCAATTGTCTCAAATTCAAACGATTCCATCATTTTGAAACTTGTATATTAAAATTAAATTGCGTTACTAATCATAAAAGTTATTCCTTTTTTAAAATTAATTAACGGCAATCATCACTTTCATATCTTGCTCTATAACTATGTCAAAATCAAAAAATCCTTGAAACACTTTGAGCATAAACCGCCTTTAGAATTTGCATTACGAATAATAATAATTATAAACAAAACTCAAGTTTGAAATTCACTTCCAAATCCACGTTATACTAAAACATAAAGCAGGGGAACCTTAGCTTGAAGAAGCAATCAATTAATAAGCACGAATATTAATTCTTTAATATAAATTCCTAAAAAAAACAAAAACACACAAACACAACATCGTGAAGAGAGAAGTTCAAATTACGAAAGCATAAAGCAAGTAATTTATATTACCGGACCGGATATTACGGTACAAGAAAACTTTGTAATCAGGCTGCATTGTCTTGTTCGTAATTTAGTCTCGCTGACGGTGCAAGGTTCGGTGGAAGTTGCCTAATCCATGGACCACCGTTACCACCGCTTCCTCTTCACACAGAATGCGAAGATCTCTCTGTCTCTGGCGAGGCAGGGATCGAAGAGGTTAAAAGTCCGGTGTTACGAAGTCCGCCAGCGTTCTCGCATTCGCGCTGCCCCCCAGAAATTCACAAGTCCTGCATCTGTGTGCGTTTCATCGCGGAGCACACTAAAATGCTCGAGGACTCGACTAAGGTAATTTTATCAAGCAACGTGAACTTTCTAAGAATTTGTTTCCTTCCTGTTGTGATGTTTCGTACTGCTTTTATTATCCTTCGATATTTTATATTTTATATTTTTCGATCGTTTCGCGAGTAACGAATAATCTTTCCGAGAGTTGGATAGATAACCCTTTATAGAGTGGCACCATGGGGTAATAAATATAAAGATTGAAGTATGAAAGATTCATTTCCTTTTGAGTTTTAATAGAGTGATTTCTCAAGAATTTCTTCATTTTCTGTAGCAAGCGTTCTTATTAGAAATTGTTTGCTGAATTGCAGTGGCCTCTATTAAGAATACGTGTCACAATAACTGAAACAATTTATTTCAGTTTTGTTATTAACCTGAAGAGAATCACACTAGTTTACGATTGATAATAAAAACATTGATAACTAAACGTTGAATGTCTGAATCAGAGAATGTTAAAAATAATTGTTATTCGCCATATATTTTTACATATATAATATAGGCGAATATAACAAGTGGTAAATACAGTTGCTAGCAACCTACAAAAATGTCAAAACAATGAGCATTATTATTATCGGAGTTTTGCAAGATTCAAATAGAAAATTTAATAATAATAGCTAAAAGGTCCCTGCTGCGTTCTCTCTATCTTCTAGCTTCTAATATAAACTAACGTAATAAAAACGTTCCCATCAGCGTATATAATTTTTTGAATCTAAGTTTTATATTAAATGTCTTCTCGAAACATATTATAAATTCATTTTATTTCCTGAAATGAGAGTAAGATCGAAATATAAAAATTTAAGGATCGTAGCAGGATCAGTGGGTAATCTCTTTTTCTTTTTATTTTAAAGGAATACTTGTGAAATGACCTGATGCTATATTTTAATATTTCATACCTTAAGCTTTAATACACATAATGAATATTAGCATTATTATGAAAATGAGGGATTTTGAATAGAATTTGTGATATATTCAAATGTATTCTATTATACTTCATTCCAGTATCGTCTGAAGTGATTATTCATGTAAAAGATAATAATATTTTTAGCTTGTTATATGTATCGAAAATGACGCTGTTAATGTGAACGTTATTTTTTATATTATTTTCTCTGATAAAAATAGGAAAAGCAAAAAGATTACTATAATGTAATATACTATAAGTTATTATCTTTTATATCTTTTATGAATTACACTACCACGTATTAATATTATTATTTTGTGAAAAATATGAAAAGTAAAAAAAATACATCATACATACGTACTTTCATCATACATAAATATTGTACTACAGTGGAACTTCGATAACATGGAACTTTCCAACTTCTGCAAGACGAAAATTTTCTTCATTTCTTTTTTATGAAACTTTACTATAAAAAACTACAGCTCGAAATATAACCTTTGATTGACTTGAATTTTTCGGTCATATTTTACCTCTGCAACTCGAATTTAAAGAGATCCGACTTCTCCAATTGTAGATCAAAGTTTACTTCTACATATACACTCTCATACAAAAGTTGAAACATTCTTTGTTTTCTAAACGAAACCAACTTCGCCATATTCCAGAAAAGTAAGAATATTATAATTAATCTTTGATCTTTCAAATATAATTGATTGAAACAATATTATAAATATTATAAATATTGATTTAGGGAGGAAGAAAAATAATTTTTTATACTTCCACCAGAGTATAATTTTCAAAAAAACGTCTTTTTAGACGTACAATTTATTAATAAAACTGTTATTCGTACGATTCAATGTAGGATCTAATGTAAATTTTGAAACAGAAAGAAACAAGACCAGAAATTACTTTCAAAAGGAGATCATTATACCTTCATTGAAGATAATATAATTTTCAAAGAAACATCATTTGTATCAATCATATAATTTACTAATAAAAAATAAATTCTCGTATTACCGGTTACGTGATCAATTCTATAGTGAATAACTTTCAAAAAAACATTACTTCCTATACTTACTCTAGATTTACACTTTAGACTCGTCGTCAAGTGTAACGTCATTTGCTGAAATGAAAATTCTGTTATCATAATACTTACGTTAATTCGATACCACCATAGGATCTAATGTGCTAATGATTTGTAAAAAGGTGAAAGAAGACTGGAAATACGTGGCGATGGTGTTAGACAGACTGTTTCTTTGGATCTTCACTCTCGCGGTGCTGGTAGGCACGGCTGGGATCATCCTGCAGGCACCGACCCTCTACGACGACCGGGTACCAATTGACAAAAAATTCAGCGAATTCGCAACCACCACGGTGGTGAACTGTCCGCCGCAATAGTCCATACCCGAGCCCTGCACCGTAAAAAAAGACTAAGGACCAACCGGATGTTATTTACTACCAACCCGGAATCTCATCCTAGTCTTAGGGAAACTTCCAGCTTCCGCTATTGTTCAATAACGAAATTACGGTAAAAGGGCTCCATTCTCTATTCAGCAAGCAATTGCTAAGTACATGACATGCAATTGCGAGTTTCACCAATGCAGAGAACAAAGAAGAGGAACGACGAGAGAAAGTTCAAGGAAGTACTACGAGGTTTATCTCTTTTGTTTCTCTTTTCCCTCTTTCCTTTGGCATCGTCTGACGTTGCTCCTGTAATAACATAATTAGGAAAAATGGTGAACGAGTTGGGTTATTTTGGAGTAGATGTTATCCCTTTTAGTGATGGAAAATTGTCGTTCTTAGTTGCTGACAAGGATGCATGAAGTTCGAAAATTCAAACGATATGTCAAATGTAATAAAATACATGAAAAAAGATTTATGAAATTAAATTCGAAAATTAGATTGATCAACTTCATTTTGTACGAAGTTTTTAATTTCATTGATCACTTCTATAATTAATATTCAATATCAAGTATAAAGGTAAAAGATTTATACGTTAAATAATTGCAAATTTAAAGATATGTTTTATGAAAATAATGCTTGTAATTGTCATTTCTCTTTGTACTTTAATTTATGGAGTTGAGTCACTATACTTGAGAAATGACGATTCTTCGCTGAGCATCCTAAAGTTATTTATTTATCAATATCGCAGTTATTATTATTTTAAATTAAATTTTTATTTCACTAGAAGGGTTAATATCTTGGTATATTAATATTTTCGGTTCTGTTTGGAAAAATTGTTCCTAGATTGCGGATTTTTATGCGAATTTATATTTTTGAAAGCATAATTAGGAAGTTAGAGCTTCGATAGAAAATTGTTTCACGTAGTACCATAGTACTATACTTTGGATATTTTACATATTTTATATAATATCATAGTAGGATCGATTCGATCAATCGAATGTTTGCGATCTTAATTTTCGTTGTCTCGTGTAAATAATCTAATGATTTATATTTATTCAACTTATATTTAATTTCAATAATAAAGTAATTACTTGTATTTACTAAGAATCTTACTAATAATATCATGTTATTAATATTATTTTAAGTTTTAATAATAATAATTTCACTCAATTTCTTTTAATTTTATCACTACTATTTATTTTAATATTCTAACACAGTAACATTAATAATATAATAACTTGTGTTTATTTAATAGTATTGCATTGCCAATAATTCTTATTATCTCCACAGTGAATGTCTAAAACAGTAAGTAAGAAAAGAGTGAGGGTAATAATTTTAAATTTTGTTTGTCAATTGCATTAGTTAATCGACATCCTACTCTATATTATAATATATTCTTTGCGATATATTGCTCTTCAAAATTTTCCACAAACGCATAAAAACCCGCACTCGAAGAAAAGAACATCCATCAGAACCATCCGTAAAACAAACGCATATATTCCTTGAAACTTTCCCTGTTTTCTTTTTTTTTTTTTTTAAAGTTTGTCACGAACCTAGGCAAACGAACGACAGCGACGTAACGTCGAACGTTCTTGAAAAATCTTGATTCATTCCTAGCTTCGTTTGAATTGTACGTACTTATACACTGGTCGTTACGAGACGAGGGAACGATCGACGAAGACTTTCGAAGGATGAACTTATATCTACACATAGTCTGCTCAAGTAAATCGTAATATGAAGCTGCCACTATTTAAAAATCGGGTTATCTTAAAAAGAGAAAAAAAAAACAACAAGCTAATTAAACGACTAACTGTAATGATAATTTAGCTGACACCCTCTGATCGGCGGCTATGATCGAACACACACAACCGGGATACTCGATGCGGATGATCGAAACGAAACGAGAGAGAAACGAAGCGTCGAAAAAAAAAGGATCGTCGTTCGGAGACGATTTTGCTAGCAGTGGATACGATCGGTCCCGGATTAGGGGTTAATGAAGAATTCTTTATTCACAGAACAAACTGTCGTGCGATCGCGTGTTTTATATATCCCGTTTACCCGACATGTTAAGAGAAATTATTCTAGGTATCACGATCGTAGGTAGCTCGTTGTACGACACGAACTTAGCGTGTAAAACTTAACGTGTAACCGATTAGTTTTAAACTATTTAGGAAACGTACCCCGTTTGTACGAGTGTATCTATAAGGGAAACAACAGAGGATGAGGAGAGCAATGATTTTTGCGTGTACGTGCATCCAAATGTCACTTGGGATTGTTGCTCGACGCCTTGTCGTTGAGATCTTCTTCGTGGAAGTAGAGACGTTCGCGTTTCAAATTTGTCGTTTAGTTGGTACGAGAGATTTCGAAGCTTTTTACATTTGTACGAGCAATTTAAAAAAAGTAATCTAAAATGAGATGGTGGTGGTTAGATGGTTTTATCTGTTGTACAGCTTTATCTATATATTGTTCAATTTAATGTTTCAATATATTTGATATATTATATATAGCAGGCAATTGATTACATCTTTTTAAAAATCTTTTTTAAAAAACGTATTTCTTTAAGTTTGTATTTCTGTGGAAACAAATAATATTAACTGTTTTTAAATACAGCGAATATTTACGAAATTAAATAATTAATTACATAAAATGATAATAAGTTATTTTAGATGCTAAAAAAGTTAAATAATTCAATAACCAAAAAAAATATAGTATTTAAATGTCAGAATAAAATTAATTTTCTTAATTTGAATACAATTGATTGCAATCAGTGTAAAGATGTGGACATAATTTTTTCAAAAACTGAAATAGCAAATTAAAATGATGAGGATAGGTCTTCACCTACTGAAACAAGAAATGATTTGAAGCACAAAAAGAATGTGTTTTCTTATGCTAAGATGTTTAGGTATTTCAATATAACATTCTTAAACAATATTGAAGAATACTGAAGAAATATTGAAAAATGTGAAGGAAATATTGAAATAAGAAATAAATATTGAAAATATTACGTAGACACCAAATAAATAATTTGACACTATAAAAGTAAATAATTTGATCAAGTAAACAATGTAATGGAATAAAAATTCCATTAACCAAACAGTTTTATCTCTCTGTTCGGATATAGGATAATCTCTACTGTATTTTCATTTATTTTTCTTGATTAGTTAATAATTAACGCGTTACATGACATATTCATGACTAACATCATTAAATTAATCACTGATTAAATTGATCAACTCACCAATTAATGTCAGCTCTGTAACTCATTGTCAGACAACTCTTCCTTGAAATTGGATGCACCTTATCTCGAGGGACATTTCGCTGCACACGTGTTACACTTCGCCTCTGTGAAAAAAAAGGAAAAAAAATACTGTATTTTGTAACAAGAGTCGAAAACCTGCGAAACATTACGATAATAATAACCAATAGTTCTGTAAGAACAAGTAAAGCATACGAATTCTAAAGCTGATAGATGTAGCTGATTGAACAACCATTCATGTCGTTGTTCAATGCTGTAGTACGTGGTTGATGTCACTGTGAGTTGTCTTCGTTTCCTTTCCTATCTTTTCGTATTCGTTTGTTTCCACTTCTTCTTCTTCGTCTTCTTCTTCTTCTTCTTCTTCTTCTTCTTCTTCTTCTTCTTCTTCTTCTTTCTTTTTCTTTTAGACAATTACGCGCTATGTATAAACATGTACTATCGCGGTTAAGTGATTGTTAGTTACGCCTCGTGCGAGCGGACTGATATTCGCGAGAATTGTAACCTAACGTCGGAAAATCTGCGATTCCTTGGCGAAATTGACGCGCGAAATCGATCGCGAATTACAATGCTCAACGAATTGCAATCGTTCGTTTCCAGCTTCGTTAAATTCACGAACTATAATACTTTTTTAAGATTGAAGGAAGAAACTTCAGGCTCTTGGGGTTGTACTGGATGCACAGTGTATGGACGAATTAATCAAACGCTTCAAAATAAATGGAAGCGGTTATGATACAAGGATATTGGTTTGTATTTGGTTGTATGTACAAGTTCAAATTGCAATAGTTTGATTTTTCATATGATTCTACGACTGAAACTACATTCTCTGTGATTAATACTGGTAATAATCAGCGACGCGATTATGGTGTCGTATAATTTTATTATAATAATATATTATATATATATTTATATATATTATAATAATAATATATCATTTCTAATAATTTAGATAATTATTATATTTATTACGTATTTGTTTGTTACGTATCATATAATAATTATTATCATATATATAATATATTGTAATAAAATTAATACCTACATGAAATTAAAATATAATAATAAGTATCATTTCGATTTCTTGTCAAGTATTCTTTAAATACATTACGCAGGATGTGCAAAAAGTTTCAGAATTTACTTGTAATTATTCTCGAAATTTAATATTCTGGTGTTTTATGTTGTGTTCTCTTCTCCTGGAGTAAAAATTTCATTTCTCTTTCATTCGTCAAAAAAATTCTTAATAAACCAAGAAATAACAATTATCAGTCAAATTGATATAAAATTTCTTATTCATCATTCGAACAATTCCGAAAATTGAAATTAATAATATTAGAGAAACAAGTAAAAAAGGAAAAGAACCAAAGTATATACTGTCCGTACAGTATGAACACAATTGCTGCAGAATTATTTCATTCAAAATCTCGACGTATTCCGAATCTAAATTCTCGAGCTATCCAAATACGCATCCAGTATAACCCGTAGGCCCTATCCGAGCAACTTGCAATTCGACTCGACGAGAATCTCTGATTTTCCGACGTTTCTTAAGCATATACTCATAGCTGAGAATAATAATAATTTTAACGCATCCAAGGTAACGATGCCTTAACGTCACGTTGGATTGTAAATACATACATTCGTAGGAGTATGAAATATATTGGTTCCGTAAATACTGCCATTAGAAAGCGTTGTTAGCGTGGAAGACGTTTTATCGATTCGTCGATAAACTCCGCGGTTCCTCCTCAATCGGTAAACCACTTGTAAACCACACGGCATAAATTGTAAAAATGAAATTAACGAAATTAACTTAAAGAAAAAAAAAATATATATATATATATATATACATATATGTATAATTGCAATTTCAACGTCGACCAACGCACACGCGGAAAAAATTCAACGGGATAAAAACGAGGAAACGACAAAAGAAAAATTTACACTTTTATCGGAATAAACGAACGAATGAAAACGAAAAAACGAATGGTTGCTGATTGAACGAGAACCGACCACGGAACACAAGTAGTGTCACAAAGACAAGTAAACGTATTTGCTACCTGATTGAAAAAATCGTCCAGTGAACGCCGAACGCATGTTTAGAACGAACGAGGAAGGGGAAATGGTTACGCGTCGTCGTCGATGTTAGGGATTTTATCTCTTAGAGGGAAACGAACGAGACTCGTATGAAGTTTACATTGCACTAAAACGATAGGGAAGAACGCACACATTTTCTATGATAGAGCCAGTTACTTATTTATGCGTTAACATCCGTAAGCTACGCATTAAGTGTGTCGGAAGCAGTTATGTATTTATCGGGCGAAATCTTCGGGAAAGAAAAACGCGTGCTTCGAATTCGGCTTCGAAAATTTTGAAAATTGGTTGAAGTAGCAGGTAGTATCTGTAGAACTTCTATGAAAAATTACAAACTGGTTATTTTCATTGCTCTGATGAAGTTCTACGACTACTGTCAAAATGAACAAAATTTTAACTCTCGAGTTTTAAAATTTCAGCCAATAACTTTTCATTCCAATCTCAGAGATCAACAATTAAAATGACAAAAGATTTCGACTTTCAAGCCGCCAGAAATGCTTCTCATAAACACTGTCTTTTTCCAAAAGGAATTTAATTCCAAATTGTCGTAATCTCAGAGAGTGACATCATAAAATAACAAAACAAAAAAAGAGAAGAAAATTTCCTCAAAATCATTAACTCACCAAAAATCTTTTCTCAAAATCGTGAACGCTACTTTCATCCGAAATTACAATTGAAATTACTGTTCAAAATTGCCGCCAAGTACGAAGCATCGGGTTATTTTCCGGAAATATCCGGCCCGGATACTGTAAAAGCTCGATCCCGCGATCCCACGAATCTTAAAGTCTCACATTGACAATAGTAGATTATTCCAACGATAGTCGGCTATTGTTGCTCTGATATTTTAACCGTTGTTAACCTCATCGCAGTAGTTGTTTAGTGATGAAGCGAAGCCATCGAAGCAAATTGTCCAAAAGATCGAAGGGGAAAGCTTGAACGTTCATCTTCGAACAAAGGAAACACACACACACACACACACACACACACATACACAAACAGAGAACAAACAAAAGAAAAAGGGAAAAAACAAGTGCGCGGTATCTAGTTAGTTATCTAATTAGCACGATAGAGCAGATACGTATTAACTGTTAAGGTGTAAATAACGTGTACATAGCTGACGATAACGTAAGGCCAGAGGTTATTAAGCGAATTTCGAGTTTTTTTACTACTGCAAGAAACTGGGATCATCACGCGTTGCACGGTGGAAGTCCCGCGACACACGCTGTTTCGAAAATAAAACAAAAAGAAAAAAAAGAAAAAAAAAAGAAAAAAAGGAAAAAAAAAGACAAAAGAAGAAAATCGTCGTGAACCGCGTCATTTGGTTTATCAATGACAACGAACGAGCCGAGGGTAATCTTTCGTTTTCTTCCATTAGCTTCGCGAAGCTATTTATATGTATATGTATACGCATGTGTATGAATGTAACACTTTCGTGTCGTTATGTTTTGTGTCTGATTTACATTCTCGAAGGCGAATGTTTTACAATTGTATTCTCATCGTGTAAGATCGTCGTGTTGTAAACCTTAACTTTATATATACATTTAGCGAGGTGTTTTTTAGTAAGGATGAAAAACGACGGTTTCCGCGTTTCGCAAGCGCGCAATGTTTTCAAGTTTTTATACGCGATAACCCTTCGATTTTAAGGGATAGGGGATACATTTCCGTCGTCGTACGATGGAGATATAATTCTATATAATACGTGCAACATCACAAGCGTGCATTGTTTGTTCAAACGTATATATGTACATCGCTGCTCAAGAGTTTGGAGCATCGCACATTAGGAGAATTTTCTTTATCATTTCATCTGATAATGGGAAAATAAGAATATTGCGATTACGATTAGATTCGATACTAAATATTTCAGTACTTTAAAGTAATAGTATCGTATTTAAAATAATTGTTTACTCGAGGATTATTATTTCGTTAGCTTCATTTCAATGTGCTCGAGTATTTTGAATAGAAATGTTACATCGTGTAACACTGTTCTTCGCGACAAAACTTTCGTACTTTGGTTCATTCGATAATGATTGTTCACGTTTCTAATATTTTTCATTCACGCAACAAACACTTTATGTAAACGTTAACCCTTTATAATATCATGTAACTTAAAAGTTACATATTCATGTGTCTACATTTTGAAAATTTTACTTTGCTGATATCGTATGTTAAATAAGTGATTTATTTATGAAAATTAATAGTTATCAGAATTGCAGAAAATACAGCTCTTGGTTATTGAATTAGGACTACATTAAGATTCTCTACTACATGTTTGAATGAAATTTAATTACAAATTTAATGATTAATAAAACAGTATTAAAAGTGTTACACTTGTTATTTTAGTTATTATTGTATCTTATTATAATATATTATTAGTATATATTATAATATATTATTAGTTTTTAGTATCTTATTATAATATATTATTTATTATTTATTTATAAGACAGCATTGAGTATTTGTTTATGCTACAAAGGATAAAAAAGTGAAAGAATGTATCATTTGCATCTCAAAAAAATGTACTTGTATTATGAAGAGAAAAAACAGATATAAGTAAAGTAGTATGTACGAAGTGTACAAGGAAATAGTACATACATATGCTATGATATGATTCTCCTGTTTTTATTCTAAATATTAAATTCCAAATTCAAAATTTAATTTTAAGTATTAAATTTTAATTTGCGACATAGAGTTTAGTTTATTAAACATTATTTAAATGTTTAATTATAAAGACATATTTATAAAATATCTAATAAAATTTTTTTAATAAATAAACGGAATTTGATAAATTTTAATAATTATTATTAATCAATGTAATAAATAAAACAAAATTTTAAATAATTCTAAACAATGATTCTGAGTTTCAAATATTTCTAATAATTAATCAAATTTTATTAAATTACGGTCGAACTTTTCAACTTCATCAAAACCACTTCTGTTAAGATTATAAAATGTACGAGTGGTCCTAATTCAGTGGCCGAGAAATATAGCTAATAAATAATTAACTAATAAATTAACCAAATATTCGGATATAAAAAAAAATTGTACTTCTCTTTATAAAGGGTTAACGAATCGTCTATATAACCTAGAGATAAAAGAAGTGCTACTGACGATAACCTGCTAAGCGAACTCATCGGTCATCGTGGCCTTCGCCCGGAACTTCTACTTAACGTTTTCATCAGCGCTAAAACCTGGCGTTTTGCCGACGAAAAAGAACAAAGCAAAAAAAAAATAACAGATTCGAAAAATCGTTCCTCGATGCACAATTTATACAGGATTAAAAGAAATGTACGAGGAGAAAAGAAATACGGACATTGTTGTTTGCCCGTATCTTGATCTTGACGTTTAAATAAAACTGCGTGTATTCCAAGAGCGATCGTAATGCGGGTGTTATCTATGTTGAACTCGAAACGGTTTCAATGTAGAAACTTCGTGGATCTCGTGTTTATTGAAATTTCGAAAATTCCTTGCTTGAATTTCGTTCGTCAAGAATCTCTGAGAAAAAGAGCACAAGACAAAGCTCAACTTTAACCCTGCTACGTTCTTTCGGTACCATCTTTTCGATCCACCATTATATTGATGTATAATTAAAACTCTCTCAAGTTTTGCCCATCAAGGAAGAACATGTGATATTATTTATTTATTTGATTCTATTTATTTATTTCTGTCGATTAATTTATATTATGAAATTCTATCTTTTAATTATATTATTATTATTATTGTATTATAGTCTGGTATTATATATTATATGTTATTATGTGAATTGTATAATTATCTTTTTATATTATATTAATATTACACGGTATATTTATAATATAAAAAAATAATTATACAATATATGTTGTATACAGTAACATACAATTATAGTGATATATAATACATGTTTCATATTTATATATAATACAAATTTCTTTTCATAATATTATAATTAATATTCACAAGAATTCTTTCATTATTCTAGACTCTATGATTTTATGAAATTTCAAGAAATTGTTTAGTAGTATTTATAACGTTACGATAAATCATTGTTTGATCCTTGATGGGTTAATCAAAATTTGAGGAAGTTCCCATTATTGTGCTCGATTTTCTTCTTATATCTTCTTATATTTTATGACAAACATACAATTGAATGTAAGATTGAAATATAAAAATTTGAGAATCGTAGCAGGGTTAAAATAAAACAGGTTAATATCAGCAAATTTTTTCCAATCTTCAAGTTATGTTTCATTCTTCTGCTTTCATTAGCATCTTTCAATATATTTCTCTTTCTTCTTGATTACTTGTTATGATGAAATTGAAATTAACGAAAAGTAAAGATCCAGCGATGATAGGATTTGCAAACAGTTGAAAAACATTCTTCCTGGAAGATTCTGATGAAACTTCTAATTAAAAAAACAAAAAGAGAGAGTATTGTGCAAAATGCCGAGGAATTAAATAAATCAATCGAAGCTCATTAGAAGTATCGTATCGCTGTTAAACAAACGGAACATATTAATAAATCTAAGAAAATGCGAAGAAATCGAGCTTAACCTGTTAACTGTGTAATTAAAATTGGGGGATGACCGTTATACTCGTCATATTGCATTTTGAAATTTAAATAAAAATGTAAATTCTAACAATATACCAATTGGTTCTTTTTGAAAAGAACCAAATATTTTAAGAGTTCAAAGAGTATCGAACTCTTAATGAACAATTAAATAAATATTTTTAATATTCATAAAATTTTCTTTAAATTTATTTCTCTATTGTCGAATATGTCGTCTTTGATTTAAATAAATATAATATCGTCATAAATTTAATTCATGCAATGCCATCTTTCGCGTGACGAATATCAAACACAGTTAACAAGTTAAACAAATTTACACACGTATTTTCAACGTAACGATGTATTTTCAACGTTACAATAGCGCCGCAGTTTTGGCTTGGAGTAATTGAATTTCTCACAATAACATGACAAAAACAAATACATCGATGTCTCGACAAATTCAACGTGTGCATTATACATTCCTCATTTGCGTCCCGTACTTCGTACACGACATTACAGTGCCAAGTAAACGCGCGACAAGCCTGAAAAAAAAAATCGCATAATGACAATAAGTATTGAAGAACAACCAAACAATCAGTCATCGTAAAATCTGCTCTTTTCAATTGTACGCCCATTGACTCGTGAAAACTCGACAAACTCGACAAACTCGATGTATCGAAATTTTTCACTCATTTATGACATTCTGACAGTGATGAAGGAAAATATTCGTTTCAAGCTGAAAAGATAATTTACCGGACAGCGGATTTTTATTCCCAGTGATTTTCGAGGTGTAATATCTAACGCTTAATATTTATTCAATATTTAATACTTAATGTTTAGTCAGATTTAATAGGTAGAATAATTTCCTCTTTTTCAATTGTCTTCGTGAAAATATTATAAAATTGCATAAATATCTAAATTGCATGAGAATCCGCGGTCTAGTGATTTGTCACTTCCGGAGCTGTCGAAGCTATAATCTTTTTATCACTGAGCGTTTCGTTTCAATTTGACACCCGCGTCCCGATCTTTGACCACTTGACACGTTTCAATGCGTAACTTAATACTAAACGAGAATTAAAAAAAAAAACGTAGTTTAAAAATTCCATAAATTGAGAAATATTAGCGACGTAGGCTAAGGACGAGTAAGGATATGATTACATTACTAACGATAATTATAATAAACAAATATACTGTATAGCAATAGCGCTATTTATTAAAATGAGGTAAATAACGAGCAGCAAAAAGAAAAAAAATATAAGGGAGAAAATTA
The DNA here is from genome assembly GCA_030673865.1 of Melipona bicolor. Classification (NCBI taxonomy): domain Eukaryota; kingdom Metazoa; phylum Arthropoda; class Insecta; order Hymenoptera; family Apidae; genus Melipona; species Melipona bicolor. The sequence goes on from JAHYIQ010000027.1 coordinate 2,278,680, forward strand.
TCCGAGTATTGACTACTATCGTTAGATACAACTACTATGTATATCGTTTGTTAAATATATATATATATATATATATATATACATATTATATATATGTATATGTATCTATAAATTATTGAGGACCGTCGTTCTAAGACTACATGATGTAAGGACGAGATTCTTGTTGCTTGGTTTTGTAATCATGCTTGATAAAAGCATTCGAAGAATAAAACTTGTTGTCGTAGAAAAATCACCTTCTCCTAGTTTTTGTCCTGAAAATTTATTTTCTGTCGTAATGTTAGTCTTGAGATGAGATATATTAATATTTACATTAATATTGATGTAATTAATTAATATTATTATTATATAATATTAATTATTATTATATAGTATTATACAATAATATAATATTAATTGATTTATATTTGTTAATGTCATTTATATATTTATGTCATTATTATAAGTATTATACACAATATTATTTTGTTATTATATTATATAAATTTAATAGTTAATGTATTTATAATTAATTATAATATATTATACAATATATTATAATTTATTTACATTAACAGAAAATCCATATATTAAGCTTTCTTTTAAAATTAATGTTTCATAAAACGAGTAAATATTTCATTGCGGATCTCTGTGCAATATTCTTATGAATACAATTAAAGAAACAAAGCCTAAGAAGAAATTTCTGTCTGCTATTAAGTATCATAATAAATACACCATTTTCGATGCTTCATATGATTTGTTACAAATGCATAAAAATCCGCAGTCTGGTAATAAAATTTTAATTCAAATTAATTCTTTATATTTTAATGAAAGGTACATCATCAAAAATTAAAAATAGTTTGGAAATCTGGTAGGTAAATACGTAATATATGTAGAGAAAAAAAATAGTTCTGCTTGAAATTACGTGATTTTTGTTTCATATTTGTTACAATAGCACCTGATATTTTTAAAGTTATAATCTAACAACGTATAATTGTAATATAAAAATTACAATGTAATATCTTAAACATTATTTTAAACTATCAAATTTTTATTCCGTAGAAAACAAACGTAGATTTATTTTTATATACGTTCTACAAATTAATTTAATTTCATATCCATTTTACTACTTCATCTATTACTTATATCTTATAATTTACTGTTAATAAAAGTAATGTAACTTAAATTTATAATAATATATCTACATGATAATTCTCTAACGTAATATTTAAATCATTTAAAAAAAAATACCAACAAGAATACTAAAAATAATATTAATTCACAAGTAAATATAATAGTCTGTTTTTACTTAATTCTAATTTTACCTACTTCTATATAATAATTCTAATGTGATACTTAAATTACTTAAAACAAAATACCAATAACGAAACTAAAAATGATATTACTTCATAAGTAGATAAAGTAGTCTGTTTTTATTTAATTTGTATTCCACTTCTATGATTTTGGTTTAATTTGCGATTTGAAAATTAAACCTAAAAGTATGTTTAATTTTGAAACACCCTGGTTGTCACGCATTGAACACAACGAAAATTGGCATTCAGTGAGCAATTAACTAACTTCAATTATACCTAAATTAATTAATACAATAAAGGTTCGTTTAATTAATATGAATGTCATTCGTACAAAAAAAAATTGCATGGCATCGATAATATTTTAAAACACGAAAAGCATCTTTTTAAAGAATAACTTCTTCATTTGCATTGTATCTAAACTAGAGCTTTACAATGAATTTTCAGTATAGATGTACGTTTGCCTGAATTTTACTTGTTCATACAGTCGAGTCTTTCGACCGTGTACCTTTAATCTATCACAGATTCAATAACCAGCGGTGAATTCGAAATTATTTTTTTCAATTTTTTCCAATTGAACCATTTCCGAGGGAAGAACATCGTTTCAATCTGGAGTGAATATTTCATACGTAGTATTATTCGAGATAATAATTAGATACATTTCATAATTAACGTCTCGTAATTTCTATTTCAATCTTTTCAAACGTTTAAATTACATTTCTACTTCTGTTAACAGTATACAATTAGGTATTTAATTAATTTTTGATGTAGAATTTTATCGTGTGTTCTGTAGATACATGCGGTAGCGTGATAAATTGATTGTTTTTATAGTTAATTATTTTTTAGTTGAACGTATTGACAATTGTATGTACAACATCATAACAATATATGCAAAAATTTAAATAACAATTTTCAAATAACTTTTACAACTATAAAACACATTGTGTCTCACAAATCACAGACTTTTTTATCATATAGTATACTAGATACCGTAGGCTTGTTGAAAATTTTAATCAAAAATTTTGACCCTTCAAGACATAAGATCAGCCTGAGTATAAATGGATGAAATGTTGAAGAAACATATCAATTTTCAAAATGACAAAAAATTAATTAAACATAGTATGAATCTCGTAATTTTGTGACCTTTGTTTTATAAAAACTTACCAACTTATGGAGCAATTCTTACATAATATACAGTGACTCCCATTAATATTCGAATACTAAATATTGAAAGTGTAAAATTTTGTTAAAAGTCGCAATAATAAACTTGGGCTCGTTTTAAAACGTGAGATCTCTGCTTTCAAAATGCATTATTCATTTTATTTTCTCTTTCTTAATTTTCCTTTACTATCACACATCCAGGCTTTTTATTTACCAGCCTAACAGTTAATCTTTAGAAAGATAATTTTGACTAACGTATTTGTTCCAAGAATATTGAATTTGATAAGTGACAAAAAAAAATTATTTCCATTACGATACCTCAAAGAAATACTATTCATTTGCAGCGATGTAGAATGTACTCCGTTAATAAATTAAATACAATAAATGGACGTGTTAATGTATCTCATCGCGCGAAACGTTCGGATTTGCATTTTCTAAGTACAAACTGAAAAAGATAATACTAAATCACACTGATCAATAAAACGTACATACGCGCAAGTCTTTGAAAAATGATTTGATTGAGCTTGTTTGTTCTTCTTCACTTTTATCAGCTCTTCTCACGAGGTCACAGACCTCTGCGCTTCTTCTTCTTCTTTTAATATATTCTCAATTTGCGGTAAAGAATTCTTCAACCACGCTGTTATGAAATTTCCGTTCGCTTCGACAAGCGCTGCGGCATACCTTGTTCCCTTCATGCTGTCGTAGTTAATCTCCCTGTATATTTGAAGCTGCAACAATTGAACGAGAACGTAATTTTGTGACATATTAAATTAAATATTCATCGAATTTCATTATCGATTAACCAAGATTATCCTGTCGTTTCGAATGATGCACAAAATATTTTAAACAATTATGCATGTATAGGTGTATATAATACTTTAAATGAATTCTTTTAATGTACAATATTTCGAATAGTTGCAATATTTTCTTTCGGCTAGCAAAAATATATCACAACTTAATATTTTGGAAAATAAAATAATGTTTCTCCCACATTTCTGTATTGCTCTTTCCTTTCATCGAAAGAAGAAACGATCAAATTTTCTTAACATTAATAATTTCTTACGTCTTCTAAATCCTGTTCGGTTGTCAAACCGTTGACCATGGACAGAACGAAGGATTTCAATACTGAATAAGATCCTGGAAACCTAAATCGGAAAAGTAATTTTATTCTCTTCCTTTGTACGATTAATTTTTTTTTTTTTCATGAAAAAATTTAAAATACCTCTGTACAATTTCCTGCCAATTTGCTCGAACGAATCGTGATGCAATTTGAGCCGCGGCTGGATTTTGCGGAAATGCGTTCAAAATTATTGATATTTCGTCCTCTTGGAATCGTTCCTCGTGAAGTATTTCGTTGAGAATACTGTTGTGAGAGGAAAAAAATATATACATATACATATACTTTTGTATAATGTATAGTACATACCTATATTAATATATGCAAATTGTATATACATATATATTATACAAGGTGTCTCGAATTTAAATGTCAAAACATTAAGAACATGTAGAGGACCGATAAACTAAACAAAAGTATTTGTTCGTTTTTGCTCTATTTTAAAGAAAATCGCGAGAAAAGAACAAAAGATATTCTGGTAATAGAAATTAAAAATTCGAAAATTAAGCAACGTAGAACCTAAATTTTTATGGTTCCTAATAATTAATGATACTAGTAATTTTCGATGGTTATTATTCACTAAAATTATTATTCACATAACATCACAGTAACGTCATCGGTTGCTATAGTATTAATAAAGAACAAAGAATGTTATGAGGCGAAAGGAAAAAGACACAGCACGAGATAAAGAAATCAAAGAAAATAATAAATATATCTATTCCCGTCAATCTTATTTGCAGAAGCTAGATTTTTCCCCTAATTCTAATTCTAATACAAAGTTCTTGAAAAGCAAAATTCCGCGTTAAAATATAAAATACCTTCGTGTTTAAAAAACAATCAAATATTGGCAATTGAAAAATTCTATCGTGTTAATCTATCAGCACTGCTCGTGATGGTAAAAGCGCAAATTCAAAAAAAAAGGAGAGAAAGTTAAAAGGGCTTCATTCTATCAACACTCCCGTATAGGGATAAATGTTCAAAAAAAGCTCTTCGAAATAAAGAAGAATATTCTTTCACGCTATCTCTACTTTCCCACTTTGACGCTTTTTTCCATTCGTTTTAAAGAGGAAAATGTATATACATATGTGCTCGTTTTAAAAGCTCACTGAGTTTTATAATGAGATCTTTTAAACTGTAGACGAAGAATACGAGATAATTAATCTATACTTAACTTAATGACTACTGACACAAACAACACGACTGAATTAAAAAGTTTAAAATTCAAACATAAAATATTTAATTCTTTGTATTACACTAGTGATATACATAAAATTTTTTAAATTAAAGTTATCATAAAATGGTTTGCACTTACGATTGTAGAATCCAAGGAGCTTGAAAACAGGCGAATGACGACAGCAAACGTCTCCTTTCTTCCTCGTCCTCGATGGACGTTACTTTTTCCGTGAAATAATTCCACACCTTTCGGGTTCCATAACGCGCAATAGTGCAATAAAACGTTTCCCGTATGTAAAAAGGGACACTACAACAATTTAACTTTATTAAATCCTTGGAAAATGCAAATTCACATGTAAAGAAATATAATTGTAGTAAGTGTACATGTATAATAATAGAACAATAATATATAAAATAAAATGAACCAATATATAAGAATGATCATTTTTATTAAATTTAATTCGGATAAAATTACAGAAAAGTAATTCGAAAATTTTGAATTTTGTATAAAGAAAGATTCACAATAAAAGTTTCATTGGGACTTACAGTTCTTGGACTTCGTCGTCAATCTTATCGCTTTCGAAAACGTTCTTCGTCCAGTTCAAACACTCCGAATGCTCGAAGACGCATGCAAGTTTCACAGCAAACATTGTTAGTGGCGAACCTTCGTCCAGCTTCGATCCTACTTCACTGTACAACGGGGATATAAATCTTACCATAAATTCCTAAAAATTAAACGCAAGAATATTATATTATATACAATAAACGCAAGAATATAACAATAATAATAAAATAGATACAAGAATATTACATAACATCAACACACAATGAATTAACCTTTTTTTTTTTATTTCAGAAAATAATATTATGTATCTAACAGTTACGCAAGATCAAGCAGCGACTCTAAAATAATAAAAGATAACTGTTTGGTAATTTTACGATAATAAAAAGTTTTTATATCACGCGACTTCAATATTGTACTATTATAATTAAAATTATTCAAATTATAACTTAGAGTTTCAATTTTAATTATATTAATTCAAAGTCCTGTTTGCTATACGTTTAAACTGCGTTACTTACCTGGAAGTCATTGAAGACTGAGGTATCATATAAGAGCCTATTTAATTTGAGCATGTGCCGCATGAACGCACCCCACGGTATATAATGTCTTTCCTTCATTTGCATATATTTAATAAACTCAAACGCGGTTTCGTATTTCACGAAGCCTATTTCAGCTAAACTAAAAACATCATCTATGAGTGATGCTCTCGTCTCTGCCGGAAATGAGTCGTGATTTTCCACCAGAGCTAGCTTTAACAGCATCCAATTTCTGTCATCGTAATTCACACGATAGAAACCTTGAAAAATGTAAGTAACAAAATTATATATTCCATTATTTTACAAAGGGAAGTAACATATTGTAATATATATATATATATATACACACAAAGAAATATGAATTTAATAAAAATAAAAGCAATGAATGATAAATATACATATAAAAATGTAAAATTATAACCAGATAAGCCACTACAATTTTTGGTATTATTTCATGTATAAATATTTATTAAAATAATCATTTGCAATGCCAGTATTCCACAAAATGTATTAAATATTATAATTAAATTTACTACATACCAGTTTTATTTACATTGAAAAGTATCCAAGATTCATTGGAACCAATGTTATCCAAGGTAATTTTAAGTTCAGATGGGAACCATATTTTTGAAGGAGACGACCAATTACTGTAATTATTAGTGTAACTCAATGGGATATACCAGAATTTAGTAATACTTTCTAACGGACGATCGAGTGAAAATTGTTCCTAAAACAAGTATTTAGATACAAAATATTAGCAACAAAGTTCTTTCTTTGAATGTTATTAATGTTTGAATACTTTCGTGAGCAACTATACACTTCGTTTAAACCAGTGTAAATTTTCTTTAAAATCCATCTTTTGTTTAAATAGAATTCAATACAAATAAAATTCTATAAAATAAACTTCATATAATAGATTATTATTATATAGAATTATATTTTAAAATTATTACAGAAGTATCATATTATTAAATAAAATTCTATAAATAAATTCTAAATTAATAAATTTAATATAATTAGAATTGAATAGAAAAATTACAGCATTGTTTGTTGTAATACCTGATAAATAACAGCGGATTCATTCGCGTAATTTCTTGTAACTGTTATAAGTGGATATCCACCTTGAGAGATCCAAGAATTGATCGTCTGTACCAACGAAACTCCAGGCGGAAGTTCTATCGCTCCTTCCGCCAAAATATTCATGAAATCGACAACATCCGTGCTATTATACTTCCTGATCAAATAATAAAAGCTCTTTCATTATATCGAAACTTGAATTAATTAATTTCTTGTTTGAAAGGAAAGACAAGACAAGAAGATCATTAGTATATAATAATAAAATATATATATATCAGGTAATGAAATCTCCTTTATTATAACGAAATTCATATTAATTTATCTCTTACAAATTAACTCGTCGCGAAGATTATCCGTATCTAAAATAATTTATTATTTAGATCATCTTTTGTTTTTTAATGTATCATTGTAATGTGTTTAAATTAAGGAGAACTGGCAAAATAATCAAAGTGGCCAATTTTTCGAGTCAATTCACTTATCAAATCACTTAATTAAAAGTTTATGCCTCTTCAAGTAATATTTATATTTCATCGTAAGTATAAAACACTTCATCGCGATATTATATACCCACCACCTGGTTATCAGTTTCTGGTAGCCGTTCCTAAAGTCGGTATCACTTATCGCGCCATGCAACATGCGTATCAGACATGCACCTACAAGAAACAATTGAAAATGCAACATATTTGCCCACTCACAATATCTACGTATATTACGCACTTGCGAAGAGAATGACACAACAGAAAATGAAAAACAGGATTGGGCAAATTTTATTTAGAAATAAAGATAAAAAATAACGAATCATTTCTATTAATTTACTATTTTTATTTGAAACATAGCTCAGCATTTTTATTTGAAAAATCCTTTATTTTGGATCCAAGTCAGATAAATAATAAGGGTCCAATAATAAGCAGTCCGAGTCAATTCATTATAAAGTAAAATAATGAATAATCGAAAGCTTAAACTTATGCACGACAGTGTGTATACTAATCTTTGAAATTACTAGTCGTTTGAATAGTTGCATTCATTATGACCGTAGTCTGATAATGATAAGCTGAATTATCGGTTTACCTTTCGCATGTTCATAATCAATCGATGGCAATGGATAGTAGTTGACATTTTCGTGAAAAGGCCTTGAAATGCTATAACCATCGATTTCCATCACGTGCAACTGAACATCGATGATGAAGGAATCGGCCAGGTCCAATGACGAGTCTATCTGAAAATGGAATTTTATTGCAACGGTTTACGACTTTGTGCGTTTTCATTTTTGAATGGAAAATTAGTCGCTTGCCTTCTGGATGATCTCGTATTTGAGATGATCGAGCAGACTCTCGAAGATCCACGCGTTCGTTCGATTCACATTCATAAATTCGTCGAGCCACTGCTGCCCTATCAGAGCGATCAGAACCTTCAGAGCGTTATCCTTCGTGACCTGTGGCGATTTGTCGCTAGCGTAAAACAACGACTGCCTTAAAAATTTAAACGTTTTCAATTAGATTGCCGGTAAAGAATTGTAACGAAGATATATACGTACGATAATATTTCAACGTTTGTAAATTATAAATTGAATTAATTTAATGAGACTTTTGTAACCAGTCTTCTGAAGCAGTAAGATTGTTTAATTTGAAATGAAATGTACTAATGACGCGTAGTATACAGGATGAGTCTCGTAACGTGACGACTCGAAATAACTAAACTGTTTGTTGTAGGAAAGAATTTTTCGAACAAAGGTTGCATGCTTTACAGGGGCATGTATAATACGTACAACGTGATCGTTTTGTTATTATTTTGCTTTTTTCATTGAGATATACTTTTCATTAGCCAATGCAGCTCGACATTATGTATGTCGAAGACCTATTAGTTTAGAATACATTTCAATTTCAATTCTGCAAAATCTATCAAAATTTATCATAAAAGGACAAGAAATGGTATTCTTGTATTCGTAATACCTTTAACATTCATCATTTTGACCATTTTTGATAATTCTAGAGTTAAATAAGCAACGATCATAACAACGAAAAAAATAGTAATTGTTACACGAGTACAAATACAAGGAATATAATCACCAGTTGATACATAAATATTTTTAAATAAACAATAGCAAATGGCCAATGGCAATTAAAAAAATAGCAATTTTTGCATTACAACGATTACACTCCTGAAACAGAGTTAAGAAGAATAACAAGCTAATCACAGCGATATCACGTACGAAGATTATAGATTATTATAGACTATTATAAATTTTATAGATTATTTTATGATTATACAGATCACAAATTGAGTAAGGAACATTTCTACTGTTGACAAACAATGATGGTACTTACTTGATCGCAATTAATCCAGGACTTCCCATGTTCTCGTTAATCCCTGGAGGCAACCCCACCAGATCCAGCTTGGGATAGGGATAAGACGTCAAAAACACGTCCATCAGGTTAACGACAACCGAGTTTAGTTTGTCGAAGAGGTAAATCTCCGGTGAGTTTCTGTTCGAATCACACCAGAACGTTGCAACTACTTCGGTGTCTCCTATAAGTGTCGCGTTCATGGCTTCGATGTGCCCCATTACAAAAGCCAAATTGTGCGGTGAAATGGGTGGAGAATCGTCAAAAGTATCGATCATCAGTGAACTGTCCAGACTTGAAACAAAGATAATAACGAAGATTATCTCTTTCACTTGTTTCTCTTTTTAAGTAAAACTTCGTGAAACAAGATGAATTAACTCCGTGATGAACATTTTAATTTAATAGAGATATGCATATTTAATATAAATAATAATAGACAATTGTCTTCCTTTTTTTTTTTGACTAGGATTTTTTTAAGAACCAGACAAATTAATTTTATGATGACCATTCAGTCTGTGAAATACAACGAAGATTCAATTTGAATATGTCATCAAATTGTGAATCTTCGTGCAAATTCACGTTCCTAAAAATATGATTAAAAGAAATAGAATCCCGATAGAAAATTGTTTTATATGTTATGAAAAGTATTTTGGATATTCTATAAATTCGCTCATTGTGCAATTTTGCGTTGTAAAATGCATAATAATCCGCAGTCTAGTCGCCAGATACTATCAGTTTCATTTACAAATACATTCTTCAGAAAGACACGTCATGAATTACTTACGTATCCCTTAAAGTCCTGAGGGGCATATTCGAAAGAACTGTCATTTCCTTGGGACGTGCGATGGATACGGAAAATACTGACTTGTCAGTCACATCGTCGAAAACCGGGAAAAGGCATCGGGCACCGCAGTGTTTCAATCTTGTCCCCATTAGCCAGCTAATAATATTATTATTTGAAATTTAAAAGACAATTTTGTCTTAATAGCAGAATGCGAAATTTTATGCATGTTGATATACTTTTAAAGATAAAATTTCAAAAACAAAATCTAGATACAGAATTTTAGTAATTTTTTATAGCAGAGTTTTATTTGTAAAGTACCAATTTAATTTTATATAATTTTATTTAATTTCATTTCATTTTAACATTATAATAAATATATATAATTATTACAGTAATTTCATTTAATTATTTATTTTTATCACGCTACATTTTTATGATTTCATGTACTTTCTGTGCAATTCTGTATCTTCAAATTTTCTATAAATGCATAAAAATCCGCAAAATTAGGTATAACGAAACATATGAAACATCATTCTCTTTCAAATATTAACACATAGCTTTTCCGCATCGTACATACACTAAATATAAATTATTCCATAAATTATTCCACTTAATTAGTATTTAATTAATAAATAAAAATACAATAAATGAAATAAATAATACACAGTATAAAATACTTGCTTTTCTCCGCCGGATGAACTATAATTTGTGAAGAAAAATACATTGTCACTGATTGACAATTCATATTCGATTTCCAACAAATAAACTCCTTGCTGTATCTGTTTCTCTAAATGAATCGTGTGAACTTCTTTATCTTCGTCTGTATCGTAATTTGCAATCCGCATTTGCAAAGATGCATTCTCGAAAGATTCAGGTCCGAATTGTACAACAGTATTTACACGTGAACTATTAATTTCGCCGACTGATGCGTAATTTATCAGTGGAACGTTTGACTCTTCAACAGTAGACTTGCTTTCTGGTGGATTTTCAGAGCTTTTACTATGTACAACTGTCTCGTTTTCCATCACTGTTACCATGACTGCATTTTCTATGAAATACAAAGTAATTGCAAATAAATAACATGATTTTACATGAAATTTTTATCATAAACAAAGTTTCAAACCCTTCAGGGAGACTACATCTATGCATCATAGTGACTCTTGTGCACCTAGAAATTATTTCAACAATATTAAAACATAAATTAACACACGACCATTATGAAGTTTATTATTATCATTACTAATATACACTTTGAACCTATGAAAATGATCAAAAAGTCTAAATAATTAATATTAAGCGTCACACTGAAGGGTTAATATATGAGAATATATTAGCTCATAGTTAATAGAAATTAATTTTTATTCATTTAATTTAATTTAATCTACAATTTAAGTCAAAAGTTCAGAGCACTCTTTTCTTTTTGGGCAAACTAAATGTATTGCAAATGTAATATTTTATATCCCAAATATACTAGTAAATGTCAATTTTTAAACAATTAGTAACATTACCAGAAATTGTATCGTCCCATTGACCATTATGATTAATCGCATCATTGGCTCTCCTCCTTCCTCTTTTTCTTAATGACTTCTTGTTCTCTTCCAGATGCAGCAATGTTAATTTACAATTTGTCGTTGTAATATTCTTCGCGTTTAACGAGAGTTTGTTTACACCTGTTGTATCGTTTACTTGAAATTCAATGAACACACGGCCGATCAATTTCGACGAGAGATTAATATCGACAATAATAGGCGTTAATTCCAAACGATATTTCAAGGGATGAACGAAAGGTGAAACCGTATTTTCACCAAGATCATCCGTATTATCGATCTCATCGTTCAGCAAGTCTAAAGCCTCGTAATCCTGATAAATACAAATTTTTTTGAATGTTAAATATCAAATATTTGTTTATTTTGTGTTGCTTTTTACCTTTTTCTTTGGTAAGGAGTTGATATACCACCCCAGAAATCCTGCGGCAACTACACCGATAATAAAAACTACAATGATTCCTGCTATCTTTGTATACGATAAGAACCAGCCATCGGTCCTTTTACATTCGATGTCATCGCAAGTCATAAATTCCACCGGACCGCCGCTGAATTGTGGCATACATTGAGCTGCAAGAATTATTCGAAAAATATAAATCCTTCCAAAATATGAAAGCGTTCCGATTCCGAATAAAATGTCTAATCTAGACGTAGAGGTGCATAGTGCATATATATATATATATTCATTTTACAATAAATTATTAAAATAGAAACTGCAAATAATTAAATTATAATTATCAAGAAAAGATAATTTTCTCTCTCTCTCTAGATTCTTAGTCTCTCTCTAGAATCTAACCACCACACAGAAATTTATTTCATCTGTTAAATATTATATACGGTACTCAATACTTCGGATATTTCACGTTTAAATGTGTAGCTATTTCTGTGAATTTTTAGAACCTCAAATTTTTCAAAAATGGAGTGAAGGCTTGAAGGCTTAATATGAGCCTAATTTTTTTTTATTATTATATAGAATATTTTAATACATCTCAAGAATCGGTTATTCTAGTGTTAATTATTTAAAAAGCTAGTGGGACGAAAATCTCGTCAATTCCAAATTATATAACTAAACAATTTATATTCTTCCAGACATGCTGTATATTTATAGGAATAGTATGCTCAAAAATTTGCATCCGTGGTTACCGGATAAATCAACATTTAGAAATAGCAACAACAATTTGAAACAATGTTGACTTTCTCGTACATAATCGTGACGAATTCACGTTATCATAACATTCGATGCGAACGTGACGTGACATCACTGAAATTGATTTCTTGCGATGCACATATATGTACTTAAATACACTCCCGTCCATAAATCACCGGAAATATCATAAAATTATGATACGGTTACCAATTAGATTGAGAATAATGTGCATTATGAAATAAAATTAACACGTGTTCTAGTTTTATATCACAGCAGAGTCTTCCATATCTAAAACTATAGATCCACTTATCATTCTGCCGTATTAAATCAACTTTTGCTTAAAATCAGGTCATTAATGTCAAGTAGCATAACTTATTTATATATATATATATATATTATTAAAAAAAACCTTATCGTAACTGCGAAATTTTTATTATTCAAATCAATCCAATTATTCAAACAGAGTATTTACTGCTTTTTCTCGTGTTATTCTACATGAGTATTATAGTACCACAAATTTAATTGTAATTGTAAACTTAGCTCCTTCGATCTAACGCTTTAATATATATTTCATTTTAACTTGATTGTGTCAATTCATTTCTGAACTAATACAAAAATTCAAAACAACGAATTCTTATCCATTATCTATCGAAAATATGTACGTGCATATGATAAATTTGCTTTTACTATTTCAGCAAAAACAATGCATGATGACGATAGCCCTCAATGTGTTGCGTCAATGTGTTAACTATAAGTGTTAGTTCACTAAGGGCCAGAGAACAGGAAAAATCCAGAGATTGAGAAAAATCTAAACGTTATCGTGCCAAAGGTAACAGAGAAGAGTGTTTATGGACATTGAGGACGTATCAGAGTGGAGGAATCCGTGGATATACAAGGAGGGTGCGTGACGTAGTAGTTGTTGTAGAGTCTAAATCGTTTTGAGTTGTTAGTCGATAAGATTAGTTGCATAATCTCGGTTGCATTGAGGATTTCAGCTTTTACAGCTCAACGCTTAAACTTTAAACTTTTGAGGTCCAAGCTAGAACTGTAAAAGCTAGAACCGCAGCTTCCAGACTGCAGACTTAAAAAACTCATTTTAACAACACTAATCCTGGTATGATGACTTTCTGTTTTGGTGGCTGGTAACAAACATACGACCGCAAAGGATCAATATATATAAAAAGTTGTTCTATTATTCAAAAATTTAATTAAACAAACACTTTCTTTTTGTATATGCATTTGTCATTGACTACGAGATCATTAGCAATGACGTTGAACTAGATATATTTTGGTGTGCAAATTCGTATCTTTAGGAAGGTTTGATGAAACAACACTTTTGTTTCTCTGTTTGATTCGAAAATTGGAGGTACTATTATTTTGTTCAGTGTCGTGAGCACGCGTAAGCATACATTCCAGGCAGATTGATATACGTGCACGCTCGTAAATACTCGGGAAACGATTTCTCAAGGTCCACCACTGTGTATATACTACACATTACTGGCCAATTATTAACTTCACTGTTCGCATAATCGTTCGCCAGACCGACAATGCCTGCCTCGCTATAATTTTTCAAACATTAAACGCGCTAAAAATACAAGCAACTTCGTGTTCAAAAATCGCGAATCAGCTATATTTTCCAACTGAAACTACTTTCGCGCATTTTATCGATTAAATCCTAATTAAATCCTAAAAGTGTAAAATATTTCATTTATCTTGATTCAATGACCGACTTGGGGATTAGCTCATCTTGATCATCATGATCAGATTTATCGCAATGATCAGAATGTTCTAAGAGAATCAATATAAAACTCAGTATTATAATATATAATACTTCTAAAAAATTCTGTTATATCCTCTCGTTTATTACAATCGATCGTGATCGGTATTTAAGGTACAATTGCCGGAAATTAATCGAATTATAATCAAGTCCATTAATATGATACTGGATCAAAGGTTCAGTGATATCACGACGTTCATTTCTCAAGAATTTGAATTGTATAACATCGTGAACGATGCATGTCTTACATGTTTGACTACAAGTTACACATATATCCTGAATACTGTAAAGTATAAATGATAACATCGTAAATATCACATTTCAATACGATTAAAATTGAATATGATATAATCTTCAGATGAAGATTATGTGTATTATTTTATTATATTTTAATACATATAATACTCATATAATACTCATATAATACTCATTAATATATTTAATCCTGCCTTATAATTGTTCATATTATTTAACAATTAATTATATATCCCATGTGATATTATATATACACGTACATTGTATAGATACGTGGAATTAATAAAACAAGAAACAATATATAAACAGGTTGACTGAGTAGGAACCATGAAGTGCATAATTTACAACAAACTATAGTAAATATATTACGTCGAGCACTTTAGTACAATATTAGTCACATGACATTAATTTGACATGTAGCAGTGTAGATTAATATAACCTACGCTACAATACGGCTAAAGTGTTTGATACCCTGCGTTTAACATTTGCATCAAGTTCACTTGTTCGCTAAACTATTGAGCAATTTTAGTTTTCTAAACTGGTGAATATTTCATATGACCTAGTCCTAAACGTTACAAATACCTATAAATGTGATCGTAAATCAAACGTTTAAGTTCCACGATTGCGATTATAGCTATAATAGCTCCCTCTTTCTTAGCTAGCTTCGACAATTTATTTTATTAATTACAGATATTACTTACTTTCATAAATTTTAATTCATTATTCTACAAAATTCTTGAAATTATTACATGTATATACATATATTGTAATTATTTTGAATGTTCCATTTGAACACTAATTTATATTTTTTAATTTCATTATTTATTCGGCTTTATTCTATTAATTTATAATTATCTTTAATTATTTTGAACATTTTGTATTATATTTTAATATTCTGCTAGTCTATTGATTTTTATATCAATTTACATTTTGTTATTAGTTCTATTTTATTTTATTATTAATTCTACTCTATTTTAATTAGAATTTTATTATAATTTATAATTATTTTAAATACTCTATTGTTTTTTGTTAATGTGTATTTTTTAACTCTCTTATTAATTTCTACGAATTTGTATTTGTATTTTTTTACCGTAAATATATTTTATTTAAATAGAAAAAAATAACTAAACAAAGAACTAAAAATTAATATAACATTACATCATATTAATATATCTCAAATAAAAATGTCATACAATATTATATTATTAATTCATTTAAATAGAATTTTGTATTATTTTATTTATCAATGACTTTTTTCGTCTTTCTCAAGAAAGAAAGCGACAGAGACGATAAATGAAAATTAATATCTATCCGATATTCACGTATATTTTGACAAAAATAAAAATCTTTTAATGTTAGGATCGTTGATCGAACTAAAATACACAATACAATTACGTGGTAAAAGGAATTCGTGCCCGCTCACTACATTGAATTATTTCAACTAAAGATATATCAACGACGATAGCGCACGCGACGTGGCCGAAGGTTATTACGGTGCTTCGCAAGATTACGTATGCGAATAGGACGTAGTTTTTTTACGGCAATATATGCTACAAGATTGTGTTACCTGTTATGTCACATGGTACGTGATCAACGTATAAATAAAACGAAACTCGAAATCTACTCGAACCACGTTCACCTAGTCGTGCAACATCGTTGTTTAACCCATTAATGACCGAGCAATATTTTACCATAATTATACTGTGGATTTTTACACATTTATATGAAGTTGCATGAAAAACACAGTAATGCACGGAGTATGTATAATATAGAGAAATATCTAAAATGTATTAGTCACTATGACATTCAGTAAGTGAATTTTTATTTAAACTCAATTTCTGTAATCGACCACAAAAATTCACATAATACTTCAATGTTTCGTAAAATTATGGAAATTAATGAATTAGAATTATAGAATTATATTATTGTTTGAAATACAAGTGATTTTCGAGCAAAAGACAAATATAAACGTAGTGCTATGAATTAAAATATAATAGTATACATTTTAATAACTAAATTAATTATGAATAGTTTATGTCATAATCAGATACACGTCGTACGTAATTTTCAAGAAAAGTTCATCAAAAAGTTCATCAATTATAATTTTTTTTTTTAACTATTATAGCAGATTTTAGAATATTTTCAATAAAGAGATTATAATCACGGAGGTGATTATGTCGAATATTGACAACTTCGATGTTTAATATACATTTACTCACTACGTGCATTTGAACATATATAAATACCATTTACAGATATATGATATTATGTGTATTACGTACCTATAAAATACGTAGAAATTACAAAAATATTTAATGCAATATTCAGTAGAACAATCTATAATTTAGTATCAATTTAATCATTAAATTGTAAGATGACCGTTCGTGCAAATTTAAATTTTTGTATATACTATTAAAGAAATATTATAGAATCTAAATAGCGATGACTTTCATACTTTAAACTATAACGAGTATTGTACTTTGTATATTTTATATATTTTTACGTACGTGTACTGCATACGTTTTCATGAAATTTGCAAATTTGCATTATGCAACATGAAATTTTAAAATATTTTATACAGTACGCATAATGTACAGGTATAAAAGTTCTAAGTGTTGAAATACTTTCGTGAGCCTCGGTAGATAAAATTACTGTCACAGTCGTATACACGTGTAACGTAGATCATCGCAACTGTCACATAACTACAATCGTGCGTTTCCTCTTAGAATTATACAGAACTCACGCCACGTGGAATGTTGTTTCTTCCACTGATTCACGACTTTCAAAAAGAAAAAAAAAATGAAAGGAAAAAGGAAAAACACAGATGAACAATTTGTTCACCATTTATCCCCTGGGCGAAGAGAAAACTAAAAGTTTTTGCAAAAGAAAAAATTTTTAATGACAATTTTCGTATACTGACGTCGCATCGGTTACGCTTCAGAGATACGAACGTTTCTAGCAATCAAGCAATTACGATCGTGGAAAATAGCAACTAAGGTGTTCACGATTCTCGCTAATGTTCATGACAACAGGAACACGTTTAAGTGAAGAAGGAAGCCATGGGATTTTAGCTGACTATTCACTATAAGACTTACTATGTTAGCAAAGAAATATAATATGATAATTTTGATATTGTATGATACGATTTGAGCATGTATGTACTGCTGAATTATTTTTTATAGTATATTAGAATTATTTTTTAAACAGAAAAGAATATATTGAAATTATTACTATAGATACGTATATAAAAACCATATAATTCTAAAATAATAAAAAATATTGTATAATAATTTCAATATAAATAAATAATTAATTTAAAACATTCTGTTTTTGTGCAAATCAATTACTTTATAAATTTATAATCTTGTGATATTGCATTATACATTATTGAAATTAATACTTATAGTATAATATATTTATCATTATTTATATATGGACTAATAATTTATTTATAACATGTTTTATATAAAATATAGTACACAATATACACAAAGAAATAATACATTTTCAACATTATATTGTTGTTATATTACTACATATATATTATATATTATATTATTATATATTTATTTTTATTTTATATCTAATAATTTCATGCATAATGCAACATTCAATTAATATTGAATGTAAATTTACATGAAAATTGATAAAAATACAAAGCAGAATATTTTAATTTAAACATTTATCATGTTTTTGGTAAAACACTTGAGTGGACTGAAAAAATTCATTCTACGATACTCGATGTTTAACAAGTTAAATTAAAGTTCAATAAATTTGCAAAAGAAATTTCCAGATAAATCTAATAATTGCATAAATGTCTATTTGTTTTTATTTGTTTAAAAACAAGTTAAATATTTTATTTCGAGTAACCTCTCAACGTATTGACATTTATTTAACTCAAACTTATCGACTTCACTTATCAAACATTCTTATCTCTACATTAACATGCTTGTTAACTTTTTCTATTCGTTTTCCTTCACTCTTTCATTCTTTTGTCATTCATTTATCATCTTAAATGTTTTTTTCCCATACGTATTACGCGAAATTGCGTGAATGCTGTTTCATTTTTGAATTCCTAACTAGCTGACGATAGAATTTAATGACTGTCGGAGAACGGATAGCAAAAAAATTCCAACGATAAATACCACGATAATAATTGCGAAACAAGTACTTGTGCATGTAAAATAGCCGTAACTTGAAGCATCTATTTTTCTATAGTTCAATAAATTATCAATAATTAAAGAGTTGGAATTGAAACAACGCTGTAAGTGCCATTTTGAAAAAAAAACTTTCTGCTTAAAACGATTGTTTATGTGGAGGTCGATATCAGAAAATTTGGAGGGAAGTATTATCAGAACAATTTATGCAATTTTCCGTATTTCGTATGTTCAATTTTCAGTTATATCAATCTGGTCACTCTAATCAAGGGATACTGATCTTTTCTACTGTTTCAGGTAAACCATTTTATCATCTTCTCTATATAATATAAAATTCTTTTTATTGTTAATTAATGGGTCTTTGAAATATTAATCCTGCTGCGAACTTCGAATTTTTAAATTTCAATGTTATATTCAGTTTTGCAAAGAAAAATGATTTACGAAAATATTTTAAGAAGAAGTTTAAGGTGAAACTTAATCAGGAATCATGGATATTGATAAAAACTTTTTCGTATTTCGTTTAAATTTGAGATATTTTTTAATTTTAGAGAAATTTTAGGAAAAATGGATCAAAAATGATCGCAGCAGGGTTAAACTAAAAATATTATAAAATTATATAAAATAGTATAGTGTATATGTAATAAATAAGTTTTGTTAGATTTGATACAAAATAACATTTAACAGTTATTTCAAACTTAGAAATAAAACCATTTTTTACAGTTACAGCCCTATTATTTCCACTCTTTAATTATTGTTATAACTTTTTTTATAATTCCCATTTAGGAAATAATTGTTACATAATACGTTTTACGTAATATATTCTTATACTTTAAAATATTTCAAAATATTTTGAAACATTTAAAAAAATTATTGCATAATTAGTCAAACAATTAGTTACACTGTAAATGCATTTCACTAAATCGTCAAACAACTTAAGTTACAAAAGAACATTAAAACAGAATATATTTTCAACGAAATTTAACTACATATTACACTTACTTACTGCGGATATTTGTGTGTTTATTTTTTTTTTTTAATATTAAAACGCACAGAATGCGCTAATAATAAAACATAAAAAATATTCAAAGATAAAGTATCCAAGAAATATCTGCTGAAGTTCTGTCTTTTTAATTCTATTCTTAAAGCATGAGTTTATATGAGTTTACTCTAACAAAGAGAAAATAAAAATTAAAATATGAATTAAATATCTAAAGTTCTATTTCTTTCATTCCATTCGTAAAATATACATCTGTATGAAAACAAAAAATTCAACAAAATGTGACAATAAAATACGAACAAAACATCCAGTTTCATATTTCAAAGAAATATCTGCTGAAGTTCTATTTCTTCTCTTCATGGAATATCCATTTATTCATATAAATATGAAATAATAAATATAAAATGATAATAAAATAAGAATCGAACACCTAGAATGAGCATCTATTAAATTCCATCATTCATAAAAATTCATAGAAATTTCCGTAAATATCCACGGTATACTGTATGCTCTCAATGGAAAATACAACGTAAGAAATTGATATCACTTACAACTTCTGCGTCCATAATCCTGCCAACTGGAAATGGATCCTCGACTCATGTGAACTTGAGCTTCCGGTGCTATCCGATTTGAAAACGCGTACGATCGCGCGCGATGGGACGACGCGTAAAGAAAGTAGAGATCAGTCACGTGGTGACGAGGAGATACACCGGGAGGACGATCCAAGCAGCGAAAAAAATTCTTCTTGAAAGTGGCAAGTTTTTGCGTTCACGGTAGCGCACCTACCTCGTTCGCACAGGTGCAGCGCAATTAGTCGTTCTACCTACAATGCAAGACGACGATGCTGGCCAACACTCCGAATGCACGTTGTGCCCCCACTTTTTTTCAATCGTTGCCACGGAATCGCTCTATTCTTTCAGCCGTCTGTGTAATCCTTTCTTGCATTTCTTGTTTCTCATCTCATCGCGTTACACCGCGTCGCACGGCTACCTCCAAACGCGGCAAAAAGCACATTTCATAAATTGAAATTACATGTACATGCAGCACATGCTGACAAAAGTTAAGAAACTGTGAATTAGCAATTTGAACATCTTTGGAGTTTTTGGAGACAAAGTTTAGAAAGGTTTTGTTCGAACAAAAGTCATTCAATATAATATAATTGACAGTAATAATTTTTCTTGTAACTGCAGCTTCGGAGATTTCAAACTCGCTCTTTTTTAATCTTAAACAGTTTTAATATATTTCTTATCGGATCGATGTTATCTATAAAAATATATATATATATTAAGCTGTTTATTATCGGAAGATTGTTCATTTGGTAGATATTTTTAGTTCTAGTATTTAATTAGTTAGTTTGATATTAGTGTTTAATATCATTTAGTAGACGTTTTTAGTAAAATTGTAGTGATATTTAGCTTTATTGAATTAGTCGACCTACTTCGACTAATTTATTTTGACCATTTCTTGAATTTATTTATATCATTTCATTCTATTTACTAAATCTATGGTAACTTCTGCTATTTTATATTAACTCATTTCAAAAGCAAGTCATAAACGAAGATGTCGTCTGAAATCTTAGTAAGTTTGCTCCTGGCATACAATATTCTTTGACCTATATTCTCCCTTGCATCTTGAAAAATATGCAAACTTCCTTTATCGAATGCATTCTTATCTTGCTTATAGCTATATATACGTTTCATAACCCTTTAATATTTTCTGAATAAAATTTGTTTTAAATTAAATGATAAACTACCTAATTAATGGATTTATAAATAGACTTATGGGAAATTTAAAACTGCAAAAATGGACAGAATATAATATGAAAGAATATACGAAATATTTAAATACTTTAAAATATTTAAATAAAACATATTTTTAGACTGAAAATTGAAATTTGCATAAACATACATTATTATATAATATATTATACTACATCAATTTGGATTTATACCAAGGAACAAAATTAAGTTTAAAAAATAAGGAACGCCTGAAAGAGTAACAAACATTTGATAAAGTAACAAACACACAGACTTTCCTTATTCATCAACGTAATTTATTTGTAGCATCATACATTGCAAACACAAACAATCTGTATACCATGGAACGCGGGCTAGTTGAACCAGATTGAAGTAATTAGATCTAAATCATTGGACGTGATCAAAAGAAACCGACTCTCTCTCTCTCTCTCTCTCTCTCTCAAGCTGGCGAGTCCCCACTTCCTCCTTGCCCTGCAAAAGGCGAAGGAAACATCAAATGGTGACACGAGCGACGCAAGTGGCCAAGCTGGCCTACAAACGTTTGCAAGGAAAAACCTACACACAAAAACCCGGGGGCCTATCAATCCCAATTGACATCGAATCGGAAACACGCGCGCAGGAGACCACCAGAAGAGACCTGAATTGCTCGGGCTTTTCAAACATTAAACGAATACACAATGGTTTCTAGTTGGAGAATCGGTGACAGACTCAGGAGGAGGCGGAGGAGCTGGAGGATTCACAAAGTAGCTTGTGGCATCTCAATTTCCATTGATGCCTTCGGGATTGGCCATTGACGCTGCGCTTCGCGTCCGTCACCGACGGTTACCGGCCGTGATTAGGCCCTTTTGTGACGTCTGTCCGACGGAATTGGATAATGGACGATCCACCGATTACGCGGCTAAGTGGATCTAAGCACTTTGAATCCGTGCTTCGGACACCAATCCGAATGCCACGGGCTATCTCTGTCACGTGGTCGTTCAACGTTTTCATCCTCCACGCGCTCTGTTACAATTTCTTTTCTTCCCTTTTCTTTTCTCTTTTTGTCTTTCTTCTTTTTCTCTTTTTTTTCGTTTTGCGTGCACGCACGCAACGTTTTTCGTTTCGTTTTGTTTCGTTTCATCTCAAGTGGATCGTGATCGTGATCCGTGATGGTTGGTCCAGTTGGAAAGAACGGGAAAAGCTGGAGGACAGTTGGCCAACGACTGCGTTCGGACGCGGTCCTTTCGCATTCGCAATAGGGATATTTGGCTGGCAGTATCAAGGTCAAACGACAACTTCGATCGAAGCGGTCGTAAGCGACGATACTTCGAAATAGGCGTGTTACATCGGTTAGATCGTTGTCCACCGCATGCAAGTACGGACGTGTTGGATAAGGATCGCCAAGTAAGTTCGACGTGAGAGGCGTCGGTGCCGCTAAATATTGGAATGATACTGTGTATTTCAATTATTATTGGTTATCGATACAAGTGTCCCGAGAAACTCATGCCTCGTGATATTAATTATACGAACGGATAAAGTGGAACAGAGGCCTGCGTGTTACGGTGACGGACGAAAAGTATAAATACTGAACATGAAAAATTGCCGATATCTTAGAGGCTCTGGTTAAAACTGGATTGTGGATTTTTATGCATTTATGGAAAATTTGGACTGTAAAAAATACATAAACTATTTCAAGTATGTGTTTAATATGTAAAACATGTAAGATAGGTTTCTGCATAGGGTCCATTTTTCAATTTCTTTTGAAAATATAGAAGTATGAACATCCGTAGTCCAGTTATATGAAAAAAAAAATCGTACAACAATCCACTTGGTCTCATTTAACACTAGAAAAATAATCAAAATTACCAATGCATAATCCTTCGAAGAAACTTTGCAAACTGACAACGGTGCATTTTTAAAGACTTGAACGATCTCTCGTAAAATATATGAACAAAAGTTTATATTCTTTATTTCATTACAAACTTTTTCGAATTTCTTTGAAAAAAATTTTGTACTTTAATCTAGTCTAGTGTTAAAATACGATATAAAATATAATAGATGGTTCTAGTGTTGAAAGCGTGAAGCTTTTATTTTGATAGTTCTGAACTAGCCTTTTTAACACTAGAATTATCGAAGTAGTCAAAATGACCAATTTATAATTTTTGTTAGAAATTTTACACTAGAACACTGTATTTTTGGAGACTTAAATAATTTCTCGTAAAATGTATGAATAAAAACTTACGTACCCTATTCTGTTAGAAAGATCCGTTATTTTCTTGATTTAATATCTCTGATGGAAATTTTGGAATTTAGTTCTAGTGTTAATACATTCAAGACGGACATTTTCAACCTCACAGTTTGAGGAATAAAATTTTTCCGTCTTTACGATTTTGATATCGATGTGTCCCGAACATGTTATCATATGTTCTTAATATTAACATATCATTATTAAACTGCGGATTTTTATGTATTTATAATACATATATTTTATGTATTTTCAAATGTGAAATTTCACATAATACACAATGAAAAAAGATGTAGTTTTTTACAATATTTAGTGCGCAAAACAATTTCCTATCTCTTCGGCTCTTTATTATATTCTCAAAATTATTGTAATCTTCGAGGTATAAAATACTATTGTATTTGTTAAGATATAAAGTTTGTATGGGAAAATAAAATTAGCAATCTTAATTTAATTCATAAACACAAAATATATTCATTGTTTTAAAATACTGTCGAATATCTGCATTTGTTCTGATCGAAATTTTACTTTTTTCTCGGAGTGTAGTTTCAGTGAAGAATTTAAAGAATTTTAGACTTGATCATCTGCTGAATCTCGATTTATTTGTTAATTGAGATCTTGTATTTAAAACTGTAACATGGAAATTTTATCAAAATTTGATGAAGTAATCCAGTTTCGTTTGGTTAGTTTTGTACAACAAGTTGAAATTCAACTAAATAACTAATTTTACTCTGCAGGAGAACCATGAGGTGGATAGTAGCAATCGCTGGCTTTTTCCTGATCTTCATCTTTCTACGGGATATCGAAGCCCGTGTAAGTAAAATTACTTTAAAACTATTTAAAATTTAAGAATCTCAAGGTGGGACTTTTTTACGTTCATTCGACACACTCCAAATCAAAAGTTTGAAACTCCCGTTTTGAATTTTTTAAACGAAACAAACTTCTCCACGCATTTTTCTGAGAAATAATATTGTATAACAAATTCAACAAATTCTAGAAGAATAAAATAAGATAACCGAATATAATTTGTGGAATTTCAAAAAGAAAATAATCGTTGTCGTAATTTGTGCAACAAAGTATATAAAATTATTTAAAAAAATGACTGTTGTAAATTCCATTTTATTTTGACAAACAGCCAAAATATGTACAATTAATACGATTCAGATCGCTAAAGTGTTATAAAAGTTCATTGAAAATTCATTTTGCAGATTGAAGTCAAACGCAGTATAGACTTGAACGATGTTTACCTGTCGAAAGTAAATCAACGCAGATTACCAACGGAAGTAGTGCCCAACAGTTATCACGTAGAGCTTCAACCTTTCATCGGAAACGACAAATTCAACGGTCGAGTCAGAATCCACGTCACTTGGACAGATACCAGTGACACGATCGTTTTAAATGCTCATCCGGACCTAGCGATCACCAAGTACAATGTTAAGATCATTCAGGCATCGTTTGAAGAGAGGTAAGTGAATAAAATCATAGATGTAAGTACTACTCTATATTGGATCACTCGAGAAAATACGAATAAATACGAATCAATACGAATCAATTATAAATAAATTGATGATAAATATTAATTTCAAGAATATTGTCAAGTTCCATCGTTAATAATTATTTCTTAATTGCACATTAAGAGAACTAACGATTAAATAATAACTCGTGAGTATCTCCATTGCTCAGATCTTCATCGATCTTGAAATTATTCCTCGAAACTAATATCATCTGTGGTTATTGAAAAAAAAGGGAAAAAGGTTTGCCGCTGATGGATGTAAACGTTGCGAGGGTCAGCCGTCGCAATCAATGGCAATCCAGCTACGCAATTTATCTCGAACAGATGTTGAAGAACGGTAGCAGCTGCGAGATAGATCTCACTTTTACCGGAAATTTGACCACCGACGAGACCAGTGGTTTGTTCAAACATGAATATTCCGACTCCAATGGGAAGAAACAGTAATTATAAATTACAAGGTTTTACTGTGATTAAGGGGAACGAGTTCCTCATTCAGTCGTTGTTCTCTTCTCTAGTTCCTTCGTAGCTACCAACTTCAGATTGGACAATGCACAGACTGTCTTCCCTTGCATGGACGAACCTCCTTACAAAGCGACCTTCAAACTGAGCGTTTTACGCTCAAAGAACATGACTGCCCTTTCGAACACTCCGTTAGAAAGTACCACAGAATCGTAAGTAATTCGAATTTTAATTTCTGAGAAATAAAACTGCAATAAATAACTCTTAATAACCCTTGCAAATTTTTCTATATATTATTTATAACTGCTGCTCGTAGAAACAGAATGTGTAAAAATATGTACGCATACTGCCTCTCGGTAGAAACATTTTGTGAAAATAAAACGTTAATAAGAAAAGTCGAAATATTCGAATGCGCAGAAAATGTTCAAAGTATTAAAGTAAGACAAAAATCGCTTGGGTACTAAAAGAATTGATCTTTGCATTGTATTACATAAAAAATATATAATTGTAACACCATTCATCTAAAAAATTACAACAAAAATTTTATCAACTATTTCAACATTAAAGCTAAAGAATATTATGAAAATTTTAATTACACCGATACAATTGCGGGACATTTACTATGCAATTATGAGAAATTTGAGGGTGGAAACATTAGAATTTCCAAGAATGAAGAATGTTCGTTTAGCGTACAATATTTAGCAGATGAAATAAATTTCTCTTTATTGCCATTTTTTGTTAAATTAAACTCGTAAAAATATAAAAACCCGCGCTCTGATTGTTTCTTGCGATCTGAGCGTTGAATTCTCCAATTAAAAATCAAGAGCGTTAGATTCCACGATGAAGAAAAAATATTCTCCTTGCGCAGAACCGAGGACTCGAATTTAGTTTGGGATCATTTTGAGAAGACACCGCAAATATCGACGTATCAGTTAGCTTTGATAGTGTCGGATTTCCAGAGCATCTCTCCTACGCAGGAAATCAATGAAATGGATGGAAGAAAGCTCAAGATCAACGTGTGGGGACGAAAGGAATACTTGGACTCTTTGTCAGACGTTCCTGACAAAGTTGTTAGGATTATAAATTATTTACAGGACTACTTCAACAGCTCGATTGTTTTACCGAAACTCGATTTGGTAGCGGTCCCTTCGTACGGTGCTACCAAAGCATCTGACAGTTGGGGTCTGATGTTCTTCAAGTATGTATATTATTTACTCTGTTTTTGTTGGCCACATAAGATTTTATAAATTACAAGGAGAAATTTACTATTTAATCACTTAACACATTAATGTTGGATATTTTTTTCAACTGTCGGACCATTTTAGGAAATACTAAATAAGATATCTCGTTCCCTGACTTCAATATGTTACCGCATATACGTCTGTGATATGTTAGAATCTCAGCAACCAAATTGAACTCCACTTTTTACAAACTTGTTAGTTTCAAATTATCAACTTCAAAAAAGGAACCTTATTTTCCTATAATTCAACAAAGCGTTGCAAAGTATCAAGAAAGAGTTTGACAGTGAATAGTAAAGTAGAAATATGTATTATCGACTTGCGTTATCAGTATTTCGATAAATATCTAGCTTCAGATTTTCTAATGTGATTTTAAAAATTTGTTTTAAATGTTTTCACCTCGAATACGTCAGTAGCCATTTCTTGTTTGGTTTAATAATTTATTAAGATTTTTCATAATTTTGACTTATTCCTCCTCAATTTATTAAAATAAAAGACAGTAGCATATCAAAAAAACAATAGAACATTTTTTATTATATTATATTTTTATTATCATTAACTCTCTTACTACGATATCTATGAAATTGAAAAAATTTTTGATGTTATAAATCGATAGATATTTTTTTAATAAAATATACATATATTTTTTTATGTGCGCAAATATTAATATTATTTAATGTGATTAATTATGAATATTCCTATTTGATAGATGGTGCATGAATATTCCTATTTAAACAAATTTTAGCAAATATTTTTACGTCAAATTTGTATACATGGGTGTAATATATATTTATAGCTACATTTTAATACTTTTTTAAATGAAAACGTTTATAATTTGTAATTCTGAAAGTAATGTCCTAAAATAATGTTAAATTTGATAACCAAAACTAACTAAAAATTTATTTTTTATTTAAAAGAGTACCACAGATTATCTTGTATCTTTTTGTAACTTTTTTTTTTATTAATAGTTTGTCTTGCGTTGATTTTAAGCTGACAATATGTTTAGTATATAATTGTTATACTTTACGAAATATTAATATGGAAGAATATTATATAAGTAGGATTTATATCATATTAAATATTATATAAGGAATATTATGTAAGTATAGGATTTTATTGAAATCTGGAAGAAAATTTCACGGAACCATCCAGAATTATTCAAAAATATGTTAACGAAAAAGTAATTAATAGTCTTATCATAATATATAAAAACATTTACAGAACTTGATATCACCGACTGTCGAGACACAGCGATATGAACCGTCCGAAATTTGAATAAAACGTACATTTTAGTAGAAATTAAATTCATAAAATAACACGTCAAAAATTATCTATAAAATTTAATGTTCTTGCTGTTAATTAATTAGTTTTATTTATAATTTGCTCTTTAAATAACGTAGCATATCGATACTTGTATCGTAGATTAATTACCAACAACTACCAAGTAACCTGCAGAACGAGCAAGAATTGAAACTGTTTAAAATTACCTATGTCCAATTTCTGGTATAAAAAAAAATCAATAACTTTTGCACAAACTTAATTAAATAAATGAATCTCACTAATTTACACAAACATTTTTTGTTATAAAATATTTTTATGAGGAATGATTTGTATCTCGCAGTTGAACATAAAACGTTATCGTTTGAACAACAAAAATAACAAACATTATTGGACTGTGGATTTTTATGTAAATTCAGATTTTTTAGAATGTGATTAAGAAAATAGAACCTAGATAGAAAGTTGCTTCAGGTACTAAAAATCACTGTACTTTGAATATTTTATGTATTTTTTCATATAAAGTGTGTACCGTGCAATTTTGCACTTTCAAATTTCCCATCAATGCACAAAAATCCACAGTTTTAATTATTTATACAAGAATTCTTGATATTATTAATTTGAAATTACAAAGAAACACGTGATATTTAAAATTTAATTTACTGTTTCCAAAATTGCTTTTTTTTTTAATTATTAGATATTGGAGGTATTTTACAGATTTTACACAACATACAGGATATGTTCGAAGATACAAGCACTAGAACTTTTTCAAATGAAATAAGTAGACTAAATAACTCGCTAATTATATTATAAGGATAATTTGATTGACAGAGAAAGTGAACTGAGCAGCCCATCTATTTGGAACACAGCCTACGAATTGATTTACCAATGGATCGGTCAATACATCACACCATTCCGTTGGAGCGATGCACCTGTTAACAAAGCACTCAATTCATTTTTAGCTTCGATGACGACGGTGAATGTACGTATATCATGTTCTATTCGTATACACACGAAGATCAAGAAATTAATCAGAGAAGCAACGTGTTTATTACAGCTCAATCCAGACGAAATGGAAGGAAAATGGCCAATGACCATGTTATATTCCCTTTATTACGAATTTGGAAAGTTCGAACCTTTCTCAAGGGTCGGTGGTATCAGAAACGAAGCTACATCGGCGAAAAGTAGGTTTTAATGAAACTGTCAAACCTTGAAATCAGTAATAATAAATGAATAATATAATAATAAATCTAAGAGTGTAATGTAATAAATGTAAATGCTAAAAATCAGACACTACTTCGGGTTTATAGTACAATATAATTATAGTCAATATAATGTAACAAATATCAAAGATCTAAATTATTATATACGTAGTAATTTCTATTGCAAGAATTTAATAAAATTTCGATTTTTGATGATATCGAAAATGATTGCATAATAAGAAACATTAAATAACATTTAGTAAGATTTACAATTTGAAATGTTCACTAATTTTATACGGTATTGAAAGCAAATTATCGTGTAATTAACTCAACGAGTTGCTTCTAATTGCATAAGACTAATTATGTCATTTTTTTCTTCTTCCAGCGGAACTAGTATTCAGGATGTTCAATTATACTCTAGGCAAAGATCTATTCCAGAAAGGCGTTCAAAATTTCATTCAACAAAATTCGGAAGAGTAGTAATTGTTTTTATCCGGTTAGCCGGGAAGCAAATGTAATAACGAATGTTTAATGCTTGTAACAGACATTGTAATTCTACAAATGTTTAATCGAGTCAATTCAATTTCAAAAGAAATTTTAAAAGAGAATGTATATATATATATATACACACAATTTTATCAATTTCTCTATTTTTTGTATCGTGACATTTTTTGTATCTTGATATTCGCTTTGGCAAATGAATAGCTCGTTTATTAGAATGAAAATCACTTTGAGAAACCTTGCTTCCCGGCTATTCTTCTTAATCTCATCTTCCACCTAATTTTATTCACCCGTTAAACGTGATTTTTTTCAGAAATCAACGAACCTTTTTCGCAAATGACATTTACAGCCGATTGAACGATGTCGCGGCTGAAATGGACATTTTACCAAACGGTTTGACAGTCAATTCTATCGCGGGCCCATGGACTAATCGTGATAGGGTACCATTGGTCACTGTCATTCGCGAGTATGAAACTCAAACAATTACGCTTAGCCAAGTATGTATACCCAAGTACACGTTACGTATCCGTAATCTTACCGAACAGAAACGGTGTTCACCTCCTCAGGGACGCGAAAAACTTAACGATAGCATGATTTTCTCACGGATAATGCATCAATAAGGAGGAAACGAGGTGCTGAATTTACTTCTAAGCACTTTGAATAAAGTCGATTCTGTTCGATTGCATAAGTAGCAAGAATCTGTACGAGTAAAGGTTGGTCGAAACCGAGAAAAAGATATATATATATATATATTTACAATTATGATTCCATAGAATAATTGATAATAAAGAAACAGAAACTGAAGTTAAAAATCAAATATGAAGGAAACTTTTTCATATTATATCGATTTTATTCCAATTTTAGAGAATAATAGGAGTTATCACGTTCGTGATATTATTTTTTACTTTCATTAAAATGTAATTTATTGTAATTTTTAACTCATAGAAGTTAGATGGTCAAAATTTGATTATGTATCATATTTTGTGTTTCAAAACTAGTAGTTCACAGTTTTAGAGATCACAGTTTCTTCGTTCGAGGCTTTCTAAATTTACTATTGATTAAAAGAATTATCTTTCGTATAAACGTAAATATAATTTAAATCGGACGGACGTACTATTTATCGGATAAACGTAGCAACACGATGAGAAAAACTCTGTCCTTGAAGATGAAAAAAATACCTCCCCATCTTCAGAAAAATCGTTTAAGTAATCTTAGTGATGTAATATAATTGAAATAAAAACTTTAGAACCTGATAACTTTTCCTCTGAAATGTATTTATATACTATTGTGGATAATTATCGACTACATTAGTATGCACATATCTTAGATCCTGAGGTTACACGTTCAGCACAGAAATAGCAAGGTGAATAATTATAGCACACAGTATATAATCATTCATGAAAGTATTTGAACTCTTACAATAGTAGAAATTTTATGTATATATTATGTAAAATTATATTAACACTGTGATATAACATGAATGTCGTGATTACATTGATGAAATTTGAATATATATAGGAGTTAAGAGATATTTATTGCAAACATATATCTAGTAAAAAAATTAGTATACAGTAATCTTAATATAGCCAATATTGTATTCTTAAATATATGATAACAGTATATTAGTATACTGTTTATGAAATTTATGTACAAATATCACGGCTCTACATTTACATTAACTTATTGTCAGTATATATGGCACACTTTAAATATAATGATTTATCTTCATATGTGTTAAAAATAATACGTGTTAAAAATGATCTCACTGAGTATTCAGGCTTATTGATATAAAAGATTATATTTGTTTAAACGTTTGTGACCTCAGCGAAGTATGCATATGCGTGTATTAAATATCTTTTAATTTCCATATACATTTTCAGATTTGTTTTAAATTTTACCAATATAGTCGTATTTCGTTACAAGTTAATGAAATTTCAAAATGTTTTCAAAATAATATGTATAATATGTTTATTAAAAATTACTATGAGCATTTGAATGCATTTTTGAGTGATTTAGACGTGAAAATAATATCAAGAATAATTGTTGACTTTTCTCTACAACAAGTACAATCTGTAAACGAGTACAATCTGTAAACTTATTATTAAATAACTAGATAATTAACCAGAATTTTTCGTCGTTGAACTAAGTTATTCCTTGTAATTTAATACTTTAAGAAGATAAACGAATTCGAAGATTGAATTTTCATCAAAAATTTAGGAAGAAAAACGAATTCAAAAATATAAATTCACATAAAAATCTGCAATCTAACAGTCTACACATCTCAAATAATATTGTAATATTATAATAATTGATATTATTAGTACTATTTAATACATCACTTTCCCCTAACAATTATCACTCCTCAATTTTGTACAACCTCAAAGAGTAAATGGAATAATATAATTAATTTAATTTAATTAAATTGTTTGCGTTATTCTATATTTGCAGAAAGTCTACCTCAGGGAAGCTGCACGAGCCTCCGCTCCTAAAGTTTCTTATGAATGGGACATACCAATAGTAATGATATCCCAAGAAAAATTGGAATTTCAAGCACCTTGTCGCCTATGGTTGACAAAAGGAATTAAAGCAAAGAATTTGACAGATATCACTAACGAAAATCAGTTTATCATTGTCAATCCGGAGGAAATAGGTACGAAAATTACAATTAAAAGAAAACACTATTTTACCAAAGTTTAAATGCGAGAACTTTATATTAAATAAATTACTAAAAATTTATATTGATAAACGATTTCTTCTTCAAAACTCTTATGGAAATCTTATGAAAATCTTGCGATACACAGCCGTTGTGTGTTGAGAGAAGTGCAAAATGATATTTTCAAAGCTTATTAAGGATCTAAGTGAGATTAAATACATATAAAAAATATTACCTTAAAATATTCCAATCAGTATCATTGAATATTAGACACAATATAATAATTTAGAGTTAAATCACTTTGGAACTTGTGATTTTACTTCGTTTTATTATTAATATCTATCACGGAGACCGGAAAATACAAAACAAAATCAAATTGTACTGTTAAATACAAGAAGTTCCTCAGAAACAAAAGTTAGTTACGTTTAAAAATTGAATATTTATTATATTTGATGAAGTTATTGCAAAACTGTTTGTAACATTAAAAGATTTAATATTTCTTCTTAATAGTTTCATTAGCACAATTTGAATTACACATCACTGTATAGAACACTATTGAAAAGAGCTTAAGCATTTGACATAAATTACTATAGTTATGTATAATCCAACAATACTATTTGAAATGATTAAATACAGGTATGTTCCCGGTAAACTATGACTCCTGCAACTGGAAAATGTTATCGCAGTATTTACAAGGAGCAGACCGAGAAAGGATTCCCGTTTTAACCAGAGCAAAACTCCTTCACGATTCTTGGAATTTAGCATATTCTGGAGAATTATGTTTCGGAATTGCATTAAATATGACTCTGTTTTTAAAAGAAGAAAGAAGTCACGTCGTGTGGGAACCAGTCTTTATGATGATCGATCACATCGGTAGACGTATCGAAGGTTCCGATGTATATCCGAAATTTGAGGTAAATATTTTTTATTTATGTAACTTCAAATATATAATTATATCAAGTTTTTATACAGCGCTTTATCTAATATTGATATGCATATATTTATTTTTCAAAAATCATAAATTTTTTTTAATAGTTAAAATTTAATCTTAACAATTTTCCGATCAACGTGCAAATATTGTTTGTTATGATTTATCACTTTTCATTAAATTTTTACGTTTACTATGCGAAGCGAATTACTATAAAATTTGAATATTGCTAAAACTTATGAACCAGTGAGATTTATTATTATTTCAGGCATATATACGCACCTTACTGAAGCCTCTATACGAAGAACTTAATAAAACTATGGAACAGAACGAACCATCTTGGAAAACTCACATGCGAGGAATGGCGAAAAATTTCCTTTGTCGTGCTGGATATGAACCATGTGTTAACGAAGCAAGGGATCAGTACAAAAAGTGGCTGACGGATAAGGAACCAGATAAAGGAAATCCGTTCGTAACTTTCTTACCCTCACCTTTGTTTGTAAAAATTTACATTTATAAAAACCATAATTACTTTAATTTATATTTTTAAAAAGGAACATTTATAAAAGTTACCTTAATTATATCAAAATTCATCAGAACGTTGTTCGTCAGTGTTCTTTCACAATGTTGATGATCATGTTGTTGAAATCAGAAATTTAAAAATAGCAAGTTGCTTAACTTATGTATCTCTGCAAAAATTTAATGAGAATCAAAATTTTAATAGATATATCAAATACTGTCATAATTTACGAAACAACTGCAGCTAAAAATAACTTTGTTTTTATAACATTTTATATAAATTATTATTATCATAGTAATAATGATATAAATTCCTATTTCTTATTTCAGAGTTGCCAATGAATTTATTTGTCCAGTATTTAAATGGGGTTCTGAAGAAGAATGGGAATTTGGACTTCAACGTGTTATAAATTTCCCTCAAAATAGTCCAGAAAGGAAACAAAATGAACGCACATATCTCTTGAAATCCTTAGCTGGTTGTCCAAAAGACACATATAAAATTGAAAGGTATAATCTTCAGTTAATTTGAGAATGCATCACTATTACAATTTTTACATTATCTAAGAATTAATAGAATTAGATATAATTATTATATAATTTTAATTAAAATATAATTCAGTATTTTCTTTATTTTCTTCGTAAATGTTGTTAACTATTTTTAAATATATCTAGCCTGCTAAATAAACTATATTGAAAGTATACCAAAGAGTATAAATTCTTTTTTGTCTCTGGTGAAACAATAACAATATTATATCTTGTATTTTCCTTTATATTGCAGGTTGTTAAACGTAACAATTCTCGATCAGAATGAAAACTTTACTGATTCAGATATCCAACTAATTTTTGCTACATTAAGTGGTGGAGCAGCTGGTTACACAACTCTCCTCAACTTTTTAACTGATAACTGGGATACAGTGAAACAGAGATTTGAAGACAAAAAACACCTTTGGTACCGCATGATAGAATCTGCAACTTCCTCATTTACCTGTCAAAAGGGTTTAGATTTAGTTCATAAATTATACGAAAGCCATTCAGAAGAATTTCCACCTGATCTTATGAATGAAAAAACTTCCAAAACAGAAATAAAAGAATGGAGCGAAAAGAATCTTCCAGTAATTGATGCTTGGCTTATGGAAAATCTGCCAAAAGAGGAACTGAAAATTATTCAAGCTTATGCAGTTAACACTACTACAACTCCCCTTTCGGTTGAACTTGAATTTTGAATTGTCAAAGTATTAACAATTTAGAAATATGAAAAAGAATTTTAAATTTTTTGGAGTGTTTACAAGCTATATTTTAAACCAATGACACGCTGCTTGGTTTAGACATATAAATAATACCAGCACTTCTAACAATAAAATGAAGGACTATTTTATACTAAATATAAATATATATATTATAAATATATATATATAAATTATGTAAAGTTATTAAGAAAATTAGATACAATTTGAATTTAATGATAATTTGTTGTAATTTTCTTTATTTATTAAAGGTACAAAGCTTTTGCCTATGTATAATTGCTATTATATATGTAATTTAAATTTGAATAAACAATACAATTATATATATTGTAAATTTACCAAGATCTGATAAAATTTACAAATAATTTTTATCTGTAAATTTTTATCTGTAAAGAGGAGAACTTCATTTATATCATCTTAATTATTGATTAATCGAATAAAACTTTAACAATAACATAATAAGCATCTTAATTTTAATTTCCAATTCAATAATTTCTATATTCAAAATTTCTATATCCTAAAAATCAATATTTCTAATAGATATTCTAATAGACATTTCATTATTACATCTTCATTCAATAAATAGTGATTGATTTTTATCCAAAAAATTTCTATAAGCAATAAATGAACACAATACAACAACAACAATACCCAACTTAAAACCATCCGTAGCCTAATTAAATCTAATTTAGTCTAACATCTTTGCAAAAAAATTTAATGATTTTTATTCATTCTATTTATGTAAATACATAAATATAATTTTTAAAAAAATAAAGTGAATGTTATATGAAGTCTTCTTCGATTGATTCCATAATTTGTACCTAAACAAATATAAGAAACTGAAAAAAATTGGTAAAATCTGTAAAATATAAATTTCGATAAGTTAAAGCCAAAGTGCAAGTTTTATCTTAAAAATACACAACACGCAAATTTAACAGCTATTGATTTAAATTTTTACCTGAGAACTTTTGGATGATACTTCCTTCTGGATGAAAAGGATTTTCTTATTATCACAAACGAGGTGAGTTTCTCTGCCATTTTTAACCGCCATTTCTCAGTTTAAAATCGATTATAAGAAATATCGATTTCGAGTTCGAGTATTGTAGGAAGTATATTACACATTCCGTCATTAGCGCTATAATCTTTGACTAATTTAAACCCAACAAGCATTTCGCATGAAATGTTAACTTGGAATAAAAAATAAAAAAACTCTGGTCTAAATCAAATTCATGAGAAATTCTTAAAAAGGAACAAAAATATTCATATACTAGATGAAAAATTGTCAATACTTTAAACTATTATAATTATCTGAAAAAAAATTATGGAACAATTAACTTGATACTTTAAATAATGAAGTCTCCATTTTAACAATCTTGAGTTTGATTCGTTCAAAGATACTTATTTTTACATCACACAGCAAGTGTAAAAGTAAGAATACTTTTCTTTTCGAAATCGTAAAAATTCAAACATGTCGCCGAAGAAAAATTTTTCACTGAACAATTTTTCTTCATGATTAGATCAATTATGATCTTGAAAATTGAAATCTCCCTTTTACAGTGAACTCTTAAAACTAACTGTACGATTTGTTTTTAAATTTAATTTTATTGAACTTTAAACAATAATTCATTAATTTTTAACGACAAAAGACCTCGTATGTAAATCACTGAATATATTTTAAGAAATAATTATTTCATTTAGAAAAATGAATTTAGCAAAATTTCGAAAATGAACAATCTGCAAAAAATAATTTACACCACGCACAACGTAACTTTACATCAAACAATTTTGTAACTTTATATCAAACAATTTGTAGAAACATTTCTACAATACTTCCAAGTTTTTATAAAATCTAGTTTGTAGGATTCATTCAAATTCTGAACCTATACACTAAAATAAGTACATCATATCTAATTCATAATTATGTTATTACAAAATATATTTCAATCAATTTTTCTAATACTTTTAAATAGATGTAAATATTCAAATATATAATCAATTTCTCATCTCAATTTCCATTAATCACTGTTTTAAATCGTTATATTTCTTCATTAACAAAATATCACCACATTCAACTCAATAAGTAACTTCTGAAGCAAATATGGCAACACTGTCCATATTTTTTTATTTTAATTCTCATCAATAGTAGTGCTACGTTGTAAAGTCTAACCAAATCGGCATGACAGGATATAACAAGAAAATGGTCAAGGACTTAAAATCATGGGACAAAAGAATACATTATATTACAGACCAGGTATATTCGTATATCTTGTCTGTGATTGTATGCTAGGTCCTAGTCACATACCTGGTCTGTAGCCCAAGCCTCAAGACACAAAGGATAACTGTATTAACAATACATCCGGATTTTATTAATGACTTTCAAAAGTCTAAGCAGAAGACATTGAACAATATGTTTAGTTTTTGTATTACTAACATAAAGCACATGGCTCTTAGAAATATAATCTAGGAATCCGAGAATTTAAGATTCAAGGTCTAGGATTGAAGACCTAACAGACAACTTTTGTAACAGTTGGATTTCATTGACTTAATTTCATTAAGAACAAGAACTAAGCAGAAGTTGAGCACTATATTGTTCTTTAGTTTATTTCTAACATACATTATAAATATTTCAATAATTATTTGCTGATTAATTTACTTCTAACTTCTACCTATGTAAATAAATAAACTAAACACTAAATCTAAGGATCCAATTTGATCAGCATTATATCACAAATAGCAGAAAAAGACCAAAGAAGAAAAACGAACAAATTCTTTAATATTTGAAGTTTAATTTAAGCTACAATATATAGGTTAGATCTTATTTTGAATTCGTGTTACCAATTAATATTATTCAAAATACTCTTCGCGTTTCTTCATTGTACAAATAATTCAAACAATACCAGAAATTTACATTTATAATGAAGATTAAACTGCAGCATACAAATTATACATAAAAATTATTATTATTACTTAAAAATATAATTACTGTTATATTTATGAATATTATTATTAACGAGCACTTTCAGTAAATGAAATTATTAACAACTTGTAACAATAACAACGTTTGCAACTCATAATTTGCCGTAAGATGGCAGCGCATGGAATCTATTTGAGGTTATTCGAGGTTATGCTATCGTTATTCTATGTTGAGAAATATATTCGTAGGCGGACGTAGAGTATATCTATATCTCGATGTAAGATGGCCAATTTTTGAGTTTCGTTTATGTCCTAATTTCGTGCATTTAAACGCGTTAGTGAGCAAATGTTGTTTAAACTGGTTGATTTTACAAACCGACACTCCCGGTGGTGCTTCATGAAAGTCGCCAAAAAGTATACAACTGCGCTATGTTATTATCCGATATTAATCAAAATTGATCACACGCATTTAATCAAGGGTTTCAGTACTTTTTTTCAAACTATTCTTGATAGAGGAAGACTAACATTTTAATAATATTTCAGTAGGTGCCTTTACGAATATTATTAATTCGCTAGTTAAAATATGTTATGCAATTCTGATGATTTCATTCACCACTAAATCTATTCTAACCCTACCATTTTTTTTTATTTTTCTCCACATGCAGATACAATGGTCGAGAGAGCTAAATGCTGTGTCCTGCAATGGGCTGATCATGCAAGATATATTTCAGAGAAATTTAGTAGACTATTGGCACGTCAGGCACTTGTTGATGTAACACTTGTATGTGAAGAACAAAAGCTACGTGTTCACAAATTGGTCTTAGCATCAAATAGTACGTACTTTGAGGTATGTTTAAATGACTTAGTCAAATTTCTACCAATGAAATTTATTAGAAATTATCATGCATGTAAAATTCTCAATATATATATATATGTTTTGATTACATCAATAATTTTTTTAAAAAGTATTAGCGATATAACTTGTGTTTCTTTCATTACTTTTGAGATTATCTGTTTCAAAATTAACAAATATATATAAAAAAATTGATTTTCTCAAAAAATTTGATTTGTTAATTTATTAAAAAATTTAACGCTAACTTTATATTTTAGTTAAAAATAACCATTTAGGCAATTTCAACAATATTAGTTTTAAACTTCTCATATATTAGTATTTTTTTGTATTTTATTATTTCTATAAACTTGTAAATTTCGATGCATTTTAAAAATAACTGACTAGCATATAGCCAGCAAATGTCTTATGTAATCATAAATTATAGAAATATCTAATAAGAGATTTTTAAGAAATCTAAATTAATTTGAAGTTTAGTAGTATAAAAGATCGAATTTCGTATTTAAAATGAATTTGTATTGTTTAATAAAAGACATTTATAATTCTGTAAAATAATGAAACATTAATTCAAACATATAATTGTAATTCATATTTAGTTTTTTATTATTATATGTAAAACCATTTAGTTACATTAATATTTAAAAAAAATTATATATTAGACAGTCTTTTTATTGAATATATTTGTTTAGGGTTTGAATTTATTGTATGAATGAATATATTTTTATAAAATTTTTAGATTCTTTATCTTAATAATATGTATTACTAATTGTTATTATAAAATAAATTTATAAAGAACACATACAATAGTGAAAATACTTTAGTACTTTAGTACTAAATTACCATCATAAATATGTATATAATGTTTTATTTGTCATATAGTTGTAATATATAATAGTGTGGCTTAATTAAATTAAAAATTTTATTCAACTATTGCTATATGTATTATGTACAGACATATAAAATCATATATATATAAGATATATGAAATACTTATAAGAGGACAATTTTCCAGGGATTATGTAATGTTCATATAAAGTAAAGAAAGCCTTATATATTGGAATTTCCTTATTTGTTTGCAAGCATTTGAAGAAAACATATTTGATGGACATACTTTTTACAACTTATGAAGAACACCTATTGAATATAAAGGTAGTTAATTTGAATTCAAAATAATCAAATAAGTGTATGTTGATGTAAATAGCTTTTTAATGATACATGTAATTTTTTTTATTTATTAGTAGATATAAATAAAACTAAATATATTTCAAAATGTGCATGTGTAAATTTATATAGATAACATTAGAATAGACTTAGGTAACATTAGAATTTGAAATTTTAGACACTAAAATCTTTTACTTGAAGATAATATTAGGGTTTAATAAAATTTAAAAAAAAAACAAACAAATATTTAACACTATTAAAAGTGTTCTTTGCATATAGTATCAAATTTTATAGCACCTAATAAATGTATAAATTTAAAAAATTCATTTAAAAATAGTAATATGTTGATAGAAATCATTTTGTTCATTTTTATCATAATTCATAGATATAGTACACTTTTATCTATTAATATATTTTATTGGCTTTACTTTATGATGTAATAGGAGATCCTACAACAAGATTTGGGTCAGGAACCAGTTATATTTTTGAAAGATTTAAACTTTGAAATCTTAAAGGCCATGGTTGAATTCATGTATTGCGGAGAAACTACAATTCCTTATCAATTATTATCACCTTTGTTAACTGCCACCAAAACTTTTAAGGTTAGTATTAAAATTAATATTGATAATTACAAGTGGCTATATTCCAAATAAAATTGTATAAATATTAAAAATTCGAAAATAATTATATTTTTGTAATGTATGCAAGAAATTTATATTAAATTGTAATATTGTTTTGTTCTATTTTCCATTTTGCCATTAGTAACAAAATTATCTTAACTTCTTTTTATATTATTAGTAGGTAAGGATAAATAGTATAATTGATTCCCTAAAAATTGCAATAACTTTAATATTATTTTCAAATATTATTTGAAATTTTTATATGTATACAAAATAAGTATAAAAGATATAAAATTTGTTTTTATGAAATATTTAAAAAATTTTATTTAGTATGTGTAATAATGCATGTAGTTTCAGTTACTTATATATAAGTTTGACATTGATGAGAATAAAAACAAAAATAAGAATGATAACATCTGTCTGTCAACTTAAGTAGGTTAAACATAAGAAGTTTTATGATACAAATATCAGTTGTTTACAAAAAATGTATATTAAAATAAAACGTTTTATGTATTATTATTGTTGAATTAAATGCTTCTCATAATTTTTTGATCAATTTTAAGGAATTAATTATAATATTAATCTGTAAGATATAAAAAATCTATTGCCATTACTATAAATTAAAAAAGATATTCGCATATATATATACATAAATATGCTAACAATTTTTTGTACATATATAGGTTAAAGAGTTGACAACTGTAGTTGATACTATGATGAATTCCAATGTAGGAAGATTTGAATTTAACACCAATATGGACAAAGAAGTTACTAAATCAGAGATTATAAGCGATACATGTAATAACATAGATTATATAGATGTAAAGTGTAATGAACTTGTTAATGATGAGTGCTTTGTACTTTGTAATAAGAGCAACAGTGATGTGAATTCAAGTGAAAATCAATTTTTAGAAGGTAATGCAATCAGTGATCCTCCTAAACAAGAATTAGAACATATGTTATATGAAGAGTCACAAGATTTTGAAATTAATGCAGAACAAACTAATACATTATTTTCAGTAGGAAATTCTACAAAATTGGTAGGAAATGAGAATTCAATCGTATTAACAAATGGTAAAACAAAAGAAGTATCAAATAGATACTCAAAAAATAGAATGATAAATAGTGATACATTGTGTACAAATACTGAATTAAAACCTATATTATATGAACAATGCTGTGATTTTTCAGATATTGATGAGTGTGAAGAAAGTTCTATGTCATTATCACAATCTTGCCTTCAACAAATTGAAGAAGACTTTGTACAATGTAAGTTTGAAGGTAGTACTGACGTTCCTAGTAAAGTAGGAAAATGTGTTAAAGTTTACACTCATAAGAGACGAAAATCTGTAGACGAACTAAAAATCAAACTAACAGATATGAATAATGTAATTCAAAATCCGCCATCTACTGATTGTATAGATTTATTGGATGAGCCGTCCACTAATGATATACCAGTTACACTTTTAACCTCATTAGACATGGAAAGTGCTGAGTATATTATAAGTTTAAGTACTGAAAATATTCAATCTATAGTAGGGACTACTGTAACTGAACAGCATACGTTAAACTCGTGTAAGAAAATAGAACAAATTATTGAATATAATACCCAAAAGGATAATATAAATAAAATAGAATTAAATACTGAAAACACTGAAACTTCTAATTATACAAAACCAATATTAAGAAGAAGTTTGCGATTAAACCAACAAGAAACAGAGGAAGCTATGAATAATAATGAAAGTATTAAAGATCCTCATGAAAAAGAAAAACATTTTAAAAAATCGAATTTCTCGAATAAAACAGAATTATGTATTAAAAGGAAACGTAAAATAAAGGACATGGATCGTAAAGTCGCAGAACGAGGTATTAATAATGTAATGCAGCCCATTAAAAAGACATTTAATAATTCTCGGAAAAGTACTGAAAAATTAATTGTCAAAAAGAATAATAAATGTACATTATCTAATAAAGAAAAAGATGAACAAACAGTTAAAGCAACAAATAAATTAAAATGTGACATATCAGAAACAACAGAAATTGATTCCATTTTTACACTACCCAAATTAAATACAATAGAACATATAAATCGTGCACTGTGGGGTGATATGTCAGATTTTGCAGAAGACTATGAAAATAAGATAAATTTGCTGGAATGTACCCCAAATACAGAAATTCCATTTGCTGTTGGTTTATTACCTCTACGTACTGCTCTGGAAAAAATGCAAGCAACACCAGATTATCAACCTCGTAAAACTCGTTCGTCAGTAGCACCAATTAGGCAAGATATTAATTATCTCAAGAGAAAGAATTGTACCTCTTTAAGCAAAGTTGTGGATTCTAAAAAACAAAATACCTGCATTAATAATGATCCAAAAGAAAATGCAAAAGCAGTTTGCCATATTCAGATTAGAACAGCACCGCCACAGTACGTACGAAATCGTAAAAAATATCTTTCAACGGATGTAAATGCACTAGAACCACCAGCTATCGTTAATAAACATTAATAAGTATAATTATTTATTAAGGAATAGATAATAATAAAATAGAATGGTAATAAAATAATATTCTCAAATGTGAATATCAATGAAAATTGAGAACGCGCAACTTTATGCATGTAATTTTATATTTTGGAGACATATTTTTAATATAAAACTCCTTGTATATAAAACATAGACATAAAAAAAAAACATGCGATAAATTACGTAAAGTGTGTAAACAATTGTAGTTCCTTGATTTCTACAAGAATTGAAGATATATTCTTTTTATTGTTTGGCCATATATTTTTTAATTTAAATACTATAATGAGGGTGAATCGAAGTTCTTTTTTTTATTGTAAAGAAAAATATTAATATAAAATAGTTATAAAATAATATTTTTGTCTATTAAGTTTATTATATTTTTATAAAAATTTCTTGTATATTTTTTGAATTGAGATAAAATCATTAATTAACTTACATTCTATTTAATTAACGATGTGAATTGAAATAAATTTTTTAATTTGTAGATGTGTAAATGAAAACGTGTGTTTATATATTTGGTGCACACATAGGGCTACAGCATATATATATATATATATATACATACATACACAATGATATATTTTGTTCTTTAAGATCATGCCCATTTTAAAGATATTGTATTTGAATGTTTTAGTTTATTTTAAAGTAAAAGTATAATAATTTATCTCTCTATTTTTCTCTTTCTCTTAGTGTGTGAAAAATGCATACATATCATTTATACTAATATAAATGTCTTAATATTATAAATTTCAATTTATTATATACACTAAGAAATCCTATGTATCTTATATGATTTATTTTCAATTTTATTCATCATTATATTTTCTAATCCTCTATAACTAGAATTTTGTTTCTTTTTGAAAACAAAGCTTCACTGAAATCTAAAAATTAATTAATAATTGTGAGTTAATCATTTAATGCCATTATTATAGTATACTAATAAAATATCAAAACAACGATAAGCAAATAAATTAAGATTTAAAAAATATAGATACGTTACATTATAGAGGGTTAA
The DNA here is from genome assembly GCA_030673865.1 of Melipona bicolor. NCBI lineage: Eukaryota > Metazoa > Arthropoda > Insecta > Hymenoptera > Apidae > Melipona > Melipona bicolor. Next base: position 2,323,186 of record JAHYIQ010000027.1, read on the forward strand.
TATCTTTGTTTCATAAACGTATTTTATAATACTTTAGTTGTAATAAGTAATGAAATCATAATAATCCAGTGTAATAATTTGTGCTATAAAAGCAGTAACTGTGAAACCTCAAAATTAGCTGTATTATGTTTATGACTGTTATATTTTTGAAATAAATTTGTGTAAATTTATTTGTACATTTATACAACATTTACAATATTTTGAAATGTTAGCAGTTGCTGCAATGTAACATAAATGGATTGTTTATTGCAATAATATACAAATATTTTTTACATAAATTTATGTATACATATACAATAATGAAAAAATATATATTTTTTTTCATAATAAACATTTTTAACGTTTTGGAGTATTTTTGGAATTTCAATTATATTTGTTTACGCTCAATTTATATCTGTGTGGATAAAACAAGAGTTACAAGTTTTACAAGATTATAACAGTACTATATGGAGTTGCGTCATGTCTTTACACCTTATATTCTTGCCATTACACGTTTTTATTATTTTATGGACTATTATATTCAATCATATACTGTTAAAATAATCTTAATAAGAAACTGTAATCTGTACAGAAACATACAATATATTCAACATGCTCTTGACACTGCGCAGAGGACAAAAACGGACTAAAGAAAGAGAACCATGTTTATTTATAACTAGTAATTTGATTGGTTGTGCAATATACACTATGATACATGTACAATCAATATGACTAAAGTATAATTCTCGTTATTTTAGTTTTTTAATTTCCGATATATTGAAAGAAATCAATAAAATGAAAAGTAATAAATCACACTATTAAATTGAATGTATTAAAATATATCAATCCTGTTATATGAATATGCAATTAAAAAGATTAAAACACTGACTGCTACGTTTTATTTAAATAATCTTGTTAATAACAATATTGCATTTCTAAAAAAGATACAATGAAATTAGTGGAAATTGTAGTTTGTGCGTAACTAATGTACAATCTATGTTACATATGATCATTGACGAATTATCTTTTGTGTCATCATATAGGAAATGTTTTCGTAGATATAGGTATATATAAATAACAAGAGATCGCATATACAATACAATGAGAATACTTTATAAGACGTATTTAATAACTTATTTATTTAAAATTATTTACGAATTAACTTCATAATTATTAATTTAAGAGTTAGTCAACTTCATAAGTATATGATACATATTATTTAAATCTATAACTATGCAGCGAATAATGTACAAAATCTATATAAATGCACGATAAAATACGTAAGAATATCGATTTTAATACTATTATTTAATATAAAACTTTGACATTTGTAAGATAAATGACAATTCAAATTAACAGTCAGTGTATTTTTAAATAAATAACCATCCGAATTATTTTAAAAAATTTTCAACAAAATGTTTTCTTTGATAAGTATTAGCATCGCCAAAGTTGTAAGATGCATTAAACTTACATGTATTGTTTATACATAACGTACGATGATCGATGTAACAGGTAATTACGAAATTATCGAACTTGCTTGCTTATCACCAAATTCTGTAACGGGAAGCTGTATTAACAGAAAAGACATTACGTGGCATCGTATAACGCGTTTTATTCCAGTTTTGTAATTCAATTGTACAATCGTCGGTGAAAGGTGCACGTTGGGACTCGACTAAACAAGCAAGTACGTACATGCTCAATGTTTAGTTCTACGAGGAAGACAAATTCGATGAAGCCGACGCAGCGCAGCTACAGTGCAATCAATGAGCGCATATTGATCTTCACGGATTCTACACCTGCAGGGGCGGATCACTTGAGCATCATAGATATCGGAAGTTGACTGAAGATATTATATCGAGACCATATGCAGTATAAACAAACTTACTTTTTCTATTGTGAAATTACGTTTATTATTTCTAATCACTATTTAATTGCTTGCGTTATACTTTAAAGTAAGTCAAGTTGTTCGTAATTGAATTAATTTATAACGAAAATTATATTGCTGAAAATATTTAACTGACTCTTTGTAGCGATAAATTTTAAAAAATGATATTTACCACAATCGGAAATTATAGTAAATATAAAAGAATAAAAATTTTATGCAATATATGAAATTCCAAATTTCTCTGATGATACAGGATTTATACAAGTTATGTGTCAACTTACATGTATGTCAGATCAAATCTAACACAATGTTTAATAATATTATACATTGTGATTATAATTGACGTTCTTGTGTTCCATATATGTATATATCAATATTTCCACGTCGATTGTTATAAAAGTATTAAATAGCAATAAATTAAATATTAAACGAGAGAAAACGTGAGACTTACTTCAAATTGTTTCGTTTTATCGATGTTTGAATTTCGATATCAACTTCGATACCTCGCGCATGCAATTGTTTAATGTTAATGGATAGTAGAACAAAGACTATCAATTCGTTCGTACGTCAAATTATCAGTTGCATGTAGAATTACGCCAGATTTTCTTAACGTTAATGTAACGGTAATTACGTAAAATAAATTAAGCATAAGAAATCCCCGTGGTCTAACACGAGCGCCGGAAGCTTAAAAATTAGTGCGGTAAACGATGCAAACTACCAAATTTTTTCACCATTATTAATAAAAGAAAAGTACGAAACGACCTGCGTTGTCTCATAAATCAACTACCTGGATTTATTAACAAAATAATAAACTTTTAAACGGCAAAGTTGTTGGAAAGTCTTACTATGGACAGCAAGTCCATTAGGCCTAATTAGATACATAAAGGAAATGAATTTAGGCGCGCTAAAGCGAAGTTCCGTAGAAGACCGTGAGATGTCAAGTCGATCGGGACCGCGAGCGAACAAAAGAACGGGATTGGTCGCTTCGAAAGTAGTGCCAGACATGTGTTTCGTTTCCCGCCTCGTGGGTTGTTATTGTGTGGGGGCCCCGCCAGTCCGGTGAGCCGAGTGTAGAGAGCATAGGGCCTAGGCCAGAATCGAACCGCCGTTGGGTTGGCTCTTCGGTACGGTGGTGGCTCTGTCCGACTGGTGACCGACCGTGGTCCGTCCGTCATATTCCCGGTTTGAAAGCAAGGTTGCGACTAGTTGTTGCGACGCAGGAAGGTGTAGTGATCCGTGTACGAAGTTACGAACGGATTTTTGTCGACAATGGAGAAGCGGATAGAACTTGAGAAACGGGGAAGAAACTCCAGTGAAGTAAGCCGAACTCCACTTATTTTAATTATACTGCTTTGCTCGACACGAGACTGACCGATACCGCGGGTTGTTGCATGCTTGGTTGATTCTATCGTGTAGCAGGTTTAAGAGCGGGTGCAGAGAGAATCGTGTTCCCTCGCGCGACACCGACACCACGCACTCGCTCTGCGGCACGCCACTGGCTTCTCGAAGACGCACGAGAACTCGGGATTTCTTGACGGCGACCGCGTGGCTCCGACGATTTATCGAGCAAGAAAGACGTGTTTTCGATACCGACACGAGATGCTACTGATCACCAGAAGAGTAATAGGCATGGCGTGGTCCGCTTAAACGGCTTGTCTCTTTCATTTTTCGATGTGACGCGTTTTCTTCTGTTGCTTTCTCTCTCTCTCTCTCTCTTTCTCTCTCTCTCTCTCTCTCTCTCTCTCTCTCCCCTCTCGTCTTCGTTCCGATATTTCATTTCGAGTTTTGTACCCTGTTTCGTCGCGTGTAGCTTTGCTACCAGATTTGCAGAAAATTCGAAGAAACGAATGATCCAGTTAAAGGAAATTCCCAGGCCAGTTATTGTATCGTATTAACTGAAAAATTGAAAAATTCGAGAGCTGATTGGTTGACTAAATTCAACAAATAGTTAATCAACCAATTGTTTATTAAATTTTCCCGATTTTTTCTAGCGTACTGAAAGCTTTCTACTGAATTACGAAGTGTCCCTTATCGCACCGCAGATGTTTTTACGTTCGCAGAGAGAAAGCACTATACAACCCGCAACCAAATGCATTTGAACTTGAATTATTTTATTTACTATAAAAACGCATATAGTATTTTATACACACACACACACACACACTACATCTTGCTGATTTGTGATGTAATACATCGTAAAATCAGCGTCGTTGGCATAGAAAGTAAAACATGTTTAATCAATGGAGATATTGCTCCTTATAATGGCTGATTTTTTATCTACGTGCCTATTTCGATCAGTTTCTGAGAGATCCGAAAAATAATATCGGTATAAATATTCACGAACGAAAACTATATTATTATCTTCATATGACATGATTTGCCTTCATCATATCAGTAATTAAACATTTTCAATAAAACGTGTTAAATAATTTCACAATTAATTATTTCTTGCAATATTCCTGTATTGCTCTCGAATTTTTTCTTGTAGAAAAAAGTATTCAAAGTTAAAGAATTTCTAGTATACCTTTCTATTATTAATTTTAAAATGAAATTGATTTGTTATATTGATGTAATGTTATAACGTTATAACAAACGTCATGTTTTCGGATTGGAATATTGAAAAAAGAACTGAACGAAAATATTTTCCAAAGATTTAAAGTGTAGTAATTTTTTTGATAAAAGAATTCATTTAAAAAATATTTTATATGAAACGTAGTTTAAAAAAAAGTAATACTGAGCATTTCGATAATCAATAAATTTCTCCAATAGAATCGAATAATTTCAATCATAATAGTTTCTTATTTAAAATGCCATATACGCAAGTCGTGTGATCAAATTATAGCGTGGCGTGGCTGTCTCTAGGAGCCTCTCTTTTTTAAACTACCGTGCATCGTATGTGTGTTCCTATTACAATGTGAGCAAACACATCTCGGCAGATCGTTTACAAGGCATTTTAGAACACTGTCCGTTTCAAATGTATGAAAATATCATTATCAATGTGTGATTTTTTTCGTTGATCTTATGTACAACGCAATAGCGAAGTACAAAAAGGCTTTGACAAGATGGTGCCCCTTTCGAACGAGTTTCGAAACATATGCAACCTCATATGCATCTGCTGACAAGTTACGAGTAGTGCTTACATATGAAGTATTATGTCAGAGCTTAACAGTCCTTTGACCGCGATTTTTGGTATTCCAAGAATGTTAAATCCATCAAGGTCAAATGTAAACTTGAACTTGAAAGAATTTACGATACAATAAAGATTCGAAGATTCTGCCTCTTATTCCGTTTTTTCGTTACGTATATGCATATGAATCAATTTATTTTGCTTTTATGACAAAATTGCAATTAGTTAACACACGATTCAAAAGCTCGAATACAATTAACGTAAAATGTAATTCTATTTATAAACTGTCGTATAAAACTCAGAAGATATACCTATTACGTACACTCTCTGGCTTGCGAAAATAATAAATCGTGAATCGTGTTTTACGTTACGATTCGCATAACGATAAATATTCCTTTTACATCGTATTGATACAAATACCTCGTGCACGTAAAAACGTAATTAGAATTGCAAAATCAATATCGCGGTATATTTTCTTTCGAAAAAAAAACTATACATCTTTTTTTACGAGTGGTAAAAATATATTATGTAAATCAATTATCAGCGGGAAGAGTTGTGCGTGCCATGAGGTGCTGCCATGAGATGCGCGTGCGAGCAAACGTCGCCATTGTTTTCCGGTGCGCGCGAGTGTATTCTTATTGTCGATCAGATTTTTTCTGTATCTTTTGAAATGGAACAAGTTCTAAAAGTTATTCCTGGGTGTTGCAACGCATACGAACGATGCCAAATCGATTATAAGGTTTCTCGTGTATCTAATCTACGATAATGTCTTATGGCGTGTTACTGATCATTGCGCAGCCATCTTGGACGAGTCCACTCTGTCACCAACTGACACGAGTACGTTTTGGAGCAATAAAGAGATCAAAATAATCGTTTTTTACGTTTTTACCTTGCATTACAAATTTCATGATATTAATTCAGCAACACTCGACACCGTCATCTAGATTGATACATTCGTGTAAAATACATATGCGTGGGCGTTTGCATCAGCTTAACCGGCGTTGCGATGCAGTCCATTCAGCAGTGCCGTAGCTACTAACATCATGATTTTATTAATGACCAAATGAAACTTTATTAATATCATTTCTAAATTTTTTTTGCTACAGTTTCTGCACAATATGTTATTTAAATATCGAAATGAATAATAATAGATATATTTTTCTTAATAATTTTAATTAAAAAATTTTCAGATCTTCAATATTACGATGCAAGAACATGAAGATTTTAAAAACTTAAACGATAATTTTCAATTTGTTTAAATGTAAAATTTTTATCGTATCTTTGTTCTGTATCTAATCTATTTTTCTATATCTAATCTTTTTTTTTTATTCTATTTTAAAAATAACGTATTTCAAATTACTCCATTAATTTGATTCGCATATCGATTAATCTATTATTTCCTATGAGAAAACTCTCCTCGCCCTTCTTCATTGATTTAATTTTGAAATTTCATCAAATCTTTCCTTGTATCCATCTCTTAGTTAACTCGTAGCTGTCATTGATCCGCTCCTATAAGCCACGACAACTTCTCGTAAACGGTTCCACTACGATCAGTGCAACGCACAGCGCAGCCAATCAGCCGGCCGGTCAGAATGTCGGGCAGTGAATCTAAGATAAGGACATGCGACGACTCCGAGGCTTCGCGTGAAAGCGGTTTGTCGTCGCTAAGACTTGTTATGCAGTAATATTGCATATTCAGCTTCGTTTAAAAAATTTAACAAATTAACAAAAATTGATTAACAAATTATTTTCTCTATTTACCATCGTAAAATATTTTCAGGTAATATGTACCGTAGTAAATGGGATACATTGTAATATTTTTACTATGTAATTTTAAATTTCAGATAAAAACGAGCTGTATCGAAATTCATTTTAACTCGTGATAAAGTGAATTCCGATAACATTAGAACTTGAGTCTACTCGGATTCGCTTGTCGCGTGCCGCAGTCAGTACTTATCGCTTGCCGGCTTTTCTGATGCCGCTAAACAAGACGCGTCGTGCACTCTACTACCATCACCCCTGTATCCCGGCCACCCCCTCACACTTCCCTCCTCTGTTTCTCCTGTCTCCTTTCTATCTCCCCTCTCTCTTCACCTTTCTCTTTCTCCGATCAATAAAATAGCCCATCTCCCGCGAAAGCTTATCGTTCGTTTGAATTTTAGCGACTATTACCGCCGACACTTTTTCATACATTGCCAACTTTTCATATTCACACTTTCACTGAGTACTGTAGATTTGCAAATATAATTAAGAATGGGTTGTCGTTTATGCGGACAGTTCTCTTAATCAACGTTTTTTTTTTTTAATTTTAATACCCATTGTTTTATCAATCTTCCTTCAAATTATTAGACTTTAAGTGATTGATACAGAAACGTTATATATATTTTTTAGTTAGAAATTCTATTTATTTTTATCTTTCAGCATTTGTATATAAAGTTATATTTGTTGAAAAATATTATGTATATTTATTTGTTTATGTTAAATGGAGATATATTATACTTGTGATACAGTTTTGAATAGAATGTAATATACTATTTTTGATATATTTTTAAGCCTTATCTACTTTTGTATTTAACTGTAGTTTATATAAAAATTATTTTTTTTCAGGTTAAGGAACTTGTTCTTGACAATTGTCGGAGCACACATATAGTAGGTCTGACAGATGAGTTTGTTGCATTAGAATCGTTAAGTCTCATTAATGTGGGTCTTACTAGTCTAAAAGGCTTCCCAAAACTATCAAGTCTTAAAAAGGTAAACAAGTGTATTTGTTATTACTATTATATTACATGTAATTTATAAATAAAGTAATTATTTCTTACATACATTTGAAAATAACATATAATATGATATTTTATATTTTAATTAAAATGCAATATTGAATTCAAAAGATAAAATGGAATACATAAATATTCAACTATTTTTATTTTTTACAGTTGGAACTTAGTGACAACAGAATTTCTGGAGGTTTAAATCTTCTTCAATCAAGTCCCAAACTAACTCATCTTAATCTTAGTGGAAACAAGATCAAAGATCTTGATACACTTCAACCTTTAGTATGTTTATTATTTCATTATTATATGTATGCATTTTAAATAAGTATAAATATATGTCTTTTTTTTTTTTTTACAGAAAGAGTTCAAAAATTTAAAAAATCTGGATCTTTTTAACAATGAAGTAACAAATTTGGACAATTACAGAGAAAAAGTTTTTAGCCTTATTCCCAGTCTTCGATGTCTTGATGGGTATGTAATGTAAAACAGTTATTTCATTTTGTTCTCATTTTTTAATACGTAAAATAAATTTTAAAATACTGCTTTCTGTAGATTCGACACAGACGATTGTGAAGTAGACAGTGAAGGGGAGGATGATGAAGTAAATGGAAATGAAGATGGAGATGGAGATGCTAATGAAGAAGATAGTGAGGAAGGTTAGTTAAAGATCGAAAATAAAGTTGAAAGATTTATTGAAATGATAAATTAAAACACATTTTAATCACAAATATATAATTATAGTTTCAGATGAAGAAGATTTTGAAGATTTTGATGACCGTGGTGTAGGATTAGCAGCTGTATACAAGGATGGTCTTGAAGTAAGTCATCCACAATTCAAATTATTATTTTATTATTGTATATAAAATCTTCGTTATGAATTATATTTCAATTTAAATCCGGATTTTGTATAAATTTTAAAATACTACACAATATGAAATGTTGTATATAAATAAATTTTTAGAAAAAAACTACTATTTTTATGAAAAAATGCTACTTTCCTAAAGATTAACGATGTTTGTAATGAATTATTAATGTTGTGATTTTTTTGCAACTTCTGATTTATAAACATATTAATTTGACTAATATAATACAGGACGAAAGTGATGAAGATGATTTCCTCTGTGAAGATGAAGAAGAAGAGGATGATGATGATAATGAAGATGATGAACAGGATGAGGAAGAAGGTGAATAAGTTTTTATATATTTTCGGATTTAAGATAGATTTATTTATTTTTTATTGCCATTACTAAAATATTAGTTCCTTAAAAGATGTAAAAAATTATATCATTTTGTTTTAAGTAGAGTTTCTTATTTAAAGAAAGAACAATTTTCATAAAGTATATGTCACCAATTTCATTACGTTTTTATCATATATAGAATCGTCTCCTGCTCGAGGAAAGAAGAGAAAACATGAAGATGGAGATTCAGGGAACTAGAACCATAAAAAGCAGGTTTCTGATACTGTTGAATGAGTGTAAAATTCATATAAATAATAATAATTGAGACACCGAGTGAACATCTGGGAATCAAACTAATTGACCGACCAATGACAGACTACAGTTAGTGGTGTGAATTTATCAGTAAATCATTGACTGACAAATTGTCTGTGGAATAACAAACCATTGCGAAGAAGAGGAATGTGAATGAAAATGAGAAAGAGGATAATGATGGCATAAAATAGGACTGCATTCCAGCTGGGCACAGCGCGTTTTAGTTATACTAACGATATTTTATATAGAGTATATAGTTAGAGTATTAGTGGTGTTGCATAGTGGGTGAAAGATCAGATATTGAAGGACTTGGAAAAAGCAACAGAGGAGTTTTACACTTGAAGGAGCATATTTGTCTGTTAGCTCCAGTCGGCCAAAGGCTGGTCACGCTGGAATGCAGTCATCGTTAATCAGTACTAAGATTACATAAGTTACATTTTAAATACATTATTATTGTACCATGGATAAGTATAGAGTAATTGAAGAACAATCTTTTTGTACAGGTTTACACCATACATTGAGGTGCATTACGCCTCTGTGATTTTTGGGACAGAAAATAAAGAGATAAATATATGTTGCTCATACATTGAGCTTATATCTATGAAAGATGTATTAAGATAAGAATTTACATCATAAGATTGAAAAAATGAAAAAAAAGTATGTACATTTCATTTATTAAAGTAATAATATTCGAAATGTATAAAATTGATAGACACGAAAAAAAATCATTAATGACATTTTAGTATTTTCAGTTCCATTATTTTGATATAAGTTAAATAGTTTTGATATTTTAAAGACTTTTGAAACGAACTGCGAAGTAACAAAAGCATAATTAATGAATTGTAATATTTTGACTAGTAATTTTTAGTAAAGTTTAAGTTTCAGGTGTTTATGTATAATGGTAATAATATGCCGCATTAACTTGTCTGTTAAGATTACTATTTACTTTTGGGCATTCCATATGCTACGTGTTATGCTCTAATATAACAATTTGATCAAGAATTATCATAATGTTTCCCTATTTGTAATTGCAAATATGCAACTACAATGATTAAATGTTTTTTTATATTAAAAAATCGTATGATTTGTTTACGATTTACAAATTACTTAATGGATTTGTATTGTTTATATGTAACAACAAGTTCAAATATTGGAACATGATATTAAACACAAACAAAAAATCAAAATTACCATAAATTACCTTTAATTTCTGTCTCTGAAGTTACCATAGCGCTGACACATCTCGTGATCATTGAAGTGCGAAGTTAATGAGTAATGATCATTAATATTATTATTAATATTAAATTAAAATTATGATTTAAAAAAGGTAACAAATATTTACACTTGCGCTTTCGCACTTTTGAATTGTATTTAAAAAAAAAAAAAAGAAACGCAAAATTTAGATCAGAGTGGAAAGATAAAATCTCGAGAAATAGGCGCAAAAATAAAAGATGGATCAGACGATGTAGTTAATGGTGAGACTGTGGCAAGTGGATTACCGAACGGACTACCAATTAACTACGTGATCGTGAGAATGGATGGGAGTGAAATAGCGAGTGAGAGTGCAAGAGAGGATCGGTTTTATAAGAAAAAAATTATGGTAGAGTCGAGGATCTGGCGCCTCTTTGTCGCCAGTTTGGTTATGGCCTTATCCAATTTTTCCAAGACTAAAGCAAATTTATATTAGGTACAATGAGTATATGACATGTACAGGTCCAAATCTGTAAATTTCCAATCTGCAATTTGTAATTGCGGCTCGCGCGAATGTCGTATTAAAAGTTAAATTATAAATAATTAAAAAAATTAAATTATAAATAATTAAACATTCCGCGCGCCCCGCGACACATACACTTTTGTCAATTGCACTTTTGGATAGACCATTTACATAAGGGAATCTATCACCTTCTATTATCAGATCTATAACATCTCTGTATTGTCTGTCTGTTCCGTTGTTAAAGTGGATTTTTATCATAACGTTTGTTTATTTCGAGCAATCCTCATCACAAAATAAGAAAAAATAATTTATTAATAAAATCATTTACAAATCAAGGATGATGTGTGATAAATATTAATATATTTTCCACTTTCTAATCCATATCTATATATAAATAAGATATTAAAGATATTAAAAATTTTATTTTTACTTTTAATTTTCTCTCGAATCTATGTAATATGTATATACTATTTATATATACATATAATGAAGATGTAAGCAATGGAGATATGTTGATTTTGAATATAAAAATTATTGGAAGTTTTCGAATATTGGAGTTGCTATAACTTTTATATTCTAAATGAAAACAACTTTTATTGGTTACATTTTTCATTTCTTTTCGTGTTTTAGACAATTAATAGCTGAGATATTTAAAATATCACTTACAATTAATTTTATATTTTAGGTTTAATTTTATTTTTAATCTAAAAGCTATTTTTATGTATATTAATTTATAAAAAATGTATTATAAATATGTTTATACTCATATAGCATTTAATATACCTACATACAAGTATATTTAATTTAATATTATAACCTTATATACATTATTAAATAATTACACATATTGTTACAACATATAATTTATAATTTTTCAAACATTGACAGATAGATTAAGAAAATAAATTAACATTTAAAAAGATTCATATCGAAGTTACCTCATTTCTAATCGTACAACACGACAAATGACCGTTTAAAGTAACAGTAATTCATTCGAAATAATTATTCGTAATTATTACAATTATTTTTTTATTAAAATTAGTTTGAGGTTTATGAATAGATCTAATATACAATGTATCTTTTTGTTCTACGATTGTCCTAGGATCCCCTTTCGTGTCATATCCTGTCGTACCAATTTAGGCAGATTTTGCATCGCAGCACTACTAGTGATGAGAGTTAAAATCAAAAAATATGGACAGTGTTACCATGTCTACTTCGAAAGTTATTTATTGAATTGAACATGGTGATACTTTATCAATGAAGGAATATAATGATTTAAAACGATTTATAACGATTTATCAGAATTTCTCATGAATTTTGTGTATTTAATTTAGACTAGAGTTTTTTATTTTCTATTCCAAGTTAACATTTCATGCGAAATGCGCGCGTATTGAGTTTAAATTAGTTAAAGATTACAGCGCCAACGACGGAATACACAATTTATTTTTTACGATTCTCGAACCCGAAATCGATATTTCTCATGATCGATTTTTAACCGGGAAATGGCGAACAGAAGTACACCTTATCAGAGAAGAAATTATCCAGAAAAAAGTATCAACCAGAAATTTCCAAGCAAAAATTTAAATCAACAATAGTTGTTAGTTTGTGTTTGTGCTTTGAATTTTTAACTCCCACTCAAGATAAAATTTAACCAAATAATTATTACATATAATTTTCAAAAATTAAAGAAATAATAGCACAGAAATATTTAAACAGAATATACTATGCTAAAAGTAATAAGTTATTTATAATTTTATTTCTAATTTCAATTCTAACCAATGGAAATATTGTAATTTTGTAACTGACTCATTGTTTTATATATATATATATACATGTTTTTATTACATGCTTTTATACATACACACTTCTATTATAATATTTTTTATTTGTGTGTTGATCCTTTAACTTAATATTACGTAATTCTTAACAATTCTAATACTAAATTCAAAAATAATTTATTAAGAACGTACGTATTTAATAGTTAAAATAATTTAAACTAATAAAATCAGCGCCACCAAGCGTAGTTTGCGCTTAAGGATGCCTTTCATGTTGGAGAAGCCTGCAGCTACCTTTTCTACTAGCTTCATCATTTCGACTGTTGATTTCTCTCATTAGCTCCTCCTTTTTGGGGAGAGGTTTGGATCCTTTAGAGGATAATGGTAGGTCAATGAGTTTAATACTCCTCATCGTTGAAGTCCTCTCTCCATGGAGAGAGGGCCGTGTGATTCTCTTTCTTCCTCGCGACGTTAATTAAGTTGTTTGCACAACTAGAGTTTCCCGTCTTTTTTCTTTTCCTGCTAACTGTAGATCTGGTTGACCTACAGAAGAAATACGAGTCATCTGACTTACTCTCCTACTCGCTCATTTTCATTATAGGGATGGCACGCTTTCCAGATAGTGTAGCAGTCCGCTCTTAGGACGAAGCAGGCCCGAGCAATCTCCTGTTCGCACTTACGGGTGTCCGATGCGGAGAGGATCTCCTCCGTACCGGGCCTGGGCTTTTGCTTCTCTCTTCAGCAATATACGCGTTTGAACAGACCACAAATTCACTTGTAATATTTTTTAAATATTCAATAACGTTTAAACGAATTAGAATATTCAGAAATATTACTTAAAAATTCACTTCTAAAATTTGATACGCACGCAACAGAGGTTTAATTGGTAATGAGTCTACGTACCGCTCAAGGTTAATCCGATGTTTCGGTCGTCAGTGATCCGGAATAATTGATAATTTTTGTTAATTTTTCGAAAAATAGTTTTTGTATTTATTAATCAATAATTTTGTAATTTTTCTATCGCAAAGTTACGCTTTCACGAATTTATTACAATGTTAAATGTAATAATTTATTAATTTTTTATCGGCTAAAATTACATTTTCGTGATATTAATTTTTAAATTACAACTGCATTGATGTATATAAAATAAAAATTTATGTAGAAAAAAATTTGTAGTCAAAAATCAAATTAAACAGTGATCTTTTCTGAATAATCGCGCAACATATTTGCGCTTGTTTATTGTTTTAGAGAGCAAGAAATATATATGTTACGTAACTGTCTCTTCCATTATTGTAAATAAAATAACTTGTTATAAACGAATTATTCAAACTATGAAATTATGCGTAGAAGTATAAGAGAATTCAATCACTGATTCAATTGTTATAAGTAAATAGTTAAAATTGTTAAATAATATACAAAAATATCATAGAAATGCATTATTTTATAGTTCAAATAATTCATTTAAAATAATTATTATTATTTTATTTCCATAACATTTCTAAACATTATTCAATATAATTTTCATAACCTTTCTATTACAATTAAACAATTAAATTAATTATTTCATTCAATTCACATCATTTGTCTTAAATACATTACTCAAATCGATATACATATATGAGGTATATGAATATACTTCGTCTGTGGTTTTACATTAATTATTCGAATACAAAATGTTTAATAGTACTTAAAAATGATAACTTTTAAAAACAGTATTTGTTCTAAAAATGTTTTATATTAAACCTCCGACAGGAAAAATATCATTTCATATTATAGAAAAGTGCGTTCTTGATAGGTTAGAATATATACAACTACTGTACGAGGGTAAACCTCATGAATTTAATGGTGATTTGGAGTATTTATTAGAAAATTCAGTATATGATAAAATTGGACATTTTATATTGAGGTAAGTTTTTATTTACATAATTAATTAGTAAGCTTTCAAATAATTTTGTGTTATTTTTATTTAATAATTTTGTAACATATAAATAACCATTTTAGATTATTAGCATCTATATCTCAAGAGCTATTTAATTATTGGATTGTCAGAGAAACTTTGTTATTCCAAACTAGGCTGAATTATATTTTACCAAGACAATTGTATAGATTATTTAAAAGTATTTTACATCAATCAGAAGAGTTTAAAGATAAAAAAGGACTGATTAACAAAACATTAATCGATATATGTAGTTTTTTTTCAAAACCACTTGTCTTTAAACATATTGTATCAAAAAATCATACAAAAAATTGTAATTTTCTCAGAACTAAAGGTATTTGTATATATACATTTATTTGTTTATTTATTTACTATATATAGTAAATAAATCAACTTATTCTAATAAAATTTTGTTACTTTTATCTTTTCAAGTGAGATATGAGATAGTACCAGATTTAATAAAGAAAAGAAAATTAGACTTGAATGCAGGATATGCTATTGTATATTGTTCCAAATTGAAAGAAGTATTGAAATCATTGTTTTATACTCATATAAGTAAAGAAGTAATATGCATGAAATCAATAGCACAACATACTCTAAATCAGGATATTAGACTTGATTACCTATATTATAAAATTCATTCTAAAGTATTTCAAGAAAATCAAACATTTATCAAACAAGGGTGTATAACTAAAGAAAATATAGACATCGAAGTAAAAAATTTTCCACTTTGTATGCAACATTTGCATATAAGACTAAGGAGAGTACATAGACTTAGTCATTATGCTCGTTTTTATTATAGTCTGTTTTTAAAAGATGGCGGAATGCAACTAGAGGATGCTATAAATTATTGGAAAGAAGAATATTCTAAACCTCACTCCTGCTCTTCTAATTGTTTACATAACTGGAAATCAAATGAACGAAAATTTATGTACAGTATTCGACACTTTTATGGCTTAGAAGGATCCCGAAAAAATTATAAATCTCCTACTTGTGAATTGATGTGTGTAAGTAACATTTCTTGATGTACATGTATATGTCAAGAAATTTTTTTATTTAGTTCAAATTGGTCTTTTTTTATCATGTTATTAGACGAGTTCATCAAGTACCATGTATGAAGGAGGATGTCCATTTAAAAGTTTTGACGTAAACACACTAAAACATCTTTTATCTTTATCATTAGCAAATGATCATGTAACAAACTTATTGAAAAGTCTATCTCCTGAAACTCCTCAAACTTCTTGTGCTAAATTTTTTAAAATACTAAATCAAAATAATAGCAATGACATCGTTATTAATAGTCCTTTACAGTATTACTTAGCAATGATTAATTAAATTTAACTACGAAAAATATGAACTCATAAATAATAGAGATTTTTATCTCTAAAATTTAGTGCAATAAGAATAAAAATAAAATTTTATTTGTTATATAGATTATATATATTATATTTCTCTAAATTATTGATTATTGGAATTAAAAAAATTAAAATTTTTTAAGAACACTTTCTACAAGTGTTTGATTCACACCATTTTTAATAATTATACAAGTAACACCAAGTTTACCTACATCAACAATATTTCTATGTTCATCATCAAAAAACACCATATCGTTATAGTCAGTACCAGATGCTTTCTGAATCCTAGAAAAAAATAATTCATCAAAAAATTTTGTTAAGAAAATGAAAGCAAATAAAGCTAAAATTTTATTCACTTACTTAGAAAAATGATTTATTTTACATCCTGGATAAATTTCTTTATATTTAAAATATTTGTCCCAGTTAAATAAATTCAATAATTGTTTAGCACCTTGTATTTCTGATGTACGAGATGCAACACCAAGTTCATATCCTTCTTCATGTAAATATTTTAAAACATCAGGTACTTCTTTATAATATTGTATAATTTGGCCATGAGAATCTACAATGTCATTTGCTTTCCTTAAACAAATTCAATAGAAATTTTCAGCAAATTCAATAATAACATAAAATTATGTTTTTGAAAAATATATTTTAAAATTTGTATTATGTTTTGTTAAAATTATATTTTTCAACTTACTTTTTAAAAGGAGGGGTAACATGAGTATCAACCCAAAATGGCCATAATGTATAATCTGAAATCGTTATTTTATTTATTCTATAGTTACTATACATAATAGCAGTAATAAATTTCTTCAAAATAAACCTAATCATAAAAAAGAAACAAGTAGAGAAAATTTTAACCTAAATCAAAAACAATTATTTTTGGTTTACGATTTGTTTCACACATTTTTTTATTACAATTTTTATTGTTTATAAACTGGAGTTATTGAATAAATAGTATTGAAAGAATTTACACAGTTTTATAAATTATGTATATTTAAAATATAACTTTTTAAGATTGAAGATACATTTATATTTACTATATGTTACTATATAAAGAAGATATAGTCATATAGTCTTAGTACAGTAGTACTATATTTTATTAAATGATATGCAGTAAAATACATTGCGCAATGATGAAATATTGACACCCGGGAAAAGAAAATCCCGTTTTACGCTATGCCTAAGAAAGTTTTCTTCATAACTTTATATAACATCTCTAAAGGGTTTTGTTTATGTGATATTTTTACAGTTATGTGGTGACTAATAAGTGTTGTATTTAAGATTGTATTGAATCTATCCAAAACAACCAATCAGATCGGTATTCAGATGCCTTTAATTTGTCCCTACACAGTACTTACTAGCAGTCACGAAAAAATTATTTCATATGTAAGAAAATAATTTTATTTCGTTTAAATTTGATTTTATAACAAAAAAATTCCATAAAATCATTAGATTTTCATGTATACGAAAATCTATTATTTCCAGAAGTAACCAATAATATTAAATTCCTTTGTTTCCTAGCACCCTATCATAAATGGACATGCATGTTAAGGCGATTTTCTAACTTATATAAACCTTGAATTTTGTTCATCTTGTTCCGTGTAGTAGCGTCAATCTCATCTAGCGATCTTGGGAATTCGTGAAGTGTTGATTAAAAATAATTATTAAATTTATCATAAAGACCTATTATTTTAAATAATAAACGTTTGAAGGTATTCACGTACGTTCTATTTCTTTATATAATTAACAACAATAAGTATTTATACTATTTGTACATTGCTAAGATCACGAATATGTAATTTATTACATTGCACGCTGTGAGAATTGTTTTTATCAAATTTTATTGATTCTTAAACTAATTTTAGCTTTTTCGTATATATTATCGTAAGATATATTTGATAATTACATTAATTTGAACAAAAAGAGCGAAAGGGAGAAAGAAATGTAATATATTTTTTATATTATATATTTGGAACAATTTTACGTTACATTACATTGTAAGTTTCTAAATACTACAGTAGACTGTTTTTTTAATCAGTTTTAATTTATTTCATTTTTATTTTAACTGTTTAATTTAAATTTGAAAAGTATGTGACCTTATATCTGGTGACGATGTTTACATTTTATTCTTCTATAACACATTATATATTTATTACAGAAATGTCTGAATCCGATTTATTAGCTGCTGATCATATTGATGGTCTAGATGGACTTGAAAATGGTCAAGATGGAGATGCCATTATGCAGTGTGACAGTGTAAAACGTGAATTGAATGAAGCAAATATTGATGATCCGGTAGCTTGTTTCATCATAACTAAAAAAAGAAATATTTATTACATATATTTGTTGCATTTTCTTTATACGAAATTTTTTTTATTATAGGAATTAGAGGCTATCAAAGCACGTGTCAGAGAAATGGAAGAGGAAGCAGAAAAATTAAAACAATTACAATCTGAAGTGGACAAACAAATGAATATGGGTAGTCCACCTGGAATAAGTAAGTTATGAATTACATTAGATCATTACAAAATTGGTGTTACAATTTTTTTGCATGAACTTTTTTTTTGTAAATAATTACTACATAATGCTTTGTAAAATTTTTAGCGAGTCCATTAAATATGTCAATTGAAGATAAAATGGAAGTTGATAATAGATCCATTTATGTTGGTAATGTAAGTTAAATATTTTGTTTAAATTGTAATGGGCAATGCTTTGTTAAAAAATTATTGATTAATATACATAATGCAAAATTACAGGTTGATTACGGCGCTACAGCAGAAGAACTGGAGCAACATTTTCATGGTTGTGGCAGTGTTAACAGAGTAACAATATTGTGCAATAAATTTGACGGACATCCCAAAGGTTTTGCTTATATAGAATTTGCAGAACGTGATTCTGTACAAACAGCTATGGCTATGGATGAATCGATGTTCAGGGGACGTCAAATTAAAGTAATGCCTAAAAGAACAAATAGACCTGGATTATCAGTGACAAATAGGTACTTTAAAGATATATCACATTTGTATTACATCTGTATGTGGAGATACAATATACTGAAATAATATTTAGGGGACCACGAGGAGCACGAGGTTATCGAGGTATAGCAAGAGGAATCATACGTGGCAGTGCATATTTTGGATATAGACCTATAAGACGACCTAGGTATGTTAATAGAATTAAAAATATAAAAACTTAAATAAGATAAAACATCTTCTCTTTCTAATATTTTTGCATATAGGAGTTATAGACGAGGCTACTACATGCCATATTGACCGTTTTAATGTATTTTATCGGAATTTTGCAAATTGAGGTAAGTTTTTATATTATTGTGATTTATGAATTATTTTGTTTATATGATTGTTCAAACATAAAATAATAAATTTTTATATATAAAATAATCGTACGTTAAACAGAAGATATTTATAATATTTTGTATTATACAATTATATTGCAAAATTAAAAATATTTTTGTTTGGACAATCAATATATGTATTATAAAAGAATGCATTTAGGAAAAGCTGGTGAAATAATATTATATCAAAATTATAAATACTAAGATAAATGGTGAAATAAACTATTATAATGTTCACTAGCCATTCCTGAATGAATGTAAAACTATTATTTTTCCAGTGACAGTTATTGTATGTACTAGATCCTTTTTTTAATATCCTGATGTATCTATATAATTTAGCTTATAAATTATAACTTTATAACATTAAATAATTTAAAACTAAAAACATAAAGTATCCATCGTACTTTTAGGGTGGATATTATAAAACTTATATCTAGATACATTAGCTTCCTTAGGAAATGCTATACTTTGTGCTCTAAATTCGTATTCATCTTTAACACTTGGCCATGTTTTAAATATTAAAAAAGGAACACCTATATATATTGAAACAATATTCTTATTGTATTCTACAGAAAAATATAATTATACAACACTTTGCTATTTTAAAAATATTTACAAGTCTAAATATTTTATATTGTGATATTCTTAAATAAATAAACAATGTTCAAATTTATATAGAATGTGGCCACGTGAACTGTAACATTAAATATTGTAAGTTTTTGTGCATATCTTGTTTATAGGTTACACAAAACTTACATATTTCTATGAACACGCATTACACTATCATGCAGTTAAGATGTTTAAGTAAATTCTTATGATATGTCCACAGAAAAAAAAAACTGATACGATGGGGAAAAAAGAGAAAGAAAAAACCTCATGTCAAAAGAAAAAAAAAAAGATTGGACAAAGATGGGCACAATTATTCATATTTGATTTAATATCTTCATATAAAAATTACAAATGTAGATCAGCGATAATTTGCAATTGCAGTTCAATTGTGTTTATATTTAGTTTACAATAAAATTCAACTAGTTTCGTATTATCAGCCTTTATTAGTTTCCAAGAACTTCACTTTGTTTAGATTACAAAAATATGTAAAACATTGGAATGTTAATAATATTATATTAATATATATAAAAAATGCACTGATTGTGTAAACGCGTATATATCAATATATACGTACACGTACACGTGCAAGTATATAACTCTTAAATATTATTTTAGCACAAAAAGTGTAAAACATCTTGAGAAAATTTATGTTTGTATCTTGGGTTATTCTAAAATAAAAAAATGTATCATTCCTTTTTATATGTATATCTAAATAATTGTGACATCGTCGTCCTTATGTTACCTTTCTCTTTATAATTATTTCTTTTATTTAGAACAGTTTAGATACTAATTTCTGAATTGTAATTTTATATTTGAACTAAAATTTAAATATTGTTTTTATTTGTTGAAATTTTTATTTAGCATAGTATGAACTATTATTTAAAATTAGTATTTAAAATTAGATTTTTTCCTATTTAAAACAAAATATAATATATAAAAGATCATCGATTTTAAATTACATGATTATGATTGTGATTGTTAATAAAGATGATAGTTAATAGATTAAACATAAGATAATAAATTGTACACAGAAATCAATTTTTGTAGTATACACGATATTCAGAAAAATATACTAGCGATTTAAAAAATGATTTTAATAAATTATAATATAGCAATAATAATTTTAGAAATATTTTTGGTATAACATAAAGGCTGATATAATTATGGTTAAAAGTAAAATTCTAGATGTGACTATTTAATTTTTGTAATAACTTTAAATGGCATGTGTTAAATAATTTCAGTTATATAAGCATAAAATGAAAAAAAGATTGAACTGCAATGTAAATATCTAGAGTAATATCATATTACTATAATTTATGGTAACTTTTGTATACACAGTAAGTGAAAGTTGCGAGATTAAAAATTGTTATAATTTCTAAAACGACATTTTAATAATAATATGTGCAACTTTCATTTATTTATTACTAACTATACATCCTCAATTTTATCTCAAAACATATTGCTACTAATTTGTAAGATGCGTGTAAAATGTTTTTGAACTATTAATCCACTATGCTATGATGTTAGGAGGAGAGCCAAGTTTCCACATATTAATAATCGAACCACATTTCGTAACGTTACTTCCATGTCGCTAAGTATTTTGCAGGTGCAGTGCAGCATCAGCATCAATTGAGTGATAATCATTCAAATTTCATGAACAATTTTTACGTTCCATTAAGAAAAACAAAGAAAGAAAGAAAAGAAAAAAAAAGAAAAGATAATTAACATATAAATGTAATATATAAATGTAACATGATTGGGTGGTCAATAAAGATTTTCTTGGCTTAAATATCACATGTTGAATGTATTATTAAATTTATAAATATTTATATTAATATTAGTATAAAGAATAGGTAAAATAAAATTAACATCACAAAGGATTAGTGATTTGCGTTTATTAACATTTATAGTATTTAAATCGACATTTTTACAATTCAATTAATATTATCAGATGAATAAATTTTGTTCTCATACAAATTAATAATATTTTAATAACAGATATAACTAGAATATTGTTATATTTGTTTTATTAAAAATTTCTATTTCTTTATATCTCTGAAGGCATATAAATGCACAATTAATTTCTAAAGAATTTTCAATTAATGAAAAGGTTGTAAGTGGGGCATAACAGAAATAATTGAAGACCTGAATCCAAAACGTTAAAAATACAACATAGCAAGATATTTGCTACTGTATGTTTTAATTACTACATAATGCAAACAAAATTAAATTTTTGAAGCATATTTATAAGATTCTAGTCTAATTATCATTTTGTTCGCCATGTTAACACGAATAACATTCATTTGCGAATTATGTATACAGATTCTGAATCATTACTAACATTATTAATACTTTTAACGACCACAAGATATATTCGGCATCTAATTTTAATACAAATAAAGATATTTTAAACGTGTCAGTAAATCGCATAAATTTTGTAACAACCTATTTAATTATTGAATTTATTAGACTGGAACCTTAATTACTAATTATGTTTTTAAATTTTATAATATTAAATAATATGATTTGAACAGATAATTAAGTTAATTTTTCAAAAATTAACACTTATTGATTCGATTATTTTGTTTTTATGTGATTAATTGATTTCAAGAGACGTATAGATATTTATTCAACATAATAATGTATAAATAACAAGTAAAGAATATAGCTGTAATATTAGAATATTAAAAATTTGTCTCTTCTAATGCATTATTTTTAAATATTGAATTATATTCTTTTGTAATAATTAAGTTTTAAATATAACTTATTCTATACATGCAACATATTTTTGAATACGAGGTATAATGTACTTTATAATGCACAGCTAGTCTTTATAATTCAGGTCTTCAATTTAAATCTATAAAATTTAATAGCAACATCTTGGACTTGCGTTATTTCAGTCCTTTTTTGATAAATATCCATGTTCACGTAATACTTTTAATTATTTGGTTTAAAGAACAGGATATAAGATTGCATTGAGATAAACATTGACTAGTATACCAACTTCATGGTTTCAACAAATTTTGTTTGGAAGGCAATAGTGATCATTAAGAATTCGTGACATTTAATTTAAGTGTTTCAAGAATTGATCGACATAAACTTTGTAAATTTGGTCTTGTTGTCTGTTCTGTGTGCATATTCTCCAAATATTTTAATATTTCTACGCCACCTTCTCTGATTAACATACTGCAATACCGTTTTGCTACAAGAGAGTAATATAACAAATAGATAATAATTTTTATTATTAATATGACTAAAAATATACATAACCATATTTAATATGTTTGTTCATGCAAATATACTTACGATTCTTCGTGCATACATGATGTATTGCCCAAACTGCCCAAAGTTGAACAGGATATGCATCTGAACAACGCAAAAGTGGGAAAAATGGATGGAAACTTCTATATGCAACCATTTCCCCTTGAGGAGTTTGCCAATGTGTTATCGTATGAGCTAATTGTTCTAATAATTCATCTCTACTTGGCAGTGAGGATATTGCAGCCCATGCACGTGGACCATCACTAAGCAAATGCGCAGCAATACCTGCTGCGAAATAAGATACATCAATATGTACAGATGTCAGCAACGTAGAAAGCATAGAGATGAACCTAGGTTGCATAAGTCTTGGTCTTAAATGAACCACCTATAATGAGTTACAAAATATAGCCAATCTGTATTTATAATTATTAATAAATTAAGTCATAACCAGATAACAGTTATTTGTACAATAAATATAAAAAAGTTAAACTAAATTTGCTATATTTATAAAGTAATGGATTGTATTACAAACCTCTGCTATATTGTTTAATGAACCAAGTACTTTAGTTTCAACACTAAATTGTCCTTGAAAACTTTCTAACACTTTAAGAAATAATTCCATTCCACCTTCATCTAGAAAGACTTCACATGTTGTAGCACTTTCATCAGTTAAATTCCACAGAGCACTTAATGTAAATTTCATTGTTATATCTACTGATTTAGATTCAACTTTAGTCCTAACCATTGCTAATAATTTAGACATATATTGAGGTTGAGCACCAAGCATAGATGTTTCCACTGTTGATATTTTTGCTGCCAATATAGAGCAGATGGCAACAGACATGCGATTCATTGATGGTTCATTAAAAGTTAATAAAGAATTTAACACTAATCTTGCACATCTATACAAATGAAAAATAACTGAACTATAAATTATTATTAATTACATAAAATTAAAAATTATAAAAAAACAGTTAAGAAGTAACAATATCTTAATTTTATAAATTTTGGTTACCTGTATTTGTCAAAAGTAATTTCCTGCAGAATTCTGTCACTACATAAAATTAATAATGTATTCATTTGGAGCCGATAATTAGTTGGATAGCATTCCATTGCAATCATTGTTAGTTCAACAACTTGCTTAAGAATTGATGGGTGAATCATGATGGAGAATTCACCCTTGGTGAGATTATAAAGACATGCAGTACATGGCACTTGTACACGTACTTCCTGTGGATGTTCTCTCATTGCAGGTAATACTAATTTTATAACATCAATCCGAGATTCAAGAAAATTGTGTGTCAAACGGAATAAATTAAATAAACATTTTTCAAGATAAAGTGGTCTACAAGTATACCTTCTCAGACCTTCTAAAATTTGAGATTCTGTTGCTGTACCAGTAACCTATAATAAATATTAAATAACATATTAATGTAAATATTAATTAGAATATATAACATTTTTAAATATTTTTCAATTTTAAAATTAAATAGAATACTTTATAGAAATCTTATATATATTTTTTTTTAATTTTTTTATATTATTTTCATTTTGTTTTTATAATCAATTATCACAAATATTATATACCTACAATCAATAATTATTTTTCTATGTAATATTTTAATAATACTTACAACAAGTCCAGGCCTATAATATTCATCTGTTGGATTTGTTAAACTGTCATCATAACAAGCATCTGTACTTACAAGTCCCAAAAACCTTAAATATGGATGAGCTTTAATAAATTCTTTTAAATCTTTTGGATCTATATCACCCTTACCTATATTGAATATTAAGATAGAAAATTGTAAAATTAATTTGATTGTATATTATATAGAAATATATAGTAGCAACGTATTGTATATTATATAATTACCAGATAAATCTAAACTAGTTAGATATGGCATACAATGTACAGCTTTCAAAAAATCAGTTATTTTTGGCTTCTCAGGCCCTAACATACAATTAAGAGCATGCATATCTTTTTCATCTGAGATATCTAAATTTCTTAGTTCATTCAACTCCAATAATACTGAGATTAAATCTGCACTTTCATTTATCTTTAAATTATACATATTAAGTGTTTTTAGACGGTTTTTACATTTTTTTAATGGTGTTATATCGTCGACTTTTGTACATGAAATATCTAAACTTTCTAAAAGAGGGAGATCCTCAACTACTATTTCCAAACCATGTTTATTAAATTCTGTACCTGATACATTTAATGTATGCAGTGACCTCAATTTACTTAATGTTACTACCACACAATACCTATTATAAAACATAGATGTATATAATTTAAACATTAAACAAATAAATAAATAATATATATTTATAACAACAATTAATTGTATTAAATACCTTGAACAATCTATGAAACTTCCTTTTGCTACACTTAGTGATCTAAGATTTTGTAAACTCCAATCACCCAAACAACTTATTAAATCATTAACAGTTATTTTTAATCCATTTACCATCAAATCTACCACTTTATGTTGTTTTAAAACTTTTAAGCCTTTTGCTGATAACGTAGATGCATCTTTCAATCGTACATGTCTATGAGTAATAAAAAAAAATAATTAATAATTCATATACGTTTTATATCCAAATTAAATTCACATAATTAAGGTAAGTACCTTAACCTGGTGGATTTTGAATTGAAAAGTGTAATTGTCAAATCAGATAATGTTTTTTTCTCACAAAGGTTAGCCAATAATTGTTCTGATATCTCAGCTGGTAAAAATGCATCTGGATGTCTAAAACTAAGTCTTGTAGCAGAACTTGACGATCCATCATTAGATGCTTTGCCTATTACATTTAAGATGTTATAATTTATTGAGAAGTGTAATTAACAAATCGTTATACTAAAATTACTTCCTTTAACTCTAATGAAATACTTAAACCTATTTTAAAATAAAGTAAGATATATATAAAGTACAAGATGGTTGAAAAAATATTTCCTCAAATAATTAAAATAAACACTTACTACAAGTAGTTGTATCCAATGAATTAGAAGAATATTCTTCTGTATCACCAAGGTGTACATCACATAAATCCAAGACATTGTTACAAATAAAATCAATGCAAACCTCCAGGAGGCTTTTTGGAGATTCAAACATTTTATATATTTATTTACACACAAATATTCTTCCTTTATTTCCTGTAGCTCCTTAAAGTTGATTATTTCAAATAATCTAACATTTCATTCTTTCATATTTATTTCAAAGAATCTGTTAGAACATACATATATATATTTATATCATATATATATATATATATATATATGTATATATATGTATGTATGCATGTATATATGTATGTATACACATCACATACACACATCTGATGTACTATGTTTAGAATTTAAATTTTCTAATATTAAACATACACTATGAAATAGAAACATCAAGTTCATGAAAATCAATACATCTGTTGTTGGGAAAAAAATTAAATCACATGCAATTTAAGTTTCTTGTAATAACAAAATATTTAAAAAACATGCTACATCTGTCTCAGCTAAAAAATGATGTGTAACTGTATACGCGACGATATCTAAAGGAGATTTTGGAAAAAGAAAATCACATACATAATTTTACTTCTAACATACAAGTGACAGAATTTTAAATAATGATTACGTAATGACAAGTCCATCGAATGGAATAAATATTTGTGTCACTATGCATCTAAGCACATTGCATATAACACACGTATATAAAGAAACTACTATGAAATTGACAAGTTATCTGTTAGATACACCAAACTCTATTACGCGAGTATGATATCTTTTTGAAAATCATTGAATCGTTATATGAACTTATTTGTGGAAATAGCATTGGGCACAATTGTAAAAACAACTGCGGAAAATTATTGTCTCTCACCTGTGGAGAGAACGCCATATTAACTTGTTAAATGTCAAAACAGATTAAAAAGTACGACATAGATGCATATTGTTAAATGCGTGACGTATGATTATCAAATGCAACGACACGGTCAAGGAAGAATGTTGTCAATTGTAATTTCTTCGTTCGAGTTCATTTCAAAAATTGTTTCGTGTGAATTACGATGATTTTAAACGTACGTACCTCAGTATTAAGGAAAATTGACATATCTGTTGTTCTCATCGAAAAAATTTATTTTGCGAAGAATATTTGTAGATAAAAATCATAGAACATTCCTTAATAGTCACACAGATCTTTCCATTTTGGAGAACATAGTAGAGTATAAATTTGACTTATAAGGAAATTCATTGGTTATTGACATACTATCAATATGGCGGTAAAGTGAAAAACGATGTGCTTTCCAGTATGTATTACGACTTCATTTCTGTATAATAAGAATTTTTCCTAGGTACGAGCGTAATATTTACATAAAGATCATTCAAGGGTATTCGTTTGTAGTGAATGTAATAATTATTTCATATCACGTGGTGACAATAATGTTCGATTATAAAATTAAACGAATAAAAGGTATATCAAAGAAACTGATTTAAAATTCAACTGTTCAATTCTGACAATTGTACTGTTGTATTTAATTGCTTAATCATTGTTGTCATATAACAATGAGAGTAGACATAAACATAAATATAAATTGTTAAATTTTTTGCAGAGATAACAATACATAATTTATAACTATAATATAAATTTCTTTGTTTTTCAAGGTTTAAGCAAGAACGTGTTTCTCAATGTCATGATTTAATTGTCCAGTGATATGTGTTACTTATTTTATAACCTCATGTTGCACGATATATGGCATTGATAACTTCGTTTACATTTAAACTTAATTTCATAAAAGAATGCCAAGTTTGCGAAAAAAAGTTGCTGGTTTTATGCGACAACTGTCTATTAGTAACTTAGCTGGAGCTGTAGAAAATATAGGACAAGGAGAACAAACGTTACGTAGTCCTAGATCATTAACGCAAGATTTTACAAGTGGATGCTTTATTACACGATATCTTGATGGGTAATAATCTTCTTGTAATATAGTTTTCATTCATTAATATCTTAAATAAGTGTAAATATATATTGTTATTTTCAGCTTGGAAACAAAGCAAGAAGGACCAGCAATTTTGCATGGCAGAAATCCAGAAGAATTACCAATTAGACAGCTTGGAAATTTTCAGGAAAATAAAGATGTAGTTTCTGCTCATACAGGTCCAGATAATGGACTTACAACTGTTAATGTACAACAAAGACATTTAAGTATTAACGATATTGATATAGATTACATTGATATGTTAGATCAAGGAGAACAGTATAGAAATAGTACGTATTGAAGTTATTATGAAGTTATGAAATAATAGCAAAATGTATTTAAAGAATTAATTTCTTTTAGCATCAACAACAACAGCTCCTACAATTGCTGGTATTACTGATTGGTTTAATCCTCATGAAATGGCTTATGGAATTGCTACTACATTATATGAGAAAAATCCTACAAATAATACAAATAATGGTGAACCAATAGCAGATTGTTTTGGAATTGTAGCAAGATCAAATTCAGCTATATTAGCACTTGCTGATGGTGTTAATTGGGGTATGATCAAGGATAATAGTAGATTATTTTAAATGATATTAAATAAAAATGGGAGTATATATTTTATAATAAAATAAAATTATTAGGTACCAAAGCAAGTATTGCAGCTAGGTCTGCAGTACACGGAAGTATGGAATACTTAAATAAAGCACTTTTTTGTCCTTCTATTAATGGAGAAATGACTACAACAAAAGACGTATTTATAGCATTACTTCGTTCATTCCATGCTGCACATTCGTTAATTTTGCAAGAGCAAGGGATGCTTACAACATTAACTGTATGTGCAGTTCTCCCACTGCCAAATGATTCTAATACAGAACAAAATAAATATATAGCATGTACCTGTAATGTTGGTGACAGTTTAGCTTATGTGTATTCAAGGTAATATAAACAAAAACATAAAAAGTACTATTATTGGTATTAAGTAGAATGCTGTTTAAGATAAAAAAAATATATTTGATACTGGCAGGAAAACTGGAGTAAGAGAAATAACAAGAGGATCTCATGATATTCACTGCATGCGTGACATGCGTGATGCTCTTGGAGCTTTAGGTCCTGTCGATGGATCTAATCCTGAATTGAATAACTTGACGCTTGCAATGACGGAAGTGGAAAAGGGAGATATTGTATTTTTGACTAGTGATGGAATTTCGGATAATTTTGACCCTGTAGTTGGAAAGTTTGCAATTTTACCATGTCACAATTCTGTACCTGATTCAAATGTAAAAAACCATACTGAAGGAAGGTCAAAAACGCGTCGAAAGTCTGCAGAAAACTTAAGACATGCAGAATCTGGCAACAGTAATAGAAATAAATCAAATTTGCCTGTAGTCGAGGCATATCAACGACATGAACTCACACTGCTTAGAATGGAAGATTTGTTAAGAAGAGGTGTATCTGGAGAAGGTCCACCATGTAACAGTGCCAAACATCTTTGCGAACTCCTCTTGGATTTTGCAGTAAGTTATTCTAAATTTAATAATGAAGTATGTAAAATGATATGCATATGATGTATTTTTTTTTAATTTTTTCTATGAAGGAAAAAATAAGACAATTTAAATATTAACGAAAATTTCATTTTTACACATAACAAGGTACGCATAACTGCCGCTAAAAGACGAATATTGGAAGATACAGATTTGTATTATGCACAAAATAAAGATGGCCAATTAATTCAGCTTTCCAAACAAGAACAGAGAACTCGACGAATAAAGACTTTGGACAAAGTTTCGATGATTCCAGGGAAATTAGATCATGCAACAGTTGTAGCATATGTAGTTGGATCTATCAATTCAGAATATGATTTATAATTAATTATAACAAATTATAAATTTAATTTGTAAGAAAATTAATAAATTTTAGAATCTTTTTTAAGATTTTCTGCGTAAATTAAGTTAAAATTACTGTTTTATTATGGAATTAACTTGTTTATATAATATAATTTTTTTGTTATTTAAATTAAAATAATTAAAATAAAAAAATTGCATGTAACAATGCGTGTGTAACGATACTTATTTCATTATAAATTTGATTTATAGATACGTGCAAGTAAAATATACATTTATTTATTTATTTATTTATTTATATATATATATATTATATATATTATATAAATGAATTGTAATTGAAAATCACTTAATGTAAATGAAATCTACAATTTCATTTTGGAATAAACGTCCTAAGCATATCTGTTATTGAATTTATTAAATACTTATGATATAATTAAATAAAAATGTTTAGTAAATCTGTATTGTTTAAAATTTTTAAAAGACTATTGTATTAAGATCACTAACACTTTCTATTTACTGATTGGTTATAAGTAAAGTATTAGCCAATGAAAATAAAGATTTTGCTAAATAGATGATGCAAAAAATTACAATACCACAACCACGGTGTCGCCAATGGTAAAAGTTCTGGGATTTTATATGCTTGTGCTTGTGCTAATGGCAGCCTTGACAAATACATAATGGCCGTTACCAGTTCTAGTTACCTCCGAATAGTGTAACGCGTACATGAAACTGTCGTGTGCCAGAACAGTGTATTATTTTAAGTAGAATTTTTCCTCTTATGTACCTCATGTATCGTGTTTCTATTCGTGAAAAAATAAAATACTGTGTTCAGAACTGAAATCATGTGAAAAGAAAGGTGAAAAAACGTAAAATCACGAGAAAAAAACACGGATGGTAAAACCGCGTTCGCGGAGGTAATATTGACAATTTTTCATCACGACGCTATTCGCATTTTTTCGCGTCAATATGAAATAGTTGTATCCCGGGCACCTCCACCGAGTTTTTCAGCTAGTCGAACCGAAAAATTTTTCACAGATGGTTGCTTTTTCTTTTGTTTACGCCTTGTCAGTTGGGCTTTTGTTGTGTGCATCCGCGCGCCGCTGGTACCTATAAGTGAGAGTGAGATGTATGCGATTCTTGTATGCGTGTAAGTGGCTTGTGTGGCACGTATGCTTGCACACAGGCGCGTAAGTTATAACCTCAAAATATGCTTCCAGCTGTCGAATCTTTTTACAAAACTTTTTCCGCGCTTTAAAACGGTTATTTGTACATACAGGTGTTATAGTATCATAACAACGTGATGGTTTCTAACATAGTGTACATGACATCGTTTCTCACCAGTATTATGTATTTTGTTTTACAGTACAAGTTCTAACAAACTTAAATATTAATAGTCTGATATAAATTCAAAAGAAACAATCCAATTTGAATGAAATTATAAAGTGTTATTTTATCTACAATGACTAATTGAATATTGTTTACATGTTACAGGATACAGATTGAATATAGGATTTGTGAAGCCATAAGTGTGGTGTGTGACATTTTTAAACAACTCTAAAGTTGACATAGATCTGAATTATGTTTATGGTTCAAACATAAAATGTCTTGATATTAGTATTTTAAACATTAATGAATTACTAAAGGATATCTACCAAATGTTATTTAAAATTGAAATAATACACAATACATTATTTACAAAGTGACATACAAAGATGTGTCATGGAAAAATGTAGTTCAATTGTGTTTATACATGGATGTAATTTTGCAACAAATGTGCTTTAAAGATAAGTTAGAGTACTTTCAAAATGCAGTTGTACAGTTATTCTTTAACGGATAATGTAGTTCTGAAAAGAACTACCTACTACATGCAAGGAATTAATATTCAAATATGGTTAACATTAAAGTGTAATATTGAGAACAAGTATCAACAACCTATGTAAATACACATATTTTGAAAAAATAAAAGGGTATTACCTAAACAACAGATGAAATAAGAAGTTACATGCATGACAGGAATAGGAGACGTAGGTCGCAGACGCGTTGAATGGCGCCGTAGCGCAAATACAATTTTCTTCTATCACTAAGCTGTAATTCATGAGTGGTAAGTCCATATAATTAATTTGTATAAAATTATGTTTATTAGAAAATTTATGTGTAGGTACAAAAGATAAAAAATATATATAATTATATCATTTATATATATATATATATATACAAAAAATGATACAATTATGTTAGCTAGTTATCATATAATTTTCATAATGTCTTACAAATATATAGAGATATATAGAAGCAAAGATAGATAAGCTGAAAAGGTGGCTAGACGCTACCCAGAGTAAAGAGGGGCTGCGTGGGCATGCAGCAGCCTCAGTCACGCCCTCTTCTCGGGGACTCAGTATCCTCTACAACTTCCCCGACTGCTCGGCGTAATAATCCTGTTGCTGTTTTGACGCATCAACAGGTATGACACTTATAAATGAGGCTTTAAATATCTAAGGATTGTATAATATTTAAGTTTTTATTGTAATTTGTTTTAGTTACAACAATTACAACAACTGCAGGCTCAAAATTCGAGTGGTCAGTCATTGACATTTGCTTTACAACAAACATCAAATAATGTAAGTACTTTAAAATATATATTCATTTGGAAACATATATCATTAAAGTAAGTAAGTAATATTTCTATGATAAAAACTTACAGCCTCAAGACCAAGGAAATAGGTCAACAACTGGAAACCATATAGTATATGTAAACCAGTTAAACCATTTAAATCAGAGTACCATAAATCCCTCAGGGACTGGTATGGGCCTACCCCCGGCCACCCCCACTTTTGGGGTGGGCCTTAATATGGGATTGCCACTATCACTTCTAAATACCAGCCTTACATCCCTCACATCTAATGTTATCACTACATCAAATCCTCTGCTCAATTTGGGCCTGCCAAGTATAAATACAGGACTAACTACAATAAATCCTAGTCTCAATCAGTTAAATACCATAAACTCAAATTTAACTTCAAATATTGGTTCAAACAGTATTAATAATGGTTTATCTGGTTTGGGACAGGATATAAATAATATAAATACTGGAATTAATAGGCTCAGTACATTAAATTCAACAAATATAAATTCTGGATTATCCAGTGTGAATACTGGAATTACCAATGTAAATCAGAATTTGACAAGTTTAAATTCAAACATAAACCAGAATGTTACCAGTTTGAGCACAAATTTTACATCCCCAAGCTCTGGTGTATCTGGTTTAACTGCTATTAATCCAAATATAAATGCAAATTTAACTACTACCAGTATAAATTCTGGTATAAATCAAGGCCTCAATCGATCTATTAATGCTTTAACAACTGGATTAACTCAAACTAGTCTAAATTCCAGCAGTACACAATTTCCATTCCAAGCCATACAAAGTATACAGAGTATTGCACCACACATTGTTGGGTCAAATATTGCACATGTACCAAGTTCTGCTATATCGCAGCACCCGAATTCAAACGTTTCTACTATTTCACAAATAACAAATACTGGTACCTTGACAAGTTCGAGTATATTCACAAGCACTTCCAGTGAACCAATTCATTCAACCACAGCAAATGTGAATCACGCTTCAAACGTGAATCTTACTACAAATATTCCACATCTTGGTACAATGCACTCAAATTTATCTAATGTATCAACATCTAATGTGCAGCATATATCTGCATCAAATGAACCGAATATGTCACTGAGTCATACTTCTTTAAGTTCTTCTCAGTCAACTGGATTTCAATCTCAGCGACAATATTCACAGGGAATTAACCCTGGTTTAAGTTCATCGGTAACATTAACGGGCTCGTCTCAACCATCAAATGTGGTCAGTACAATAAATACTGTAAAATCTATGCAGAACATTCAAAGTCAAAATATTAGTTCTCCAAGCAGTCCATTTTCAATACCATTAAAAAGTCCAGCATCTAATATTGCACCACCTACACCAAGCCCTAGTCCTAACAGACTACTACTTAGAAGTCCAGCGTCTAATTCAATACAATCTAATAGAAATAGTCCAAGTCCTGTTGGAACATCAAATAATAATTTTAATATACAAATGCAAAGCCCAATGCAGAGTCCAATGAGTGTTAGCCAAATTCAGAGTCCTGTACTTAGTCCATATCCTCCTGCAAAAAGTCCTCATTTGTTAAGTGGAAATAACTCTCTGAACAACAGAAGTCCAGCACCTGGTGGAAGTCCTGGTCCACCTGTGGTAAAAAATAATTTATTATTAACTTAATGTAAAAAGAAACTCAAGTGCTAATAATTAATTTACTTGCAGGTTAGACCCAATACACCAATACTCCAACAAGGTATGCAAGTATTGCAAATAATTCATGGGACACCACAGGGATATCAATCAACACCAACACAACTAGTGACTAGGACACATTTGATTGGAAATCAACAAATTCAAATAGCTGCAACTAAGCCTACAAAACAACCACCACAAATTTTACCAAAACCTCCAAACCAACAAGCTGCTGGAACACAACAAAAACAGCAACGTGTTACTACCACAATTACAAACCAAGTAATATATTTTGTGTACAGTAATCCTATTTGAATTTTTTTTTTATAATATTTATTCTTAATAAAATTTGAATTATTAAATTATTATAAGGTGACGCAACAAACTCAACCACAGTTAGTTCTTGCTGGACCACAACCAAGTCCTACAACAGCTACAATGATACCAACAGCACAAGGTCTATTATTAAATCAGGTAATAACATCTTTAAGATGTTTATTAAAAATGATACGCATGTTTGTTATGTGATCATTTAAAAATATATTGTGCCTGTTCCAGTAGTTATCAATATTATATGTAGTATTTTTAATATGCTTGATATCTATTGTAACAGCTTATGTGCATTTTGGTGTCACGAATATCTGCTTTGTGCTTCATATGTTTATCACATTTCATATATAGGTTTTGCCGTCAACTGGACCTGTTATTGTACAGCAACAACCAGGTGGTGTTCAACTCATACTAAGAACGCCAGCGAGTGCCCAGCAACAAACACATACTGCACAGGTGATGGTTTCATTCATTCAACCATTCAATTTCATCATGTTCACAGTCATTGCTTACTTAATACTTTAAAAATCTATTTTTTACATCTCATTTTAAATTATTTGAATACATCGAATTTTTACATGCTATATCATCAGTTGGATTTTATATATATTTTATGTTTTATATTTAGCATCTAAGTTTCAGATAAATTACCTTAATGTAAATAAGTAAAAAAATATATTAGAATAATAACATGAAAAAAAATTAGAATTTTTTTAACTAATATAATGAAAAAAAATATGTTCACTTCTTCTATAAATCTATTTTCTTTTTATAGCTAACACAACAGCAATTAGTTAGAGTTGTGACAGCACAAGGTATGCAGTTACAAGGCATTACACCTACGTTTTTTGCTGTACCTAATGGTTTTCCTCCAGCTGCATCTCCAGTAATTAGACATACTCCTTCTAGTCCAGCACCTTGTAAGTTTTTATATTTGATAATTTGTTTAAATATACTTTGGTATAAAAAAGTGTAAAAAATACTAAAATTACTTATCTCCTAATGTAGCTGCTACTTCAGGGACTGGTAATTCTATAGTGATTCAAAATGCAATGGTACAAAGTCCTCAACCACAAATCTCACAAGTAGGATCAAGTTCTAATACTGGTAACACTCCATGTACACAAGCTGTTGTTGAACAATCTTTATTACCACCTCCTAAGAAAAAAGCAAAAAAGAAAAAGAAAGCAAAACGAAAAGACGATGAACCACCAAAATTGGATCTTGCTAGTATAATGAAAATATCAGGAATTGGAGATGATGATGATATTTTTGATACTGATCTTACAACTGAATCAGATGTTTCTTGTCAAGTTCAAGTTGACTCAAGTTCAGGACAAACTTTGGGACAACTTTCGTCCCAAGTAACGATACCTACCAGTTCTGCTCAGAATCTGATACAAGTACCTGCACCAAATACAACGAATACACAAACTTCCGCGTCTCAAACGTTTAATAGCCAACTTGTTGCCCAACTTCAAATGCCTGTGCAAAATGTACAAGGACAATTACGATTTGCTCTTGGAGAGGATGGAAGAGTTGTTTTGCATCGTACTCCAGAATTAAATCAACCTGAAATGGATCAAGCTACTGCTCAAGCACTGATACGATCATTAACACAAGGTGGTGGACAAAATTCTCCAATTATTTCTCACCTTCTTGGACAAGCGCAAACGACAACACAATCTACACAAAATACTGTGTTACAAAGACAAAAATTTGTTAAATCACCTTCATCATCCAGTGTTTCAACGGTTACTACTACTGTAAGTTCAACAGCTCCACAAAGTGTTACTTGTGCAACTAGTCCACAGCATGTGCAAGTATGCTCAAAATCAAATAATCAACAGAAAAGTGTAAATGTTCCTCAAGAATCCAGTCCTGTGTTAAATGTTTGTGTCCAAAACAGTCTTGTATCTTTACAAACATTGGATATGCAAGCATCGAAAAATATCAATGTACAAAATCTCGCATCAACAACAAAAACTAATCAGTCATCTAATTCTAGCCTTTCACAACCAAACAGTAATGTTCTAACGCCTGACGTTTTAGCAACAAAACCTTCATGTACTACGTTCAATGTACAAAATTCTCGATTAACTAATACGAGTCAAGGTACTAATAATCAACAAAATTCTAATGTTTCCACACAAAAATCTAGTCAAGTGCGACTTACAAATGCTTGTGTTACTACTAATGTGCGACAAAATTTAAATAAAATATCTCAGAGTGCTGCTCATGTTCAAAAATCATTACCAAATAATTTAACTGTACAAAATGAACATACTGTAACAAAAAGTAATCAGAGCCATCAACAAGGAAATCAACAGGAGTCAATAACATTGCAGCAAGAAACACCAATATATCAGCATAATCAACACCAACAAATAACAGCACAGACTGTACAAACTCAGAATGTCCAACAAGTTTTCGAACAAAATCTTCAAACTTCTGGATCAAATGCTCAACATAATTCTTTAAACATGTTACAACAACAAAGTTCTTGCAATACGGCAATGCAACATGACGCTATGAATGTTTTGCAACAACATTCTAGTATTCAACAAAATACAATTAATGTTTTGCAGCAAAATGCATCTAGTAATGTACAAAATATTGAACAATCTGGAATTGGTGATTTGACTCATGCGCAACAAAATGTTGTTACAAATATGCAACAGCAAAATACATCTGCCATTTTGCATAATACAAGTGTACAGCAAAATGTAAATGTACAACAACAAAAAGTTGTTGCAGCAAACACATTTTCTTCTGTGAACACGCATCATTTTGAATCCCAGAATACAATTAATGCTATACAACAAGGATTAAATACACAACAAAATAATCAACATCAAAATATTGTGATTACAAATGCTCCTCCTTCAACTGCTATGCAACAAAACGAATCTCAAAAAGTAGAGACCCAAAGTACAACAATGCTTAATTCAGCAGCAAACAATATATTAAATAATGCACCAAAAATTACTCCCGAAATTTTAAATGCATTGAGTAATTTAAATCCTAATGATCAGTTATTAATTGCAAATGCAAATGGACAAATGCAAGTAATCAGTCAACAGCTATTACAACAATTTTTAGCAGGACAGTTAAACGCAACTAATCAGGTACAAAATCAAAACCAAACTCAGAAAATAGTGATTGGTGAGCCAGATGCAAATAACCAGAATTTACAAGGTGTACAAATTAATACTCCAACGAGTCAAATAATTGTGAATAGTTCTGGTGGAGCACCTACGATACAAAATAATATACAGAATATTGTAGTACAAGCTGCTCCTTCTCAAATGCCACAACATATACAAATTCAAAATTCCAGTTTTCCTAGTCAGTTTATTGACAATTTAAATCAACAACAAATCAGAAATCTAGGTAATAATCAACCAAAGAAAGCAAAAATTATTAAAAGAACAAAAACTGCTGTTACCACCCAAAATACTGGAAATGCACAGGTATGCGTAAGTTTTTTTTATTTTTCTACGTTTTTAATTGTTAATAAGTCTTCTTTTTATTGTTAATTTAAAATGATAACAGGTAACAAAAACAATTACTGTTTCTCGGCCAACAATGTTATCAACAAATATAACTAATCTTCAAAAAGTTGATAATTCTAACAAAGTAAATACTGTTGTGTCACAAAGTACAAATCCAATTAAGAGTGAATCTTCGCAAGTTGTTACAAATGGTCCTGTACTTCCGTCTTCTCCTGGAAATCACTTATCAGTTCCCTCAAATGGTCAAATGGTTCAAAGAGTACAGACTATTCAACTTCCTGCTCAAAAACAACAATTATTAAAAAATATACAGTCTCAAATACAAGCTATATTAGCTCGTAAATCAGGTTCACAACCAGATCAAAGTGTTTTAACAAAATTATATCAAGAACAAGCAAAAATTTTGGCAAGTGGAAAGGTTGTTAGTACTACAACACATTCTGTCAGTAGTGTAAGTCATATTATTAATACAAAAAAATAAAAATAAAATTACATTGTATTGTACATTTTTTGACGTTATTTAATTTTCAATTAATTTTCAATTTTTTCAACATTAATTTTATATTTATACAGGGAACAGAAACAAGTTTTAGTGTAAATGCAGTTTCAACAATGGCACCAAATTTAATATCACAAAATTGTTACAAAAATCAGACAGCTGTACAAACTCAAACACAGACATCAACTACTGTGGTAACTTCACAAAACTTAAATCCAAGTACATCTTCAACGGTACAGAATAATTCATCTAATAATTATATGAACAACCTTTCGGTATACAATAATTTTTTTATGTTATAATTGAATTTTCATTTATATTTTTACTAATTATTTATTGTGAAATTTACAGATATCACAAAATGTGCAAGGGCAACAATGTGTACAAAATAATCAAAATGTACACCAAACGCACACAAAACAGCACAAGATTTATCAGAATCATGGAAATCAGATATTAAGTCCGTCCTCTGCCAATATACAAATTTTCTCACCACCAATTACCTCTGTAGCTACTGTGCAGAGTAACGCACAACAATTATCTTCAGTTCAAACTCAACAAACTGGAATGCAACAGTCAACCCAATGTCAAACAGACCCATTAGACATAAAACCAAATATCCAAATATCAAGTCCTGTTAAACAAGAACTTTCTTCACCTATTCAAATACAAGTTCAAAGTGGTTCACCTGCAGGACAGGTAGCTTCACCTAGAATGATTGGCAAAGGATCACAAAGAATTCAAAGTCCTGTAAACACTAATGGTAATTCCAACAAGCAAACTGTCAGTCCCAATAGTAATTCAAGTCCTTTAGTAAGTCCCAGACAAGGTGTAAAAAGACCAGCATCCAGTCCAATTTGCAGACAGATTAATCGTAGTGACTTGTAAGTACAACTTTTTATTAATATGATAATATTTATTCTTAAATTCTTAGTGTTATGTTTATGAATGTTTTTATTTTTATATTTACAGATTAGAGCAGCAATTAAAAATTGATCAAAACGGTGCGATAAATCCAGACGTAAACACGCCATTTTTGAGCAAGCGTGATGCTTGTAAACGTCTTGTACGATATCATTGTTTAAATGAGCAGGTACTTAGTTCTAAAGATTTGGCAAAAGCTGATGAGATGTTTGAAGAAACAGCCAAACATCTTCTATCAAAATTCAATTCCATGATGAACAAATACACGTATCTTCTTTTAATGGAAAGCATGGTATGTTAAAAATATTTAATCTTGTTAAGATTATGATAATAATCACTTAATTGAAACTTACAGCGAGAAGTGAGGACATCAGAATTGATGATGATTGATAGAACTTTTGTTGCTGAAGAACAAA
This sequence comes from Melipona bicolor, assembly GCA_030673865.1. Taxonomy (NCBI): domain Eukaryota; kingdom Metazoa; phylum Arthropoda; class Insecta; order Hymenoptera; family Apidae; genus Melipona; species Melipona bicolor. The sequence goes on from JAHYIQ010000027.1 coordinate 2,363,248, forward strand.
GTATATTAAATAGGTTACGAGAACAAGAGGCTAAAGTTAATGGTAAAGTCAACATGTTAATATATAGATATTTTCTGATGTATTATGTATTATAATAATCTTTTTTTTTTATTTCTTTTTTATAGAAGAGTTCAAAAAAGAAGAAAAGCCATTGGTGCCAAAGGTTGAACCTGGTCTTACAGAAGAAGACAAATTATCACCATCATTAACTAACGTGTCTGTAAAACGTGAATTAGAAGACGACTTTCTAAGTGACGAAATAGAATGCAAACCAGTGATTAAATCAGCAAATTGTACTAGTGGTGATTATGATGAGTGGGTAGAGATACAAAAAGAACTTGGTGTATATCCATCTACCACAGACTCATTTAAATGTAAAAATATTAATAATAGTGGTAGTAATAGTGCATGTGCTGTGGCTTTTACAAGGTCATCTAAAACTGAAAGAACACGAGCAAATGGTGAATGTCGTCTTACTGTATCAAATGCGAATATTTCTGGAGTTCAAAGTACAGTTATAAAAGACAATTGCGAACAAGATAGTACTCCAGTTTTTGAGAAACGTTGGAGTAGTGCTACTGATCTCGAGCGAGATTTGTTAGAGGATACAGACAGCCTAGATGGACTGGCCTTACATTCTCAAACTCAATGTCCAGGCTCTCTTCAAGTAACAACCGAAAGTGGAAATGGTAATGAACATGATGATATTACAGCGCAGGTACAATCTGCCATTGATAGCATTCTTAATCTTAAAAAACGTCCTACAAATACATTACCTGGCAATGGTAATAGTGCATCACAATCCAGTGAATCAAAGGACACAGTGCTTGACCAAGCAGTCCGTAGCATTTTAGGCTCGTGACCCTCCTTTAATAAAGTATATTAAACAAGTGAAGTTAATGGTGAACATCATGCTAATTATTCGTTTAAAAAATTTTTAAAGTACTATACATTTTTTTGGTGATTTTTTTGTGGTTATGTGAATAATCTAAAAACTATGTTTGATATTAAGAATGCGACATTATCTTTGGTAATGCATATTTGAAAGCCTACAAATTGTTGCTAAATTATTTGTATAAATCCTACAATTTTAATTTCATTTATACATAAATTAAAACGACTATCTGGATTATGCAATTTTATATACTTCTCCAAAATTTATTGAAAATTTTTTCTGCAATGGCAATAACTATGCATAATATAAAAACAAGTATACTTTCCAGTAGTCTAGCTGTAATAAAGCCATCGCGTTTATCTAAATCTAGCAGCTGTACATGTGGATAGATAGGCAAATAGATTGATAGATAGGTAGTAAAATAAATAGATAATTCGCTCAGATTTTTCAATCTGCCACTTTGTAATGTAATTTTGTAAAAAGTAATTATTTAAAACAACTTATTCCACTTTATCTGTAGTACTTGTAGAAAAATGTTACAGATACTTAAAACTGGGTCGGTGAATTGTATATACATTTTTAACATGTATTATTATTATTATTATATTATTAGTATTGCTATTATTTGTATTATTGTTATTGAGATTTATTCTCAGAATTATTATTGTATTATTATTATGATTATTATTATCATTATAATTATCATTAATATCATTATCATTACTATCATTATCATTACTATCATTATTATTATTATTATTATTATTATTATTATTATTAATATTATTATCATATTATTATTATTATTACAATTATTATTGTCAAAGATACAATCATCTGAGTTGATGAGGAATGTATGGTATAAAGAGAAAGTATTGGTTTAAGAGACTGAAATGGAAGACAATGAAAACAAAAGGCAAATGATATATGGTGAAAAGGGAACATAAAAACTTCTATAATAATTTAAATTTATTTCTATTTAATATATATGCAGTCTTAAATGTTATAATGCAAAATCAAACTGACAGACATTTTTTAAGTAGATATAGTATTTTACAAGTTTTTTGTCATCACATGAAATCACAATAGATCTGAGAAAATGAGTATATGTGTAGAGAGCATATGTGTGGAAAAAGGGTAATTACATGTTGGTGACATTTTAAATAAATAATAGATGACCGGTGAATAAGATTTAGAAAGCAAATCTTTCTATATGTGCCTTTTTATTTTTAACATAGTTGACAACTAATATATCTTATATGTACACCTGACTTGTAATTTTTATTCAATCAATGCTAATATATTAAATAATGCAGATTTCTTAATCAGTATGTTATACATACAAGATTATGATCTGATTTAATCATTTTCTGAACATTGTACATTAAAAAAATAACTGATCATCACCAGCAGTGCTTTTGCAATAAAAATTTAGTTACATGATTGTATTTTTACATCCTTTTCCCACAAAAATTCATGATAGCTCTCTATACACAGAGACAATGAAATGTTTTTGGCAAAAGCAATCCAAGACTGACATATATACAGAGAATCAAGCAAAACTATGTAATGTATTACAATAAGAAATAATCATTTGTACATAATATTCAATTACACTCTCTACGGCAATCGTGACTTAATGAATTCTTCAAAGATTTTAAAATTTGGATATGCTAAAGTTCTTTTGATCCTAATAAATTGCCGATATTTCACGAATACGTGTACGAAAATATTTTTATCCTTGTCTATAATTAAAGTTTCAGTTTTACAGCAAAAAATTTGATTTCTAATACTTAAAAATCTACATAATGTGAGATGCCTGATGAGAGTGAAGTCAAGTGGTTAATGCGATAAAATGCAATTAGCATTATTAATTATATGAGTTTACATATTATGAATATCTTGTTCTGAATAATTCCTCTCCTAATATTGCGGAAATACTGATGTTCCAATTTTAACCGCAAGTTTAGGTGCCTTATAAGATAAGGTTCAGTCAACTTCATTATGCTATCAGGTATATATAGTATTTTAATAGAGGCACATAATGTTGTTAAATGTTTTGTACAATTGTTTATTGTATTTCTGATATAGTTGTGCATATATGTAATATAATCAAATATTATTAGTCTGATTATTTCTTTAAATTATATAATTTTTTTAGATTATTCTATTTTCTAATATTAGTACAATTAAAGCATTTTTTAACAGATGCTTATAAGTATGCTTATAAGTATGATATTTAATTTATATTAAATTGCATGTTTTTTGTGTGTGCCTACATACCAAAGATTATAAAATTCAAATTAAATTATAATGCACACTTGGATCTTTTTAGTTATTAACACATTGACTTCAATGTTCAACTTGTAGGTGTTAAAAATTATTTTGACATTATTTTAATAGATACTTCAAAATATGTAATCATATCAAATTGTTCAATTAATAATTAACATTAATTACATATATAAAAATATGAAATTTAATTATAAAACTTAATGCAATATTAATAAACTTGAATATTGAATAATAATCAATACTTGGAAGGTAAGTTAAATTAAAAATGCATATTGTAAAATTCATCAAAATGAAATATTAAAAATGTATGTTTTTAATAAATAGAAATTAAGAAATTTGACATAAATGAAAATTATAAAGAATTTCAAATTTATAATTATTTTTATTATCGCACTCTATATAAGTGAATATAGTTTACATAGATTTTTCAACGATATATGTATGTTGCGTGATAATATACGTGACTACAGTACTAATGCAAATATAATTGCATGTTTGCACACATTGAGGAATTTATGGTATATGTAAATATATTTGTTCGTAAATATTTTTTATCATATATAATTCAATATGTTGGTATATAAAATGTGATTGCAGAAATAAATAAAAAGATATGGAAGACAAAATGAACGATATTAGCAGAGATGATTTTTACGCGGTGGAAAAATGTGGTAAATGGATTGATGAACGTAATTTAAATAAGGTCTGAGTATTTTATTTATGTGATAGTTGTATCATTAATTAAAGTGTATGATCTTCAGTAGGTTAAAGAATACAATTTCGAGGTTAGCTGTATCTGTCATTATTTTGACATATATTTTAATATTTTATTAATAGATTTATATTTAAAAGTAATAAAATTCACAACTATAAATTTATAGTAGAAATATCAATCTGATACTTAGTATATATTTTTAGGTTTGCCTACAATTTCCTGATAATCTTTTATCAGATTCAGTAGAAATTGCATTACGTTTGGAGAATCGTATTAATAAGAAAGTATATATTTTGGGAGACACCTCATACGGTAATTGTTGTGTTGATGAAGTAGCTGCTCAGCATATTAATGCAGATAGTATAATACATTTTGGTCATGCTTGTTTAAATCCCACTTCTCGCTTATCTGTATTTCATGTATTACCCAAACAAGAAATTGATATAACAGAAGTTATTGATAAATTTAAATTGTATTTTGCGGATCAATCTGAAAGAATTTTATTTTTTTATGATATTACTTATGCACATAAAATTGGTAAGTCTTTTAAGTGTAAAGAATAGTTAATTTAATACATTCAAATATACTCAAATGTTCTTACAAATGTATTTCTATTTCAGAAAATATATATAAAATATTAAGCTCTATTTATAACAATTTAATCTTCACTTCATTAAATTGTACCTCTAATGTAGAATTTACAGATGTCATAGATGATTCATTTACAACAATCTTGGGCAGATGTTTTAAATTAGATAAAAAATATAAAATAGAAGATTATGTAGCATTTTTCTTAGGAAATGATGGAAAAACATTTACTACATTAGCAATGACAATTCCTGCAAAAAAATGGTATTATTTTGAAAATAATAATGTTGTTGAATATGAAATTTTCAATACACCATGGTTGAAAAGAAGAAGGTTTCTAGTTGAGAAATTAAAAGATGCTAAAGTTGTCGGTATAGTTATAGCTACTCTAGGCATTAAAGATTATCTTACAATAATAACAATGCTTAAGAATATTTTAAAAACAAAAAAGAAAAAATCTTATATTTTAAGTGTTGGCAAAATAAATCCAGCAAAACTTGCTAATTTTCCTGAGGTAAAGTACATTGAATAACATTGTTTAAAATATTTGATACATTTCTAATATTATTAATAATTTTAATAATAAAATATCTTTCCAGATTGATGCCTTTGTTGTAATAACATGTCCTGAAAATGAAATATTTGATTCTAGAGAATTTCTAAAACCACTATTAATGCCTTATGAAGTAGAATTGGCATTTAATAGTTTAAGAGAGTGTTATACACACTATTGTATGGATTTTAGACAAATCCTTCCTGGAGGAATGAATTATGTTGATTTTAAGACATCAACAGATTTAGATGTTTCTTTAATTACTGGTGAACTTAGAAACTGTGATGAAAGTATTCCATGTGCAGATAAAATGAATGCTTTAGTAATTAATAATTCATCAGGTATTTACCTAATTCTAAAAAATATCGACAAATAAAAATAAAATATATTTTATTGATATATTTTAAATGATTTAGGCATTGTTGCAATTGGAAAAGCAGGAGCAGAATTTTTACACAATAGGTCGTGGAAAGGAGTTGAACAAAGATTAGGCGAAGATGCAATACATCCAGCAGAAATTGGTCGCTGTGGATTACCAAGTTGTTATGAAAATGAATCAATTTTAATAAAAAAAAATAACGAATAAACATAATAAATACAATAATTTCTACATTGTATCATTGTGTTTTTCTTAAGAAAAAGCTAATTCGTTTAATTTCTTTAATTTTTACAAATGTTATTTGTATGATGTAATACTTGCACTTTTTATATCATAAATTAATTAAACTGATACTGATTTTAATTTATTTATTTTTTACAGAAATATTAACAGTTAATAAAAGAAAATTTCATGATAGACAAAAAAACATTTTGAAAGGATTGCAATTTTTCAATCTTCATATTTTATTGTATATTTTAATTTTATGAGATTTTATTCATCTTCTTTACAGTTTATTACATTTTTTTATTAATTTATGGGAAACAACATTGTAAAATAATTTATAATTTGTATGAAATATTTTTTATTAATATATATTTTCAATATTAATTTTTCTATTGAGACACGTGTTCTGTGTATGACGTAAGTTCATTACGAGATATTGAAATATGTAATCTGAATCAGCTGTCGTCGCAATGTTAAACGTAAATAGAGAAGTGTACATTTAAGCACCGAAAATATTTTTAAAATGAGGTTTCATTCAATTAGTAACAAACTTTTATGTAAAAGTTTTGTAATTTATATTATAATTTTTGGTTTTGATGTGTGGACTGTAGTGTCAAATGCGCAAAAAGTTCCTAACCTCACATTAGATAGTAAAAATAATGTATCAAAAGATTCTACGCCAACGAACTTAAATACGAATGTATCAATAGAATTACATACATTCGAAAACTCTGACAACAATAATTTAAAATTGAATACTACTGCTGCAAGTGTAATAAATACATCTCAAAATGTATCTACAATCTCAATCCGATCAGATCGTGATCAAACAACAGAGAAGATTAATACAGTATCTACAAGCACTGTCAATGATAAAACTGGAAACAACATGTCAGATTTCACAATTTCTTCACAAAGTCCAGACATTAGCAACACAACAAATACAAGTACGACAACAGTTGTACCAGCAGAACCAGTATTACCAGATAAGGGATCCGCAGAAGAAGAACATAACAGTTCTATGTCCATATTTTTCGTCCTTTGCGTTTTAGCTTTAGGCATTTTACTTATACATCTTATGCTACAAACAAATTTTCAATATCTACCAGAGTCGGTAGTAATTGTTTTCTTGGGAGGAGCTATTGGTATGATCATAAATCTTATGTCAAATCAAAATATTGCTAATTGGAGAAAAGAAGAAGCATTTTCTCCGACTGCATTTTTTCTTGTACTTCTTCCACCTATTATATTTGAATCAGGATATAATTTGCACAAAGGAAATTTTTTTCAGAATATTGGTAGTATTTTAGTGTTTGCTATATTTGGAACAGCAATATCTGCATTTGTTATTGGAGCTGGAATTTATTTGTTGGGATTAGCGCAGGTAGCATATAAACTTAGTTTTGTTGAAAGTTTTGCATTTGGATCACTGATATCAGCAGTTGATCCTGTTGCTACTGTAGCTATATTTCATGCCTTAGAAGTTGATCCAGTATTAAACATGTTAGTTTTTGGTGAATCCATTTTAAATGATGCCATTTCAATCGTATTAACTACATCTGTATTGGAATCTAATAATGCAACAACTACCAGTGAGGCCATTATACTTGGTTTAAATAGATTTTGTCTTATGTTTTTTGCTTCTGCTGGCATTGGAGTTGTTTTTGCTCTTATAAGTGCATTATTACTTAAACATGTGGATCTCAGAAAAAATCCTTCTCTTGAATTTGGACTTATGTTGGTATTTACTTATGCACCTTATGTTTTGGCAGAAGGCATACAACTATCTGGTATGTACATAAATTTTTAATTTAAAATTTAATATTTTTAGTATAGTGAAATAAATAATACTCAAATATACTAAATTATTTCAGGTATTATGGCAATTTTATTTAATGGAATTGTAATGTCACATTATACACATTTCAATTTATCAACTGTTACTCAAATTACAATGCAACAAACCATGAGAACTTTAGCATTTATTGCCGAAACTTGTGTATTTGCGTATTTAGGATTAGCTTTATTTAGTTTCAGACATAGGGTAAAATAATATGATATAAGATATATATATTTAATTTTTGTAATATATTTTATATTAATACTGATTATCAATTCTAGGTTGAACCAGCACTGATTATATGGTCTATAATTCTATGTTTGATTGGTAGAGCTGCAAATATCTTTCCTTTAGCTTTTCTTGTAAATCGTTTCCGAGAACATCAGATTACTAGGAAAATGATGTTCATAATGTGGTTTAGTGGTTTACGTGGTGCTATTTCTTATGCTTTATCATTACATTTGGATTTTAGCGATGAAACACGACATGTAATTATAACCACAACATTAATTATTGTACTGTTTACAACACTAATATTTGGTGGTTCTACTATGCCATTACTGAAATTTTTAAGAGCAGAAAAGAAACAAAAGAATAATAGTAGAAGGAAAAGGAAAGATAAAGAAGTGTCACTAAGTAAAACTAGAGAATGGGTATGTTAGAGAAATATTGAATATATAAAAAAGATCTATATTTTATATATATATTTTTATTTTAGGGACAAACAATAGATTCTGAACATTTGTCAGAACTTACAGAAGAAGAGATTGAAGTATCTTTTCTTCAGTCTCGTATTCGTGGTTTTGCAAGATGGGATCTTAAATTCTTTATTCCTTTTTTCACAAGGAGGTTTACACAACAAGAATTAAAAGATTGTAAATCTCAAATGACAGATTTAACAAATCAATGGTATCAAGCCATTCGAATTAGTCCAATGGAATCAGATGATGAAGTAACTGCATCAACAGCACAACTAAATATTAATTTATCCGTGGAAAATCAGAGTCAGATACATGGAAAACAAAGCAAAAGACGTCCAAGTCACGGGTCTATATTAAGTATTTAATTTATTTTGTGATGTGCTAAATGTGCTGTCATTGCTCTGCTTATATTGTAAATGTATATGAAGATTTATTGATAATAACGTCTATTATAGTTTGACAAAAAATTTTCTGTGATTTTGAGTATAATTTTAATTTTTCCCTTCATAATGTTTTCAGTATGTATTTTAAAATCCAAAATTATAAATTTTTTTTTGATTTGTATTACAATCAAATAATATGTAATATAACAATGATATATTGTTTCAGAAAAAAATATATTATTAAAAAAACTCTTATCTGTTAGCTTCAGCGAGTAGCTTATGATTATTATGTAGATACAAAAAATGAATGGTGATGAAGATTATATGGCATCTAAACATTTGTTTTGCTGTCAAAGCTTATTGTTGGTGAGGGGTTATATCATATATATATATATATTAAGATTTTGAAAAATTAACAAATTTACAATTAATTTACAGAGGGGACGAGGATTGGTCTGATTAGCGGTCAAATAAATTTAGTATCAAGTAAATTATAAATAAATTTATGAGTGTTTCATCAGTCAATATTATTGCACCAGAAAGTATTGCAAAGTTGTATTATAGAAATTAATATTGGACAAGTATACAAATGACGAATTCTTATATTAAAAATAATACAGTTGATCACTTTTAAGATGTTATAACTTATATTTTTTAAATTGTTTAATATTATAGGTAATGGATAAGAAAAATAGTATTATTTAATTTATGTTAATTTAATTAACGATGATTAAATAGTATAATGCAATGAAAAGAAATGTGATATTTTGAAAAATATTTAAATTGTTGCACAAAAGTATTGTATACATCATAAAATAGTTACATCGCATATCGTGTGCAATAAGTATTTCTATAAATTCATATGGCACTAAAAGAACTTATTAGAGAATATAAGTTTAATTTCTTAAAAATATAGATTATTCTAAGACATATAAATTATTTAATGTGAAAGTAAGTTTGATGATTTAAATTTTTTTTAAATAACTTTATGAAGTTTACAAAATAATATATTTTTATGTATATATGTATATCATATATGAAGATATATTACAATACAATAGGGTATTTGTGTTACCTGTTTTTCAGCAATTAAAATCGGTAGTGGTTAATGTTTAAAATAACGTATAATTCTAAATTTACACAAGGTCGTTTGTTATTGATCACACTATTTATAAATACCTTATTATGTTTGTAAAGTAGTGTATAAAATAATTACATTTTGTACATACAATATATATATGTGTGTGTGTGTGTGTGTCTGTATATATATATGTATGTATGTATATGTATATATATATATATATGTATATGTATATGTATAAGGTATTATATTTTAATTTGTATGATATAAAAGATATACTTCTATCTGAATATATACTTGTTATAACATTGATTAAAAATATAAACTTTTCGAGATAAGTTTTAAATTACTTGTACTTCTTATTTAAAAAAGAAAGAAAAATTTAATTTTGCGCGCACCATAACAATTTACAAGAAGAAAGTATCTTATTTTTATATTTCTTTCATATCATACCAAATATTAACTATAATATATGGATATACATCTTATTTTTTAATTGTAATATTTTATTTATTCAATTGCTATAATATAGCTATAAGACAACTGTATCTTTCCAATTTAGGGAAAAATATTTTCAATTGTAATTTAAAATTTTCAGAATTAAAATTTTATTTAACATGCAAAAATATTCATAATATAAAAATAGGTAACATGAATTATATAGTTTGTACAATAAAGCATTAATTCTGAAAAAAGGTTCTTTTATTAATTTTTAAGGCTATGGAGATAAAAGAAAAAAAATACATACTTTTATTTTAATGTGAATTTATTTTTAATATCATATACTGATCTCGGAAGGTGGGTACATGGGTCTGTTATCTTATTTTTTTTGCGGCAGGGCACATAACGGGAGGCAGCGTCTAAACATCAAATCCGTTTATTTGTTCGACTCATTATCTCTACTTTATTATGTCTACGCTTTTTATGCCTCATCTGGTCATACATCGATTGACTGGAGCATGAGGCATATTTGTTTTTAAAATCGATTTCCTGCAATATTCCAATACGTTTCTTATAATTGATCTTTTACGGTATTTCCTTTCGATCACGGAGATATGACGGTATGAATGTAAACGTATGTAGGTCTAGAAAAAAGTAGTTTTGATTTTATGATACGTTATTCTTTGTTATTAGTGCAAAAACACGCCGAGTATAGGAAATACCGTGATGAACGTTGCATGAAATTTAAATTTAATGCAAGATATTTTTAGCACGATCGAAATTGATATAAGATGAGTAAAACTTGCATTATTTCTCTTTACGAAGGGCACACTTTTCGTTTTTATTTTATTTTAATTACTCTTTTATACGTATATATTTATTTGATATTAGGGCAATTTAAATTCTATTCAGCCAACGTTAATACAAGGATAAACATTATTATCCCTTTTTATTAATGAAGTATTGTCTAAAAGCATGGCAGAAACACACTTGCCTCCCTTTTTATTAATGCTCCAGTCAGTTTAATTATACATATTCTCTCTGTTCAAATATTATTCACGCATTGGATTATCACCCAATAAAGTTCTAAAAAGGATCTTCATATACCATGAGCGTCTATATGCATTTTTATCAATAATTTTATCCTTACTTAATGCTCAGTACAGTACATGTGTGTATGTACAACATCGAGCAGTCGACTAAGCATGCAAAGTTAAATAATCCTACAACGCTACGATCAGTATGACTATATATCAATTCGTAAAACAATATCATACCCAATTGTATCCATTTATTACAGAAAATGTTCCAAGCGATTATAATCTGACTAAATGGTCGTTATACAGCGTGCATAATCCATTGGAGTATCTCAAACATTTTTCTAAACTTATCGCAGTTTTTTTTTTTTAATGCAGACACTTCGGTCTAAAAATGTGTAAAATCCCCAATTACATTTCAATATTTACAATATCTCATAGATACGTGTTATACACGCCACAATTTACATAATATAACTTGGTGTTCATTTGAAAGTTCACTTTTTTTTTTCTTATTCTGTCAAACATTAAATTTTCATTCCTGATCGACGTTTCTATCCGTCGATTCACGTTTTTTAATGTTATTACAAAACATTGTGTTTTCCATTTACATACATTTCCTTGGTACTGATATTGTTCGGTCCTCTTCGGTGCGTTAGTAGTTCTTACGTTTCATTTGCTATTTTTTTTTCTATCTTTGCGATTGAAAGATCATATTTCAACGACAGTAGATTGCAAAAAATAGTGTGACGGTGAAGATTCTTGAAGACCCAGTTCAGACGAATTTTAAGAACAAAATTAGATTTCTTATATATCGAGGTTTGTTTACTTTGTGTATAATTAATGCGCACAAATTTCAATCATTCAGTCATATCTCTCTAGACGGCGCATAATTAAATCTACCGACTGGAACATAAATCTGTAAAAGTTTCAAATTTGGGTCCCTGTATAAACAAGCCTCTTTGGCTTTGCCTAACTCTCCATTTATCTTTCTTGTTCTGCACTCGTAGAAGTGGTTTTTCTATCATTGAGAAAAAAGACGATGCGCAACGGGCTTTCAAGTTTTAATATATGTACGAATACATTATTTGTTCAAACCTTAGAGGAAAACGGGAGGACTTTCGTACATCAAGCTATACACATTTTTTACTGTTAATGTTTGTTAATTTCATCCTAACTACCCTAGCGCCAAGCAACGAATCACACCTACGTGAATTGTCATTCAATTTATTCTATGTATATCTCTATATATATTTATATGTATATTTCGGTATGTATAATCGTAATGTGCGGCTACGCGGTGAAATCGCAGGTCCTTGAACCGTTATTTAAAAAAAAAAAAAAAAAAAAAAAAACCGATCATTCGTTTATTATACAACATAATTGTTGTATTATTACAAGTTATCATTCGTTCTTGAAGATGTCCTTCGTTTGGTAATATACATCATATTATACATTGTTCTTCATCAAAACGGGAATTATCATTAACAACATACAAACACACGATGATCGGTCACCAGTCATCAGCTATGAGGACGGCCATGCAAAAATTCAAGATGTATTTTGGAAAAAACATTCTTCCATTGTTAATTCCTCGTGTTCTTGTTATTTACTGCATTCTTTCCGGATTTCACTGGCCGCGTTTTATAAAATAATATCGGTGTATATAAACTACAATAACTTCGGTTGCGTACTGTACAAATTCAACACGATTGCCATCATTAGTCCCAAATTCATAATTACGGTGGGATCACATGGTTACACAGGGATAGTTAAGCAAGTACGACAATGTAAATGAAAAGCTTGAATTTCATCGATTACAGTACAGGTAGAAGAGGCATTTTCGTTAAGGATATCCATAAAATAAAATAAGATTAAACAAATCTTATGATCTTAATTATACATTTCTCTCAAACATCGTAAAAGTCAAGATCAACAATTCCATACCTTTTCTATCATTTCTAAAAGTACGAATATTAAATGTTAAAAGTGAATTGTGGATTAAAAGAGTAATCTCTTCCTCAAGATTCATCGATTACAAACACTTAATGAAAATAAACGTAATTAAATTTAAATATCCTACTTTAAGTAACTATTTTCCTCTTTTACCCGGAATAAATATATTCTCATCTAATGAAACTTAGTTAATAATAAATGTTCTTTTCATATGCATCTCCACCAATTTCATTCGAAATGCTCTTTAATTATTCATTTTTTTTCTAATGAAACGATTTTAAGTTGGCAGACACAGCGAAACAGAACATTCGTTTGGAAGCATAAACAGAATTCAACAATACAAATACACTTGTGATGTTGAATGTTCAGTAATCGTACTGTTTCGCTATCTTCGTTATAAAATAGAAGACAATTTATCGGCAGAGAGCTTAATAATCAGTCAATAGCTCGAAGTAAAGAAGGTCGCGCAGAACTTAACATTGTATTTCCTTCACCATGATTATTTTACGTTTACCGAAATTTCAGTCATGATGTAGAAACTAGTTTCCCTTTCTCGTAATTGTACAATATATATAATGTATATGATGTATGCTTTTCAGCAGTATAAAGAAATATGTAATAAATTAAAGTGAACGAAAGTATATACCACAAATATTGAATGCCTTGGTTGTTGTTCGAAATCCGACAGTGTATATGCGTCTACAATAATTCCATTACAAATTCATTTCTTGATAATCACAAGTTTATTATTCATTCGATAGTTAAACTTTATAATTATCATAATCTTATTGTATATTACTACAAGTTCGAATCCTTTCTTCTGGTTTATTTATTGTAACTGAACAAAGTATGCACTGTCTTATTCCGAATCAATTGTTTTACCAAGAATCTGGCGACCAACTCTTAATTATACTAACAATATATGTATTTCCGCATTTATCGAATTTGTACAAAGATTCAGTTCTTTAAACACACGTTCCGGCGTATGTATTATGAGTATTTCTTCAATCAGTATCAAGACAATAATAATAATGATTATTATATTTTCTTGAACACACACTAATTAAGCACAAGGAGAGATCACAGAAAAAACCTGCTATCAGTAAATTTTGGATAATCAATTTAATGTAAAAGAAGTATTTTAATGGAAATTTCAATATTCATTATGAGATATAACAATGGGCCTGCCCTTTCCTAAAGTAATTATGAGTGGGTCCCATGACTCTTGGGATAATTCATAAATTAAGTGACAAGTAATGTAAAGGATAATATAACGACGACCGTGTAAAATAATAAAGTACTACGAAATTTTAATTTAAGATAGCATTATACTAAATGAAAAACATGATTTAACAAATTTATAAATACACAAGTAGGCAGCCATCGTCGAGAGTGTTACAATTAGAAGCATACCCAACTGCAGCAATTATTGGAATTTGGTGGAATGTAGCAAGTTCTTTCTTTTCCAATTGTTCCAATATTAAATATCTCCTTTTGCTGTATGAAATTAGTCATAATCACGTGGACGTAAATGATAATCATAAAATTACCAACAGCTAAAAAAAAGGTAAAAATCATTTCTAAATTATAATGTTTAAAACACATTTTTAATGATTTTGCATTTTATAATATTAAATATTAAATAACTCTATACTGTGCGTTTTCAGTGACAATATACTCCTCACACAAAAATAAAATTATATATATAATGCGAAAGAACCTGACCATTGTCAGTTGCCTCTTGTCACACTCCCGACTTATGTATAATTACATCAGGATGGTAGAAGTGTAGAGTTGAAGAATTTAAACATAAAACGATAAAAAAAGTGATCACTTTTTGATTTTCAGCCACGGATGCTTCAGGCACTCTGCTGCTGTAGCTCGCATACTCGGGTCAAACTCGAGCATCGGAGTTAGGAACTCTTCAAACTCGCGCGCTTCTCTTGGTGACCAATCGTATTTCTCCGTAAGCACCTCGTACAGTCCCCAAGGTTTTAATCCAGTAATCCGTTTTAGTTCACCTTTCTTATTGAAGTACATTTTTGAGTTTTTGCCAGAAAGAGCAATGTGTCTTGGTATTTCTCCAAGCAATTCAATAATGTGTGCTAAATGATCTTCATCTCTGTAACAAACAAGCAAAATATCTTTTATAACGATATTAACAATTATTTCTAATTAATTATTTTTAAAAAGTAATACTTTACCTGCAATAATAATTGCCACTATGTGGTTCAAAGAGATAGTCACCAGTTGCTAATTCAAATGCCATACAGGCAGTGGACCATATATCTGCAGATGTATCATATCCAGATCCTAACAATACTTCTAATGATCTATATTGACGAGTTTGAATATCATCTGTAAATTTTTTATGGACCCAACATGCATTACCAAGGTCTGCTATTTTCACTTCAACATCACATTCTACTAGGGCAGGATCTAAAGGAGCTACAGATGCTCTTTTCAATTGTTTACTTTCAGGTGGATGTAAATTACGACCTGTGGAAAATAATAAATATAGTCATTTTAATTATTTATAGCTACATAACATAGTTTCTGTAAATACTACCTTCACTACATTCGTCAGTATCCTCATGATCAGGTAAATGTACTCCTTCACCGCAATTCTTTTCTACATCACATGAATTTGCATTTTCCATCTTTTCAGATTGTTGAGGTAATTGATTTTCTACTTTCTCTTCAGCTGTTAAACTATCTACACCATTTATGTGCAATGAAGGTGCAGATGGTTCTGAAATGTCAGGTGAACCTTTGCTTTCAGTATTATCTTCTATACTTTCCGTATTTACGTCTTGATCTGGACTATTTGTTTCTAATTCTCCATTTGCTCTTGTACTATTTGCAAGTTTATCCTGCTCTTCAAGTTCTTCTATTTGTTCCATTTGTTTCTTCAATAATTCATTCTGACGCTTCGCTTTCTTCTTAAGCTTCTTCTTTTTATTTTTTGACATTTTAGAATTAGGAGTAGGTTCTTGGAATTCCTTTGGTGCAGTTGAAATTAAAGATACTGGCAACTTCATTCCAAGTGAATGTAATTCTGTAGCTTCACAAGCCAATTTTCTAATATAAGATTCATCAACACAAATAAGAACATTTTCAGGTTTAATGTCTGTATGAATAATTTTACCTAGAAAACAAAAATATTTTATGCTAATTTCAGTGAAAATAATATTAAACATTTCAAATATACATTATGTTAGATTAATAATCTATTGGCACAAATTAACATCATCTGATACAATGATATTAAATATCAAACACGTTTTTCATTTAAAAAATCTTACATTTATTATGTAGATAATCAAGACCTTCAAGAACTTGTCTGATGATACGTTTAACATTGTTTCTTGGAATTCCTCTATAGTTGGATTTGATAATCAGTTTAAGAAGATTATGCCCAAGCACTTCAAATACCATGCAAACATGCAAACCATTAATGCCACTGATCTTGAAGTCATTGAGTAACTGGACGGTTTTATTGCGTTTAGGATCACTGGGATCTATATCGCGCACATCTTTTAATAATTTAATTTCATCCAATGCAGTTTCAGTAAAATGAGATGCAGATTTGACCACTTTAAGTGCCACAAATCGCTTATCCTGAAGAACACATTTTAAAACATTCCACTTATGAATTTATCGAACAAAAAAAAGAAAAAAGGATGCCCTTTTACCTAAATATCAGACACCTACCTGTAAATCCCAACAGAGCCAGACTGTAGAGAAGTGACCCCAGCCAAGTTTACGTGTTACGTGATAACGATTTAAGAATAAATCTCCAATCTTAACAGGATGATACCCTCCTTTACAGTAATCGCTACTGTCCTCTTGTTCTTCATCCTCACTACTGTATACTTCATCACCGTCTTCCATTGTTTCATTACTTGAGCTATGACATGGTTCCAATCTGTAAGTTTCAGCCAAGAAAAAGGTAGGGAGCAAACACGAATTAAAAAATAAAAGGCTACTCATTCTTGAACATTTTCATGGGGATAGGTATAGACAGGAGATGATCTTCAAGTTAGATTATCCAACGACGAAAGGTAACGTAATGAATTACATTTGCTCGAACGTCTATCACTTTTCACTGAGATATTCAGTGATAAAACTGATCGATGTCACAACGTGAAAAAAGAAAAAAAAAAAGAGTCTCGATAGAAATATCCTATCGTATCGGAGGGAATTTACCGGAGTAATTACGAAACGACAGCAAAAAGAACATCAACATAGTAGAATCAATTGACATGTTAAGGAAACACAGATACCTGTTTCCATTGTCACTGGAATATGGTCTCTGCGAGGAAGCATCCTGATAGAAACCCGATCCCTGTCCTTGCTGAGTGGCCGATGCTTTTGAGCATTGGGCTCCCGACGTTTCTGATTCATCCTGTGCATTTCCCTTTCCTTTTCGCTTACTTGGCTTGTGCCTTTTTTTTTTCGCCTGAATTGCTAGGACTCGCCTGTTCACGTCTGTCTTTGCACTCATACCGTTCTTTGCGCCTCGGCTCGTCGGGCCGCTTTTGTCTCTTTCTTTACACTTCCCACTCTTTCTGTCTTCGCTTTCTGTTCGTAATTCTTTCCCTCTATGTTCCAACGGAGGCACTTACACCCGTTACCGTCGACCCGGGTTTATGAACGGTACAATGCGATTTATTATCGTCTCATTTCTGCGCTGTGCCGCGCACTTCGCTCGGCGGTTGTTTGAGTATGGCCGCCCCCGCCCACTCACGATCTCTCTCAGCTCTGCCTTCGTTAATGTACTGGTATTCAATAGTTCGTACACTTTTCTATGCCTCGGTAGCAGTTGGTGCCTCTAATTCGGCCTAGAGCCTTTAAATAATTATTTTATAGTCCCCGATGCCCCTGCTCCTCCTGAAGTTTCTGTCCTTTTGATGAGATTCATAGAACACTCTGTACTTAGCTTAAGGTTTCCCTCGGCGAAACTTGAAACACGTCCTGATGAATAATGTACCAGTTGCATCGCAACCAATCAGAAAATGATGTTCAGTGTCAACTAATATCATTATATAATGTATCGAGATGAAATTTACATATGTTGAAATAAATCACTGGAGGCGCGCTACACGCAATACATCTAAATTGATTGTCTATATTTCATTTAAAATTCATTGATAGCCTTGCCGAGAGTTTCCAAGTTTCTTCGCTGTATTCGGACTGATATTTCACGTAAAAATCATTTTTATGTAATATAGTTCAGTTTCTATGTAAAAAAAACTAGATATGTTATTAATAGTACGCGTGAATAATACATTTTGAATGAGAAACATTTAGTTATAATCATATGACAACTATAGAATCTGTTACAAGATGGCAATACTATATACGTGAATCATAATGTCTAAAAGTACCACCAACTGCATATGATATATTTCTGATTATAACCAAAAAATATTTTTGTGGGTGACGTTTGATCAAAGAATCCTTTTAGATTTTTCAACGCATGATTTGGTTGATATTTAATATTTATATGTCTCACGTACTGCGTTGAAGTGTTGATAAAATGGATACCATATTTCACGAGAAGGTAAATAATAATATACGTAAGTACCTAATGGTATTTCTAATGTAAATTGTTTTAACGGGAAAGTTTATTATAGCAGGAAGGATTTCTATGTGCACAACATTGTTTAAACGCACTTTTACAAGGATCTTATTACAATGCTGTAGATCTTGCTAGTTTAGGTCACCAAATGGATGAGGAAGAGAGGATAAGAATGGCAGAATCTGGTGTTGACAGTGAAGAATATAAACTTTTCTTAGAGGTGAATCTGTGTATTATAACTATTTTATATTGTAGCTATATTTTGTTGCAATATATCGCATAATATAATAACAAGTTATAATATTTTTCAAGTATTTTATTGTATTTATCAATTTATTTCTAACTTGAAATAATATGTACTAATAATGTTATATGTGGTAAAGGGCATTAATTATTTTGCTTAGCAACCATCAGGAAACATGGACGACAGTGGATACTTCTCAGTGCAAGTAATCAGTAGTGCGTTAAAAGTGTGGGGATTAGAGTTAATCCCATATAACAGTACGGAATCTGCAGCTATAATGGCACAGAATGATCCTTTGTATGTTATTTAATTGTTTCTGATTCATTTCATTCAAAATAGTTTAAAGATATTTACGAAGTGTAATTATTTTGTACTACCATGAACAAAAAAGTGTATATATATTATGTATGTAAAATAGATAAAATTATTTTATGCATGAATTATCATATACAAAAGTTTTCAATTACACTTTGTTACACACGTAATTTCAAAAGTGATGCGTATCATTTTTAGACAGATGAAGGCATATATTTGTAACTACAAAGGTCATTGGTTCACCATAAGGAAAATTGGAAAACAATGGTTTAACTTAAATTCAGTACTAAGTGGGCCAGAGCTTATATCAGATACTTATCTTTCAATGTATTTAGCCCAGTTGTTACAAGAAGGTAAACATCTTAATGAAATATCATAAATTATAAATATTTTTTATCTTCGTAGGTAATTATGTATGTTCGTAGGTTATTCTATTTTTATTGTTATTGGTGCACTTCCACAATGTACTGCAGATGATATTCTTATGAAAACTCCAATAGAACCTATAACAAAAGGGCAAACATCATTAAGGACTAAACCAAAAGGTTATTATCTAGGAAGAATGTGAATTTCTAAAAACTCCTCATTCTAGAAAAAGTTGTATTAGTTTACAATAGACGATATATTCAGCGATATATTTTTTGTTTTAACAGGTGTAAGTAACAATGTAATATCAAATACGTTTACTAGAACTTTATCGAGTAAAGAAAAGCTATCAACAAACAAACTGCAAGAGAAGATAATTCCGATAAAGGTTGAGAAAAGTGATGAAGATGACGATGAAAATGCAGAATTGCAAAGAGCACTTCAATTAAGTTTCGAAGAGAATAAAAGGAATGATGTAGATAAGTATCTTAAATTAAGTTTGGATTTTCACGATTACAATAAGAAAACATCCGGGACTGACGATACAGATGAGGATGATGATTTAAGAAGGGCTCTCCAATTAAGTTTAGAGTGTGCAACAGCTCCTTCAACACCAGAATCTGAAGACTTACATTGGCATCAATTAAATCACTTTGGTACATATTCCAGGACGTCAAACGGAGAAACTTCACAAAAACTTAATATTTAATAATATGTGCAAGAATATTTTTAATATTATTATATTAAAATAAATTTTATTTGTAAATTATAAATAACTAGTTACTTTGTGTAGTATGGATAAGTATTTCAAAAATAAATATATGAATAAAAGATCTGTATATATACATGTTGTAACTGGCTGTATTATCAGTTTATTTTATCAATGTTGAAAAATCAGTTTATTTTGTCATTGAAAAGCGAGCAATTTTCATCGCGTGTATGAAATACTTGTTTCTTCGATAATTTCGGAGCAAATTATTGAAGTTTTTCGAACGCGCTTTAATATCATTGGTTTAAATGTTCGCTGGACATAACTCAAAAACGTTATGTTGAGAACACACTTTCATTTTCATGTGTGTCAACCAATTATTTATTCTTTATTAAATTTATTAGTTTTTAAATATAGATTTATGGTTTTCCACGGCTAGTAGGACAAGCGGATAGTTGCTTTTGTAGCAATATTACCAGACGGCTATGAACCGAAATTTTTAATTGTGGTCACTCTGTAATTGCTCCTGTTTTGTATGTGAATACTGAATGTTGACATTCAACATGGCGGCATGTCGTCAGTGCTGTGCTGTGTCGTGGTGAGTTTTATAAATCTTTTTAAACCTATTTGATTACGAGCTTTGCAATGAAACATTCCCAATTAGCAGAATTACTTGCTCCCTGACAGTTGTACTCATATTTTATAAACGTATGGGACCTTGGTAAATCTCTACGATATCGAAAGAAACGAGTGACCTCATAAAAAATTAGAATCTCGTAACTGGCGAGCATGTACAATATTTTAAATATTTATTTGGATACGTCCTTTAAGTGTTACGATTATTTTAAATTCGGCGTTACGTTACAATAAATTCCGTTGAATGATATATCTGTTTATTTACATTTAGAGAAACTTGTAATGCTTGTAATGTTACATATATTTCAAACATTTTCATGTGGGTGTCCAAGTATTGCAATCCCATTTCAACCAAAGTTCGAGAATTATAATTTAAATAATAAAATTACGGCAATGAAATTTCGACTGCATGATATTGATGAATGGGATTTGGATATGAATAAAATTTTGAGAAATAAATGCAAAGCATTGGAAAGAAAGGACTGGTTGGAGCATGAGAAGTCAATGTCAAATTGCCAGTCAATTATTGTGAATATCTTGTTTGTCTTGTATGTAACCGTAAATAGAAAACACAATAAATATATTCTACGGTGCTATATATACTTGAATATTACTGCGATATGAGAGCAAAAATATATAATAACCTATATGCACAGATGAGATATTGGTCGTTTTATCTCTGCTAAAAGTTTGTTTAAATTTAGTTGGGATCCGTACTGATAGGTAATAATAAAGTTATATTAATCGTGAAAATTTATAAAGATTCAAATCATAATAAGAAATAAATAAATAAATAATTTTTTTCATTCTAATATGCTTAAAAAATAATTTATGACTATGAATGTAATAATACTTTATTTAGATATTTAGATCATGTAATTTTATGTATAGATCATCAGACATTTTTCAATTTAGGAAAAAGATATTTATCATTGCTTTCATAAAGCTCATAATCAATATAATAATGTACTATTATTTCTTTAAATCTACATTAATCATGTTAATTGAATAAATGTTTTTTTTATTTCAGCTTGTGTAATTGTTAGTTTAGGACATTTTTGAAACCAAGGCTCACTGTAAATTCCATAATTAAATACTGAAGAAAGAAACACTAACATAGAAATATTGGAACAACACAATCACACTCAGCACGCATTGAAGACATCTGAGGATTTTCAAGTCAACATTTATCTTTTAAATCTCCTATGTTTTTTGATTTACTCCTTTTATAAAGGATGACTGCTGTTTAAAAGGAACACAGTTGTTCTAGTGTACGCTAAATTGAGTAAATATCAAACAGTTGTTATAACACGTGCATACATATGTGGAAAGTATCAATGGTCTATGATGTGCTAAGAATTTTGTACTTGTATTAATTCGTAAAACAACATTAACTATATTGTTCATTTGTATATTGTGTACACAAGCTTTGCGAGAAAGAGTTAGGTGAGCTATAAAGTGACCGTGATTGTGATTGCGGCTGAGATTGTGCTGCTCTTGATTAATAAAACACTTGTATTTGTATTTAAAGAGTGCCAATTTTGCGCAGAGTTGCCTGGGTACTCTCTTATAAATAATTTATGACAAACGTCAAAATACTTTCAAACCCTTCCTTCCACTTCTTGGTCACAAAGGAGCCTGCATTTCTGCAGCATTTTAAAGAGCCTCTCTTCCTCTGTATTAAGTTCTTGTAACATTATAATAGTGAATGAAGATATAAGGTACCAAGAACCGTTCTGTGATATCTATGTTAACACTTAAATAATTGAAAAGACTAAAAATTTCTAAATATAAGTATATATATATAAATATATATTGTGGTGAAACAGAAGTGAACATAAAAGAAATTAAGTAATTGTTTCAAGAAAAAGGGAAACTTATACGTAAAGATTACATTTAAAATTCTGCAAATTCGAGACAATGTCCAACAATCCTCAGTGGAAAACGTTCCAGCCGCCAATCATGAACTCTGACCCTGCAATACTTGATTACAAGTCTATGACTATACCAAGTCCCAAAGTTATAACGGGATCACATCAAGCAACAACTAATATCTACAGAAATGGTACCAATTATAGTGGTGATCATTATATGATGGATTCACCTCCTGGAAATGGAAAAAATTCTATACAATATGCTGGCTATCCCAATACTAAAATGTCACGTAATGAAGTTACCAGATTTCCTTTTGGAACATTTACAGGAATGGAAGGAAGCACTGGTTATACAGAAGAACCAACAACAAATAACTCCACTTATCAAGATCAATCTGAAAATCAAGGAACTCGAGAAAATCGAGAAACTGGAATAATTGAGAAATTATTAGTAAGAATTTTAATATTTACCTTTATATTAGATTTATATTAGTATTTGTTTCACCATATAATTACAATATTATCATTTTTTTCTAGCATTCATATGGATTTATACAGTGCTGTGAAAGACAAGCAAGGTTGTTCTTTCATTTTAGCCAATTTAGTGGTAATATAGAACACTTAAAAATTGGAGATCCTGTTGAATTTGAAATGACGTATGATCGAAGGACAGGCAAACCTATTGCTAGTACTGTTAGTAAGATTGCTCCAGAAGTGGTTAGTATATTATTAATATACTGTATGAAAATGATGTAAAATATTAAATCTAAATGTACAAAGAATAGTGAAATATAAAAATGTATATAGGTGCTAAATGAAGAAAGAGTTATTGGAAATGTAACAACAGAATTGCATGTGGCGAACACAAGTGGCGATACACAAGGACGTATCAGTTACGAAAATCGTGGAGAATGTTTTTTTCTGCCATATACAAAAGATGATGTTGAAGGAAATGTTGTTTTGCGTGCTGGTGATAGAGTGTCATTTCAAATTGCTACTAATCAACGGTAAATAATGTATTTGTTGTAAAATTTTATGATTTTATCATCATTTCATTAATAATACGTTTTATCATCATTTCATTAATTACGTAATTGTGACAAAATACAGAATTAATTCATTACTGTTAATTACAGCGGAAATTTAGGTGCATGTCACGTAAGACTGGAAAATCCGGCACATCCAGTCCGTTATCGTGGAGTTGTATGCTCGATGAAAGAAAATTTCGGCTTTATTGAACGTGCTGACGTAGTTAAAGAAATTTTCTTTCACTTTAGCGAAGCTAAGTCTATGAAAGAAGAACTTAGACTAGGAGATGACGTTGAATTTATAATACAAACACGAAATGTATACATTTTTTTAAAAATTTTGTGTAAATAATTATCGTTTCACCGGTATAAATTTAATCATTGTTAATATTTCAAGGGAAAAGAAGTAGCTTGTAATATTACGAAGCTACCACCTGGTTCAATAGTTTTTGAAGAAGTTAGCAATGAAATAGTAAAGGGACAAGTATTGAAACCTCTGGAAAGGGGTATTGCAGCGCGCCATCAAAATGATCCTTTGCCTGGAAGAATTCGATATAGAGATACAGATCATTCTGAAGTTGAGATTCCTTTTGGTGATAAGGATCAAAAAGGAGATTTTACTCTCAGGTATAATAGAATTTCATTTATTTGAATCAAATTTTAGTCAGTATCCAATTAAATGAATTCTTGCTGATTGAATATACTTATCTGAATCTGAACTCGTATTATGTGAACGAAAAATCATTACTAAAGTGTAAAATGTGTGAATTCTTATTATACGAACTTCGATTATATAAATTATCTCTCGATAACTTCATATAAACGAAGTTTTGCTCTATATTTATAGAATACTTTTATTTTTCCTTAAAGTAATTACAACTTCATGTTTTTAGACATGGGGACTGGGTCCAATTTCGTATTGCTACAGATACTAGAGATCAACTTAAAAGAGCTACTGAAATTTTATTGTTACCTGAATCTTTTACTGTATCCGGTGAAAGA
Organism: Melipona bicolor; assembly: GCA_030673865.1. Classification (NCBI taxonomy): domain Eukaryota; kingdom Metazoa; phylum Arthropoda; class Insecta; order Hymenoptera; family Apidae; genus Melipona; species Melipona bicolor. The sequence goes on from JAHYIQ010000027.1 coordinate 2,388,095, forward strand.
CGAGAACAAGGCATTATAGCTGCACTCAAAGATGGATTTGGTTTTATTCGTTGCGTAGATCGAGACCCACGGCTTTTTTTTCATTTTAATGAAGTTTTGGATGTTGATAGAGAAATTAGCGTAGGAGATGAAGTCGAATTCACAGTAATTCAAGTGAGAATGACTTATATAATTTTAAATTGTTTTAGTTTCTTAAATATATTTTATAATTTATTATTTTTTTTTTTTTTTATATTAGGATCCTTCCTCTTCATTTACAAATAATCGACAAAGTGCAATTAGGTTGAAGCATTTACCAGCCGGTACAGTCCAATTTGAAACAATTATAGAAAAAGATTTATTGGGTACTATAATTCAGGGTATAAATGGCGTCGTGCCTGGTCTTATTGGATATACAAAAGAATATCAACAAAAGAGCGTTATTTTCTTTAGTAAAGATTGCGATCCTAAAAATATCCCAAGACTTGGTGACAAGGTATATTAATATGAATATGTAATATTATGATTTTATTGATACATCTTTTTAAAGTATTAGTGTTTCAGGTTCAATTTAGTATCTGTCAAGTAAAACGAAATAAAGAACTTGTTGCAGTTGACATATCTCTAGTGAATTCTTCTGGTGAAAACACTCAAAACGGCAACAAAAAATTAAATGGTCAAGTTTGCCAAGGTTTCATTGCTGCACTTAAAGACGGATTTGGTTTTATTGAAACTGTAAATCATGATAAAGAAATATTTTTTCACTTCAGGTACACAATTAAAATATGTTTGAAAGTATTATTTACTTCTTTTTTACGAAAATATTTTTTTTTAGCAATTTTGAAGGGGATGTTAATGCTTTGGAAGTAGGAGCTGACATTGAATGTACGATCAGTTCTGGAAATGGTAGAGGTAATGGTGGTTGCGTAGCAGCAGATTATGTCAAATTGGTACCTCGTGGAAGCATTCCTAGGCCAACACCAGTTAGCGAAGTACTTGATGGGACGGTTATTAGACCTTTACGAAGTGCAAATCCTGACCAGGCAGAGTATGCTGGTTTAATAAAGATAAATGCTACTAACGAAGACGAAGACACTCCGGAGTATGAATTCAGAATTATGGGACTTGTTAACAAACGCGAGCTGTTACAAGCTGGTGATCCTGTACAATTACAAGTGGATTCGACAGGTCACGCTTGTAATATCGTAGCAGTTAGAAAAAAGAGGAGAGCAACAGTCGATGCAGTGAAAGGCCCTTTTGGTTTTCTTACTTATGAAGTTGATGAGGGTAAGAAGTTATTTTTCCACATGAGTGAAGTTCGAGATCATGCAGTACTTCAACCAGGAGATCAGGTTGAATTTGTTTTGATAACAAATCAGCGTACTGGTAAATCATCTGCATGCAATGTAACACGATTAAGGTGAATTTTTTACATTGTTATCGTATTTAAGTATTTTTTTCTTTTTTACAATTAATGTCTTGATTAATTGATAAATTATTTTATTTTCTTTACTATGCAGTGATGCAGTTCAACAACGACCCGAACGTCTGATCAGTCGATTACGTACTACATCTTTGGAAGACACAGGTCCTAAATTAACAATAGTTAGACAGCCAAGAGGGCCAGACGGCACACGTGGATTTAGTCAGGAAAGATCCCAGCATACCCCTGGTGCCATCCAAGAGTAATGTCGTATTGAAAGGATTATTGCTTATCCAAATTGTAATCTACATTACTTGTTTTTAGTCCATACACTTCGGTACCGAGATTATTATTATTATAAGCATCGTAAACATTTGCCAAATTGAGACTAATGTGACAACAATAATAACATTGATAATAATCGATTGGATCATGATCTTGTTGAGAAAAGAATATAAAATAAAAAAACAACGAGTCATTTTATCATCTTATAAAGTATGAAAATAATCCGGAAGGCAGTTTGTCCGAACTATTTCAATTACTTTAAACAATTTACTGAATTTTTTTTTTAAAGAATAGATTTTTATAATTATGAACAATAATTACAGGATATTATTGAAACTTTTAATTTAAATTTTCTCTTCAATAAAAATTTTTAAAATATTTCCTCCACTCAGTTTATTATCAATACAGTTATAGATTGGAAAATAATTTAATATTGAACTGTTTGACAACCTGCCTGTTTGTAATGTTCAAAGATAATGTCCCGTCTATCTTTATAAAAATATACGTACATGTTGATAAAATCTTTATTTATATTATTTTCTTTAGAATATTTGTTTTACCCGTAATATATATTGCGATCAATTAAAATATTGTATAATAGTCGAAAACGAAGTCATATGCAATACAGCATATATGATAAAATATTAATTGGCCATATAATCAAAAAAAAAAAAAAAAAAAAAAAAAAAAAAAAAATGGAGAAAATGCATTCGTATTATTATTTGCTAAAATTTGTGAATTTACATAATTTTATAGTCGAAGAAGCAGACATGTGTTCTACTATATAAATTATTGTAACGTGTTACTCTGTTGAAGAGAAAATGTCTATGAATTTGTAAAAAAGTTACAACTGGCCAATTGTTTGTCCTAGATAATATATAACATATAAATATATATACATGTCGTTAAGTTCCTGATGCAGTCTCGTGTTATAAAATCAAACTAGCATTATGAATTCAGTCGATATATAACACAAAAAATTACAAAAAGTACTTATGTCAAGAGTAAAAAGTTGCATTTTATAAGTTTTGCCATCAGAAACAACAAGCGAGGTACACGTGGCATTATGTAGAAAATAGGAAAGGAGTAAAATAACAACTTGCATTAACGCAAGCACGATACAAACTGAACGTTTGTTGAAAACTCATGGATCCAACACATCATGTGCATACATATTGTAAAATTATTGATGAATAAACAGTGAAAATATCAGATATATCTCTTTTCTATGAATCTCGAAGATTTGAATAATCGCAGAAATAATTGAGATTTTTATAGATTATCATTTTTTTAATAAGTATTATTTTTAATAATTTTTTAAAATATTTCTAGTAATGAAACGATTATCGTATATACAATATATTTATTATGTATGTACAAAGATGTGTAAATTTTCGTAAAATATGTTTATTTTTTGTACTTAACATACTGGATGTATTTGATTTTTGATAGATTAAAAAAAGGCAAATTACAAATTAAATCACAACACATTCGTAAGGAAACGGTCCCCGGAAACGTTGACTATTTGGTCCTGGGCAAGCTGCAAAACACATCATTTTATTGAGAAAGATTTTTTTTATAATTATATTTTCTAGTATTAGACTAGACTCGTTGAATTTTATATCAATAATTTTTTAATGTATAATCACACAAGTATCAAATAGTCGGAAATTAAGTAGATTGTATAACAAATTGAACAGTTACCAATTAGTTGGTCAAATGTCCGGGAAATTTATGATCATAATTATTATTTATCGATGATGATTACTAACGTTTATCACAGTGTGGTCCGTAATAACCAGTTCCTTCGCAGCGACATTTAAATCCAGGATCTGATGATATTTGCAAGCATGATCCCCCATTCAAACAAGGTTTCGATCTATAACATATATCGCTACGTCTACCTGAAAGGATAATTACATAATAATAAAGAGATAATCATTTAATTCTCTCAGTATTAATATTGAATATTTATATTCGTTTGAGTATTGATGAACAAATTTTTTAGTGACATTTAATACTATGAACAATTTTGTGAAATTAGCAGGTAAGTTATTACCTCTTAACGCTTCTTTGCAATCATCGTTAGTACTATATCTATATTCGGAGGAACAACCGTAACCGCATCTGCATTGAGCATTATAGATACGACATCCATATTGCATTTGATCCAAATCGCAAGCTTTTGATAACGTACCTATCAAATTAAAATATTCAATAAATATATATAACAACATGATGTAGCACACGATAATTAAATTTTTTACTTAAATTTGTAATTTATTGTATTATTTTCAGAAATATCAATACATTGTTTAAATTATGATGAAATTACAAAATGATCAATTTTTTAATTCCCTTTTTTATTAAGAAGGCAGCACGAAACATATCATATTTATATTTGATTTTAAAAAAGAAACATAAATCGTTTATCAGATTAAATGATAGTAGTGCAAAAGAACACCGTTTCTATCAGTGGATGATAATTAAGAGTCTTTATGAAGTCAATATTATGTAAATCTTAATAAATTAAAATTTTATAAAATTAAATGAATTTACATATATTTTGATATAGGAGAAAATTTATTAGTGATAAAATTAATTCTACATTGCCAAAAAAAGTGGTAAATATTCAAGCAATAAATGTTATAAATCATACGTTTTCCATAATAGTCTCTATTTGCAGTGGATGTATCTGCAGTTTATTTATTCTGAAAAGATAATATTATGAAGAAATATGCTGTCAGAGGCTATTTGTACCGGATGTGTCCACTGCACTTCCCACTTACCTAAATTGATAAACATTCGACGAGATAAAGCATGTCTTCGTGGGTTAATTGATTTTCGAGTATACAACTTAAATTACTGTTATTTTCTTCTCTAAATGAACTGTTGTTAAATGTATTCGTTTTTATTTGTGCAGAAGAAATGACTTTTATTTCTAAATACATATATTTCGCAAGGTATATTCAAGAGCAGGCGCGGAATGTGCATCATTGAAAGTACGCTTCATTATCACGGCACATTATCTGTCTACTCGGTGAATGAACCGAGATTTCTTTTAATGGAACAGTTGCACTTATTTCATTTTAAGTGAATTGCTACCGTCTAATATAATGTTTAAAGGTAGCATTATAAATAATATCATAAAATGATTTTTCTACGATTTTGAAATAAAATCTTCATCGTTTTTAAATTTCAAAATTATTTAATTTGTATTGTTTCTATGCAATTTTTGGATCATTTCTATGCAATTAATGAGGACATGCATGCAAAAAAGTTGCTAATATGCTGATTAAAATATAATGAGAATAGACGAGAAGATCGAGAAATCAATATTTCGCTTACGATAACGCAATTCATATGGTATATTATCACTGTAAAACTTCTAATGATTTGAAAGAGAAAGATCAATTATTATAATCGTATATCATTTCACTTCATAAAGATGATATTCTTACGATGATATGTTACGTTTTTACGTTTTTATAAAGTATTTTACATGTATTCTATATTGTGTTACATTAGGGGAACGTATGAAACGCAAGTAACGTGTTCATACCTATAAAAACGAGTAGCAGAATTATTGGTAGTACCAGTCTTGGTAGCATGATGGACCTAAAGTTCACACAAAATCCAGGGAAGAGCTGTTCCGATAACGATAATCCAGATAATTGTAGATCTCAGAAGACAGAGATCGACGACCAGCGCCTGCAGCTAGGCTATTACTTGAACTTAGTGGGGTTAAAGGTCGCTCGTCAAAAGGGGGTTCTTTACACATTCACTATCGCGAGGATTCGTGCTTTGGTGTAACGTTCCTTATGTCAGCTAGCATCTATACTCGCTGAACGCGTCAACCGAACTGAACAGCCTACATCAGACAGCTGAAGGCAACTGCCTCTTTATGACTATTAACAAAATGCGGCCTAACGCGCTTAGCTAGTACGCTCACCAGGCTATATTAGACTAAAAAACCATGCGTGGGATGTAATATCAACTGTTGACTACACAATAATGTATTTCTAATAAATTAATGTATACTGTGACACGAATTATTTATATTAATAATGTTTGTTTAGTTAATTTTAAATTTAGTAATTTTATAAGAATTTTACTATTAACATTGTTTATTTGTGAATCTTTATATTATTTCAAACAATGATAGAATCTTGAGATGGTTTTCTCGAGCTAGGATGGCTCAAAATTTTACGAAACATATTCCCTGGGATAAGCTCCAATCTGTTATATGATCCCATCCATACGATACCAATCCAACTGTATTTCCAAACAGACCACGTGGCCGGCAGAAAACGTTATTAGTTTCTACTTTTACTTTTGTAAGTAATCGAAATTTCTTTTATATTTAAAATAAAATGTAAATGGAAATTAATTTTTTTTTTAATTAATATACATCTTGTTTTTCTTATACTGCAAGAATAAAGTGTGGTTTCTTACTTTCTTCATTTTTGAATAGTAATGTTGAGTGGTTGGGGAAATATATTATCGTATTTTAAAGTTCGATAACATTTGACATGCACAGTCACAATTCCGGAAGTCACTTACATTGTGAAATGTGCACATTTTGTTTATTTAATTTTTGCAATATTTGTTTATAAAATAAGGATAATTAGTCTTAAAAATATAAATAATAGGAACTTATTCAATTTTATGATTAAACTGAAATTACAATATCGTAATATGAAATTAAGTCAAGGCAGTTTATTAATTACAATAATAATTTATTAGAAAAGAACATAATCTCTCGTTCAATTCTTCAACGGATTATAAAAATTTTAAGATTACATTTAAATATTAATATTGTAAATATTTTACAAAAATATTTTATGTTTCACACAAATATTTAAAATATTTCAACGCATATAATTAAAGTTTAAATATAATAATGATTTCAATTAGTTTTCTTAATATATGCATATCCGATATTTTCATTATGCCATTAAAGACAAACCTTGATTGTTTATATTCTAAAACAGCAACATTTATGTAAAATATAATTTTATATTATATATCAAAGTATTAAACTGTTAATTAATTAACTGTTAGTACCTTACATGAATGTTTGATCATGTTGTTCATGTATCATTGTTGCTCTTCTAGATTGAACCATACCACTTTGTCTATTATACAATTCTCGTATCAAGTTGTCCTTTTCTTGTTCAAGTATTGTTATCCGCTGGCTTTTTTTACTGACTTCCTAATATTTAATTAACATAAATGAATTAATTTATATTATTAATATATATATATATATTTATTTATTTATTTAATTTACCTCTGTTAATCTATGATTTTGTTGCTTTAACCTAGACAAAATATCTTGTTGAAGTTGAGTGGATGTAGGAGTACTAAGGAAAGCAAGATTCATGTGAAGGGGAAGTCCACCACGTTCCCAACTACATATTAATGCAGCTAAATGTCTATTAACTTCTAAAACTCGAGCACGTTGTAATTCTAAACGTTCTTGTTGCGCTTCTGTCCATTGCTCCTGAATAAGGATACATATATTAATACATATTTCAAGTAATTTTATAAAGTTGGAAAAAACATTTCATACCACATGAGATCCCATACGTCCAAGATGTTTGATTTTTTCCTGAGTAGAGGAGATTTGTTTCAAATACCATTCTCTGGCTTTATCGACTGCAGCAAGACCTTGAAGTAGTACGTCTTTCTCCTGCTCAATTTGTTTCATTCTTTTCATCTAAAAAGAAGAATTACCAAATGGGTATTACTGTTAAAAATTAAGGAACAGGCTTCCCAACTATGCATTCTATTAGAGTATAATATAAATACTAAGTGTATATTATAATACCAAGCTAAATATTTAATATAAACTGTATTATTATCTACATGTTAATAATCACTAAATTTCATGCATACCCAAAACCAATCACCAATCGTTAGTTGGGAATCCTAGAGAAGAATATCTTTACCATATTATAATCAATACCATTCTGCAACGTGTGACGCCTGGGTTCTCTACGCCTACTTAATGCTTTTTTTGGCTGTAAGCCAATTTGATTACTATTTTGTAACTCAACTGCTTTGCCATCTCCCAATATTCTAGCTGGTCTTAATAATGTTCTAGTGTCAGATCTGTAATTCACTGCTGGTAATTGTCTTTTTTCTATAGCTTTATCATCATTCATTAATAAACCCATCTGCCAATTTTGCAATACAGTTCGAATTTCAGATTTGTCAAAATTTCTATCTGAATTAACAGTCCTAGTTTCTAATGCAGTACCCATTCGTGGAGGTTTTGGAGGTCCATATGCCTTATTTAGTTTCAATTCAGGTCCACTTCTAGGCCCACCATCCATTAATTCTAAGTGTGTATGATTTACATCCTTTCGCCCTGGTAATAACTGTGGCATGCTTAAAGTACGCTGTTGAGATATAGCATTATTTGGCCTGATAGTTGCTGTATTTGGGGATGTCCATGTTGTTTTATTTTGATTGTCAGGTATAAGTATCGGAGCAGATGGTGGTCTATTCAGTTGACCATCGTGTTTTTTTGCGTCATTATCTGTTTGAATTTGTAGTAAACATATTTTGAGTCCTGTACAAAACCTTTCAAAAGACAATAAGCCATTGGGTGGAGTGACTTTTTTAAGGCTATCTAGAACACCCTTTGGAAGACCTTGCGTTCCATCGTCTTGCCATCTGCCTTCAATATCAGAAAATTTCACAAATCCTGTATTTTGATCATCCATAATATCAAAAAGTGTACGCATAGCTGTAACAAAATGCTTTGGCAGACCATCCACGCCCGAAGTTTGTATTTGTGCCATATTTATATAGACCGTGTTTAAAATATAATTATTAAGAAACTGTACATTTATTTAATGTTTCAAATTCGTATATTATCTTCCCGGAAGGCAGTGGTAAGTACAACATTATTTCTTTCAAGGAATATTTATTCGATTAAACATTTTGTATAATTAACATTGTTTCATTCATCTGATAGATCCGTTTTTCTTTATTTAACATTTATTAAACAATAATTATTTCTTTTCTTTATTTCAATAATTATTTTCTGCCAAATTATTTCTTTTTATTGCACTTCACACTTTTTGAATACATTTTCCTTCTTATATCTTATTAACAAAATTAGCTTTTCGATAACCTTAAATTATTGATCGTATACAATGTAATTAATGTAAATATGAATATAATAAATTAAACAGGTGTGCCGAAGTACGAATCTATCTAGAACGTATTACAGTTATCTTACTCATAGAAACAGTTCTTAAAGTACAATATTTAATTATAGATATGTATAATCATTGACCAACTAGGATAGACCTGACATTCAATGCTTTTTCGGTTTCCATGTTTTGGAGGACACATGACCCCAGTACCATTTTCGTGTCACATTCTGCCATATCGATTAAGGTAGATTGTGCACCGCAGCGCTACTAAATTTTGACGAATAAATTATAACAATCAGAATCAGTCAAAATGCAAGAAAAAAAATAACGTCAATTATTGAACGAAATAATCAATTTAATTATTAAATCATAACAAATCGTGAAAATTATTAAATAATGTTTAGAAATGTTATAGAAATAAATAATTTAATTATTTTAAATTGATCATTCAAAATATAATGCATTTCTGTGATATTTTTGTACATTATTTAACAATTTTCTTATAACAATTAAATCAGTGTTTGAATTCTCTTATATATCCATGCATTACTTCAAAGTTAGAATAATACATTTACAACAATGAAATTATTTTATTTACAATAATGCAAACAGACAGATATATAATACACACAATTCATGCTCTATATAACAATAAGTGAAAATTCTTATATATGGCACGATTATTCAAAAGCGACAATCACAACCTAATTGATAATTGATTACATAATATATTTCTAAATAAATTTTTGTATAATATATATCAATGCAGATGTAACTTAAAAATTAGAATTAAGACAAAAAATCCAAATTTTAATCCAAAGAATACTTTTTAGTTGTAAAGATACTATCGCATAAAGATTTTTCGAAAACCCACCGAATTAGGAAAACCGTTCGACGGGAGAGGAGCGGGAGGGGCTGTGGAGCCAACTCCTCGATGATCATATGCTCCTGATACGAAATTCGAAATTTCAGCGAGAAATACATTCTGGCTCTCGAGAAATTCCCGCTTGAAATTTTTTCGAAAAACCTCTGTATAAGGAAAACCGCTCGACGGGGGGTCTTATCGTGCCACCTTTTCGATGGTCATATATTTCTGGTACAAAGTTAGAAATTTCAGCGAGAAACACCTTTTGATTTTAGTGATATTCCCGCTTGAAATTTTTTCGAATAACCTCAAAGAGCATATCATAGCTGGAATATTTCGAAATTCAGAAGGTATCTCACGCTGAAAATTCGAATTCTGTATTTGGAGCACGTGGGTTTCGTGGAGGTGTTAAATTCGTCGAGAGCGGAAGAGAGAGAGAGAGAGAGAGAGAGAGAGAGAGAGAGAGAGAGAGAGAGAGGGAGAGGGACGGAGGGAGGGAGGGAGGTAGGTAGGGAGAGGGAGAGAAATAGTGACTGAGTGATAGGTGTGTAATGCAATGTGAAAAAGAGGTGATCCAAAATGGGGAAATGGATGATACAGAGGAAGTGAATAAGATGTGTGCAACTATTGGTATTATTAATTAGTGCAATAAAACGAGTATGTGAGTATGTTAGAGGTAATTGTATACCAATTTCAGTATTTGATTACTTTTCGTTTGCGTTGTTCTATAGTGATTGTAACGTGCTTCATTATAAATTGAGATATATATGTATTTAACTTGTAGGGGTTAGTATGACGCCGGCAATCCGTCAGCCATCGATAAAGTTTGAAAGAGTTACAGAACTTTATACGATAATTGACTAAAGATTGAGTAGACAGGACATTAAATGGGATTTCGTCTTTCAGGGTCTAAAATATCGATTAAGAAAAAAATCAGTGTTTTCTTGGTGCACTCTAAGCAACGGTGAATTGGAGAGCTATATCATGAGGTATATAATTATTGTAAAATAGTACAAATTTATTAAATAAAATCACAGAGTAACTAGACCGATCACAGACGAATTTGGATGTCCGTACCGAATATCCACTGTTTTTTCGTACCTTATGTTTTGAGGAATTAAAAATGAGTTAAAAGTGAATTAAATTTGTTAAAAGCGAGTTGAAAGTAAAATTGTCGGCTGTATTCAAACGTGCTTACATCGTTGTAGAGAGTTTGAGAAGTAGAAGCATCAGCACATGTTCAAGAAGTTTATATTGTACTAATATTGTTTTCTTTTCTCAACAAATTGCTAAAATTATAAGTGTAAATCGTGATTGGTGTGATATAAAACACTAATTACAATATACTATAATATACTGAAACCAATGCATAGTCATCTCCACATGGTGGAGTTTCTGTAAATTCAATGTGAGCACATTCTATAGAATGATACGCTTATCGTTATAATATATGTGAAACAATTTTTATTTTATCTTTAAACGTGTCAAATATTTTAAACCAATTATAACTCAGTTATAATTATTTTCAATTTAAACTTTGATTTGTATTGTGTTTTGGTTTATTTTTCATTGGTTTTTTTCTTAAAATTTTCTCCTTTTGCTGTTCGTTTGCACAATGATAAGAAAACATAAGAAATTGCGAATATTCTGCAATCGTATATCAAAAGGAGTTTCTTTTTTTTTTTGTTCAATAAATTTTTTTTTAAAGTAGAAAAAGAGTGACTGGCACAAGGATGAGTTTCGATACGTAACAACCTCAACGTGATGAGGCCGGGGCAATCATTATTATTTGTGATACAATTACTAATTGTATTACTGCGACACAATTATGAATTATATAACAAATAATACGAGTTAATCGGCTACGATCACGTTCGTGATCGATTTAGTTTTCATGTAATTAAAGGATTTGTTGAATTGTTTCGTGATCGTTGAATTATTTAAAGATCGTTGATTTCTAAAATTATAGATTGAATTTTTTTTATGACGTATAGTGCATTTTTAAATACTGTAGAAAACCGTAAACTTTAGATCTTGATGGATATTTCAAAACATGATTTGCTAAAATGATAGACCTATTCTATATCTTCTTTTTGATCCTGAATATATTTCAATAAAAAATCCTGTTATAGGTATTGATTTTATCGTTTTCAATAAAAAACCAATCGATAAATTCGTAAAA